>CM024603.1:33189831-33789831 GCA_014182555.1 Eucalyptus erythrocorys | reverse complement strand
TTGGTGGATATATCGGAAGTATTTTCTATGGTCCCGCAATTGAGATGCAATGCCGATGTAGTCGAGGATATGATCTTCTTATGTGTGCAACACCTTTGATCTTTTTGGGTTTTGGAACGTATTTTCCTCAACATATGGAATGCGAAAAGATTAAAAGGAAATTAACTCTTTGGTACCAAAAACACTAAAAAATAATCATAAAAAAAACACCTTTGTTGTATTGAAAGTAATTGGTGAAAATCAGATGAGTACTCTAGACACGGTCAATTGTTTCACCAGTACAATTCAATTCGATCAAATTAACTGACTATAAGCCATGTTACCGCGTTGATTCATGTCTACTCCATCGTTCTGTTGCATGTAGTCAATTCCAAAATTAATGTGGCTGGAAGCAAACCGGGAAAGGACCATGGGGGATCCGTGCCTCGACCGAGAGCAAAGACCACGGTGCCACGAGCGGGCCAACCTAAGACATCTGCAAGCACCGTCGTGGCCGCCCATAGCAAGGCTAACGTCAATGCCTCCACCGCCGTTTCTCCTGCCGGTGCCACCCTTGAAAGGCAGCGTCACTAGTACCCCTGTCAGAACCGGCCTCACCTCGAAGAATTAGCATCGGAATTCCTTAAACATTCTTGATGGTTGTTAAAAATAAAAACCTTGATGATCGTTGTTTAGTTTCTTTCTTCTGGGGCTGTTCTCATTCCAGTTCGATCAAAGTGATGATGTATTCTTGCAAGGTTCTGCTTTTGAAGTGAATGTCTTTTCTAGTCTGAGAAGTGCAATTTCTTTCACACGTTATCAATAGCTGTGGATCAAGGCTTGTGACAAAGAAAGAGGTACCGGAGAAGTTATCTGTTTTGTCAATCGCACGTATTAAGATTACCTGAAAACTAATTATTTGAGTTTTCCTATGGGACACTTACGATCATGTCATGAAACTTGCGCTTTTAGCACATTGTGCAATAAATCACAAACAACAATATTAGAGCAATTCCTAGGAATTGTGACAGAAAACAAAGAGAGGTCACAATACGATTCATGCAGTTCAGTTTGAATTGGTATCTACATTTACTAGGAAGGGAGGATCCACTATGAGTCTAAAGAATTTACATGCTTAATTATTCGATCAAGTGTTTCCCAACATTGGATTATATCCAAGCAATTTCACAAAGTGTTTCTTTCTCACAATTTCTCGCCGTTAGCCCATCTAGAGTTAGCAAAGAAAGAAAACCTTAAATTATTCATTGTGCATTTTGGATCGGCGGGCGGTAGCCCAGACACCACATCTTATATTCGTGGATCAGGAATGCCTTGCAAGACTCGTCTTCAACCGATTCTCGACTTGATGTTTCAACCCAGACTCCAATTTGACACAAGCTCGATACATTATACTTGAACATTTTTTATGCCTGACACGTCAAGATTTGATTTACATCTTATCTTACTTTGATAGATTTAGAATTTTAGAATGTGATAATTTAGTTCTTTATCTGATTGCTTTAGGGATTATATTGGACTCTTGGATAAGATACTCCTGGATAAGATTGTTAGATGTTAAGAAGTTTCAATTGAAATTGGATTATTGATTAATTGTTAGAATTTCCAAGTTATGAAAGAAGGTAATCTTCCGAGCAAGAGACTTTTTTTTTTTTTTTTGGTCAGTCCTACTCTACACCTATTCTACACTCACTTTCAGACTTTTGCCCTGCCTCTTACAGGGCATGGGCGTCGAAACCCACTCCTGAAACTTGCGCGTCCCCACCCCATCCCTCCCTGAGAAGGGGGGGTTTGAAAGGGACTTATATTAGCATTAAAATACTAAGAATTTGACTCTACTCGCGTGGGAAAATTTTAAATTAAAACAACAGACAGAATTCGACTTCTACAACGAGAAAGTCTAGGCTGGAAACTTGGGACTCAATACAAGCAAGAAACTTCCTTACATCTCTCCTTTATTTGCTTTGGTTGTTTTCCTTCCGAGAAAATTCTTGTTTCCTTCCGAGCACAAGATCCTATTTTATTTCGGTCATTAAATATTATGGTTTCCTGCATACTCACATGCCCTCATAACTCAATTGAAATGGATTCACTGGAGCATACATCGGAGCATACATCGGGTGCATGTAAAACCTGATTTCTTTTTATGCTTGTCTTGCGTGATTGTCGGTCCGTCCCATTTCATTTCCATTGACCATTTTGAACATCCATGGTTGGCGAAGTGAGGTTTTTTGGCCGAAACCTACATGAAGATAATTGAAACTCTCGTATAAATTTCTGTCACGTCTAACTTCATCGTACGCATCTTTGTTCAACGTTTCGTGAAAATCCTATTTAATCCACGTAAGTTATGGGCTCTTAAAAGCAAAATCTTATTGTTCTGGGTCCAAAAACATGGATGTATTTTTCAATGCCAGTAAATTTCAATAAGTATCGGTTAGCGTAAGGAAACTATTAGTAGAAAAATGATTTGTGACTTTTTGGTTGGTAATTGGCCCACAGTTTTGTAAAATTAGCAACTATTTTTACAGTTTGCAAATTAAACAATCTTTGAACTGACGTATCAACTTTTTCTCTACAAAATTTACAAACGCTTTATATACACTAACCTTGAATCACTCACCAGAGTTTTTTTTTTTTTTAAATAATAATTTACCTCATTTTCTATTGAGATTCTAATTATCTGCCTTTTTCAGCTGTCCTTGACATTTACTAACTCCTCTTAGAGATTACCGGCCTGAATTAGTGCGACCCTCCAAGCTTCCTCCCCTTAAATTTCCATACAAAAAAGGGTTGTCATTTCAGTTATTAATAAACATTTATTTGATTTTTTTTTAATTTGCCAATATTTCTTCTTGTTCACAAACTTTTATTTGCTTTTTCTTTTTTTTGGTAGCATGCCTAAACTCTCATTTGAATTGCTTACAATTTTTTTTCTCTTTCAATACTAACTTTAATATGAAATTATTGTCTTTAGATAATGGGAGTTGGTGATCCAAAACTAGTATGTAACTTAATTAGAGAAAAGTCATTGAATGACTCTAATTAGGGTTAGTGATTTTTAAAGAGTTGACAAAATTAGGATTGCGCTACATTTCATTCATCAATTGACAAATGGCATTAGAGCAGGATTTCTCTAGTAATTGGGTGATTTAGGGAAAGCCTATGGTCTGCCAGGTCCAAAGAGGGTGAAAGGCGATTGCCAAGGCTAAGAGGCTGGAACAAGGTACTACTCTTGTCTAGCTTCTAGGATGGCAATGGGACACAAGAAAGAACCAAATTGCTCACTAAATAAGGAAAACATTCCTAGATCAATTGATGAATCTCAAGAGGAGGTCTGTTATCACATTTTCAACAAGGGGAGAAATTTCCATTAGTTTGCTAAGATTACAATAAGCCTAGTAGGCAAAAGTAGGTGCTGTCAAAAGAGTGCAATTGGCTTCAGATGCCACACCTATTAGGGAGAGCATAGGTGACTAGATATGCATAAATGACTATGATCAAGGGAAGCTACTAGTGGAGGAGAGTGGCTTATTTTGTTGGGTGAGCGTTGTCATTCATGTAAGTCTTGAAGGAGCAGCTTGATGGTTGAAGAACACAAGGAAGTGACAAAACAGCTCGCAATGAAGGAGTTGCGAAATTGAGTGGGGGAGAATGACACAAATGCAGTTCTTGTACTTTCACACCTTTGTGAGTGTCTCTTGGTGTTGTCGGGATGAAGAGTGAGTGATACATAGGGGATGATAGGAATGACATTAGGGAGGTTTGTGCTAAGAGTTCTAGGATAAATTGATTATAACTATAAGAAGCTCTAAAGGCGGGTCAGCCTCTTGCGCATAAATTGGTCAGGAGTTAATGTCGCTCTCTTGATGAGGCTATGGCAGGCCCGAAACTAGTTGTTGTGCCAAAGTGTTCTACGTATCTCTCTTGAGGAATTGGATGCCCAAGCTAAACTGGGCATGGTACGATCTGATACAAGGATGTGATTCCTCATATTGTTTTAAGGAACAACTATAAAAGGAAGGATGGCCTGGTGTTCTTATCTCACTAGGCACCGTAGGGGCTATTTCGCAGTCAAAAACCTGTCGACCATTGACACATGACTACATGATTTTTGTTCAAATCCATCCATATGCGTTGTCTCTTATCCCGATATACTTTCCTTACCCTTTGTGTCATGTATAGATTCATGTTAATCAATTCTCTGGTTGAGCAAAGCATGTCAACTTATGCCATAAAGTAATATATTAAAATCAAGTGGTCATGAATTTGTTGGCATCTGACCAGTTATGTTCACTGGATGGAGATTATGCTTCCTGGTTTTGTGGCTTATTGCTCGGCTGATAGGCGTTGTGGTTGTGAAAAAAAAAATGGTATTGCTTTAACGATGATTGATAATTTTGCGCTTCTGAATTCAATTGTACTCGCGCTTGTCCTTGAAATGTCATGTGGGCTTATTGAGATTTCCTCAATTGCACTGATCGCCATTCCTCATAGTGGCGTGGGAAGATTTCATATTGATCCGATAACAGAGCAAATATCTCTCGAAACAGACGCACCTATTTTCTTGCATTATAATGTGATTTTGATTGAAAATAATATGACGGTAAAACCCTTGGTAGTGCAAAATACGTGGGCCGGTGAATTCGGATACCGGTATAGAGGAGATATGCCTCACTCATGAATCTGTTGATGGCCTAAGAAGGTCTGATGTTAGATGGATTCGTTCTTTGCCGTGAACAAACACTTAAAGGTATGAGAAAAGGATAAAAACAACAAGCAATGAGGTGTTTGGCGAGCGTTTGTGCATATACGTCTGTAGAGTGAAGAGTAATGAGCGGGTTGAGCAAACATTGAAAGAGGAAAGGAATGAAAAAGTTGAAGGAATTTTAGAGAAGCATCTGGAGGCAAGGGACCGAAAATGGGGCCAAAAAAAAAAAATCGAAAAAATGAACATTGGAAAAGGTTTAGAAAATAGGTCTTGATGAGCTAATTAAATTGGGATCCTAGATTTAGATTAGTCTAGTCTAGGTTTAGAGAGATTAGTCTTTTAGAAAACTTAGATCCATATGAATTTAGCTGGTGGCGTTGTTGTCTTGGGGCTGAATAACAAGACTATCTTATATCTTTCACTTGATTCGTATTGGGTTAGTTTTCTCGCCCTTAATCTTTTACTCGCCCTTTATTGTGTTAAGAATATAAGAATTTAGAAAGAATACTCTGTTCTTTCTGGTGCAACTACAACGAAAGAAGTAAATGAAAAGGAGAATGAAAGGGTTGCTGCTGCTGGGAAAAAGATCAGTGGAAGTGAAACGCGCAAACTACTCGGTGACAATGTCAGCCACAGCCACATGTATCTGCATAATGACTCATCAGTGATGAAGATTTCGAATAACACATGCTCAACTCAGTGATGAAGATTTCAAATAACACATGCTCAACCTAGAGAGAGAAGACCATGTGATGAAGAAACTGTTATTCAGTTTTGTGTGTGTAACAAATTGAAAACAATTCTCTTCTTTCTGTTTTTTTTTTTTTTTTCTGGTTCTTTGTATTCTTTAGTTCTTGAAGCTCGTCTTTGTCGAGCTCATGAGAATATAGAGAAAAACAGAGCAAGTATTCATGGATGCTCTGAGATGAATAGTTTTGTACTGTGAATACATTGAAAGAAAAGAAGATTCAAAAGTTTCTTGCTCATTCTTCAGTTTCCATTCGTTCTGTTCATCTTCACATATTGTTACTCATGATGTGTGTTGTGATTTCTCTTATGTTACTTTTTGTGTTGTAATTTGTTTTTCTTAGTTGGAGATATGTTACATTCTACGATTGTAATGGACACCAAATGTGACATCTAGATTTTCGGGTCCTAATTTCGACTGGATAAATAGTGCCGTTTACGTTCAGTTGAAGCCGAGATTTGTGAAATTGAGGAATATGAGGGATTCTTGGATAAAGAAAATAATCAATTTGATAAGTGAGACATCAATTGATTTTATGGGAGTCAATTTAATCTGAATAAAGAGGAATTGAGGTTCGCCTTTGGTCGTACTTTTGGGATTTAAGTTGATTTTATGGACAAGCCAAGATGTGAATTAAAGTGTGGTGATATTGGATTATTTTTATGGACTTCAATTGGATTCAATTGAAAGAAAAATTGAAGAAATTGAGATGTACAAGATTTTAGACCCCGACGGAAAATTAATTGCACCCATTGAAGAAGTTATAGGAGATAGTGGGGCATGACATCATCGGTGATGTCATGTGGTGGGCCATCTTAGGAGGATTAAAAGAAAAAGGGAAAAAGGAAAGGGGGGAGAGAGAGAAGGAAGTGGACCCCACCACTTCTTCTTCAACCTAGATCAAGAGAGAGAAGAAAGAAGAGGGGGAGGGGAGTTCGGCCAGCACCTCCCCAGCCTGACGAAGCCCCTTCGCCCGCTCGCATGCCCGCCTGCCGGAGGCTCCGTTGTCGCCAGCCGGCCGCTCGTCGCACCGCCTCTTTCCCTCCAGCAAGCACTGAGGTCTTCTTCTTCTTCTTCTTCTTATGTGTTGTTCGAGACCCACCAGCAGCTAGGGGAAACGAGGCAGCAGCCAGTAGCACCCTCGCCGCCGTCGCATGCCGCCAGGGCCAGAACCGCTGCCGCCTCGTGCGCCGTCCACCGCCGCTGCACGTCGACCTGCGTGTGTCAGCCCGTCTCGCTGTGCTCGCCGCGTCCTCAGCCCGTCGCCGTCCCCAGCTGCGTCGTTCACCGCCCGCCTTGCTGCCGAGAACCACCGCCGCGAGCCGCCGGCCCTCCTCCGTCGTTCCTCCGCCCGAAACCGCCCCGGATCTCCTCTTTCTCGGCCTCAACTCAGCTGAAAACAGAAGCTTCGAAAATGGGTATGGCAGCCACCGTTTGGCCCGTTTTGGCCGGCTTCTCGGCCCCGGACGCGAGACCGCCTTTGGGGAAAGTCGATCCCGGCGTCGTCCTCTTCGATTTGAGCTAAGCGGCGTCCGAATCGGTGAGTTTATCTCACTAATCCTTGATTAGACGGTTAATTAGCCCTAAGTATGTTTAGTTTAAATTAAGCATGTTTAGGTGGATAGATTAGAATATTTTATTCTAATTTGGATCAGGGGATTAGTTTAAGCTTAATTGTGTTTAATTAAATTTAAAAAGGGTTAATTAAAGTTAAGTGGTGATGTGACTTAATTATATTTTAATTTAGATTTATTTAAATGTTTTTGAAATTCGGCTGAATAAATTAATATTAAAATATTCCGAAATTAATTAAATACTATTATTTAAAAAAAAAACGGAAAAATTTATTTTAAGCCCCTAGGTTGCTCGAATTTCGTGCCGATCGCTGTTGTGCTGTTAGAATTTAAATTTGATGTATGATTTGTGGCAAATTGAGTGTGATTGCGATAATTAGGGGTTATGCGTAGAAATTCTAAGTGTGGGAATTGTTGGGAATTTGGCCGCGATAGACTGCCTATTAGAGGCCGTGCCTGGTGAGGCCGTGATGAATCACCTATTAGAGGTCATGCCTTTGGGGCCATGATGAACCGCCTATGAGAGGCCGTGCCTAGTGAGGCCGTGATAACCACCTATTAGAGGTCGTGCCTTTGGGGCCGTGATAACCACCTGTTAGAGGTCGTGCCTATCGAGGCGGCGTTGAACCACCTTATTGAAGGTCGTGCCACGTGGGGCTGTGATTGACACCGATTGTTGAGTTTACCTTTAGGGCTGTGGTTGGGAGCATTGATTAATTTGCTAGAATGACACGTAATCGGTCGAGCCGATTGATCGCTGAGACGATCCAAGTGGTTGATTGGTTGATGATGTGATTGGGCCTTGATTTATTTAATTATCACATTTGCACGTGATTGAATGATATGAACTGTACTAACCTGCAGGCGCGGACTATTGCGAGGTAAGTCTTCTTGGTGTGTGGCTAGGTCATGCTGGGGTATATTTTCTTTCTAATAGGGGCTTAGGAGGGGTGAACTTGCTGAGATAATGTCTCATCTCGTTGTGGGAAAAACATTTCAGGGCCGTAGGTGACGATTCCAGCGGAGTAAGGTGAACAGCCGGTGCAGTTGGGTAAGGAGTTGGAGAGCCAAGAAGATGAAAGGTCGACGATCGAATCTGACTAGTAGCCTTAGGACTATTCCTTCTTTTGATTGAGCCGATCTCTAGGGTGTAGACTCCGACCCATTTCGACTGTATGTAATCCTTGGTTGATTTTATGATAGCGTGTTGGTTTGTATTAAATTGATTTTTGCTCCTGCTGTTATATCCCGCTTTTAAATTGTCAGGGGATTCTTAATACGTTCCGCATGTGCTTAATAAATTAAATCGGGTCGGTGACACTACCTGGGAATGTCGCGATTGCACGACCATGGCGGGTTGTTCACGTGTCTCGGGGTTCGGGGCGTGACACCAAAACATCACTTGGGGACACTTAGTAGGCAAGAACTTTAGGACTCATTATTAAATAAAAAAGATAGATAGTTGATAAATAATCAAGTTTAGGTACCAAAAGGCATTAATTGGATAACTAATGTAATCAAATCCCCGTCCATAAATCTCTAATTGCATAGGAAGTGAGATATAATTCTGTATTTCACTTGGCTCCTAGCCGGTCCAAATATGCTAGTGATGGCTCCTTTACATCATCGAATTTTTTTGAGATCAATCGAAACGAAAAATCCCAATGTGCTCAAGGAAAGAGTTTGGAGAACTTATGCTGATTGAGAACTATTGGTCCCTAGCTTGATATTACTTCTAAACCTGTCCTCCGTCTTCAGGAGAGTTGCAACAATTATTATTTAGTTGTTGCTAAAAAAAATGACTTCTTCATATTAATGAATTCTGTTAATTATGAGGTCAATTAATTACGAACTCTAATTTTTGTGCTAATCCCTTTTTATGTAAAGGCTCACGACATGCTCCACCGGCCATGTTATATATGGGCAAAAGAGGGTCTTTGGAAGCAAATGAGGTAGGGTGCCTATAATTGAGTCTTGTAAAATAAATGAGCTGATATAATATATAAGTAGATGTATATATGCACATATAAAAGAGGGGTTTTTCTTTCCGTATTTATGATGTGGTACTCGATTTGTTCCTCCTCTATTCTTATGGTTTTGCTATCCTGATAGGTTTGATTGGAGATTGTGATCATTGGTTCCATTTTCTAAATAATTTGCCCTTAGATAATCATGTAATTTTTTCCTTCTCTATTCTACGTAGTCTTTTTCTCCTTGTTTTATCTATTTGAACTTTGATATTCGTCCATTTCATTTGCCATTCTGTCTAGCCTATAGTTAAATGTCTGGTCGTGGTACCGTATTAGCAAGAAACAAAACTATGGACTGCAGTTATTTTAGTAGAGAAGGCTTATGAAGTTGACATATTAACCGATGTATCAGATTGCAAGTATGTCCTTTAAATAAGAGTGACATGATAAAGTTTGGCTTCATAAGTTGATGTAGCAATTTTGTAGCCAATTCTAGTATGCTTAATTTATATATGACAAATTACAAGAGACAAAATGTTACATACCAGAGTCATCATCAACTTTCTCCTTCACAACACCATGCATCTTATAGTTTTAGAAGTTAGATTTTGCGCTCCCTAGTTTCACATGATATACTTTACGCTCCCAATTTCCCATAGTCTCTCAATTTTTTAAGGTGTGAAATGTGGATGTACCTAGGTGTAAAATGTATATTTTATTATGTCGTGATGCAATACGAAGGTAAGAGAAAATCGATGTGGTTCACGGTATTTTCCAGAGAGGAAAACATGTTATCTCTTTTTGGGTTGAAGGACAGATTGATTCATAAAAAATGTACATATGGCTATGTTCCAAATCTTATCGAATTAGATCAGGTTTCTCGGATAAGCAATTTGATTTTATGTTATTTTTAGTAGCAACTCAAGTTCCAATCAGAGTGGGAGAATGATAATTGAATAATATAGGGAAGTGCAGTCCACCTCTGTTGAGTACTCGTTTTAAACTCCTCAAACATGGGTTTGGTCCGGTTGTTATAAGTGGCATGACCAATTGAATAATTCCACAATATAGTGGCAGCCACTAATGAGAACATCAATGTTATTTTAATGTGAGTCTGTAACAGCCGAATCTCACAAGGAGTGACAGAAAAATTGTCTGAGTTATACATTAGTAAGTGCCATCCACCTTCACGGTCGTCAACTTAAGCCGATGGGATTGACGAAGATAGTTGTAGCTTTGAAGAGAAATGAGCGGGCCAAATGAAGTCACGGGATCTCAAACTCTCTTCCGATGGAAATTGGGAAGGAAGTTTGTCTTCATGTACGACGGGGATCCTCAATACTCTTACAAAAAGTCTCTTTTTATGTCTCTGGCCCGAAAGAAGTTTCTTCTCACGTCCGATGGAAGTTGGGAAGGAAGTTTGTCTTCTCGTTCGACGAAGATCCTCAATACTCTTACAGAAGTCTCTCTTTATGTCTCTGGCCCCGGTTTCTCATTTCACACGCTCG
This sequence comes from Eucalyptus erythrocorys, assembly GCA_014182555.1. NCBI lineage: Eukaryota > Viridiplantae > Streptophyta > Magnoliopsida > Myrtales > Myrtaceae > Eucalyptus > Eucalyptus erythrocorys. The sequence continues at coordinate 33,779,323 of CM024603.1, read as the reverse complement.
GGGTGGAGGTCAAGTCAATTACGTGTCACATAGCAGTGTATATATAATTCGTTAAAGAGACGAGGTCGGCCATTAAAAAGCAGACAGAAGAAAGGAGAGGTGAGTAGCGACAAACGGACGAGCTGTCCCTGTCGCTTCCGTATCCGCGGGCTCCTCGTCAAGTTCATAAGTTGAGCGACTAAGAAAAGAGCCGAGGAAACCACAAGAGAAATGGAGAGCAAGAAACTCTTTAGTCTTCTGACCCTCGTTTTCTCTCTTCTCAAGCTTAAGGCTTCGATGGCATCCCGAATTCCGGCCGAATATCAACGTCTTGGTACTCTCTCTCTCTCTCTCTCTCTCTCTCTCTCTCTCTCTCTCTATATATTAGGTTATTGTCACTACTTGCCAAAATCATGTGTGCATTACTCCTATTTCTTTGGTGACTATATTGGAGGTATCTTCTATAATTTTGTGATCAAGACGCTGATGTAGTCAAGGATATAATTTTCATATGTGTGCAGCACCTTTTACTTTTTCGGGTTTTGCTAGGTATTTTCCTTGTCATATGACACATGATAAAAATAAAGAGAAAAGTAATTTTTTGGTACGAAAAACTCTAGAAAATTATCATATAAAAAAACTCTCGATTGTATCTATTCAGAGTAATTGGTGAAAATTTACTGAGTACTTTAGACGCTGTCAATTATTCCACTACGACAATTCAGTTTGATCGAAGTTACTGGTTATGAGCCATGCTAGTTCGTTGATTCATGTCCGCCCGAGCGTTCTGTCGCATGCAGTTATAAGCGGAAGTGTGACGGGGAGCCCACCGAGAAGGGCCGCAATAAAGGATAGGATTACTCCACAGGGGAGGATAGGGGCCAAGAAGTCGCAAGCGCGGTCGTCGCCACCCCCGGCAATGTTAAAGTCAATGTCTCCACCGCCGTTTCCCCAACCGGTGCCACCCTCGGAAAGCAGCAGCATCACTAGCACCACTACCAGAACCAGCCTCCGTAGGGCCACCTCGAAGATTAGCGTCAGAATTCATAAGAACCTTGATGACTGTTATTTATTTTCTTTCTTCTAGGGTTATTCTCGTTCTTGTTCGATTGAAGTGATACTGTATTCCTTTCTAAGGTTGTGGTTTTGAGATGAATGTCTTTTATAGTCTGAGAAATTGCAATTTGTTCGTGAAATTCTAAACGCAAGTGCACGTGTCGAACAAGTAATATAATGATGAGGAAAAGTATCGTCCCACGAAGATCGATGATTAATAAACCAATTAAATATTAAAATAGACTAATTCTAAAATTTATCTAACAAATCAAAATATAATTAGGAATAAATTAAAAACGAAAATTGTAGACTAAATGTAGTAAATCGATCGATAAATATGTTAGAGCATCCGATTTCACCATAACTACTAGATATGAATTTCAGATTATTATGAATACAAGAACGATATCAAACATGTGATAGCGGAATTTCTTAACCTATTTACTATCCTATCTCTAGGTATAGCAAATCTACTCAGCTTATTAATTCATTATATCTCTATGTGAATTAAAATAAACATGAGTGCATTAAAAACTATGAATATTCCCGGCTTACAATGAGTCTTTTGGATCACTTTATCACCGAAAGCTACACAAATAACGCGGTATATTTCTATCCACGTTTAATTCATGGTTATACATTATAATGAGCAATTGCATATTATCACTTCTCAGTCTCAAACATGCACATCGATCATCTAAGTGGTGGCCAGTCACTTAAAAGCATTAAACACAATAATATATAACTCACATGAATGAAATCAATTGTAAAACATAAAAATCATGAAATTCACATCATCATGGTTAGGCTACATCGTAGCCCTAACAAAAGAAAATTAGAACATAGTAGAAGAATAAATAAAAATATAAATCAAACCCAGCATCTTGAATCAAAGAACAAGAATTCTGTCACCACTTTTGTCTTCTCTTCAAAATACTTAAAAAAACTCTCCTTAGAAGAATGAAAAACGACCTAACCCCCTCTCTAAAAACCTAGCTGCTCTCTCCCTCTTTCCTATTTATAGGAGATCCAAATATCTATCTCCCAACGCTTGCAGATAACATTAGGGAACAAAATCAAGAATTTCCTGATTTGATATCCATCTTCAACTTGCTACTTTTATTTGAATTCCTGATATTTGCCATTCTTTTCTTTATCTTCTCCATATCTCATTATTCTGCATAAACAAAGAAAATTCAAATAATCAGAAGGAAATCCAAATATTTTCTCTAAGATATTGCATTAATTGTTGCTTAAAATAGGTAAAATAACTCTATTTTTATAGAGTTATCAAACCCCAAACTTAACATTTTGCTAGTCCTCGAGCAAAAGTAAGACATAACACATAATCAAGCTAGCAACCTCCTCCATGACATCTTTCCATAATTGCTCAAATTCACAATTCAAAGAAAAACACAAATTTCATCCAAACATTGAAATCGATTTATAAATTAAGACAAATTCTAACTATATGATCCAAGTGTGTGTGTGAAAGTCCTCATCTTTTTTCGAATTATATGCAATCCAGATAAATTCACATTAACATGTAACTTCTCAAAAATTGACCAAATCTCATAGGTTTGCTTTTCATTCCTCTCTCCACTAATGTAAGCTAATCATCCAACCAAAAATCAATAAGACTTTTCTCGGGTTGTAATGTAAGGCTGGGCTAAAAGTGAGATAATGGGAATTTTAAGCTCAAATCACCCATCAACACGTTGATTTCTAGGATCCAATTAGAGCCAATGTCACTATCCAATTTCACTCCTTCAAGATTTTTCTGCCACCATATATCACCATTCCTTTTTTTTTTTTTTATTCTTCTTTTTTTTTTTTCTTTTTTTCCTTTTTTTTTTTTTTTTTGAATTGCTTTATGGTGGAGTTTCTCCCAAAGTCCCTCCTAATATAACATGAAAATTTCCAACCCATTGAGTATCCAAAAGGCTCACTCAATTGAAAGTTGGATAGGGAACCATAAAAGCAATTTTTTTTTTTTATACACCCCAACAACCATAGCAATCACTTTTTTTTTTTTTTCATACTCCATCATTCCTCCCAAATTTCTATCAAGCTCAAATAATTTTTTTTTATCCCAAAAGAAAATCAACGTGTTCATAGGGCATGGGATAAGGATATAATTTGATAATGGCTAGGCTAAATATATATGGGTGCCAATGAAAAATTGGGTAATAATTAAGGCTCAACGGGGTGACTAGGGATAAATAAACAGGGTTAGCTTGAAAGGCTCAATCGATCCAAAAATTGCCTAAATCATTTTCTCGTTAGATTTAGCTTAGGATTTCGCCTCAAGAGAAAATCAAACAAATTCTAAGATTTGGGTGAAATTTAAGAAAATCACATACTTCACGTGAATGTTCTCTAAATTAACACACAATTCAAAAATTAAGGACTTTTAGTGCTCAAAGTAAGTGGATCAACATAATCAGAATTAAGATTAACTCACACATCAATTGCAAGTTTAAATAAAATTTAAGTTTTCCTAAGAATCGTAAAAATTCACAATTAGGACAGCAATCATGATAAAAAAATAGATTTAGACAAAATTTTTTATCTCCCCCAAACTTGAATGAAGCAAAGTGTCCTCAATGCGAAAAATAGAATAGGAAGAAGAAAACTCCCCGGTTGTAGGATAAGTCCATAGATGATTGTGATGATTAAACTCTTGAAAGGTGCTCCCTAAAAAGTTAACCTGGATAAAACAGAGAAAAATTAATCTTTTTTTTTTTTTGCAAAACATAAACTTAACAATAAATAAATAAAAAATAGCAAAATTAAAATGCTTGGGTTGCCTCCCAAGAAGCGCTTGCTTTATAGTTTTCAGCCAAACTATCTCGATGTCACTATTTTGGAGGATGAAGTTCAATGGTGGTCTTCTCCTTGTTGTAACCACCTTCGAAGTAGGGCTTTAAACGTTGACCGTTCACTTTGAATGTGCCCTCGGTGTCATGCGCAACTTCAATTGTTCCATATGGGAATACCTGTGTAACTGTAAAAGGACCAGACCATCGAGACCGCAACTTTTCTGAAAAAAGTTTAAGACGAGAGTTATAAAGTAAGACTTTTTGACCAATTTGAAACTCTCTTCTGAATATGTGCTTGTCATGCCATCTTTTTGTACGCTCCTTGTACAACTTAGAATTTTCATAGGCCTCATTGCGAAATTCCTCCAATTCATTCAATTGCAATAATCTTTCTTCACTGCGAGACTGCATGTCAAAATTCAGAAATTTCAATGCCCAATATGCTTTATGCTCTAATTCCACCGGTAAGTGACAAGCTTTTCCAAACACTAGCCTAAAAGGAGACATCCCAATTGGAGTTTTGAATGCTGTCCTATAGGCCCAAAGTGCATCATCAAGTTTTATTGACCAATCTTTCCTAGAGGCATTCACTGTTTTTTCTAAAATTCTCTTGATTTCCCTATTTGAAATCTCTACTTGATCACTAGTTTGAGGATGATAAGGGGTTGCAACCTTATGTGTGACTCCATACTTACTCAAAAGTGCTTTAAATTGTTTGTTGTAAAAATGTGTCCCCCTATCACTTATGATTGCCTTAGGAGTGCCGAATCGGGTAAAAATATTTTTCTTCAAAAATTTGACCACAACCTTAGCATTATTATTTGGCAATGCTACAGCTTTTACCCACTTAGACACATACTCCACAGCCACTAAAATGTATAAATTTCCATAAGAAGGTGTAAAAGGTCCCATGAAATCAATACCCCAAACATCAAATAATTCACACACAATAATGTTGTTTAAAGGCATTTCATTTTTTCTTGAAATATTTCCAGTTCTCTGACATCTATTACATGAAGCTACATAGGAGTATGCATCTTTAAGAAGTGTAGGCCAATAAAATCCAGATTGCAAAATCTTAGCTGCAGTTTTGGTGGCACCAAAATGGCCACCTGTCTCTCCATCATGACAATGATGTAAAATATTTACCTTCTCTTCGTCTGGAACACATCTCCTTATGACTTGGTCTGCACATACTTTAAACAAGAAAGGTTCTTCCCAAAATAATTTTTAACATCAGAAAAGAATTTTTTTCTTCTGTTGATATGATAATTCAGGGAGGAAGAACATTACTTACCAAATAATTTACAAAGTCTGCGTACCAAGGAATTTTTGTGGACTTAATGGAAAATATTTTATCATCGGGGAACTCTTCCAAAATTGGTCTTACCTCTTCCTTTGAATTTGGAATTCTTGATAAGTGGTCTGCAATTAGATTTTCAGTCCCCTTCTTATCTTTGATTTCCAAATCAAATTCTTGCAGTAAAAGAATCCACCTGATCAACCTGGGTTTTGATTCTTTCTTTTCTAGCAGATACTTAAGAGCAGAGTGGTCAGAATAAACTATAACTTTTGAGCCAATTAAATAAGAACGAAATTTATCAAAAGCAAATACTACCGCCAAAAGTTCCTTTTCTGTTGTTGAATAATTCAATAGTGCACCCGACAAGGTTCGACTGGCATAGTATATGGTTTGGAAAATTTTATTCTTCCTTTGTCCCAAAACAGCTCCTACCACAGAATTACTAGCATCACACATCAGCTCAAAAGGTAAATCCCAATTTGGTGCCGCCATAATTGGTGCTGATATTAACTTCTCATTTAAAGTTTTAAAAGCCTGCATGCATTCAACAGAAAAATTAAAAGGAGCATCTTTTTCCAAAAGATTAGAAAGAGGTTTAGCAACTTTGGAAAAATCTTCTATAAATCGCCTGTAAAATCCTGCATGTCCCAAAAATCCTCTGACAAATTTCACAGATGTTGGCGGAGGCAATTTTGCAATGACCTCCACTTTAGCTCGATCAACTTCTATTCCGTTTTGAGAAATTTTATGCCCGAGCACTATTCCTTCTTGCACCATAAAGTGACACTTCTCCCAATTCAAAACAAGGTTAGTCTCCTCACATCTTTGTAAGACCAAAGCCAACTTATTTAAACAAGAATCAAATGATAAGCCAAAAACGGAAAAATCATCCATGAAAATCTCAATATATTTTTCAACCATATCAGAAAAAATAGCCATCATGCATCTCTGAAAAGTAGCTGGTGCATTACAAAGACCAAAGGGCATTCTTCTAAAAGCAAAAGTACCATAGGGACAAGTGAAAGTAGTTTTCTCTTGATCTTCTGGTGCAATAGGAATCTGATTATACCCCGAATATCCATCAAGAAAGCAATAAAACTCATGTCCTGCAAGTCTTTCTAACATTTGATCAATAAATGGTAAAGGAAAATGATCTTTTCTAGTGGCATCATTCAATTTTCTATAATCCATACATACACGCCACCCAAGAATCGTTCTAGTTGGAATCAATTCATTGTTATCGTTTTTCTGAACAGTCATACCACCTTTCTTTGGCACAACTTGTACAGGACTTACCCAAGAACTATTAGAGATAGGATAGATGATACCTGCATCAAGTAGCTTAATTACCTCAGCTTTTACTACTTCTTGCATCTTCGGGTTCAAACGCCTCTGAGGTTGGATAGCGGGTTTATATTGTTCCTCCATCAAAATTTTGTGCATGCAAATTGAAGGACTAATTCCCTTGATATCAGCTATTTTCCATCCAATTGCACCTTTATGCTCTCTTAATACTCGAGCAATTTCTCCTCCATCAAATCTGTCAAAGAAGAAGATATAATTACCGGTAAAGAAGAAACTCCATCTAAATAAGCATATTTCAAATGGGAAGGTAAGGGTTTGAGTTCAAGAATTGGAGGCTCTTCAATTGATGGTTTAGGCTTTGTAATGTGTTGTCCCAACTCCTCAAATTTAATTGCATTTTGCCTTGAATATGGTGGAATTGCCTCCATGAAATTTGCGTACTCCTTTATCTCCTCATTCTGAATATCTTTGTCCATTAGTTGAGTCGACATGCTTCAAGTGGATCTTTAAAAATATTTTCTTGAAAAACCTTATTCACTAACTTGTCAACTGTCTCAACTCTAAAACAAGAATTATCATCGATGGATATTTCATTGCTTTAAAAACATTAAACGAAACAATATCATCTTGAACTCTAAGAATCAACTTCCCTTGTTGTACATCAATAAGAGCTCTTCCCGTTGCTAGAAAAGGTCGACCTAAGATAAGTGGTACCTCAAAATCTTCCTCCATGTCAAGAACTATGAAATCTGCAGGAAAGATGAATTTGTCAACTTTTACCAAAACATCTTCCACAATACCTCTTGGATATTTAATTGATCGATCGGCTAGTTGAAGTGACACTGTGGTTTCTTTTACCTCGCCCAATCCTAATTTCTTGAAAACAGAATAAGGCATCAGATTAATACTTGCACCTAAATCACATAATGCTTTTTCAAAGTAAGAATCTCCAATAGTGCAAGGAATAGTAAAACTCCCTGGATCTTTTAATTTCGGAGGCAATTTGTTTTGTAGGATGGCTGAACACTCCTCATTTAACTTCACAGTTTCATAATCCTCCGCTTCCTTTTGTTTGCCAAAATTTCCTTCAAAAATTTTGCATAACTAGGCATTTGCGCTAAAGCATCTGCAAAAGGAATGTTAATGTGCAATTTTTTAAATACATCAAGAAATTTAGAAAATTGCTTATCTATTTTGTGCTGCCGGAGTCGCCGAGGGAATGGAATTGGCGGCACATATGGCTTGGGATTATCTGGAAAAAGTTTACTCTTGCTTGTCTCATTTGCTTGTTTTTTGATCACCTCTTCCTTGTCTTTGACAATCTCTTCTTCTCCAACTTGTTTACCACTTCTCGGGTAATAGCCTTTATGTTTTCAATTGGATTTTTCTCGGTGTTGCTCGGCAAAGAACCGTGTTGTCTCCCGACATCATGCTTGCTAACCGACCAACTTGCATCTCCAGTTTCTGATTGAAGCCTCTTGGTTTTGAAATCTCACATCCGTGCTTTTGATGAAGTCATGAGTCGTATTAGCAAGTTTGGTGACTACATCTTCCAAATTTGACTTTGTCTCCTCTAATTGTTTGAATCCTGGTGGTCTTGTCACATTCTGATTATTCCATGAAAAATTTGGATGACTGCGCCATCCCGGATTGTACGTGTTGGAATAGGGATTATTTTGTGACCTGTTAAAATTTCCAACAAAGTTAGAATTTTCACTAGATTGTTTAAAAGTATTACCTACCTGACATTCTGTGCTAGCATGTCTTCCACCACAAAAATCACATGTCAAAGTCTGAATTTTCATGGCTGAAACACTCATATTATCTAGCTTTTTGTTGAGTGCTTCAAATTGTGCAGCAATTGCAGCAAAAGCATCCACTTCATGAACTCCATTAACTTTTCGCATTGGTAATCTCTCGCAGGCCACCGATAACTATTGGACGCCATCTCCTCTAATAAGTTGTAGGCTTCTTCTGGTGTTTTATTATTTAGAGTTCCTCCTGTAGCTGCATCAATCATAGAACGAAGATTTGCACTAGAGCCATTATAAAAGTTTGTACCTGCATCCATACGGGTAGTCCATGATGTGGGCATCTCCTAAGAAATTCTTTGAATCTTTCCCATGCTTCATATAATGATTCATTATCCATCTGCATAAAATTAGTAATATCGTTACGCATCTTCGCAGACTTTGCAGGTGGAAAGAACTTACTAAGAAATTTTTGAGCCATATCATTCCATGTAGTGATTGATCCTGCAGGAAGAGAAGAAAGCCAACTCTTAGCTTTGTCTCTAGGAGAGAATGGAAATAATCTCAATCTAATAGCATCATCTGTAACTCCATTATATTTAATGGTGTCACAAATTTCAAGAAAAGCATCGATGTGAGCGTTTGGATCATCGCTTGGTAGCCCACTAAATTGCACTGATTGTTGAAGCATTTGAATGAGTGCTGGCTTGATCTCAAAGTTGTTTGCTTGAATTGCAGGTCTTCTTATACTTGATGTGGTTCCTTGAATTGTTGGCGCAGCATAATCTCTTAAGAGTCTACGTGGATTTTCATTCTTACCGTCTGCCATCTTCTTAGCGTGATTTATCTGTTCTCTCAGTCGCCTTTTGAATGTACGCTCGATTTCTGGATCAAGCTCAACAAGTTTCCCTTGTTGGCTACGTGTCATAAACCGACGTACACCCTGAAAAATAAAACAAAACGAAAGCTAGATTAAACTTAGAATTATTTGGTATCAATATTAATTAGTATTAAACAAACGATCCCCGGCAACGGCGCCAAAAACTTGTTCGTGAAATTCTAAACGCAAGTGCACGTGTCGAACAAGTAATATAATGATGAGGAAAAGTATCGTCCCACGAAGATCGATGATTAATAAACCAATTAAATATTAAAATAGACTAATTCTAAAATTTATCTAACAAATCAAAATATAATTAAGAATAAATTAAAAACGAAAATTGTAGACTAAATGTAGTAAATCGATCGATAAATATGTTAGAGCATCCGATTTCACCATAACTACTAGATATGAGTTTCAGATTATTATGAATACAAGAACGATATCAAACATGTGATAGCGGAATTTCCTAACCTATTTACTATCCTATCTCTAGGTATAGCAAATCTACTCAGCTTATTAATCCACTATATCTCTATGTGAATTAAAATAAACATGAGTACATTAAAAACTATGAATATTCCCGGCTTACAATGAGTCTTTTGGATCACTTTATCACCGAAAGCTACATAAATAACGCGGTATATTTCTATCCACGTTTAATTCATGGTTATACATTATAATGAGCAATTGCATATTATCACTTCTCAGTCTCAAACATGCACATCAGATCATCTAAGTGGTGGCCAGTCACTTAAAAGCATTAAACACAATAATATATAACTCACATGAATGAAATCAATTGTAAAACATAAAAATCATGAAATTCACATCATCATGGTTAGGCTACATCGTAGCCCTAACAAAAGAAAATTAGAACATAGTAGAAGAATAAATAAAAATATAAATCAAACCCAGCATCTTGAATCAAAGAACAAGAATTCTGTCACCACTTTTGTCTTCTCTTCAAAATACTTGAAAAACTCTCCTCGAAGAATGAAAAAAACGACCTAACCCCCTCTCTAAAAACCTAGCTGCTCTCTCCCTCTTTCCTATTTATAGGAGATCCAAATATCTATCTCCCAACGCTTGCAGATAACATTAGGGAACAAAATCAAGAATTTCCTGATTTGATATCCATCTTCAACTTGCTGCTTTTATTTGAATTCCTGATATTTGCCATTCTTTTCTTTATCTTCTCCATATCTCATTATTCTGCATAAACAAAGAAAATTCAAATAATCAGAAGGAAATCCAAATATTTTCTCTAAGATATTGCATTAATTATTGCTTAAAATAGGTAAAATAACTCTATTTTTATAGAGTTATCACAATTTCTTTTACACGTTATCAAGAGCTGTGGATCAAGGTTTGTGATAAACAAAGAGTTATCGAAGATGTCATCTCATGACTTATGAATCATATGGATCAAGATTATCTGAAAACTAATCATGTGAGTTTTACTACGGGGTACGTATGATCAATGGTTGTTATAAAATTTACGCTTTTAGCACATTGTGCAAAAAATCACAACCAACGATATTCGAGACAATTCCTAGGAAATGTAACAAGAAAACATTGAGAGGGCACAATGAGATTCATGCAGTTCAGTTTGAATCACTACCTACATTAACGAGGAAAGCAGTCATAAAAGCTCTACTATGAGTCTACAAAACTAAATGCTTAATTATTCAATCGATCGAGTGTTTCCCAACATTAGACTATACCTAAGCAATATCACAAAGTGTTTCTTTCTCACAATCTCTCGCGGTTAGCCCATCTAGAATGTTGACGCCTAATTTTTTATTTTGACTTTTGAGTTTTTAATTATTTTTATGTTTTTTTTCATTTTATCTTATTTTTATTAAAACCGGAAAAAACGGCCCAACGGCCAAAAAAAAAATGGAAGAAACGGCCCAACGGCCGAAAATCCGAAAAAGCCAGCCCTCTTGGCCTTCGCGGCCCAAAATCGCGTCCCCTCGCCCCGCGTGGATCAGCCCGACCCAAGCCCGACCCGCGCGACCCTCCTTCCTCGCCCGAAATCGCGTGCGGTGCACGCGCCTGAGCCGCGGCTGCCGGAGAAAAGCGAGGCGGACGGTGGCGTGAACGACGCGGCGTACGACGAGCACAGAAGGCGTAGGTGAACAGCAACGGCGAGGGGACGTGGCCGGATAAGCCTGACGGCCGATGGGACACCGGTTCGGCCAGCGGAAGCCGCGGCATCCGCCCCGGCCGAACCCTCGTCGACCGGCCACCCCCCGCCTATAAATAGGGGGTCCCGACGACGTTGAGGGACACGGCGAAGACGAGGGAGAAGCCTGCAGCCCTGGAACCCCACTGAGAGACTTCAGACGGGGAGCCAAGGGCCTGCGAGTCTCGATCCAAGCTTCACCGGAGGAAACCGAGAGAGAGAGAGAGAGAGAGAGAGAGAGAAGGGCAGGAATAACCACCTCCCTCGCCGTCGCCTCCGCCACACCACCACCGTGAAACAGGTGACACCACCGCCATCACCTCACCCCCCAGCTCTGCACCACCACCATCGCCGCCGCCTCAACCGCCGTTGCCGTCGCGAGCCGCCCTTAGTCGATCCCCAAATCGAAACCCTAAGGTTCCTGATTTCGGGTCTCGATCCCGGGTCTCCGGGTCGGACCTGGGTCAGGAACCGGGTAGGGTTTCGTATTTAAGAAGCGGCTTAGAGTCGGGTCGGGAGCGGGTCGGATCCGGGTAGAGTCACCAAAAGCGGCACCGTTTTGCCAAAAACGGGACGGGTCGTGGAACGGGCTGGACGCGGGACCCACGGGCGCGCTCGATCCGCCCCCTCTACGGCGTCGTTTACGCAAGAAGTGGAACGGTGTCGTTTTTGTAAAAGAGTCAAGAGTTGAGAGTCGAGTCGTCGTCGGGTCGGACCGGGTCAGGCGTCCTTCTAAAATGTCGTCGTTTCGTCGAGAAAGCGGGTCGAAAGTCGGGCCGGATCCGGGTAGGGTTTTGCCCCGGGACCCGGATCTCTACGCCGGTCGAATGCGACGTCGTTTGGTAGGGAAGGAGGGAACGACGCCGTTTTGAAGGGAGATTGGATTCGGGTCGTCAAACCGGGTCGGTTGCCCAGAAACGGTGTCGTTCTGCACCTCGCCGGGAATCGGGTCGTAGTTGTAATCCGGGTCGGATCTGGGTAGGGTTTTCACCCCGGGACCCGGACCTCCAGGTTAATGGCAACGATGCCGTTTTCATGAGGAGAGAACAACGCCGTTTATAGGACCGGGTCGAGAAGCGGGTCGTCGTGGCCGGGCCGAGTCCCCGCACTCAGCTACGGCGCCGTTTCGGCGTCTGGCTCCAAAACGCGGATCCCTTCGCGTTTCGGGCCGGCCCGGGCGGATCCGACCCGTGGACCCGACCCAGGTCAGTTTTTTTAATATTTTTATTATTTCAAAAATCATTTTTAATTTCAAAAAATCAAAAAAATGTTTTAAAAATGTTTAAAATTTCCAAAAATAAAAAAAATCAAAACAAAAATCATTTATTTTAAAAATATTCAGAAAAATCAAAAATATTATTATTTTCCAAAATACCCAAAAAATATTTAATATTTTAATATTTTCCAAAAAATCCAAAAATATCAAAAAATCCCAAAAAATGCCAAAATCCCTAAAAAGCCCAAATTTTCATAAAATTCCAAAAAGCTTGCATTTTTCCAAAAATACCCCAAAAATCCAAAAATCCCTTTATGTCCAAAAATGAGGAAAATACCCAAAAATGTGATTTTTCCCGAAATGCATGAAGAATCCCCAAACATCCAAAAAACCTTAGAGTTTAAACAAGATTAGGTACCGAAAGGGCATTAGTGATCGCCTAGTGTAATCAAGTCCCCGATCCTAAATTCTCTCGGTCGCGCAGGAGCAAGTATTTCTCCCGATACTTCGCTTGGGTTTCTAATCAACCTACCCCAAATTGATTAGTGGCGACTCCGTTTTAAAAACCAATTTATAAACCAAATATTTTAAAGTCGTGAATTGGCGGACTTGGGAGAGTCCAGGCTTTAATTAAAACCAGCCGAGCCATTAGCCTCCTTTCGGCGCTCGTACCCGATCCGGCCGGGCGCCCCCGCAAAAAAGGGGTCGCGACAGCTTGGCGACTCCGCTGGGGAGTCTGAGGACTTAGGCCTTATTTATCTTGTTTAAATTATTTACTGACTTAGGTTTTTTTCTTTTTACAGGTCAATTATTTAAGAAGTTTATTTTAAGCTTACTAAATTAAATTGTCTTGTGATTATAAACTGTTATGCATGCTTTATTGCTTTTAAACACTACACATGGCACGCACAACCCGGCCGCCGGACCTGGACCGCCATAGGATTTCTAGGATGGTGTTAAGAAGGATACGGCCTCGAAAGCGAGACTGCCATGTAGAGGTTGCCCTTCTTTTCCCCGAATTTCTTAGCCAAGGTTAAGAGGGTACGCTGCTAACGCGAGACTGCGACTGGTAGATGCCCTTTTAATTTCACCAAGCCTTCTGAGTTAGAAATCGAGCCGCACGTCCCATCTGCATGTCTATGTGTTTGCCATATTTATTTCAAAGCAAGGTAATTTATTTAAATTTTACTCAGTCCTTGCTGGCTCATGGCAAAATAGGATCAGGTCGTGTAAACCCATTTTTAAATGCGATGGGAAGAATCGACATCAAATTTATCCCTGCCCCAAAGAAAGAGCTCCTCAGATGGTGGAATCAGTTAGAGCCGCCTGGTCAAGAGCAGGTCAAGATGAGGATTGGTCATCTCCTCCCGTTGCTCCAAATCAATATCCATTCTGGAATCATGCAAGCCCTACCACATTTCTGGTGTCCGGAGACATCCACCTTCGTGTTCGGCAAATTTGAGTTAACTCCCACTTTGGAGGAATACAGTCTCGCCATAGGAATGCCCCTGGGAGCGGAACTCGCTAAACCACTAATCAATGTCGACCCCATAGTCAGTCTATCACGTTTTTTGAAAAATAATTCGGTAAGGGAAATTGTTAGAGCCAACAACAATGTTTTCCCACTATCATCCTTAACCGAATGCTTTGAAAAACAATCAATGTCCCAAAAAACCAAGATCTTCCTTTTGGCATTCTTTGGATTCATCATTTTCCCCTATAGAAAGAATGCCATAAATCCTTCAATCACAGGGATAGTAAATCAAATCATTTTTGGTGCGGGATATGTAAACATGGTTTTAGCCGAAACATTTTTATCCCTTAAATCGTTTCAAGGACAAAAAGAAAAATCATGAGAGCCGCCCCAGAAATTTTACAAATATGGTTCTTTTCCCATGTCAAAGGGTTTGGGCACCACATGCAAATATTTGAAATTAATGAGTATAGACACCCGTTGCAAAAATTCCAAAGTTTGGAGAAATTCTCTCCTGACGAAGAGTATTCTCAGTGGATTGACTTGTTAAAAAACCCGGTCCTAGAGACATTTATATGGCGAGCTAAGTGGTTCACTGCAAGTGAGGCGCGTTTCGCGCTTGATTATTACGATCCCATCCCACTGCTAGGCTTCTCCGGAGCTACCTCATACTACCCATATAGGGTGGCCCGCCAGTATAGAGCCCTTTAAGAAGTCCCGCCACCACTCAAGCCAGAACGGCTTCAGATTTCTTTTGTCCTCATAGGTTGTGATTACTCAGAGGAAATCAAGATGATTCAAGAGGCATGGGATGGATGCCAACCAGAGAGGATTATCGTGCCCAGAAGACTGAAGGGGCAGGAGAGAGCCCACCATGCATCCACTTTTTACATCCTCAATCACGAGATTCCCAAGAAGTTACAGCCGGAAATCCCTGACGTAAGTAAGAAGCTTACCAAGCAAGGAAAGATCAAGTTTCTTGAAGAAAGTTCGGAGACCAGCAAGAGACACTTATCAAAACCATCTCAAGAAAACAAGCGACGTCGCAGGATTAAGACTTCCCATCGCATATAAAAATGGGCGTCGTGGTTTTTAATGTGAATATCTAAGGTCATTCTGACTTGTGTAAAAAAGGCTCTTTTGATATTATACAAATCTCTTGTTAATAAATAAGAATGACTCGATCCTTGCCATGAGCCAGTGTCCTCTATGTTTCCTTTACTTACACTTTGCCCATTTCTTACAGAATAGGAAATCATAACATAGTCATATTCGCCAAATCCAAAGATTAGAATGGCTGAAGAAAGTGTACCAAGCCATGTTGAGATCATCGAAAATGAAATGAAGCAAGTCTTCAATGTACTCCAGCAACTCTCAAAACAAATGGATTCCATCCAAGGCAAACTAACTCCCACTCCGGCCTCAATCGAAGTAGTACTGCCGCGGTCATCCGCCCGAGGAAACCCGGGAAGAGATACTGATGATAGTATGCCCGAACTGGAGGACAACGCGCACCAAATCATGGTAGAGAAAGCCAAGCCCGGAGTTTCACCCAAAACCAAACATGACAAGCGTCTTGAAAAGCTCGAGGAGAGGCTCAAGCAGTTGCAGGGCCTACAAGATCCTACTCCTACAGACCTCTCTATCTACTCCAAAGTCAAAATGCCCGAGAAGTTTAAGATGCCTGAATTCGAGAAGTACGATGGCACGACTTGCCCAAGAGCTCATTTGCAAATGTACTTAGTTCGAATGACCCAGTACATCGGTAATGTGCCTTTAATGATCCAGTCATTCCAGTCAAGCCTGGCGGGTCCCGCCTTGAGGTGGTACATCAAGAAAAACATAAATCTCGTCGAAACATGGAGTGAAGCAAGCGAGGCATTCCTCAAGCAGTACAAATTTATAATGGATATTACCTCTTCTCGTGAGGATCTCGACCGCACGAAAAAGAAAAAGCAGGAATCTTTCAAAGAGTATGCTATCAGATGGAGGAATCTCGCCGCCTAGATCAGTCCCGAGCCGACTGACTTTGAATTAAGAAAAATATTTGTCAAAACCCTCCCCTATGAGTACCGCAACAGAATGGTAACTACGGTTGCCGAATCATTTAATCAACTCATTCCAGTGGGAGAGCAGATAGAGATAGGATTAAGGGATGGTTGGTTCACCGAGCCTACACCTATCGGCAGAAGATTCAATTTGAAGAAAGATAAGGATCCCCTGATTGATGTCAATGCCACCTACACTGCAGACACCGGTCGTCCCCCAGTCATTCAGACAAGCACAAGCCAGCGTCAGACCAATAGCCGTCAGCCCTAGCGCTACAACAACCGAAGACAATTCACTCCGCTCCCTGGATCTCCATCCCAGGTTTTGGCAATCCTCCGGAATAAGAATCTCCTCTCGACTGAGCCAAGACGGCCTAATGCCGAAAGCTTTTCCAACTACGACCCGTCCAAAAAATGCGACTATCACATGGGGGAAGTGGGCCATTCAACTGATGATTGTCTCACCCTTAAACATCGAATTCAGAACCTCTTTTGGATACTAAAGCATTCTCATTCCAAACTACGAAGCCAAATGTCCAGAGCAACCCGCTCCCTGATCATGCTGATAAAGTAAATGCAATATTTGATTCTGAAGCTCACCAAATCAAAAACACCAGTGCGCATATTGTTGACATTTATCGAGGGCTAGTCGAAACCGGGTATTATCCAGGTGATAAAATACTACCTTTTGCGACAATAGAAGAAAGGGTATCGAGAATGATAGAAGCCGGAGTAGTTAGGCACGTTGGCCACGCTAGCACAGTTTCCACTATATCACAAGTTCTCATCAACTAGGATGAGGAATGTGCCGCGCTAAAGTCAGAAAAAGAGAAAAAGGGTCCCGCCCCACCCGAAGATGTACCTGAAGAAAAAGAAGCCATAATCGAAGCATCCATAGCAGGAGCAACTATAGTCATCGAAATACCCCAGCCTTATGAATATGAGTGCAATAATGCTGTACCATGGTCTTATGACCTTGATGTGGGTCTAGTCACGAGATCTGGGAGGACCTATGCTCAAGCAAACACGCACTCCGCTAAGGCCGTCACCGACGAAGAAGTCAAGGAGTTTTTGGCCGTGGTCAAGGCCAGTGAATATAATGTGGTGGAACAATTGCGAAAATCACCAGCACAAATCTCTTTGCTAGAATTGCTCCAGACATCCGTGAAACACCAGAAGTCCCTCATGAAGGTACTAGCGAAGTACATGTCCTTGAGACAATCGATCATGACAAACTTGAGGAATTTGTCAGCACCATCCTTCTAAAGGATCAAATGGCGTTCTCTGATGAAGAAATCCCCGAGGAGGGTAGAGGACACACCAAAGGCCTCTATATATCGGTCAAATGCAACGCATCTCACGTTGCTCGAGTATAGATTGACAATGGATCTGCCCTGAACATATGTCCACTAGCAACACTCTGTCGCCTTAAAGTAGAAAGATCACGAATCCAGATGCCCAAAACTTCTGTTCGGGCGTTTGATGGAACAAAGAAAGAAACAGTAGGAGAAGTTGAGCTTGACGTCCAGATTGGCTCGACCATATTCAAAATCTTGTTCCAAGTAATGGATATCTCCACTGCGTTCAATTTCCTCTTAGGGCGCCCATGGATCCACGTCGCGGGGGCGGTACTGTCAAGCCTCCACCAAAGTGTGAAGTTCATAGTTGGAGGGAAACTGATCACCGTTCGAGGAGAAGAAGATCACCGCATTTATCATGAGACGGCCATCCCTTATATTGAACCTAGTGACAAGAACGAAGCCAGCTATCAATCATTCGAACTCGTGTCCACTATACACGAAGCTCGTGGGACTCCGCCTCTCGTCCCCGAGGTATCAAGTGCTGCAATGATGGTGGGAAAAATCATGGTCGGACATGGTTTCATTCCTGGGCAGGGGCTCGGTAGGGAAGGTCAGGGCATCAGACAACTTATTGAAGCCATGAGGAGACCTCACACCATCAGCCTAGGGTATTCCCCGGATAAAAAAGCAAAGAAGAAAGTCATCTTTGAATATCCCCGTCTCAAGGAAACTTTCCCGAGCCCAGCCAAGATGATGCACAAAGAAGAAGAAGTAATCGGCACCTCGAAATGGTCCAAACGCGGAAGCTCGAACTTGCCCACGATCCAAGAAGGCACGGCCTGGCCCTCTCTGGCAGAGAAAGTAGAGGCGGAGGACATGACCACCATGTTCGAAGACATTTTCATAGGCGCCATCGAAGAAGAACCATTGGAGAGAACGGACAATGGCTTCTCGTTCATCCAGCTCCAACGCCAGATTGACGAATTACGTGAAACAAAGGGACTATTTAACGGAGAATTTCACTCGAGCTACCAGCTCTAGTCATAATGAGGACTTGACGGCAAAGGAAGGAAGCCCTATTGATACGAGCTGGCAAGAGGATTCGCTATCTCAATCCTCAAAGAGCGCGCGGCCATATTCACCCCTTCCTAGGCCAATGACTATCATTTTCCCCATCCTCCTAGAGCAAAGATTAATCGCCAGGGAGCTGAGTCATCCTACTCCGAGAATTTCCTCGATTACGATCCGTCCAAGCAATGTGATTATCATTCAGGGGAGCTAGGACACTCGCTGGACAACTGTACGAGCCTGAAAGATAAGGTGCAGGACCTCCTAGATGCTGGGGTATTCACTTTCCGCTTTCCATGGCCGTGTTTCGGCAACGATCACCTCCTTGTGGTACCCAGCACTCGCACCATGTTCCCTCAACATGCGGAGAAAGCACGTGGAGGGGAGGTGATCATGGACACTTTGGGACAACCAAGTGGTAAATTTGACTACTATGTCAATTATTCGGTCCCTCAACGTTTCTATGATCACATTCCCCGCATAGTCCCTGATGGATGGGAAGGCCTGGATGATCTAGAGTCCGCGAAGTCACAGGGAAACGTAGCTGGCAACTGGTATGAAGACTGCTTTGTGGGCGCCATCAACGAAGGATCGTCAGGGGAAATGGGCGCTGGCCCGCTCGAGTAGAATCCTTCTTATTCTCTGCATACTCCCCTACGTGGGAGCCTGTACATATTTCTTTAATCCTATTTTGTTTTTAACATCGGTTCCATCTAGGGAACCCTTTTGTGAAATCACTCTGTAAATCCGTCTACTAATAAATAAAGTTGAAAACATTTTGAGGGCATGAGGAGACACTCCAAACCGGCCCGTTGATGATAACCAACCGTCAAATGAAAGAAGAAATCGAGGCCCGGATCTCCTCGTGTTTCCTTGTCCTGAATTTTCAAAAGAACAATTCGTCACGTTTTCAAAAAAAAAAAAAAAAAAAAAAAAAGAAGAAGCATGCATGCTACTAACCTTATTTGTTCCCTTAGCCTATCTACTTTATGACACAGGAATAATCTAGCGGCAGGCGAGGGGATGGGGACGGTCCAAACCGACAGCGTGGATAGCCACTCTGATAGCTTGGAAGATGACTTTGATAATTCCAATGAAATCCAACGGAGTTGGGAGCGGCATGAAGAAACAAGGCCCCCTACCACTGAAAACGCCATCACTGTCAACTTAAGCAGCATAGAGAATTCAAGAGAGATAAAGATCGGCGCCAACCTCCCTGAAAAAGAAGCTGCAGACTTAATTGCCCTTCTAAAAAGGTATCAAGATGTGTTCGCATGGTCATACGCGGATATACCAGGCCTTGATCCAACAATTGTGGAGCACAGCCTGCCAACTGACCCTGATATAACTCCCAAGAAGCAATGGCTGAGAAGAACCAAGCCAGAATTGTCAAAAAAGATTGAAGAAGAAGTAATGAAGCTACTCCAAGTGGGTTTCCTCGAAGTCTCGCAATATCCTAGCTGGGTAGCAAACATTGTACCAATAAAGAAAAAGGATGGTCGAATACGTGTTTGTGTCGACTATCGTGACTTGAACAAAGCAAGCCCGAAGGATGATTTTCCGTTGCCTCACATAGACGTTCTTGTAGACAAGATCTTTGCGGGATTCAGGCTTTTCTCTTTTATGGATGGATTCTCGGGATACAACCAAATAAGGATGAAGGAGGAAGACAAGGAAAAAACGACATTCATTACTCCATGGGGAACTTTTCATTATAAAGTCATGCCTTTCGGCCTGAAAAATGCTTTGGAGCAACTTACCGGCGTGCTATGGTCACCCTTTTCCACGACATGATGCACAAAGAAATTGAAGTATATGTCGACGACATGATCGCTAAAACCAGGCACGGAGAAGACCACGTAAAGACCTTGGAGAAACTATTTGAGCGACTTCGCCGGTTTAAATTGCGCCCGAACCCAAAAAAATGCGTGTTTGGGGCAACTTCGGCAAATTACTAGGATTCATTGTAAGCCGTGAAGGAATAGAAGTAGATCCATCAAAAGCCAAGGCGATATCGAGATGCCTCCTCCTTCAACCGTAAAAGAAGTCCGGAGTCTCCTGGGAAGATTAAATTACATTGCACGATTCATTTCCCAACTTTCCGAAACTGCAAAACCTTTCTTTAAGCTTCTCAGGAAAGGTGCACAAATTAAATGGGATGAGGATTGCCAATTGGCATTTGAAGACCTGAAGCAGTACTTGATGAAACCCCCAATCCTGGTACCTCCAGTCCCGAGGCAGCCTCTAATTCTCTACCTTACCATCAACAGTAAATCCCTAGGTGCCATGCTGGCACAAAAGGGACTCCGTGACCGAAAAGAGCGAGCCATCTACTATTTGAGTAAAAAGTTCACCATGTCGAACAAAACTACTCCACATCGAGAAGACGTGTGCCGCATTGGTATGGGTATTGCACGAGACTCCGACAAGTATACCTTGCATTACCAAACTTTCCTTGTAACCGAAAGCGATCCAATCAAATATCTCGCTCGCCGTCCGGTATTGATAGGAAAATTGGCCAAATGGCAAATCCCGATCTCGAATTTGACATTCAGATGTTGCCACAGAAATTAGTTAAAGGGCGGGTGATTGCTGATATGTTAGCAGACTGTCCTGAAGAAGTACGCGAGGATAATCCCTCAGACGACCAGATTTCCGCCATAGAAGAAGACAAGTGGACCATGTTCTTTGACGGAGCCGTGAATCTGTCGGGCTCCGGCACTAGGGCAGTCTTGATATCCCCAAATGGACAACATTACCCCGTGGCTGCAAAACTGGTATTTCCGTGCACCAACAACATAGCCGAGTATGAGGCATGCATCCTCGGCTTGCGGCGGCTATTGAAATGGGAGTGACCAAGCTAAAGGTGTTCGGTGATTCTACTTTAATAATATGCCGACGGTGGGCGAATGGAAGACAAAGGATGCCAAGCTCGTGCCTTATCACGGTTACTTGGAAAAGTTGGCGAGAAAATTCCAAGACATCTCATTTGAATACTTGCCTAGAGTTCATAATCAGTTCACGGATGCGCTAGCAACGCTATCATCTATGTTGCAAGCAATGAAAGGGTAAGAAGTAGAGCCTTTAAAGATCGAAGTCTTGGCAAGACAAGCCCACTGCATGACCATAACTGAGGAGCCCGATGGGAAGCCCTGGTATTACGATATCATGAGATATGTCCAGAAGCAAGAATTCCCTGAACAAAGCACACCCTCTGATCGAAAGTACCTAATAAAAATGGCTTTAAGGTTTTTCGTCAGCAGTGAAAATCTGTACAAGAGATCGTATGACTCAGTCCTGCTAAGATGTGTGGATGCGGCCGAAGCCACACAAATAATGCAGGAAGTATATGAGGGAGTATGTGGCCCTCACATGAATGGATGTATGTTGGCCAAGAAGATAATGAGACTGGGTTATTACTGGCTCCCCTTAGAGAGTAATTGTGCTCATCATGTGCGAAATTGCCATCGTTGTCAGATTCACGGAGACAAGATAAATGTCCCTCCAACTGAACTGCATCAGTTATCTGAGCCATGGCCATTCTCCATGTGGGGGATCGATGTAATTGGCCCGATTAACCCAAAGGCGTCGAACGAACATCGATTCATCCTGGTGACAATTGACTACTTTTCAAAATGGATTGAGGCCACATCATATGCCAGCGTGACTGCACGGAATGTCATGAAGTTCATCAAGCGCGACATAATCGCTCGTTATGGTGTACCAGATTCCATCATCACCGACAATGGGACAAACTTAAATAACAAGCTGATCGAACAGTTATTCTCTAAGTTCAAAATCCAGCATTTGAACTCATCACCCTATCGGCCACAAATGAATGGAGCTGTAGAGGCCGCCAACAAGAACATCAAGAAGATCTTAGCCAAGACGGCTGAAAACTATCGTGGCGGCATGAGAGGTTACCCTTTGCACCGACAAAGATATCGAACCTCGATTCGAACTTCTACTTTGGGGCAACCCCTTTTTCCCCGGTTTATGGTATGGAGGCGGTCTTGCCCGTGGAAGTAGAAATCCCTTCCCTACAAGTTCTATCCCAAGCTGGCTTATCCGAGGAGGAGTGGACACAACAAAGGCTTGAGCAGCTGAACATGATCGAGGAAAAGCGACTGAAAGCTCTCTGTCACGGCCAATGTTATCAACAGAAGGTAGCTCGATCGTTTAATCAAAAAGTGCGGCCCAGGCGCTTCAAAGTAAACGAGCTAGTCTTAAGGAAGACGCTGCCAATCTTTCCAGAGCCTGGAGGCAAGTTCGCCCCGAATTACAAGGGTCCTTATGTAATAAAGAAGATACTCCCCGGAGGAGCCTTGATCCTAACCGAGATGGATGGGCGAGAATTTTCTAAGCCAGTGAATTCTGATGCTATAAAGAAGTACTACCCTTGAAAAATGCTCACTGTCTAGCATTGCCAAATATTTCTCTATCAGAATGAAAATGCCTATGCATCTTCTTTATATGAGTGTTATATTTACGCCATCACGAGAAATGTGCATTTGGTTAAATGGTAACCACCAGCATTTAGGGAAGTGTCGAAAATCAAATAGCAAACTTAATGACATAACTCAGGCGAATCGACATTACCCAGGCAGACGCATGACGATTTCACCCAGTTTAGCACAAAAGAGGCATCATTCATGAGCTACTCCAGTCAGAAAGAGCTCTCAGTCAACAGCTTAGAATCTGGAAACCTCACTTCTTGTTCCAAACACATACTCTCGAAAGAAGTAGTTGCTATTGAAAAGCTGGAAAGTCTTTATTGTCCATAGAAGCTTGAGGTACATGACCTTTGCTCAATGATGCCATAGCCAAAGACGAAGGAGAAATCCACAAAGGAAGGCGTTAAAAATCAACGACCAAGTCACGCATGCGAGGAAGGCCAACGGGAGGAAACACCGAACAGTGCCAAGATAAATAGACCATCCTCAACATTCAAGCATCCTCAAGAGCTAGCACAGACAAGCTCTGGGGAAGGGTAATCTGGTATCGTTTCCAATATCCCTACCGTCTGAACTCGTTTTTGACATGTTTTCCCTATTTGACAAGAAACTTCACAACTCAAGGACCAAACTCAAAGGTTAGATTTGATAAATCAGTGCTAGCTAAGCTAGGGTGCAGAAATGACTTCCATTAAATACACTTGGCTTCGTAAAGGGATGTGTCATCCACAAGCCAATGATCAACCTGACGAAATGAGAAGCACAAGACTTCATATCCAATTATTTAACTTCGAAATGATCAACCCCGTCCACTTAAGCATTTGCAAACTAGTGAAGAGTAATGTTGTATCACTTCCAATTATTTAACTTCCAAAAAGAGAATCGTGACTAACACACTTTCTCTTGCCTTTTACAGGATCGCTTGGCCGTCCAAGATACGAAAAATAAATCAATGAAAGTCTTGTCAAACTCTGATAAACCTTCCAAAGCAGAATGACACCTCAAGTATCACCAAAGCAAATGACGGAGAGCCTTCAAAGCCTCAAGTCGCTTAAATCTAGGCCCTATTGTTTGAGCCACTTCCCGCTTCTCTACTAGAAAAGCAAGAGCGAGATTCCTGGTCGATCCCCAATCCTCGGCTGATCATACATGTGTCACGACCCTAACTAATAGGAGCATTTCCTTGACACCCATTTTGTCGATAACCCTTTGTAAATAACCTCTTTTGATGTTCAAATTTCAACACATTTGTGAATACCATTCAAGCTGTTAATAGTCCTTCTTGAGTAAAAAGCCATTCATTCATTTTTGAGAAAACACAAAACCCTTTCACATCATACTGTATGCCCTTTTCCATGTGAATTGTGCATGATGATTTCGTCCGTTTAAATCTTTGGTTCCATTGAGAAATATTGGACCAGATGGCCAAGTAAAGAATACAAGATCAATTGAGCATGCTTGACGAGGTGCGTCAGAATGACGACAGGCAAGCCATATCCCTTACACAGTCCCCCATCTACACACTCGTGAGATGAGTACGGAAAATTCCATGACTACAGGGTAAAAGAGTTCTCTCGCGAATGATACGATGACCAAAACAGTGGGAGGCATTCCATCACCCACCTTAAGCCCCATACACTGGCCAAATTTCCATCTTATCCCCCCGTCAAAAGAACCACCCCACACTGGGGCAAGCCAAAAGCAAGTCAGCATCACAAGGTGATAAAAAGGATAGAAATTCTCTTGCTTGCACTTGCTTCAATCTTTGAGTATCTTTATTTGCATATGAACACTCGCGTTAATTTAAGTGCCCTAGAGTCATGAAGAGCAATTCTTTCTTTACACACTTATAACCATTGTACAACTCAATTGAGTCTGTAAAATCATCCTCACAAGGAGGCAAAGTAGGAGTTGCTGTCATTCAAGCAGCATAATCAGAAGAGCCAGCAAAAGATGAAGACTCAACAAGTCTAGTGAAGGCATACGCTTGAACTCGTCAAGACCAGTTCCTCAAGCAACAAAGACAAAAACCTGGGGCATAAAAAAGCAGTGTACCTAGTAAAAGCAAGGTCAATACCCATGAATGAAAAAATTGAAAAAGAATGGGGGCATAAAAAAAAAAAAAAAAAGTGTGCTCGGTAAAAGCAAGGCCAATGCCCCAAACAAAAAGGCGAGTCATTTATATCCCCAAGAGGAGTTACCATCAAGATCCATGGAACCTTCACCGGACCATGAAGAAGAGAGATCGGTGACAAACGCCAAGACGATCACCCTATCACAAGAGTCAAGCCTACGCAGCGTCTTGTTGTAAAAAGTCTCTTCAAACTAGGGGCACTTCAATTAACGTAGGATTTCATATGTTTATAAGCATCGCTCGAAGAAATACGAGCAAGATTATTCTATCTCTTTTCGCAGGATCCTCGACTTGCAAACCCGAGATAACCATGCCACATCTTTCCTACAAAACCATGACCTTATTGGTCCCTTTTAATGAGCCATTGGCCAAGCCTTCATCACAACTCAAAAAAGACCTCTCACGTTGGTGAAGTCGTATCATTTGCGAGAATACTCAGACCCCTGCTGACATGATGATAGTGAGACAGTGTGGTCCTTATAAATCCTGCATCAATGGTCAGGATAAAACAGCCTTTCCCATGAGAGTGAGTAGAAAGTCCTTTCGGGAAAGTCCCTCATCCGGCATGCTCAAGACATCTACATTCTAAACAAAAGTTGTCTTTCAAAATCTTCCCCAATGGAATTCAAAAGATGCAGTTGACAAGGTCATCATGCATAAATCACATTCTAATTTGCAAGTTTACAGCATATACAATCATTGCATACACATCTGCATATCGTGTGAATAGCAGGCATACTTATAAAAATTAGAGATGTCACCAGGAAGCATATTCCCATTCCTGTTCCCCAGAGCTTTATATTTGATAATCTTTGAGTACCCCCCACTCACCAAGTACTCCTTTTATTGACACTCAGCCTGTGTGAGTTGTCCCCAGAGCATTGATATTTGTGATTGGCCAAGTATCCCTCTATCTTTAAGTACCTACCGCTGTCTAGGTACCCATGCTCAGCTCAGTTGGTCCCTCGGGTATTGATATCTGCAGTTGCCCAAGCTTCCCCCCTATTTTCGAGTGTTTACCGCTACTCAAATGCCCCTTTTGTTAACACTCGACCTATTTACATTGTCTTTAAAGTCTAGATACTTGTGACCATCCAAGTATCCTCTCGGCTCTAAGGATCGACCACTTTGTTCGAATCCCCCATTTCGTGACACTCGACCCGTTAGAGTTGTCCTCAAAACCATGACATTGGATGCTAGCAACCTCTCAAGCATTCCACCACACTATGCACCCGCGATTACCCGGTATGCTTTCTCACACTTGGACCAGTCGATGGTCCCCGATCATATTGATAAATATTTGTGTTCATCCAAATATCCCTCTACGTGTACACTTGCATACCCACGGCCATCCGGGTAAGCCTCGCGTTGCATCCAAAATTGCCGAAAGTAGCAACCTTCGTGAACATCTCAGGTACGTCCTCGATGTTCCCAAATTCCAGGAGGCAGGAGGCCTTCATGAACATCTCAGGTACGTCCTCGATGTTCCCCAATTTCTAGAAGATAAGAAGCCTTCACGAATATCCAAGGTACGTCCTCGGTATTCCCCATATTCCAAGAGGCGGGAAGCCTTCATTGAACATCTCAGGTACGCCCTCGGTGTTCCCAATTTCCAGAAGACGGGAGGCCTTCACCAATCTCCGAGGTATGTCCTCGGCATTCCAAAATTCCAGGAGGTGAGAAACCTTCATGAATACACGAGGCGTGTCCCCGTTATTCCCTTTACCAGGAGGTGAGAGACCTTCATGAATGTCCAAGGTACGTCCTCGACATTCCCAATTACCAGGAGGTGAGAAACCTTCATGAATATGCGAGGCATGTCCTCAATATTCCCATTGCCAGGAGGTGAGAGACCTTCATGAGTACACGAGGCATGTCCTTGGTATTCCCGATCACCAGGAGGTGAGAAACCTTCACGGATATGCGAGGTACGTCCTCAATACTCCCAATCTCCAAGAGGTAAGGAACTCCCACAAATATCACAGGTGCGCCCTCGGTATTCTCAAATTGCCAAGAAACTTCTACGAATACCCAAGGTATGTTCTCGGTATTCCCAATCTCCAGAAAGTAAGAGACCTTCACAAATGCGCAAGGTATGCTCTCCATGTTATCAAAAACTCCTCTCGATACTTGTGAATGCCCGAGTATCCCTAAAAACTCGTACTTGTACCCCCCTAATGCTTAGGACGCCTGCCAAGGCCCAAATATCCGTCAGGTTAGTACTTGTGAATTTCCATGTACTCTCTAATATCTTTGTGAATGTTCAGATATCCCCCAAAACAGATGCCCTGAGAAAGGTTGGCGCATCTCCTGAGAGTGGTCAGGTATCAACCGGTGTCCCTGACAGAAGTCAAACACCCCCAAAACAGATGCCCTGAGAAAGGTCGGCGCATCTCCTGAGAATGGTCAGGTATCAACTGGTGTCCCTGACGGAAGTCAAACACCCCTAAAACAGATGCCCTGAGAAAGGTCGGCGCATCTCCTGAGAATAGTCAGGTATCAACTGGTGTCCTTGACAGAAGTCAAACACCCCCCAAAAACAGATGCCCTGAGAAAGGTCGGCGCATCTCCTGAGAATGGTCAGGTACCAATTGGTGTTCTCGATACAAATCAGACACCCCCAAATGAGATGCCCTGAGAAAGGTCGGCGCATCTCCCGTCACGGCGACCGAAGAATGGTTCGGGTCCGAGACACCCCTCTGATTGCTCCGACAGGCGACTGAAAAATGGTTCGGGTCCTGGAGAAGTGATTTCCCGTCACGGCGACCGAAGAATGGTTCGGGTCCTGGAGAAGTGATTTCCCGTCACGGCGACCGAAGAATGGTTCGGGTCTGGGACACCCCTTGATTGCTCCAACAGGCGACCGAAGAATGGTTCGAGTCCTGGAGAAGTAATTTCCCGTCAAGGCGACCGAAGAAAGGTTCGGGTCCTAGACAAATTATCCATTGTTTTAACAGGCGACCGAAGAATGGTTCGAGTTCTGGAAAAGCAGCCTCCTCATATCACCAGGTAAGATGACACCTTGATACTTGCCAAAACTCGGGGTTCACACCCTACCTCACTCTCTCCCGGTAAGTAACTCCAAGTATATTCTTATATGTCTTAGTATAATGTTACATTTCTCTTTTTGCATAGGATAGTATGTCCTAAAAAAGATATAATCCGCTGCCCATGCTGGGTAAAAATTAGGCATCAATTTGTCTTTGAATGCAACCTCTGCGAGCTCACCTTCAAAGAGGGGCAGCTTTTGACGCCTAATTTTTTATTTTGATTTTTGAGTTTTTAATTATTTTTATGTTTTTTTTTTTATTTTATCTTATTTTTATTAAAACCGGAAAAAACGGCCCAACGGCCAAAAAAAAAAAAAAAAGGAAGAAACGGCCCAACGGCCGAAAATCCGAAAAAGCCGACCCTTTGGGCCTTCGCGGCCCAAAACCGCGTCCCCCCCGCGCGGGTCAGCCCGACCCGCGCGACCCTCCTTCCTCGCCCGAAATCGCGTGCGGTGCACGCGCCTGAGCCGCGGCTGCGGGAGAAAAGCGAGGAGGACGGTGGCGTGAACGACGCAGCGTACGGCGAGCACAGAAGGCACAGGTGAACAGCAACGGCGAGGGGACGTGGCCGGATAAGCCTGACGGCCGATGGGACACTGGTTCGGCCGGCGGAAGCCGCGGCATCCGCCCGGCCGAACCCTCGTCGGCCGGCCACCCCCGCCTATAAATAGGGGGTCCCGACGACGTTGAGGGACATGGCGAAGACGAGGGAGAAGCCTACAGCCCTGGAACCCCACTGAGAGACTTCAGACGGGGAGCCAAGGGCCTGCGAGCCTCGATCCAAGCTTCGCCGGAGGAAACCAGAAAGAGAGAGAGAGAGAGAGAGAAGGACAGGAATAACCACCTCCCTCGCCGTCGCCTCCGCCGCACCACCACCGTGAAACAGGTGACACCACCGCCATCACCTCACCCCCGGCTCCGCACCACCACCATCGCCGCCGCCTCAGCCGCCGTTGCCGTCGCGAGCCGCCCTTAGTCGATCCCCAAATCGAAACCCTAGGGTTCCCGATTTCGGGTCTCGATCCCGGGTCTCCGGGTCGGACCTGGGTCAGGAACCGGGTAGGGTTTCGTATTTAAGAAGCGGCTTAGAGTTGGGTCGGGAGCGGGTCGGATCCGGGTAGAGTCACCAAAAGCGGCGCCGTTTTGCCGAAAACGGGACGGGTCGTGGAACGGGCCGGACGCGTGACCCACGGGCGCGCCCGATCCGCCCCCTCTACGGCGTCGTTTATGCAAGAAGTGGAACGTCGTCGTTTTTGTAAAAGAGTCAAGAGTTGAGAGTCGGGTCGTCGTCGGGTCGGATCGGGTCGGGCGTCCTTCTAAAACATCGTCGTTTCGTCGAGAAAGCGGGTCGAAAGTCGGGCCGGATCCGGGTAGGGTTTTGCCCCGGGACTCGGATCTCTACGCCGGTCGAATGTGACGTCGTTTGGTAGGGAAGGAGGGAACGACGCCGTTTTGAAGGGAGATTGGATTCGGGTCGTCAAACCGGGTCAGTTGCCCAGAAACGGTGTCGTTCTGCACCTCGCCAGGAATCGGGTCGTAGTCGTAATCCGGGTCGGATCCGGGTAGGGTTTTCACCCCAGGACCCGGACCTCCAGGTCAATGGCAACGACGCCGTTTTCATGAGGAGAGAACGACGCCGTTTATAGGACCGGGTCGAGAAGCGGGTTGTCGTGGCCGGGCCGGGTCCCCGCACTTAACTACGGCGCCGTTTCGGCGTCGCTCCAAAACGCGGATCCCTCCGCGTTTCGGCCGACCCGGGCGGATCCGACCCGTGGACCCGACCCAGTCCGTTTTTTAATATTTTTATTATTTCAAAAATCATTTTTAATTTCAAAAAATCAAAAAAAAAGTTTTAAAAAATTTTTAAATTTCCAAAAATCAAAACAAAAATAAAAAAAAATCATTTATTTTCAAAAATATTCAGAAAAATAAAAAATATTATTATTTTCCAAAATACCCAAAAAATGTTTAATATTTTAATATTTTCCAAAAAATCCAAAAATATCAAAAAATCCCAAAAAATCCCAAAATCCCTAAAAAGCCCAAATTTTCATAAAATTCCAAAAAGCTTGCATTTTTCCAAAAATACCCCAAAAATCCAAAAATCCCCTTTATGTCCAAAAATGAGGAAAATACTCGAAAAATGTGATTTTTCCTGAAATGCATTAAGAATCCCCAAACATCCAAAAAACCTTAGAGTTTAAACAAGATTATGTACCGAAAGGGCATTAGTGATCACCTAGTGTAATCAAGTCCCCGATCCTAAATTCTTTGGTTGCGCAGGAGCAAGTATTTCTCCCGATACTTCGCTTGGATTTCTAATCAACCTACCCCAAATTGATTAGTGGCGACTCCGTTTTAAAAACCAATTTACAAACCAAATATTTTAAAGTCGTGAATTGGCGGATTTGGGAGAGTCCGGGCTTTAATTAAAACCAGCCGAGCCATTAGTCTCCTTTCGGCGCTCGTACCCGATCCGGCCGGGCGACCCCGCAAAAAAAGGGTCGCGACATAGAATTGGCAAAGAATGAAAACCTTAAACTCCTCTTAAATGCTCTTAATTTGTAACTTAAGTGAATAATAGGTCTTAAATAGACTTGAAAACACGACTTTACGAGGGTCCGTTCGCCTTCATGGCCAGCTTGAAAAAGGCAGATACGAGGGGCCAAATCTGGGCTCCTCGCCGACCACCTGCCCGATGCTCAGAAGGCATTATGCATTTATGATCGGTGGGAGGTAGCCCGAACACTGAATCTTATACTTCTGGACGGAGAATTCCTCTTGCAAGATTTGATTTACATCTTATCTTAATTGACAGATTTAGAATTTAAAATGTGATATTTTTGTTCTTTATCTGATTGATTTACATTTCTTCCCCCAATAGTTCGACCCAGACTGCAATTTGGCACAAACTTGAGACATTGTAATTCAACATTTTTTATGCCCGACAAATCAAGATTTGATTTACATCTTATCTTAATTGACAGATTTAGAATTTAAAATGTGATATTTTTGTTCTTTATCTGATTGATTTACATTTCTTCCCCCTTCGGAGAAGTCACGACAATAATTAGTCAGTCGTTGTTTTTATTTAAATCTAAAAAAAGGACTTCTTCATATTTATGGGTTCTATTAATTATGAGGTCAATTCATTACGAATTCTAATTTTTGTGCTAATCCCTAAGGCTCTCGACATGCTTCACCAGCCATCTTGTATATACGGAGAAAAGAGGGTCTTTGGAAGCAAATGAGGTAGGGTGCCTATAATTGAGTCTCGTAAAATAAATAAGCTGATATCATAGATAAGTAAATGTATATGCACATATAAAAGAGGGTTTTTTTTTTTTTTTTCCCGTATTTACGGTGTGGTATTCGATTTTTTCCTTCTCTATTCTTATGGTTTGCTATCCTGATGATGTTTGATTGGAGATTGTAAGCATTCGTTCCATTTTCTATATACGTCTTCGGATGATCATGTAATAACTGGGGGATAGATGAAATGCACATTAGATTGTCTACGGAGTCTTTTTTTTCTTTTGGTTCTCTATATTTGAGCTTTGATATTCGTCCATTTGCTTTGCCATTCTGTCAGTCCTATCGTAAGACATTTGGTTATGGTATCATATTAGCAAGAAATAATAACATGGGCCGCAGTTTTTTGACTAGAGAAGGCCCAATATGAACAGTAGTGACTCCACCTCCTCTCCTACTTCATGTTGACGCGCGCACATATGAAGACGAGAAATCAAAATTGCTAAATATATTAAGAGGGGAAAAGAAACGGTACCGTTAGATTCCAACTCCAAACGGTGGGTTCTCCACCACAAATTTTTTCAAGGAATCCTGTTAACCTGTTAAACTGGTTTCCTTAAAAAAAAAAAAAAAAAAAAAATTGAAAAATCTCACTTCAAAATCCTATTAGATTTCTTCATATGAGAAGAGAAAAAATAACATAGAAAACACAAAATTTTAGAATAAATCAAATACCAAAATATAGATATTCGCAAGCAGAATAATATAATCCCTAGCCAAAAAAAGTTAACGTCATTCAAAATATTAATTTAAGTTTTTTTTTTCAACATGGAAAAAACAAAATAAATATTGATTTTGAGACTAATAATGAAATTATTGTACTTTCAAATGGCTTCTCTCATTCTTTTTGCTCAAATAAAGTCGCTCTAAAAAGATTCTCTAGTGACTAGGATCGGTGATATTGGTAATGCATGATAACAACTTTAAAAAAAAAAAAAAAAAAAAAAGACCTAAATGTGTATAATGAATTAGTAAACTAAAAAAAATTATCCGTTAATGAATTAATAAAAAAAAAAGTTATCTGTTCTTTTGAATCTCATATATGAAGATGTGCAAGGATTTGACAAATTACAAGATCAATGTTAGGATGTCATGAGATTAAAAAAATAAAATTAAAAAGGAATGATTCAATAACACGTGATCATGCGACGCTTGACCCTACGTTGATTCTTATAAATAAGAAGTTAATTTCATAGCAAAGTAATTTTCTTCGAAACAAAACAATAATAAGTATAGTAATGATTTCTTCCTTAATTACATATTATATTTTGAGAAAACCTATGACAACCCATATGATCCAATTTCCAAGTGAGTGAATATCACTTAAATTCTCTTGAGTGCCTCCGAGGGTTAAGTGACTAGGCTTTTTTTCTTTTTATAAATTTGTTCTGTTTTATATTTGTTGAAAAAGCAATGTAAGACTCCACAGTACACCACATTACTATTTAACGGTGACTAGTCAACGGCATTAGTATTTTTATTTATTGTTTTAACGTAATAACTAACTTTAAAAGAAAAAAATATTACCGTGCCATAGTCCTTTTTTTTTTTTTTTTTTGTCATATTTTGTTTAGCTTCCACTGTTGAAGTAATTAAAGGTGTGTGTATCTTACAAAATTATATTTAAATTCTTCCACAACTTTAACCGATTGCCTTGAACTTGCAAAACAAATATATGGACAGAATCGCCGTCATTAATTATAAATAACAGTACCGTCTTCTTAGCAAAGTTCTATTAAGAGTGGCCTGTGAAGTTGATATATTAACCGATGTGATAGATTGCAAGTATAGCTTTAAATTAGTGAGTGATATATATACACACACATGAGACAAATTACAAGAGATAAAAAGGTACTTACTGGAACCACCGGTGGGCAGCTGCGCTAGTTGAGCTCTACTACCTTAGTGTCGAGGGAATGAGTTCGAATCTTCACATTGCTAACACGTCTTAAGTGATGGGCCATAATAGCGGGGTCCTATGTTAGCCTTCCTCCAAGTATAGTCGGTGGTTTCCATTAGCCTGCCGAATCGGCGGCGGCCGTGAGCACCCGTAAGGTGTGCCGGGTCAGATCCTGGATATTAAAAAAAAAAAAAAAAAAAAAGGTACTTACTGGAGTCATCATCAACTTTCTCCTTCATGACACTATGCATCGTATAGTTTCAAATCATATACTTTACACTCCCAATTTCCCATAGTTTCTTCTTCCCAAAAGTGCAAAGTGTCGACTTATTGATGCCTAGGTGCAAAGTGTATATCATCCTAGGTCACAATGCAAAATGAGGGTAAGAGAAAACTAATGTGGTTCACGGTATTTTTCCCGAGAGAAAAACAATTTATCTAGTTTTGTTTAAAGAATAGATTGTTTAATAAGTGAGTTACGCCTTGCTATGTCCCAAATCTTATCAAATTAGATCAGGTTGCTCGGATAAGCAATTTAATTTGTTTCTTTTCCGTAACGCCTCAAGTTCAATCAGAGTGGGAGAAGGATTATTGAATGATATACATAAGTGCAGTCCAGTAATCTCGATCTTGGGTACTCTCTTGAAACTCTTGATACCCGGGTTTGGGCCGGTTGTTATGGTGTGACCAATCGAATAATCGTGGGATATAGCGGCAGAAACATTGTGGAGTGATACATGTATAAGTGCCTATCCACCTTCATGGCGACGGTCACGTTCTTCAACTTAAGTACCTTTTTGAGTGACTTAGTCGACGGGGACCAACAAGGACCGTTACAGCTTTGAAGAGAAATGAGCGGGCCAAATGAAGTTATGGGAGCTCAAATCCTCTTCCCCTAAGCTTGGGCCAAAAGAAGATTCTCTTGACGTACGATGGAAGCTGGGATGGACTGACAACCGAGCAAAGAGGAGAAAGAGATCGAACAGAAGTCTCCACTTGAACTCGAGTCGTGGTCTCGCCCGGAGAAGCTGCAAGTAAATCTCTGTCCCACGTTAATACTTTTACAAAAGTCTCTTTTTATGCCTCAGGCCCCGGAAGTAAACAGCCTTTGCTTCAATAAAGCTCTGTTCCTTGTATCCCACGCTCGGGGATGACAGTCACAGTTAATGTTTGTGTGGTGTAGCAACGCGATTTTAGTTTGAATAAGAGACGTGATTGGTCATTAAAAACCAGAAGGAAGAAAAGAGAGGAGAGGAGTGATTGAGGGACGAACTGTCCATGTCGCTTACGCATCCGTGGCTTTCCTTACATTATTAAACAGGCTTCACATCGGTGCATAATGTTAGAGGTAATAGACTTGAGAGAGAAGGAGCGGTTACTTGAAGTATTACACCAAGAGATGTTAAGTTTGGAACGCTCAACAGTGTTACCTCCAGCGTAGGGGAACCCTAGGCACCCAGAAGTTTTCATATGAATTTCTAGCGAATTTCGGTGACGAATTTCCAGCGAATTTCGACGACAGAAATTTTCAGCGAGTTTTGGCGACAAGGGCAGTCCATCTTAAGGTTTTTGGGCGCTCTAGATATGTTTTTGGGGTTTGTTTTGGCAAATTCCATCTCTACAGAGTGGTTTGATATTATAAAGTTGCAATCATTTGATGTTACTGAATTTCATGGCTGGAAATTACATGTTCAATTTGGCATGAAAGAACATGACATATTTTATACTGTATTAAGTGATTTTGCATCTACCACTGAAGATGTAGATGAATATCAATGGAACAAATATGAGGATTTTTGTAGAGATTACTTGTTGAACTCTCTAAATCCTAATCTGGCTATGACTTATAGTGAGTATAAGACGGCGAATGAGATATGGGATCACTTGAACGCTAAGTTCCAAAAATAAGAGGGGCTCTCTAAAACTCTCTTAGCGGAGAAACTCTTTGACTTTAAATTCACTATGAATTCAAGTATTACCTCTCAGTTAGTTGAATTTGAGAACATGAGGAACAAGTTGAAAGATAATAACTCTGATATTTCCAATAATCTCTTTGTCGTTCTTGTGTTGAACAAGTTACCCACTAAATGGAGTTCTTTCAAGACTGAGATGCACAGACTAAAGGTATATATAGGACTTGATGAATTAAAGAGGTATATTCACATTGAGTATCAAAATAATACTAGAAAGAGTTCGGAACAAGTAGGACAACAGAAGTCAGGTGCCAACTTAATTTCATACTCTCATAAACCTAAAAAAAGATCCAAGTTATAAAAGGGTGAATCCTCTTTACAGTTAGAGGCCAAAAAGACTATCTCTAAAAAGAAGAAGGAGGGCAAGTGTCATAACTGTGGAAAGTGGGGTCACTGGGCAGCAGAGTGTAAATTACCAAAGAAGCCAAAAAATGACACACCACAAAATGAGGCCAATATGTTAAGTAGAGAATCTGATCCTAGAGCCTTCGTTGGAATGATGAAGAATGGAAAGGCCAGCGCCTCTTTTGAGTGGTCATTGGACAGTGGTGCTACTTGTCATGCTACAAATGATAAGAACTTACTCACTGAGGTCATAGAAGTGAAAGACACTGTGAAAAATTGCAATGGTGGTGAGGCAAAGGTGACTCATGTTGGAATTACAAATTTGGTGCTTTCTTCAGGTAAATTACTAACTCTGAAACATGTTAGAGTAATACCTTTACTTAAAAAGAATTTGATATCTATGAGTTTACTTGATAAAGCCGGTATGTCTTTTTCAACTATGAATGGTAAAGTAACTTTATCTGTTAACTCATATTATTTCGGTCGTGCATTCATGGTTAATGGTATGTATACGTTGAGTTTAAATACTGATAGCATAAACAATGTGAATTCCACTTTCATTAATCCAAAGTTGCTATACAATAGACTTGGACATGTGAATTACAAGAAAATGCTACATCTAGCTAAAACTCACAACATTTCGTTAGATACTTCTATTTGATTTGACAAGTCTGAAGTGTGTGCACAAGCTAAAATCACTAGAAAACCCTTTAAGTTGGTTTCTAAAAGTACACGAGTTCTTGAGTTAATACATTATGATATTTGTGATTTTAGAAATTACATTATTAGAGGTGGTCGGAAGTATCAAATAACATTCATAGACGATTCACGTCTATTTGTTGAAATCAAAGGATAAGGCTTTTGAAAAATTTAAGATTTTCAAGTCTAGAGTAGAAAATCAACTCAACTTGAAAATTAAGAGGTTTAAGAGTGATAGAGGACAAGAATACATAATGAGAAGGTTCAAGGAATTTTGCGCTTCAGAAGATATAATACTTGAAACCATTGCTCCTTATTCACCCCAATCAAATGGTGTTGCTGAGCGCAAGAATAGGACATTAGCTGAAATGTTAAATTCTATGTTACTTACAGTTGGCATGCTAGTATGCCTTCCTCTTACTGGGGGGAAGTAGTTCTAACTGCTAATCACATCTTAAACAGATTGGCGCACTCTAATTTGTCTATGACACCTTATGAGATATGGCATAAGCGCCCTTATAGATATGATACTCTTAAGACTTGGGGCTGTATTGCTTATGTAAATATACCAGATCCTAAGAGACCTAAGGTGGGACCTAGAACCATTACTTGTGTATATCTAGGTAGTGCAAAAGATAGTGCTGCAAATAGGTTTTTTGATCTATCTACTAACACAATGATAGAATCTAGAGATGTAGTATTCTTTGAAAACAAGTTTCTCAAAGATCAAGGCTTGAATGTTTCTGGATCTACAGGTATGATTTCAAAATCTCTTGTAGAATTTGAAGTAGGCCCTTCTGACATTAATTCCACACAGCTAGTTGTTGAACAATTTCCAGTTAGAGTATCTACAAGAGAGAGAGAGAGAGAGAGAGAGAGAGAGAGAGAGAGAGTTCCCAAAAGTTGGTGAGAACTTTGTTACTTACCACCTTGAGGATAATCCATTCTCTTATCATGAAGCAATGAGATCTAGGGAATCTCTACTGTGGGCGGAAGCCATAGATGATGAAATGAGCTCTCTACTGCAGAACCACACTTGGCAGCTAGTCAATTTGCCAAAAGGGGCTAAGGCTATAGGCTGTAAATGGATATTGAAGAAGAAACTAAATAGTGATGGATCAATGGCTAGATATAAAGCACATTTAGTAGCTAAAGGCTATAAACAACAAAGTAGAATAGACTATTTTGGTGTCTATTCATCTATGTGTCATCTATCAACTATAAGAATTCTTCTTTCTTTGGCATCTATTGAACACTTTGTAGTGCATCAAATGGATGTAAAAACGGCTTTCTTAAATATGGAGTTAAATGAAGAAATTTACATGGAACAACCAGAAGGATATGTTATGAAAGGTTTGGAGGACAAAGTTTGTAAATTGAATAAATCCTTATATGGTCTTAAACAAGCACCTAAGATGTGGCATCTTAAATTTGACAAAGTGGTAAAGAGTTATGGCTTTCAGTCTAGTTATTAAGATAAATGCCTTTACCATCATTCTATGTCAAATAAGATAGTCATCATTTGCTTGTATATTGATGACATGTTAATTCTTGGTTCCAATCATTTTGTAGTGAGTGACGTGAAAGCTATTTTAGCTAAAGAATTTGACATGAAAGATCTTGGTATTGCTAATACCGTTTTTGGTATGAAAGTAAGCTTTAAATGGCAAGTCATATCCCTTAGCCAGACTCATTATATTGAGCAGCTACTTTCTACTTGGGGATACGATAAGTGTAAACCGAGTGAGACACCATATGATTATAACAATAGACTGAGTCCTAATGAAAGGATCAGTATGGATCGGTTAAAGTACTCGAAACTACTTGATAGTCTCATGTATGCCATGAGTTGCACTAGACCTGACATAGCCTTTACAGTTGATATGCTGAGTCGTTTTACTAGTAATCCTAGTAAAGAGCATTGGGATGCCCTCGATAGGCTAATGAGATACCTCAAAGGTACTAAAGATTATGCTCTCTATTATTGTGGTTATCCTCCAACTGTAGATGGATATTCTGATGCCTCATGGTGCTTAGATATTGGAAATAGTAAGTCTACTAATGGATATATATTCACTTTGGATGGAGTTGCTATTACTTGGAAATCCAAACGACAGACTTGTATTGCATTGTCGTCTATGGAATCGGAACTTTTTGCTTTAGCCTCAGCTGGTGAAGAGGCAGAGTGGATAAATAATCTAATTATAGATATTCATTTGACTCAGCTAAAGATTAATTCTCTAAGCCTATTCTATGATAATCAAGCAGCTGTCCAAGTCGTCAAGAATGCTCTCTTTAATTCAAAGAGAAGGCATGTGAGACTGAGACATGCGTTGTTGAATTATCTGAGAGAACAAGAGGTTATCACCTTGATCGATGTGAGATCAAAGGATAACATAGCCGATACTCTCACCAAAAGGTATGCCTAAAGATCGATTATTCAAAACAGTGGGGGAAGTGGGGTTAAAAACTATATAGGCAAGTCTTAATTATCATTTACTTACCTTCTAATTGTGTGTTTTGAATTATTGAATCTTCCTTTATTGGCTACAATGATAAGCACGGTTTATATATTTCATCGATGTTCACAGTTGCTAACTAATTTGAAAAGGGTGAGTTGTCTTATTCCAAACTTGATGAAGATGACTTTGACCTACTTCAAATGTTCTATCGAGGAAACTTGTGTCATTTCAAACTTGATGATACAATTCAACAAGGTTGGACTATCCTTTTGGTTAAATGATCTCATTTCAAACTAGATGCTAGATTATTTGACTTTAAGAAATTGGCAATTGTGACATTCCAAATTGAAACATGGAAACTGTTGTTTACATAAGAAGCTTGCTGGTCTTGTTCTTAATTAAAACTTGATATTACTTGACTAAGTTATTGCAAGTGATTTGACTATTAGTCATGTTCTTTGAAACTAAACAATAGTTATTCTCCTACAAATAAACTTAAGTTGATGGCTCTTTGTAAATCACATTATTTAGGTCTTATTCATAATATATGAAACCGGATTGATGCTTATGAACATGATATTATGATGATTTATGACATAAATATATGTTTTTTCTGCCGGATGGAGTGGAGCTAAGTTTTTCATTCAAATGATTGAATTCATAATAATATGAAATTCATATTTGACATTCTGCAGGGTATGACAGAGATGGAGGAGAGCTTAATGAGTGGGATCCTGACCAGGATGATCTACTTGATGAATGAATATATGAATATATATATATATATATATATATATATATATATATATATATATATATATATATGATCCATCAAGATGGTAAGTAACAAAGTTCTCACCAAAACTTTTGGGAACTCTCTCTCTTATGGATACTCTAACTAGAAATTGTTCAACCAGCTGTGTGGAATTAGTGTCAGAAGGGCCTGCTTCAGATTGTACAAGAGATTCTGAAATCATATCTGTAGATCCAGAAACATTCAAGCCTTGATTTTTGAGAAATTTGTTTTCAAATAACACTGCATCTCTAGATTCTATCACTGTGTTAGTAGATAGATCTAAAAACCTATTTGCAGCACTATCTTCTGCACTACCTAGATATACACAAGTAATGGTTCTAGGTCCCACCTTAGGTCTCTTAGGATCTGGTATATTTACATTAGCAATACATCCCCAAGTCTTAAGAGTATCATATCTATAAGGGCGCTTATGTCATATCTCATTAGGTGTCATAGACAAATTAGAGTGCGGCAATCTGTTTAAGATGTGATTAGCAGTTAGAACTGCTTCTCCTTAGTAAGAGGAAGGCATGCCAGCTGTAAGTAACATAGAATTTAACATTTCAGTTAACGTCCTATTCTTGCGCTCATCAACACCATTTGATTGGGGTGAATAAGGAGCAGTGGTTTCAAGTATTATATCTTCTGAAGCGCGAAATTCCTTGAACCTTGTCATTGTGTATTCTCCTCCTCTTTCACTCCTAAACCTCTTAATTTTCAAGTTGAGTTGATTTTCTACTCTAGACTTGAAAATCTTAAAATTTTCAAAAGTCTCATCCTTCGATTTCAACAAATAGATGTGACAATATCTAGAAAAATCGTTTATGAATGTTATTAGATACTTCCAACCACCTCTAGTAATGTAATTTCTAAAATCACAAATATCATAATGTATTAACTCAAGAAGTTGTGCACTTTTAGAAACCAACTTAAAGGGTTTTCTAGTTATTTTAGCTTGTGCACACACTTCACACTTGTCAAATCGAATAGAAATATCTAACGGAATGTTGTGAGTTTTAGCTAAATGTAGCATTTTCCTGTAATTCACATGTCCAAGTCTATTGTGTAGCAACTTTGGATCAATCAAAGTAGAATTCACATGGTTTATGCTATCAGTATTTAAACTTAACCTATACATACCATTAACCATGAATGCACAATCGAAATAATATGAGTTAACAGATAAAGTTACTCTACCATTCATAGTTGAAAAAGACATACCGGCTTTATCAAGTAAACTCATAGATATCAAATTCTTTTTAAGTAAATGTACTACTATAACATGTTTCACAGTTAGTAATTTACCTGAATAAAGCACCAAATTTGCAATTCCAGCATGAGTCACCTTTGCCTCACCACCATTGCAATTTTCCACAGTGTCTTTTACTTCTATGACCTCAGTGAGTAAGTTCTTATTATTTGTAACATGACAAGTAGCGCCATAACTTGTTCAACACAAGATCGACAAAGAGATTATCGAAAATATCAGAGTTATCATCTTTCAACTTGTTCCTCATGTTCTCAAATTCAACTAACTAAGAGGTAATACTTGAATTCATAGTGAATTTAAAGTCAAAGAATTTCTCTGATAAGAGAGTTTTAGAGAGCCCCTCTTGTTTTTGGAACTTAGCGTTCAAGTGATCCCATATCTCTTTCGCCGTCTTATACTCACTATAAGTCACAGTCATATTAGGATTTAGAGAGTTCAACAAGTAATCTCTACAGAAATCCTCATATTTGTTCCACTGATATTCATCTACATCTTCAGTGGTAGATGCAAAATCACTTAATAAAGTATAAAATATGTCACGTTCTTTTATGCCAAATTGAACATGTAATTTCCAGCCATGAAATTCAGTAACATCAAATGATTGCAACTTTATAATATCATAGGAACTACGCTTTGCCATTTTGATCAAAGCAAAATATTAGAAAGAGTGCACCTTGGAGTCCTCGGAGCCACAAAGTCGAATAACTCCTCTAACCTTGATCAAACTGCTCTGTAGAGATGGAATTTGCCAAAACAAACCCCAAAAACAGATCTGGGGCACCCAAAAACCTTAAGAGGGACTGCCCTTGTCACCAAAACTCGCTGAAAATTTCTGTTGCCAAAATTCGCTAGAAATTCAGATGAAAATTTCTGGGTGCCGTGACTTCTCCGTCCGACCTCTGATTGACGCGAGTGACCACTAATGTTCGCATCGACAAGTAGAGCAAAGCCCAAGTGGTTTCACCCTCTAAAATTGGCTAGAATTTTTGGGATTTTGAATCAAAGATTTCGGTCACCCGAATCTTTAAACTCAAATTCCAGCCAATACCACCGTCGAAATCGAAAGTAAATTACACCCGTGAGTTTGTCTTGACGAAATCTTCAAGAAGACACCTTGCTCGCTCAAATCCGACACATGAATTTAATACTTGAAGTATTACACCAAGAAACGTCAAGTTTGGAACGCTCCATAGTATTACCTCTAGCGTAGGGGAACCCTATGTTGAAGAAAAATCCCTTGGAGTTTTGAAGTTGATAAAACAGCCTCAACAGTACGGTCTAAAGATTCCAAGACTCAGTCGTTACGTCTGAAGTTTTCAAGGTCTAAAGGTTTTCAAAGACAGTCGGACCAAGTTCGGTCTGAAGTTTTTCCATCTCGAAGTCGGTCAAGACACGGTTTCGGTCCGAAGACCTTCAAGTCTCGGTTTCGATCTAACAACCTTCAAGACCCAAATCTAAGTCTGAAGACAGTTCGCGATTTTTACAGGCTGGCCACAGGTTATTCTTATGGCTAAGGAAAGTAAGATATTGGATTTCATGTTTCCTAATCTTAAACCATGGAATATCTCTGGCTGTGATCGAGAACTTGGAAGATTTACTCTTCGGATTTTATCCGTTGAAGATCAAGTTTATTCTTGGAATAATCTAATTTTGGGAACTCAAGATCCTGATTGTATGGGCGAACAGGATTGACGAGCTACTGTCTACTTACGTTTTCGGCGACAAGGAGATCACTTAAATTGATTCAGTCCAACGGGTTGATTGGATGAATTCTTGGAAAGTGCCAACGGGTATGAAGGCATGGAGGTTATTTAAGGTGGATCGAGGTTACTTGGAAATGAGGAGAGACTGGGTAGAAAAATCTCGATGTTAGAATCTCCAAAATCACTTGTTCTCTAAAAATCTTTCATGTTCAAATTGTGTATCGAAGAGAGTGAGATATAGTGCGAAAGCAGCAGGAAGCTATAGGAGAGACTGTCTACTGAAGAAGTCTAGTCCGTATACTACAACAGCTCTCGTTTGCTACATAGTGATTACAGCCAGTTGCTGCCAGCGTGGAGAGTGGACGTAGGCTTGGACTAAGCCAAACCACTATAATCCTTGTGTTAATTTTCTCTTACCCTAGTCTATTTACTTTATGAATACATACTTTATTTATTTTTTATATATCTTTGATATCAACGTATTCTACCGCAAAAGATTCCAAAAGAATTCCGCAACAACCTATTCACCCCCTCTAGGTTGATTCACTAGCCTATTTCACCCTAGAGTTTTTATATGTAAGTTATTGAACTCCGGCCCATATGGACCCAAATAACCAAGCTTTCACCTATTGGGCTTGTATGTGAACATATTATTTTAGACTATATTAATAATATATCCAACACATAACTCTTTGTTAGGATCATAAATTGAGCGGCTAAGAAAAGAGTTGAGGAAACCACGAAAGAGATGGAGAGCAAGAAACTCGTCTTCTGACCCTCGGTTTCTCTCTTCTCATGCTTGAGAGGCCTTGATGGCATCCCGAATTCCGGCCGCATTTGATCCGGTATCTCTCTCTCTCTCTCTCTCTCTCTCTCTCTCTCTATATATATATATATATATATTTTCTATTAGGTTATTGTTACTTATTGCCTATGTCATGGGTGCATTACTACGTTTTCCCTTAGGTGAATGTATTGGAAGTATTTTCTGTGGTTCTGCGATCGAGATGCTGATGTAGTCGAGGATATGATTTTCATATGTGTGCTACATCTTTTATTTTTTTTTTCGGATTTTGGTAGGTATTTCCCTTCTCATAGGAAACACAAAAAAAATCATGAGGACATTAACTCCACGGTACAAAAAACAAACAAAATAATCATGAAAAACCATCGGTTGTATCTATTCAAAGTAATAGGTGAAAATTTAATGAGTATTCTAGACACAGTCAATTATTCCACTAGGACAATTCAACTCGATCAAATTTACTGGTTATAAGCCATGCTAGCTCGTTGATTCATGTCTGCTCAAGCGCTCTCTAGCATGCAGCCAACAACGGCATAGGTATGAATGGGAGCCACTCGGGAAGGGCCAATGCATCACGACCGTTCACTGCACCGAAGATCAGGGCCATGAAGTCGAAAGTGGGCCAACCTAACACATCCGCAAGCGCGGTCCTCCCCACCCCACCGCCAACAATGCTAAAGTCAATGTCTCCACCGTCGTTTCTCCTACCGATGCCGCCCTCGAAAAGAAGCATCACTAATACCATTACCAGAAACAGCCTCGGTCGGGCCATCTGAAGATTAGCGTCAGAATAAAGAGAAAAACCTTGATCATTGTTGTTTAGTTTCTTTCTTCTGGGGTTGTTCTCATTCTTGTTCGACTGAAGTGATAATGTAAACCTTTGTAAGGTTGTGCTTTTGAGGTGAATGTCTTTTATAGTCTGAGAAGTTGCAATGTCTTTTACACGTTATCAAGAGCTGTGGATCAAGCTTTGTGATAAACAAAGAGGTATAGAAGTCATCTCATGAATTATAAATCATAGGTATCAAGATCATCAGAAAACTAATCATGTGAGTTTTA
This sequence comes from Eucalyptus erythrocorys, assembly GCA_014182555.1. Lineage (NCBI taxonomy): Eukaryota > Viridiplantae > Streptophyta > Magnoliopsida > Myrtales > Myrtaceae > Eucalyptus > Eucalyptus erythrocorys. Next base: position 33,734,967 of record CM024603.1, on the reverse strand, counting down.
TTATGGGGAACGCACGATCAATGATTGTTACAAAACCGCAGAAGAGCTTCAAGTGCCATAAAGTTGACAAAAATGGACACTTAAGTGCCAAAAGTTATGAAATGTATACTTAAGTGCCACAATCGAAAAGAAATTGGACATTAAGCGTCACTCCGGCCAAAATTCGGCCAAAGTGTTGACATGTGCAATTTCTGGCGAAATAAGTGCAAAACGACGCCGTTTTTGTATGCTGACGTGGCCAAATAGTGCAAAAACGACATTGTTTTTCATTGATGTGGCAATAAATTAATGTAAAAATTAATTTAATTTAATTTAAAACTAAATTTACTTAAAATATTTAAAAATACAAATACAAATATCAAAAAAATTAAAAAAAATTAAATTTATAATTTATAATTTATAAAAAAAGGGAAGGTGGAGACGGTTGAGGACTTTTTTTTTTTAATTTTTTAATTTTTTTTGGCAACGACATGTGAATTACAGGAAAATGCTACATTTAGTTAAAACTCATAACATTCCGTTTTTTATTTTTTTTTTTTTTTTAATATTAAAAATTATTATTTATAAATGTTTTAAATAAATTTAATTTAATTAACGTTTATATTATTTTTTTCCATGTCAATACTAAAACGATGTCATTTTGCCTTTGTCTCGCTAGAAAATTACCATGTCAGCGTTTTGATCGGATTTTGACCGGATTGGCATTCAAGTGATCTACTTTGCTCTTTTGGTACTTAAGTGTTCCTTTCATAACTTTTGGCACTTAAGTGTCCCTTTGTGCCAACTTATGACACTCCAGGGATCCGCATGTAGTTACAAAACTTACGCTTTTTAACATGTTGTGCAATAAACCAAAAACAACAATATTGGAGACAATTCCCAAGAAGTGTAACAAGAAAATGTAGAGAGGCCACACCAGGATTTATGTGCCAAAATAGAAATTCAATGTACTAAAAAATTTGTTCTTTCTCATTAATGAAGTCAATTAATTATAGTTTCTAAAATCCACTAAAGTATTATAGAGTTGTTACTTATATATAAAGTTGGCTCCTATTGATTATAAAGGTCAATTAACCCTAATTTCTAAAATCCGCTATATTATTATTTAGTGAGTTTTATGCAATAAATGAGGTGATATTTATTGGGGCTAACAATACAATTTAGAGGGAGGCAAATAGGTTATTTTAGAACAACGAAAAAGTTTTGTAGAAGATAACATAATAAACTTCAACAGCAGCGGAAATAGATTAAAGATATTATTTGCACATGCTACTGATGAACAGATAATGATCATAGTGAGGAGATAAAAGATAACACATAGAGATGTATAGTGATCCGGCTTATAACAAAGCTATATCTACTCTCCACGACTAATAGCCACAACAAGGCTAGAATCTATGAGTAATCTTTAAGACAAGTTACAATTAACTCGTATTACTCCGATCAAATAATATATCACAATATCTGGATACAAGTATGCTATCACTCTTGTACACTTACTCTTATTACAATTATAAAGCAGCAATAATCAACCATAAACAACAACTACCAACATGAACAGAAAGGGGGACGAACGGGGGATCTTCACAACTTTGGAGAGATATGAGGGGGCCATACCAAGTTACGGAAGTTCCAACTCTCTTCCCCTAGTTTTGGGCCAAAAGAAGGACCTCTTCACGCGCCAAGCGAAGAGGATAGATCGAATAGAAGTTTCCATTTGAATTTCGTCATGGTTTCACACGTTGAGTTTCTCGTTGGACGTGATCCTACCATTGTAATCGATTCTTTTTACGCAAGTGTGTCACATCCTCACGCTTTTGATATTAGTTCCCTGACGAATGTCTCTGGCTCTGAAGAAAACGGCCGGGCTTTGATAACGACAGGTTCCATACATCACGCACCCGCAGCAGTTGAAGTCAATTCAATCATGTGTCGTGTAATAGTCTCGTTATAGTAAGGAAAACGCGGTTGGTCGTTCAAAAAACAGAGAGAAAGAAAAGAGCCGGGCTTTAATAACGACGGGTTCCATAGATCATGCGCCTGTGGCAGTTGAAGTCAATTCAATCGTGTGTCATGTAATAGTTTCGTTATAGTGAGGAAAACGTGGTTGGCCGTCAAAAAAATAGGAGAAAATTTCAAAAAAGGACCCGAAGTATCCTTATTTTTTCAAATAAGGGTTCGAAGTAAATATTATTTCAAATAAGGATCTGAAGTAGCCTTGATTGTTTCAAATAATGGCTTGAAGTGGCTTTGGTTGTTTCAAATAATGACCTAACTTTGCCGGTCACCAACCCGCTAAATTTTCCGATTGGTTTGTCATTTGGCATTTCCCCCTTTTTTCTTCCTTCTTTTCTTTCCTTTTATTTTTCTAGTTCTTCTTCTTCCTCTACGCCGATGGACCAGTGAAGAGGAAGAAGAAGAACTGAAAAGAAGAAAATAAAAAAAAAAAAAGGAAGAAAATAGGAAAAATGACAAATGACGAAAATACCTTGACTACCGAAAAGTTGAGTCCTTATTTGAAATAAATATAGCCACTTCAAGTTCTTATTTGAAACAAACATAACTGTTCTAGATCTTCATTTATAATAATATCCACTTCAGGCCATTATTTGAGAAAGTGATGGCACTTCCAATCCTTATTTGAAACAATATTCACTCCAAACCCTTATTTGAGAAAAAGGGATATGTGCATTAGAAGTCCTAAAACTTATCATGAAAATGTAACTGAATCCTAAAATTTTCAAAAAGTGTAATTAAGTCTTAAAACTTATCATGAAAGTTCAATCAAGTCCTAAAACTTTCAAAAGGTTCAATAAAGTCCTAAAACTTGTCTTGAAAGTGCAACCGAGTCCTAAGATTTTCAAAAAGTGCATTCCATGGAAGGACTTTGATTAAACCATTTTGATAAATTTTAGGATTTGATTGCACTTTTTGAAAGTTTTAGGACTTAGTTGCACTTTGTAACAAGTTTTAGGACTTAATTGCACTTTTTGAAAGTTTTAGGATTTAATTGCATTTTCATGACAAATTTTAGGACTTCCAATGCACTTATCCCTTGAGAAAAATATGACACTTCAGGTTCCTTTTTGGAATTTTCTCAGAAAACAGAGAGAGAGAGAGAGAGATTTGTAGCAACGGGAACGAACTGTCGTGTGTTGTGTTGCTTGCATATCTGTGGCTTTTCTTCGTTCGCTGTGCATTATCAAAGAGACTTTGCTTTGCTGAATAAGTCTTCGTCAAAATCATAATTAAGCGACAGAGAAGAGAGGAGAGAACCACAGAAAAAAAATGGAGAGCAAGAAAACTAGCGTCACAATTCCTACACATCCTTGATGGTTATTAGAGAAAAAAACCTTGATGATTGTCGTTTAGTTTCTTCCTTCTGGGGTTGTTCTCGTTCTCGTTTGATTGAGATGATGATGCATTCTTTAGTAGAGTCGTGTTTTTCAGTATAATAAGCATCCAATTCACGTGTAAGGCTGTGCTTTTGAAGTGAATGCCTTTTAGTCTGAGAAATTGTGATTTCCTTACACGTTATCCAAAGCTGTGCATCAAGATTTGCTATAAAGGAAGAGATATTTGAAAAGTTATCACATGTTTTTAAATAATATGGATCAAGATCATCTTAACATTAATCACGGGAGTCATACTGTGGGCTCGCATAATCAATGATTAATGTATAGTTCACTGGTTGCAAAGTTTTACGCTTTTAGCATATGCTGCAATAGACCACGAACGATAGTGCATCAAGATTTGCTTTAAAGGAAGAGGTATCTGAAAAGTTATCACATATTTTTAAATAATATGGATCAAGATCATCTTAACATTAATCACGGAAGTCATACTGTGGGGCTCACATAATCAATGGTTTATGTATAGTTTTTTTTTTTTTTTTGATCAGTCCTATTCTATCCCTAGTCTAACTCTCATCTCAAACTTTAGCCCTACCACCGTGCAGGGCGTGATCTGATTGCAAAGTTTTATGCTTTTAGCATATGCTGCAATAGACCACGAACGACAGTATTTGAGACAATTCCGGAGAAAAGTAACAATAAAATGTAGAAAGATCACACCAAGATTCACGTGATCTGGTACAAATCGGTACCGTTCACGAGAAGAGTAGTCACAAAAGATCCATTACCCATCCAGAGAATCACATGCTCAATTATTCAATGGTTCAAGTGTTTTTCAACCCTAGAGTATCCACAGGCAATCTCACAAAACTCTCTCATAATCTCTCACGGTTAATTCCATATAGACAACTTAAAATCCTATTGAATGTTCTCACAATCATACCGGTACCTGGGATCCCTCGCAAAATTAATCTTCGATCATTCTCAACTCCTCATTTTGACCCAACTCCAATTGGGCAAGAACTTTGACATGATTATTCAAAATTGGTGATGCGCAGTGCACATCCAAATTTGATCTACATCTTATATAGAATTTTAGAACTGGATATTTTAGTTCTTTATCTGTCTGATTATATTGTTTGATGTTAATAATTATGAAAAGAATATTATAGAGATATTTTTGTATTTTCCCAGTGAACTTTTTATGGAGGATTTTGTAGTTAAAAAGTATTTCTTGCTCTTGTAACCATAGCTTACCGAAGGTGGACTATTTTCTGCTTCCTTTCGGTACACATATATGAGGACGAGGAATGCATCCAATATATTATTAAATGAAGAGACAGATCACAAGTAAGTTTTTAACGAAGGGAACCATTTTCGATACTCGATAAGAGTTAGCCACTTCACTTAGTATAATAAATTTATAACCAGTTTCAATGTACCTAACATTAATTATATACGTGACAAATACAAGAAAAAGGAGATTGATACAAGTCATCACCAACTTTATGCTAAATAACACTTGGCAGAGTATAGTTTTGAAACTTTTATTTTGCACCCACAAGTTTCAAATCATACATACTCTACCCTCCTATTTTCCATAGTTTCTCGATCTCCAAGGTGTATGGTGTAGGTTCTTTGATGCTGTAGCTCATGTTATTTACCAAACAAAAAATTCGGGTCATTTTGGTTTAGGAAAATAGCTTATCTGATGAATAAGCTAATTCTCGATCTGCCCACATTTTATCAAATTAGATAGACTAAGATTTTGCTTTTAAGAGCCTATATGACTTACGTGGATTAAGTAGGATTGTCACCAAACTTCGAAGGAAGAAAGACGAGAATGATAAAAGTCAGACGTGAAAGTAACTTATACAAGACTTTCAATTATCTTCACGTAGGTTTCGGCCAAAAAAACTCACTTTGCCAACCATGGATGGTCGAAATGGTCCAACGGAGACGAAATGGGCCAGACCGACAATCACGCAAGTCGAGGATAGAAAAGGATCAGGCTTTACATGCATCCAGTGCAATGCTCATGTAAATCTATTTCAAGTCCGTCATTAAGGTATGTAGGCGTCACAGGAGATCCATAATATTTGATGAACGAGATCAAGTGGATTCTTATGCTCCGGATGGATACGAAGATATATCCGAAAGGAAAATAACCAGGCAAATAAAGGAGAGATGTAACGGAAGTTTCCGCTTGAATTAAGTCCCAAGGTTCCCGCCTAGAATTTCTCGCTGAACAAGTCGAATTCCGGCTGTTAGCTTTAAGTTGAAATTTTCCCACGCAAGACTTCTCGAGTCAAATTCTCAGTGTTTTAATGCTAATATGAGTCCCCTCCAAGTCTCTTGCTCGGAAGATAGCCTTGCCTTCACAACGAAAAGTTATCCTCGAAATTGAAGAAAAAGTCAATCACGTGTCCGTTTCGCTAGAATGTATTGTCGAAATACCTTTCAAAATTGATCAACAAGCAAATCGATAAAGAGTGTGAATGAGTCTTATATCGATTCTTGGATAGGAAACGTAAACAGCACGAAATTTAAAGGTACCGAGATTGGAAATAATTGTTACCAGTCATATAAAAGGTACTGATATGTATAGAGCTAAATTGGAGGATGAAAGTAAAGAATTTGCATTTTTTGATTGATCGGTGGTAACTCTCTACAAAGGGATGATTACACAAATATTTTTTGAACTTTGACTCAAGGTGAACGTTATCCTCAAACTTTTAATTTATTCAATATGATGTTTGAACTTATGGTAAATGTTCAATTGTCTCCATACTATAAGAAAATATCCAATTGCATTATTACATTGATTCAAGTAAATGGAATTTGTCGATATGACTTCTAATCCGGTAAATTTGAACGGTGGACAAAAGATGACGTTATATATATATATATATATATATATATATATATATATATATATATATATATTATCCACATAAGATATTCAATTATGATAATCCGCGTAATGGACGATCATTTTTCCAAACTGAACAAATCAAATAAATTTAAATTATTATTATATTCTAATTTGAGTTGAACATCTTAAGTGAATAATTCATGTGTAATGTAATTTTTGTGTATCATTCAAACCTGCCAGATTGGAAACCAAATCAACAAATTCCTTTAACTTGAATTAATAGAAGAGTAATAATAGATATTTCTATATAATTTAAGAATTGGATTGTACATTTACCAAAAGTTCATAAATCACATTGTCCGTCATTCAAACATACCGAATTGAAAGTTAAATCAACAATTTCCTTTAACTTAAATTAAAAGAATGGTAATATTGAATATTTTCATATAGGTTAGGGACTACGTTGAACATTTACCAAAAGTTCAGGGCCCGCATTAAATAAATTAAAAATTCAAGAACCACATTAAATAAATTAAAAGTTCATGGACAATATTACATATTATATCAACCATACGTGTCATTTTCTCTTCTAAAAACTACAATTTAAGTATTTATACCTATATATACGATTAACAAACGATCAAAAGGAAATCAAACCCATTCTATATGGATCTCATAATCCAGCAATCCATATCTACAAGCGGCTCCAAGAAAGAATAGACTCCGATACTCAATGATGGCATCTTCTCCACTTCTTCACATTTGACATTATCAGTTGCTCTTAGACTCTTTGGTTCCATTACTCGATAGTTTTATCAGATTCACTTCTTCGCGATTGCCATTATCAATTGCTCCCGAACCCTTCGGCTCCATTACTTGGATAGTTATTGCATTCCCACTTCGTCACGGTTCCGTCAATCACGACTCTTTTGTAGGTCAATTCAATCTTCATTTGTCGCAATTTTTTTCAAGACTAGGTCATATTCACCCATATCCTCATTATTATTTTTTTAATCAATTGGGTGGGTCTATCAGCCAGAAGCGCTCAACACTTAGCAAATTTTACCTTCGTCGCGTCACTCGGTCTTTGTCAATTGAGTCGTCTTTCGAAGGGTTGGACATTTTTTTGAGCGTGTCGACAGTGTCATTTAATAGTGAAATTATATTTAATAAAAATATGGTTGGCCTTCCTAGTCTCCCTATTAAAGGCAGGTTTGCATGTTGAATTCGTCGAAGTCATAATTGAGTGACTCAGAAAATGGAGAGCAGGAAAACCTTTCATCTTCTTGCTATCATTCTCTCTCTTCTGATGATTGAAAAATCAATGGCTTCCCAAATTCTGGCCGAGAATAATCCTGCTCCAGGTACTCTCTCCCTCCCCACCCACCCCCCGGCGGGGGTTATTTTCTATTTTAGATAACTAAATTTATCACAACATGATTTTCTTAGGCATGAAATTTTTGTTTTTTGGATTTTGGTAGGCACTTTCCTTTGTTGAATTGAATTAAAGTAGTTGGGGAAATTCATGAGTACTTTGGACAGGATGGATTGTCTCTCGGATGCAATACGATCGAATCAGTACTTAATTTAAAACCAAGCTAATGTATGCGCGATTGATCCTTTTTGCCCATGCAGACCATGACCAAAGTAGGATCCGCGCGAATGGTAGCGTGCCAGACCAGGATGGGATTTGGACCGGCAACAGCTCGGGCCAGGGGAAACTCATGGTCCCTCCGCCTTCAACAAGGACCACGATCGACGTCAAGACCGCCGTTTCTCCCACAAGCGCCACTTCAAAGACCAGCGTCACGAAGAGTAGCAACACTTCAAGCACTACCGTCACTAACGGGGGCACCGTTTCAAGATCCAGCTCCAGTGGAGTCAGCAAAACCAGCAGCACGGGCACCGTCACTAGCGGAGGCACCGTTTCAAGATCCAGCAGCTCCAGTAGAGTCAGCCAAAGCAGCAACGCCACTAGAGTCAGCCAAAGCAGCGGCGCCCCTCGTACTCAATATCCTTGATGATTGCCGAGTGAAACGCGAAAGATTCTCGATGGTTGCCGTTTTCTTTTCTTTCTTTCTGGAGTTGCTCTCACACTTGTTCCGATTGAAGTGATGCATTCTATCGTAGAGTTGTGTCCAGTCAGTATCACTGTCCAGTTCCCTTGTAAGGTTGCTCTTAATATTGAAGTGAATATGTCTCTCTGTTTGAGAAGGTTGCAGATTTTCTTCATATTGGTAGATGGGAACCTCAATTTTAAGGCTATAAAGCCGCTAAGGTTGCAAAGGCGTAATTCTACCCCGCTAATCTAGTAATAACTCCAGCTTTGCGTAGACGTTACAACCATGAGAAGTTACGCACGTTATGCAACACCTTTTCGGGCAAAGCGACAAACACGGAAAAATATATTACCCAGAACTGTGCCTGAAAATGTGTGTTAAGTCTAAGATGCGACTTTCGTGAAAGGATTTGATGCACTTTAAAATTCCGTTTAGATACCTTCTATCGTTCATTCTCTTTTGAAAAATTTCAAGTAGCATTCTCGCTCTTGTATCAATATCGTCACAAAATTTTAAAGGTTACAATTTGCATCTTCGCAAAATGAGAAGACCAATTTTAACCTCGATTTGAGGCCGCGATCATTGCTCGCCTTAACTCTGAGGTCGGCGGTATTTAGTAACCATAGAGACTAGTGCCATGGATTTTTCTTTTTCCATGCGCGACCAACTTAGGAAGCAAAATGACAATTCCCTAAATGGATCTCGTTAGTAAATGTCCCAGGGAGAACAGTGTTTTTTGACTTTTTTGTAGGGGCAGTTTCAGAAAGAAAAAGTCAATTTAACAAATGGATCATGTTAATGATGACATGTTAATGATGAGTTACAGGACACTTGTTAATCATACTAAATAAGAAAAAGTTCTAATTTTCGAATCAGTAGGAGAGAGGCATTACAATGAAAATAGCAAACATTCTCTATTGAGGTACTCAACGAGTTTTTTGGAAGGCGGTCCTTAACAAAATCCTTAATAACTCAGCATGGATGCGAAGATGGAGTTTCAAATCTAATCATTGAGTTTGGGATGCAAGATGTAGGTTTTAAAAACTCATTGGTAGTGTTTGATATGATATTAAAAAGTACGACGCTATTTGTAATTTTCACTTGAGCTTTTCAATACCCATTCGAAGACATTGAAATTCATCTTTTTAATTTCTCTACATATACTCTCGAAAATATTGGTGATTTTTAATGCTCGCATAAAAAAAAATTTATTGCAAAATTTAAGAGATTTCCAACTTTTCCCATTCAAGTTGCAAATTAAGATAAAGTTCTAGAGCTTCATATTGCATCTTAAGAGTACAGCAGTTATCAATTTTGCTACACACGGAACTGGAAGAAAAAATAGAAAACATATTTTCAGGAGTCTTGCTGGTACTTATCCTTCTTGCTTCAAAGTTTGGCAGTCTTCTAAAAATCTCATTAGTACCGCGAGTAGCTTCTTATAAAAGTACACCCATATCGTTTTATCTCCCATCATTTTCTTCTACCGATTTTATCTCTACCGCGTTATTTGTCTTATACATTACCTATATACTTCTTGAAATACAGATGGTCCTGAAGGTCTACGTCTACATCAATGTTCGTACATGATAGCAATAAAAATCATCGTACAAAGGGAAAGTTACTTGAATTTCCATGAAAGTAAGGACCGAATCGACCAATTGACAAAGCATAAAGACAATCACTACAGCCATTATGATCTTATGAAAATACACAGATTGATGTAAAGGAAATTTAACAACACACATCTTGTGTAGCAGAACAATACTCCAAATAAAAACGGGCACTCGTTCGGATATTCATGTCACTTATAAAGTTTTCTTCATCAATTGCAGCCTCTCAATTGGCACAAGCACCTCTCCCAAAATGAAACTCTTTATCTTGAACGTTGAAAAGTATGTTCAGGTTCCGCTGCTGCACGTTGCCAATAATGACCAGGTCTTGCCTTTCCGAGTTCGGCGGGTTTGGCACGAAGGCCAAGCAAACTTGCGCATCATCGTTCTCTCGCCAAACTACGGCGGACGGGTCCAACGTAACATCAGTATTCTCAAATTGTAGGATCATCTTCGGCAACTCCACATTCTCCTGACCCTGAAGATCATAGCACGTGTCCAGTGTCGACAGAGGCTTTGCAACGCTGTAGGTCGACATGTACTTGACGAATTCTGCGCGAACAGCCTTATAAATTGAGGGCGGCAGCCGAGTGAAGGTAGTCCCGGAATCTATGATGGCCCTAGACTCTGAAGAGAGGCTAAATTTCTGATTGCCAAGGGTAATACCAAGTAGGTTGACAAAATAATAAGATGGGTTACGTTGGTCGATTATGAGAGGTGTGATGTTGTCTGTTTGGCAATTACTAAGGGCTTCAAGCCCAAAAAGTAAGTACCCGGATGAGCTCTCGCTGCCAGGGATGCAGTAGCAGAAGATATTGGAAAATTCTGATTCTATGCGGGAGATTAAGGTCGTGTCTCCTTGCCCTAGGCCTAATACACCGGCCGTGGTGCCGAAATCGTTGCTATAATTTTGGCTGCAACCGAAGATGAAGTCCTGGAACTGGTACTCTGGAGTGAGGGTGAGCAGATCTTGGACGTAGTAGCCATTGGAATGAGATCCATCTGCATAGTCAATGGAGTAGGTGCATTCTGATGATGTGCATGGTGGGCTTGAGAATGTGGTAGACTCGGATGGCTCAAACAATGGGCCTTGCTGACCAGAGCAACTAGGACAAGGTTTGCATTTGGTCCATGTAACGTCACTGCCCGTGTCAAAGATTAGGGGCAGGTCGATTTTTGGGGTCCCGATGCCAACTGTGACCACAAACTCGCTCGTTCCGGGAGAGCCGCGGTGGATCGGCATCTGGGCATGCTCACCGTAATCCCCAGTGGGCAATGCGCGAGATTGTCCTGGGATGTTCATGGAATTGACCCGTGATTGGTCTCGGAGAAAAATGAGCTTGGAATCGCGAGATTGACGGTTCGCAGCAAGCGGCGAACAGGGTCCCTGCCTATGTGCCAATGTCAACCCACGTCCCTTTGCTTGACCTGCAATCAATATGAATCATAATGTAAGTGATGCTTATAGCGGTCGGATCTTGAGGTAACGTCAACCATTGTTATTCAATAAAATGCATTTAGCAATGCAAAAACATGACCCGAAGTATTAAACATAGGGAACGACACCTTTGCAAGTAGTTGCTGCCCTCAGCGGCTTCATCTCGACAACATACTTATCATGCTCTTCATGATTTACCATCACCCTTCCCCATGCACATGTCTTCCCGACTTCGTGACCGGAGAAAAGGAGGACGACAAGAAGAAGAAGATGGAGGAAAGTGCAGCTGGCCATGGATGGAGTGTGATTTGGTTAAGGACCCGGAGGGAACTCGAGTATTTATAAATCGACGATGACGATTTTTGGATGATCCAACCGCGTAGGTATGAAATGGAAGGACAGAAAAGAACGGTCGAAATAAGCCAGAAGCAAAAGGTGTGTCTGTTATTGACTTGGAACCTTCCCGGTTCACATACATTTTGAGTGTCACGACCGTTTCTGGTCTTTCAAAGAGCCAACTGTCACCCTGTCGTCAAGCCAACGTTAGACTTCGATGGTTGACTCACTGCTACAATACTTGCCGCTCCTCATTTTGCGGGTACTAATCTTATGTATTGATGAAGTATTTAAACAGTAAATCACATCTCTATCCAATAGTTTAAGTTTTTAAAATAACTAGTAGTAATATCATAATATCTCACATTGTATTAGAGCAACCCAAAGTGATAACATTAAGATCAAACTAAGGCTCCGTTCGTTTCGCGGAAAATAATTTCCGGGAAAATGTTTTCCGGATTTTTCGGCGTTCGTTTCACGGAAAATGAATTCCTTGAGAAAAATGTTTTCCATCAAAAGAAAAAAGTCTTCTAAAGTAAGGGAAAATGTTTTCCATTTTTGAAAAGTGGAAAACATTTTCCTCACTTGATCTATCTTACCTCACAACTCTACAAATCCTCACTTCCTCTCCTCATTTCTTTTTTTTTTTCTTTTCTTTTTTTATTCGAATTATTTTTTAATTTTCTTTTTCTTTTTTAATTCAAATTATTTTTAATTACCTTTTTCTTTTCTTTTCCTTTTCTTTTTCTTTTTTTTTTCTTTTATTTGTTTCCTATATTCTTCTTTCTTGGTTAGTCATCGGATCAAATGAACCTCAAGCTCATCGATATTGAACTCACGTTCATCGATCTGGCGACCCTTGAGCTTGAAACTTGGGCTCGCCAATTTGGCGAGCAGAAAATATTTTTCTCACCGAACACCGGAAAATATCTTCCGGAACACTTTCAGGTTTTAGCCGAACACCAGAAAATATTGTCATTTTCCTGGAAAATGACTTCGGGAAAATATTTTCCGGAGATGGCCCATTTTCCGCGAAACGAACGGACCCTAAGAGATGAAATATGGAGTATTTAACCACACATTCATTTAGTAACTTAAACTTTTAAAAGAATTATCTGTGATCTCACAAAATCTCACATATATTGGTTCATCAGGACTTTTGTCATCTACTAGGTTAACATTTATCCTCGTCAAAGATTATGACATGTTGATAGATAGAAAGCAGCATGGCTTGAATGACAAAAATGATTTTGTTTATGGCCCCTTTGAATTTGCGTAGGGTCCAACAATATATTCCATAGGAATGAAACTTTTGTATTCTTTACTAAATATTAGTTTAATTATTTTACCAATGCTTTAAATTTACCACTATTACATGAAATTACTAACTTTTGTTGTGCAACTCACCACATTTTCTCTATATAAACCAACTACTTTTGAGTTACCAAATCGCGTTTGAGTTTGTCAACATTTATTTACTACTTTTAACTCACCATATTGAGTTACATTCTTATTTGCCTCATGTACAAACTCTTTTCTACGATTCAATTACCAACTAGTTTTGCGTTATCAACTCTTATTTGATTTAGTCTAACTTTTTTAAATTATCAATTTATATTATTTTTGTAAAAAAAAGTATTATATATAAACTTTTATTTAACTTTCTTAACAACACTCTACATTTACCAAATACTATATGAAACTGCGAACCTTTATCTGGTGACTTACCAACTTTATCAAGTAAATAACCCTATAAAAAAGTTAGTAAATAAAAAGAGCAACGTTGGCAAGTAACTCAAATTAGAGTTGAAAACCCATAACTAGTTAATAACTTAACCGTAAAAAAAAAAAAAAAATGATGAATCACGTTAATTAAAGTTAGTAATTTCATATTAGAAGTACTTAAATTAAAGGCATACTAATAATGGCCGACATAAGCTAGTATTGAAAGAAAAACAAATTTGATAAGCAACTCAAACGAAAGTTGACGAGAGAAAACTAACTGGTAACTTAATTAGAGAATAATTAGTAAATCAGTCCAATTACATATGTTAATTTTTGTACATAATTTGATAACTTTAAGGTAGCATTAGAAAATGTTAATAAAAGTCTATAAATGAGAAGAAATGTTGCAAATTTTAAAAAAAAAAAAAAAATGAATGTCATGGTAACTCTACTGTAGACGGTCATTATAAAGGAAAATTTATGGTAACTTGGTAGAAAAATTGGCAAATTAAAAAAAATAATTAGACTTTAGTAAGTAACTCAAATGAAAGTTGATAACCCAAAATAAGTTGATAATTGAATATGACAAAAGTTGGTAAAACACTCTAATTTAGGTTGATAATTTTATATTAGTAAACACAAAGTTGGCAAGTTACATAAATAAAAGTTGAAGAATTAAGTTAAAAAAATTGCTTATTTGCAAGCTAATCAATTAATAGTTTATAAACTTTTGGGAAGTTACTGACAAATAAAAAAAAAGTCACAAATAGTTTTTCTATCAATAGTTCTTTTACACTAATCAATATTATTGAAATTTACTGGTGCACAAAGAAAATTCATATTTTTTGACACGGAATAATTGAACCCTCTTCCCTGGAAACTACAATTTACGTGAATAAAACTAGATCATTATAAATTATTAAAGAAAAATGAGTATGGTAAAAGATAGACATGTAATCAATTTTACGAGAGTTTCAATTATCTTTGTATCCTTTTGGGGCAAAAAAAAAAAAAAAAAATCACTTCGCGAACCATGGAAGGTTGAAATGGTCAAGGGAACCAAAATGGGAAAGGGCGATAACGTGCAAGTTAAGGCAAAAAGCCAAAACAGTTATGCGAACTCATTTTATTTCATTCGTCGGGTCCCGTAAGCATCACAAGAAACCCATAATATTTAATTCTTCAGATGAAGTTGGCTCTCGCGGTTGGGACGCATATAAACACTTTTAATTAAAAAAAAAAAAAAAAAAAAAGACAAGAAGACAAAGAAACGACCGAGAAAAACGTGGGAGAGTGTGACGGAAGTTTCCCCTTGACATCGAGTCCCAAATTTCACGCGGACAAGTTCTCGTTGTATGCGATCCCAACTCCCAGATTCTAGAAGTTGCAGGTCGACTTCTGTCCCTTACTTCTTTCTGCTTTAATTCATCCGAAATGAGTCTTTTCGAGTCAAATCCTCCGTTTTTAATACTAAATCCTGTTTGGTTCAAATTCTCAAAAGTAAAAAGAGGAGCCTTCACTCGTTGAGAAAAATATAAGGTAATTGGCAAATATTTTTGATATTCTATTTGCTAAATGTTAGTATTAAAAATGCTGAAAGCTAAATATTAAAAACTCAAAATAAGTGAGGACCTGCTTTGAATTTTTAGTATTCTTAAAATACTATTTTAAGTGTTTAATGATATTTTTTCTTTTCAATATTGCCTTCATTGATAATTTTATTTTCCACTTTTGCCCTCAAAAAATCATTGTTCATCTTCTTCCATGGGCTTTGCTAGTTTGTTGTTAAGGTGAGGTCCAAGTCAAGGTGGCCGTCATCATCGAGGTCGTGGGCGAGGGTTGAGCAACTTTGATCTAGGTTTCGACCTCGACCCTCGATCACGGTCGTGCGACCTCAATGTAGCACGTCCTTGGTGTTGGCATCCTCAACCACCGTCGCCTAAGTTGCAAGTGGTCAAAGGGCTCGGTTGGTCTGCAAGATTGGTCGCCGGTGAAGCTCCGCAATGCAATGTCCAAATCAAAAATCCTAAAATCAATGAGATTAGCTGCTGGTGAAGCCTCTGCAACTTGCCGGGTAACGCGACCCCAAGGGTCGCCTTGCCTAGGTTTGCATGACCTCAACTAACGGTTGCCCCTAGTTGTTGTCGATGCTCGCCTAAGGTTGATGCCAACAAAGCTCGCCCAATCCCAGCCTCTACCCATGCTTGCCCCTCTCTGTTTTTTTTTTTTTTTTTTTTTCTTTTTCTTATTTTCTTTATTTTCTTTTGATCTTAAAGTTGCCTTACAAAATATATACCCAAAAAAGTATCTAAACGCTATTACTTTCATCAAATGCCCCTTCATTCAAAAACATTTGGGGAAATGCAAGCCATTTCCCCAAAGTTGAATGAAACGGCGGCTAATTCTTATCAGAGAAGTTCCTTTCGAGCCTCTTGCTCGGAAGATGGAAGTTGCTTTATATGGTCCAGTTATCTTCGGAGTTGACGAACGGTCGATGGCGTGTCATTCAATTGCAAAACCATAATAAACAAAAAAATGGTCGGCCGTTTTAAAAAATAAAATAATAAATAAAATAAAATAAGAAGAAGAAATCAATTAGAAAGAGAGGTCGGTAGCAAGCGAGACGTGGGTGTCGCTTTTACATATCCGCGGCTTTTCTTGGTTGACTACTTAAAGAAGGCTTTGCATGGAAATTCGTCGAATCAAGACATCATTGAGCTTCATATTGCATCTTAGTGGAGCACCTTTATCAATTTTGCTACCCATGCATGGACCTTGCTGGTACTTGTCCTTATTAGTTCAGAGTTTGGTAGTCTTCTCAAGCTCTCATTAGTACTGAGAGGTGCTTCTAGTAAAAGTAAACCCGTATCGTTTCATCTCACATCATTTTCTTCTGCCGATTTTGTCTTTATAGTTATTTGGCTTATACCTTGCCTAATTACGTTTTGAAATACAAATGGTCCTCTCGAAATCTACGTTTGCATCAATGTTAGCACATGATAGGTATAAAAATCATCGTACAAAGGGAAAATTGAGTTTGTGTGAAAGTAAGGATTGAATCTACCAATTAATAAAGCACAAAGACAATCATTACAGCTATCATGATCTTATAAAAACACACGGATTGAAGTAAAGGAAATTTAACAACACACATCATGTAAGTATGTGCTACGCGTAGCGAAACAATATTCCAAATAAAAACGGGCACTCGTTTGGATATCCACGTCACTTATATAGATTCCTTCATTAATTGTAGCCTCTCAATTGCCACAACGACCTGTCCCAAAATGAAACTCTTTATCTTGAATGTTGAAGAGTATGTTCAGGTTCTGCTGCTGCACGTAGCCGATAATGACCAGGTTTTGCCATTCCGAGTCCGGTGGGCTCGACTTGAAGGCCAAGCAAACTTGCGCATCATCGTTCTCTCGCCAAACTACGGCGGACGAGTCCAACGTAACGTCGGTATTCTCAAATTGTAGGATCATCTTCGGCAACTTCACATTCTCCTGACCCCGAAGATTATAGCATGTGTCCAGAGTCAACAGACGATCTGCAACGGGGTAGGCCGACATGTACTTGACGAATTCTGCGCGAACAGCCTCATAAATCGAGGGCGGCAACCGAGTGAAGGTAGTCCCCGAGTCTATGATGGTCCTAGGAGAAGGAGACTCTGAAGACAGGCTAAATTTCTGATTGCCAAGGGTGATACCACGGAGGTTGACAAAATAATAAGATGGGTTATATTGGTCGATTATGAGAGGTGTGATATTGTCTGTTTGGCAATTACTAAGGGCATCAAACCCAAAAAGTAAGTACCCGGATGAGCTCTCGCTGCCAGGGATGCAGTAGCAGAAGATAGTGGAAAATCGTTGTTCTATGCGGAAGATTAAGGTATTGTCTCCTTGTCCTAGGCCTAATACACCGGCCGTGGCGCCGAAATCGTCACTATAACTTTGGCTGCAACCGAAGATGAAGTCCTCGAACTGGTACTCCGGAGTGAGGGTGAGCAGATCTTGGACATAGTCGCCATTGGAATGCGATTCATCTGCATAGTTGATCGAGTAGGTGCATTTCGATGCAGAGCATTGTGGCCTCAAAAATGTGCTAGACTTATTTGGATCAAACGATGGTACTTGCTGACCAGAGCAACCAGGACAAGGTTTACATTTAGTCCATGTAACGTTGCTGCCCGTGTCGAAGATTAGGGGTAGGTCGACTTTCGGGGTCCCGATGCCAATTGTGACCACAAACTCGCCCATTCCAGGAGAGCTGCGGCGGATTGGTATCTGGGCATGCTCGCCATGATCCTCCGCAAGCAGTGCGCGAGATTGTCCGAGGAAATTCATGGAATCGACCCGCGATTGGTCTCGGAGAAAAATGAGCTTGGAATCGCGGGATTGACGGTTCGCAGCAAGCGGCGAACAAACTCCCTGCCTATGTGCCAATGTCAATCCGAGGCCCTTTGCTTGATCTGAAATCAATATGAATCATAATGTAAGTAATGCTTATAGTGTATGGTCAGATCTCGAGACCATGTCAACCATTATTATTCATTAATATGCATTTAGCAATGCCGAAACATGACCCAAAATTTTAAAAATAGAGAACGAGACCTTTGCAAGTAGTTGCTGCCCTCAGCGGCTTCATTTCCACAACATACTTATCATGCTCTTCATGATTTACCATCACCCTTCCCCATGCACATCTCTTCTCAACTTCGTGATTGGAGAAAAGGAGGACGAGAAGAAGAAGGAGAAGATGGAGAGAAGTGTAAATGGCCATGGATGGACTCTGATTTGTTCAAGGACTCAGAGGGAACTCGAGCATTTATAAATCGACAATGACGTTTGTTGACTGATCCAACCGCGTAGTATGAAATGGAAGGACACAAAAGAACGGTCAAAGTAGGCCAAAAGCAAAAGGTGGGTCTGTTGTTGACCTGGAACCTTCCCAGTTCACATGCCTTCTGCGCGTCGACTGTTCCTAGTCTTAGCCAACCGTCACCATGTCGTCAAGCCGACGTTAGACTCCGACGGTTGACTCACTGCTGCAATAATTGCCGCTCCTCGTTTTACGTGTACTAATCTTATGGATTGATGAAGCATCTAAACATGAAACACGTCTTCTTTATTTTAAAATTTTAAAATAATTGATAATGATTTCATAAGATCTTATATGGCATTAGAGCACCCCAGAGTGATAGAGTCAAGATCAAACTAAACGTGAGGAAGGAATGATAGAGTATCTAACCATACTTTTGTCTAATAGCATAGACTTTTAGAATATTTAACGATGATCTCATAAAATTCTTCGGATATTAATTCATCAAGTCTTTTGTTATCTACCTAGATCACATTTATCCTCGATGAAGATTATGACATGTTGGAAGATAGAAAGGAATGTGGCTTGAATAAAAAAAGTGATGTCGGTTTTTGGCCCCTTTAAATTTACATAGGATCAGAAAATATATTCCATAAGAATGAATCTTGTATATTCTTTACTAAATTTTATTTAATTTTTTTACTAATGCTTTAAATTTACCACTATCACATGAAATTACCAATTTTTTTGTGCAACTCACCAAATTTTCACTAATTATGAGCCAACTATGTTTCAGTTACAGATGGTATTCGAGTTTATTGACATTCATTTGGTTTTTTTAACACACCATATTGAGTTACCATTTTTATTTGCCTTATGTACAAACCCTCTTCTACCATTCAATCACCAACTAGTTTTGCATTAGCAACTCTTATTTAAGTTAGTCCAATTTATTTGTCTTTCTTTAAATTATCGATTTCTTTTATTTTTGTAAAAAAGAAAAACTACTATTACAATATACAAAATTTTGTATAACTTTCTTGCCAACACTTTATATTTACCAACTATTATATGAAACTACCGACCTTTATTTGGTGACTCACCAACTTTATCCCAATTAAATAACCCAACAGAAAAGTTGGTAAATAAACAGAGCAAATAAACATCTGAAAGTAACTTAAATTAAAGCTGGTAACCCAAAAGAAATTGATAACTTAATGATAGAAAAGTTGATAAATCACATAATTAAATTTAGTAATAATATATTGGAGTAGTTAAATTTAAGGTGTGCTAATAATGACAAATACAAGTTAGTATCGAAAGAAAAATAAATTTGGTACGTAATTCAAATGAGCATTGGTAAATACAAAAATGGTTGGTAATTGAATTAGAGAAAAGTTAGTAAACAGAACCCATTAAATTTGTTAATTTTTATACATAATTTGATAACTTTAAGGCGGCATTAGAAAAAGCTATTAAAAGTTTACGGATGAAAAGGAAAGTTGCAAATTAAAAAATTAGATGAATGTCAATGAATAACATTAATGAGACTTGGTAACTCAATTCTAGACGGTCATATAAAAGGAAAATAAACTTGGTAAGTAATGCTAACTGGTAGTCTCCTGGAGGAGACAATAAATATTAAGGGAGTGTTAACACAGGCAAATAAAAATCGGTAACTTGATAGAAAATGGCAAATTAAAAATATAATTAGGCTTTAGTTAGTAACTCAAATGAGAGTTGATAGCCCAAAATTAATTGGTAATATTATAAGAAAAAAATTGGTAAAACACTCTAATTTAGGTTGATAATTTTATGTAAGTATTTGTAAAACACAAAGAGTTGGTAAGTTGTGTAAATATAAGTTGGTAGGTTAAGTTAAAATTTTGCTTATTTGCTAACTAAAAAAATAGTTTATAAAGTTTTGGCAAGTTGTCGACAAAAATAGTCATAGTTTATTTTTCTAATAACAATTCTTTTACGCTAACCAATACCATTTGAAATTTACTAGCGCAAAGGAAATTCATATTTTTTTTATATAGAATAATAGAATTCTCCCTTCTAGAAACTACAGTTTACTTGGATAGAACGTGATCGTTACAAAACACTAAAGAAATATGAATATGGTAAAAGATAGATATGAAAGAAACTCTATGAGAAATTCATATTTCTAAAACTCGCTTCGGGAATCATGGGAGGTTGAAATATTCAAGGGAACCATATTGGAAAAAGCCGATAATCATGCAAATTAAGGCAAAAGACCAAAAAAGATATCAAGTCTTACACGTTTGGTGTATTTCCATGTGAATCCATTCCATTTATATAAATATCACAAGTGATAAAATAATATTTAATTCTTGAGATGATCTCGTGATTGGGACGCATATAAGAACTTTTAATTGAAGAAGAAGAAGAGGAGGAAGAAGATGATGACGACGATGATGACGATGGAACAACCAGGCAAACCGTAGGAGAGATGTAATGGAAGTTTCCCCTTGAACTTGATCTCAAGTTTCACGCCATTCCCAGCTGTCAACTTATAGATGTTGCACGTCGCCATCCCGACTCTCAATCCGACATGAGTCTTTTCGAGTCAAATCCTGTATTTTAATACTAATTTTTACCGAAGGATTTCCTTTCGAGCCTTCTGCTCGGAAAATGGCCTTCTCTTTATATGGGCCCGGTTAGCCTCGGAGTTGACGAACAGTCAGTGGCGTCTCATTCACTGGTGAAACTATAATAAATAAATAAATAAGTGGTCCGTCATTGAAAAAAAGAATAAGAAGAAGAAGAAGAAGAAGAAATCAATCGGAAGAAGAGGTCGGTAGCTAACGTGACGTACGGTGCGGCTTTTACGTATCCGGGGCTTTTCTCTGACTATTTAAAGGAGGCTTTCCATGGGTGGGAATTCGTCGAAGTCGAGACATCATTGAGCGAGCGACTCGAAGAAATGGAAAGCCAGAAAATCATTCGTCTTCTCGCGCTTATTTTCTCTCTTCTCATGATTGAAAAATCGATGGCAAACCGAATTCTGTTCGTGAATTATTCTCCTCCGCCTCCAGGTACTCTCTTCTCTTGTCGAATCGATTTGAAGTACTTGGGGAATGTGACACGGCCGAGTCCATACTTAATGTAAGCCGTACTGACTTGTTGGTTTATGTGCGCGGGGTCGATCCGTTGCGCATGCAGACAGTGACCACAGTAGGATAAACGCGAACGGGAGCCCGCCGGTTCAGGATAAACACTGGAGCGGCGACGGTTCGGGCCAGGGGACGGTCCTGGTGCCTCCGCCTTCGACGAAGACCACGCTCTCGCAAGACAGCGCGCCGAACTCGTCTGCGAAAGCCGCAGTGGTCGCCCCGACCAATGCTAAAGTCAATGTCTCGACCGCCGCCTCTCCTACAAGCGCCACTTCGAGTACGCATGTCACCAGCAGCGGCAACACGTCAAGCACCAAAGTCACCAGCGGAAGCACCGTCTCAACATCCGGCCACAGAAGCGTCAGTGCAAGCAGCACCAGCAGCAGCACTGTTACTAAACATCCTTGATGATCGAGAAGTAAAAA
The DNA here is from genome assembly GCA_014182555.1 of Eucalyptus erythrocorys. Lineage (NCBI taxonomy): Eukaryota > Viridiplantae > Streptophyta > Magnoliopsida > Myrtales > Myrtaceae > Eucalyptus > Eucalyptus erythrocorys. The sequence continues at coordinate 33,713,181 of CM024603.1, read as the reverse complement.
GCTAAAGTTCTCGACGATGGACGCTTTCTTTTCTTTCTTCTTTGTTTGTTCTGACTCTTGTTTGATAGAAGTGACGCATTCTTTCGTAGAGTTGTGCCAAGCTATCCAGTTCACGTGTGAGTTTGTTCTTGATTCTGAAGTGAATGCCATTTTGTTCGAGAAAGTCACAAATTCTCATTATATATGCAGATGGGACCTTCAATTTTCTCGCTCTCGTATCAAATATCAATCGCAATATTTCGAAAGCTATGAATTGCATTTTCATGAACGAAAACTTAATTTCGATGTCGATTTGAGACGGGCGACCATCGCTAGCCTCCGCTCTGAGGTCTGTGGCAACCGGCACAAAGGGGAGAACAAGATGCATTTACTAAACTGTCGTTCACCTTCCTAGAAGATTAGTGTTGTTTGCCTTTATTTTTGCGTGGGGGCGATTACATATATGGGTCTCATTAATAATTGCTTTCAGGACACTCTTTAATTTATGCTCAATGAGGAAAAAATTTCATCTTTGATGCATTCATCACGCGCTATTCTAAGAAAGCATTGTATTGGAAAGGATAAATTTTGTTTTATTAGGTACTTTAACGAGTGTTTTCGAAAGTACTAGACGGCAAAGTCCTTAATAAATAACGATGGATGGAAAGATGCAGCTTGAAATCTAATAGCAAAGTTTAAGACGCAAAATGTAGGTTTTAAAAACTCACGATTGATTTGAGAGTAAAAAGTGGGGCGCTATTTATAATTGAGTAAAAAAAGGGATGCTACTGGTAAAGTTGCCTTTAGCTTGTCGCGACCCCTTTTTTTGGGGGCGCCCGGCCGGATCGGGTTCGAGCGCCTTAAGGAGGCTAATGGCTTGGCCGGTTTTAATTAAAGCCTGGACTCTCCCAAGTCCGCCAATTCATGACTTTAAAATATTTAGTTTGTAAATCAATTTTTAAAATGGAGTTGCCACTAATCAATTTGGGGTAGGTTGATTAGAAACCTAAGCAAAGTATCGGGAGAAATACTTGCTCCTGCGCAACTAGAGAAATTAGGATCGAGAACACTAGTTAATCACTAATGCCCTTTCGGTACCTAATCTTGTTTAAACTCTAAGGTTTTTTGGATGTTTGGGGATTTTCCATGCATTTTGGGAAAAATCACATTTTTTGGGTATTTTCCTCATTTTTGGACATAAAAGGGATTTTTTGGATTTTTGGGGTATTTTTGGAAAAATACAAGTCTTTTTGGCATTTTATGAAAATTTTGGGCTTTTTAGGAAATTTGGCATTTTTTGGGATTTTTTGATATTTTTTGGATTTTTGGAAAATATAAAATATTTTTGATTTTCTTTGATTTTTGGAAAATAAAATATTTTTGTATTTTAAGCATTTTTCGAAAATAATATTATTTTTATTTTGGTTTTTTGATTTTTTTGGAGAAATAAAACATTTTTTAAGACCTTTTTCAGATTTTTGAAAATTAAAATGATTTTTGATTTTTTTGAAATAGAATAAAGCCGACCGGGTCGGATCCACGGGTCGGATCCGCCCCGGTTAGCCCGAAACGCAGAGAGGGCCCACGTTTTGGGACGGCCCGCACAAAACGGCGTCGTTGGTGGGTCGGAGGCATGACCCGGTCCGACGACCCGACCCTTCGACCCGGTGACTCTTCCCTCGCCCAGAACGACGCTGTGGAGGCACCTGAAACGACGCCGTTTTTACTCATTGCGAAACGACGCCGTGGAGGGGTCGGGCCGCGCGCAACCCGCGGGTCACGCGTCCGACCCGCTCCATGACCCGGTTCGTAAATTAGTGGAACGACGTCGTTTCATCGGCGACTCTTCCCGGTTTCGACCCGACCTGGCCCGACAGCCTATCTCCGAGACCCGGCGACCCGGATTTCCGCGGAAACGACGTTGTTCTACGGGCGTCCAACCTGGCTCGGCTAATAAACCTTACCCGGCCTGACTCGACTCCAACCCGGCTCCGACCTGCTCTGAAGACACAGGAACCCTACCCGGTTCCTGATCCGGGTCCGACCCGGTGACCCGGGCTCGTGACCCGGCAAATCGGGAACCCTAGGGTTCCTGGATTGGGGGTTGCGGCAACGGTATCGATAGCGGCGACCGAGCTGTGGGGAGGGAGAAGGCGGCGGCGACGGCGACAGCGACAGCGACGATGCAATACCTGCGGCGGTGCTGCAGCGGCAACGGTAGGGCTCCGCCCCTCTACTCTCCTCTCTCTCTCTCTCTCTCTCTCTCTCTCTCTCTCTCTCTCTCTCTCGTGCCGACCGATCTCAGGTCTAGTGCTGCTCGTCCTCGGCCCCTCTATCTGAAGTCTCTCAGTTGGGAGGATTCAAGGATCTGCCGCCCAAAACCTTTGTCAGCCCTCTCCGTTGCTCTGTGTGTTTCGATCGAAGAGGGGGAAGGGGTATTTATAGGCCAAGGGTGGCCGGCCGACGAGGGCTCGACCGGGGGGGGGGGACGGGCGCGGCTCCAGCCGGCCGGACCAGCATCCCATCCGACGCGTCCCGTCGGCCGGCCACCCCCTGCTCCCCCACACGTGCTTCGTGCAGCTCGCGCTGCTTCCCCGGCCTGCATCGCGCCTCGGGCGCGTGCATCGTACGCGAATCCGAGCGATGACGATGAAGCTGTGGGTCGGGTGAGGAGAAACGGGTCAGGCGCGGGGGGGTCTGAGGAAGCCCAAGGGCCGCGGCCTCGCTTCGTCTCTTTTTTTCTGTTTCTCTTGGTTTTCAGGGTTAATACCCTAAAAACCCCAAACCGATACACCTTTGACAAATTTACCCCAAACTATTTTTTTGACCACCAAAAACCCCAAACCGGTACATATGTGACAAATCTACCCTCCGTTAGCTTCCGTTCGATTTTGCCGTTAATTTTGCTGACGTGGTTGCTGACGTGGCAAGCCATGTGGAAATTCACAAGTTTAATACCGTTAAAAACCCCAAACTGGTATATTTATGACAAATTTACCCCAAACTGGTATATTTATGATAAATTTACCCCAAACTGGTATATTTATGACAAATTTACCCTAAGCAAGTATATTTACGAGAAATTTACTCTAAATTAATTAATTTTTTCGATCATAAAAAACCTAAATGGGTACACGTGCGGCACATTTACCCTCTTTTAATTTTCCCAAATTTGATCGAATGATTACCAATCAATTTTATTTTCCGGATTATTTTCTACGTGGCATTAACTTTACTAAAACATGTAATATAAGATTAAAACAATGTCGTTTAGGCTCAAATCCTAATTTTTAACTAACATCTTAATTGAATTAGATTAAAGAAAAGCTATTTTTTCTCTAAAAAATAAAAAATAAATAAAAAGGAAAGGAAAAAAAAAGACAAGGGCTACAGGCCCTTGTTTTGGCTGTAGAAAAAGGGTTGGTGAGGGCTCGGTGAGGATCACAATTGATTAATTTAAATTGAATATCTTACGTGAATAATCCACGCATAGCATTTTTTTCCACCGTTCAAACATATCGAATTGGAAACCAAATTAGCAAATTCCATTAACTTGAATCAATGAAATGATCACATTAAATATTTTCATAATAATATAGAATGAAATTAAGCAACTATCAAAAGTTCATATTGTTTTAATCTTATATTACATGTTTTAGTAAGATTAATGCCACATAGAAAATAATCCGGAAAATAAAATTGATTGGTAATCACAACTCAATCAAATTTGGGAAAATTGAAAGAGGGTAAATGTGCCGCACGTGTACCCATTTAGGTTTTTTATGATCAAAAAAATTAATTTAGAGTAAATTTCTCGTAAATATACTTGCTTGGGGTAAATTTGTCATAAATATACCAGTTTGGGGTAAATTTGTCACAAATATACCAGTTTGGGGTAAATTTGTCATAAATATACAAGTTTGGGGTTTTTAACTGTATTAAACTTGTGAATTTCCACATGGTTTGCCACGTCAGCAAAATTAATGGCAAAATTGAACGGAAGCTAACGGAGGGTAGATTTGTCACATATGTACCAGTTTGGGGTTTTTGGTGGTCAAAAAAATAGTTTGGGGTAAATTTGTCACAGGTGTACCAGTTTGGGGTTTTTTAGGGTATTAACCCTTTTTGTTTTTCTTTTTTTTTAGTTTTTTCTAGTTTTTTTCGTTTTTTCTTGTTTTTTTTTTTTTTTTTGGGTTTTTATCAACATAAAACGAAATAAAATAAAACCGAAAGAAAAAAAGTAATAATGATAAAAATTAACTAAAAACCCAAAATTAAAAATTAAAAATTAGGCGTCAACAGCTGCCCCTCTTTGAAGGTGAGCTCGCAGTGGTTGCATTCAAAGACAAACTGATGCCTAATTTTTACCTAGCGTGGGCGGAATGAGTGAGATAGGGTGTGAACCCCGGGTTTTGGTAAGTATCAAGGCATCATCCTACCTGGTGATGTGAGGAGGTTGCTTTTCCAGGACTCGAATCATTTTTCGGTTGCCTGTCAAAACAATAGATAATTTGTCTAGGACCCGAACCTTTCTTCGGTCGCCTTGACGGGTAATTATTTTTCCAGGACCCGAACCATTCTTCGATCGCCTGTTGGAGCAATCAGAGGGGTGTCTCGGACCCGAACCATTCTTCCGTCGCCTTGACGAGAGATGCGCCGACCTTTCTCAGGGCATCTCATTTGGGGGTGTCTGATTTGTATCAAGAACACCAGTTGGTACCTGACCTTTTTCAGGAGATGCGCCGACCTTTCTCAGGGCATCCGTTTTGCGGAGGTGTTTGACTTTTGTCAAGGACACCAGATGATACCTGACCATTCTTAGGAGATGCGCCGACCTTTCTCAGGGCATCTGTTTTTTGGGGGGTGTTTGACTTCGTCGGGGACACCGCCTGAAACCCGACCTTTCTCGGGGATGCGCCGACCTTTCTTAGGGCATCTGCTCTGGGGGTGTTTGACTTCTGTCAGGGACACCAGTTGTAACCCGACCTTTCTCGGGGGATGCGCCGACCTTTCTCAGGGCATCTGATTTGAGGGGTGTTTGACCTCTGTCAGGGACACCAGCTGAAACCCGACCTTTCTCGGGGGATGCGCCGACCTTTCTCAGGGCATCTGATTTGAGGGGTGTTTGACCTCTGTTAGGGACACCAGCTGAAACCCGACCTTTCTCGGGGGATGCGCCGACCTTTCTCAAGGCATCTTCTGGGGGTATCTGGACATTCACAGACACATTAAAGAGTACATGGATATTGACAAGTACTAACCAGACGGATTTTTTGGCAGGCGTCATAAGTGTTGAAAGGGTACTTGGATGATCACAAGTACGAGCTTTTAGGGATACTCGAACGTTCACAAGTATCGAAGGGGTTTTTGATAATTTGAAAATATGGAGAGCATACCTTGGGTATTTATGAAGATCTCCTGCTTTCTGGAAATAAGGAATACCGAGGACGTACCTGAGATATTTGTGAAGGTCTCTCATCTTCTGGTAATTGGGAATACCGAGGGCGCACCTGTGATGTTCGCAGAAGCTTCTTACCTCTTGGGGATTGGGAGTATTGAGGACGTACCTCGCATATCCGTGAAGGTCTCTCATTTCCTTGGGCATTCATGAAGGTCTCTCACCTCCTGGTAGCTGGAAATATCGAGGACATGCCTCGTGTATCCACGAAGGTCTCTCACCTCCTGGTAATGGGAATGTTGAGGACGTACCTTGGACATTCATGAAGGTCTCTCACCTCTTGGTAATTGGAAATACCGAGGACATGCCTCGTGTATTCATAAAGGTCTCTCACCTCCTGGTAATGTCGAGGACGTACCTTGGACATTCATGAAGGTCTCTCACCTCCTGATAATTGGAAATACCGAGGACATGCCTCGTGTATTCATGAAGGTCTCTCACCTCCTGGTAATGGGAATGTCGAGGGCGTACCTTGGACATTCATGAAGGTCTCTCACCTCCTGGTAATTGGAAACATCGAGGACGTACCTGAGATGTCCATGAAGGCTTTCCGCCTCTTGGAATATGGGGAATACCGAGGACATACCTTGGGTATTCGTGAAGGCCTTCCGCCTCCTGGAAATTGGGAACATCGAGAACGTACCTGAGATGTTCATGAAGGCTTCCCGCCTCCTGGAATATGGGGAACATCGGGGGCGTACCTGAGATATTCATGAAGGCTTCCCGCCTCTTGGGAATATGGGAAACATCGAGGACGTACCTGAGATGTTCCTGAAGGTCTCCTGCCTTCTGGAATTTGAGAATGGCGAGGGTACACCTTGCATATTTGTGAAGGTCTTCTACCTTTGGGATTTTGGGAATAGCGAGGGTATACCTCGCACATTTGTGAAAGCTTTCTGCCTCCTGGGATTTGGGAATATCGAGAACGTACCTCGCATATTCGTGAAAGCCTTCTGCCTTCTGGAATTTGGGAACATCGAGGGCGTACCTGAGATGTCCATGAAGGCTTTCCGCCTCTTGGAATATGGGGAATATCGAGGATGTACCTTGGGTATTCGTGAAGGCCTTCCGCCTCCTGGAAATTGGGAACATCGAGGACGTACCTGAGATATCCATGAAGGCTTTCCGCCTCTTGGAATATGGGGAATACCGAGGACGTACCTTGGGTATTCGTGAAGGCCTTCCGCCTCCTGGAAATTGGGAACATCGAGGACGTACCTGAGATGTTCATGAAGGCTTCCCGCCTCCTGGAATATGGGGAACATCGAGGACGTACCTGAGATGTCCATGAAGGCTTTCTGCCTCTTGGAATATGGGGAATACCAAGGACGTACCTTGGGTATTCGTGAAGGCCTCCTGCTTTCTGGAATCTTGGATGCGATGCGAGGCTTACCTGGATGGCCGTGGGTACGCAGGTATACAAAGTAGAGGAATATTTGGATGAACACAAATATTTAACAATATGATCAGGGACCACTCAGTTGGTCCAAGTGTAAGAAAGCATACATGGGTAATCGCAGGCACATGATGTGGTGGAATGCTTGAGGGGTTGCTAGCATTTAATGATTTTGAGGACAACTCTGACAGGTCGAGTGTCACAGAAATGGGGGACTCGAATAGTGGTCGATACTTAATGATGAGATGATACTTGGATAGACACAAGCATTTAAACTTTAAAAACAACATGGATAGGTGTCAACAAAAATGGGGCATTTGAGTAGCGGCAGACACTTGAAAACAAGGGTACACTTGGGCAACTGCAGATATCAATACCTGAGAGACAAATCAAGCTGAGCACAGGTACCTAGACAGTGGTAGGTACTTAAAGATAAGGGGATATTTGGTCAGTTACTAATATCGATACCCTGGGGATGACTTGCATGAGCTGAGTGCTAAAGAAAGGGAGTACTCGGTGAGTGAAGGGTACTCAAATATATAGCTCTGGGAATAAGGATGGGGATATGCTTTCCTGGCGATATCTCTAATCTATAGCAGTGTACTTATCATTTGTACAATATGCAGATATGTATGCAATGACTGTATCTGCTGTAAATTTAAAAGGCGAATTATGTATGATGATCTTGTCAGTTCTGTATCATTTGAATTCCACTGGGGAAGATTTTAAAAGACAACTTTTGCTTAGAATGCAGATGTCTTGAGCATGCTAGATGAGGGACTTTCATTCTGAAAGGACTTTCCACTCGCCCCCATGGGAAAAGCTGTTTTATCCTGACCATTGATGCAGGATTTACAAGGACCATACTATCTCACTTTCATCATGTCAGCAGGGGTCCGAGTATTCTCGCAAATGATACGACTTTACCAATGTGAGAGGTCTTTTTTGGGATTGTAATGAAGGCTAGGTCAATGGCTCATCAGATGAGGACCAATAAAGTCATTGCTTTGTAGGAAAACTGTTGCATGGTTATCTCCAGGTGTTTGCAAGTCGAGGGTCCTGCAAAAAGAGATAGAATAATCTTGCTCGTACTTCTTTGAGCGATGCTTATAGACATATGAAATCCTACGTTAATTGAGGTGCCCCTAGTTTGAAGAGACTTTTTACAATAGGGTGCCATGTAGACTTGACTCTTGTGTAAGCGGTGAGAGCGGGCGATCGCCTTGTCGTTTGTCGCCAGTCTTTCTTCTCATGTTCTGATGAAGGTTTCATGAATCTCAACAGCAACTTCTCTTGAGATTTACAAATGGCTGTATTTTTTGTTCGGGGCATCGGCCTTGCTTTTACCAGGCACACTACTTTTTTATGCCCCCATTTCTTTTCAATTTTTCACTCATGGGCATTGACCTTGCTTTTACTAGGTACACTGCTTTTTTATGCCCCAGGCTTTTTGTTCTGGTTGCTTGAGGAACTGGTCTTGACAAGTTTGAGCAAATGCCTTCATAGACCTGTTGAGTCTTCATCTTTTGCTGTCTCTTCTATTTATGCTGCTTGAATGGCGGCAACTTCTGTTTTGCCTCCCTGTGATGGTGATTTTACAGATTCGATTGAATTTGTACAATGGTTACAAGTGTGTAGGGAAAGGAGTGCTCTTCATGACTCTAGGGCACTTAAATTAACGCGAATGTTCATATGCAAATAAAGACACTTAAAGATTGATGCAAGTGCAAGCAAGATAATTTCTATCCTTTTTCTCACCTCGTGATACTGACTTGTCTTTGGCTTGCCCCGGTGTGGGGTGATTTTTGATGGGGTGATATGGAAGTTTGGCCAGTGTATGGGGCTTAAAGCGGGCGATGGAACGCCTTCCACTGTTTTGGTCATCGTACCATCTGCGAGAGAACTCTTTACCCTGTAGTCATGGAATTTTTTGCACTCATCTCACAAGTGTATAGATGGGGGGACTGTGTGTGGGATATAGCTTGCCTATCGTCATTCTGACGCGCCTCATCAAACATGCTCAATTAATCTTGTATTCTTTACTTGGCTGTCTATTCTAACAATCCTTAATGGAATCAAAGACTTAGACAGACTAAATCATCATGTACAATTCACATGGAGAAGGTATGCAATGTATGATGTGAAAGAGTTTGTGTTTCAAAAATGAATGAATGGCTTTTCACTCAAGAAAAGGCTATTAACAGCTTCAAAAGTGTTTAACTAGTGAAATGGTATTCACAAATGTGACTTGAACATAAAAGAGGCTATTTACAAAAGGTTATTTATAGACGGGTGTCAATAAATTGCCCCTATTGGCTAGAGACATGACACATGCATGATCAGCCGAGGATTGGGGATCTGATCAGGAATTCCTATTCTCGCTTTTTGCAGAGGAGAAGCTGTGGAAGTGGCTTAAACAGTAAGTGACATGAGGCTTGAGGGCTCTCTTGAGATGTTATTCTGCTTTGGAAAGTTTATCAGAGTCTGACAAGACTTTTGTTGATTCGTTTTTCGTATCTTGGATGGTCAGGTGATCTTGTAATAGGCAAGAGAGAGTGTGTTAGTCACGAATCTCTTTTTTGGAAGTCAAATAATTGGAAGTGATACAACATTACTCTTCACTGGTCTTGCAGATGATCGAGTGGACGAGGGGGACATGAAGTCTCGTGCTTCCCACTTTGTCAGGTCGATTATCGACTTGTGGATGACACATCCCTTTACAGGAAGTCAAGTGTTTTTGATGCAGGTCATCTCAGGATACAAGCTTGGCTAGTATCATTTTGTCAAACCTAACCATCGGGTTTGGTCTTTGTGTTGTAATATTTCCTGTCAAATAGGGAAGACATGTCAAGAGCAGGTTCAAATAATGAGAGTATTGGAAATGATAGCAAATTACCCTTCCCCAGAGCTTGTCTGTGCTAGCCCTTAAGGATATCTGAATGTTGATGATGGCCTATTTATCTTGGCATGGTTCAGTGTTTCCTCCCATTGGCCTTCCTCATTTGTGGTCAGGTATGCATGACTGCTGGTCATCTTCAACGCCTTCCTTCTGTGGAATTTCCCCTTTTATCTTTGGTCTTTGGAAGAAAGTGCCCCTGGAGTGAGGCTTCCGGATTTCAGAGTCATTGTCTAATGTGCGGGGTCATAGATTGCCTTGACTGTCTGGACTTTCTCCCTATTAGCAGTAGTCACTTTAAAGGAGGAGAGGGAATTCCTTCCTCATGCTCCTGGGCCTGTTGAAGCTGTGGCACCTGACTGTGTCGCGTGACGAGGTAGTCCTTTCGCTCAGTGGGGAGTGAGGCATGTCATAGGTGCCTTGGTTTCAACTCTATGCTTGTACCTATTACGTTTCGTCCTTCCTATTTTGCGGCTGAGGATTCTTTTCATTGTTTCCTTTTGAAAACTTTTCCTTCTGTCTTGGATTGCAGCAGTATTGGGCCAAGCCATGCTCCTCAAGCTTTTACGGAACTTGAGATGGGTAATCTCAAGTTATCTGATGGCAACTCCTCCTTGGGGGAAAACATGCCTCTAGGGTGTGGCTTCTAGATTTTAAAGTCATCGTCCGAGGCATGGGCTACAGATTGCCTTGACTGCCTGGATTTTTTTCCTGTTGACAGTAGCTGCTTTAGAGGAGTTTCTTCCTCGTGCTTCTAGGTTTGTCAAAGCTGTGATGTTTGACTGATCGGGCATGTCGTGCGGCAAGGCGATCCTTCGGCTATGGAGGGAATTGGGCAGGAGTGAGACATGTCATGGATGCCTGGACTTTAATTCTATGCCTGTACCTATCATGCTTCATCCTTTGCATCCTGTCAACAGAAGGGAGGGTTTGTTATTTTCAATGTCATGTTAGGGGATAAGACTTACCCTTTTTGAAACAGGATGATCTTCTCCATTTGCCCCCATTTTCCTGGAACAATGTCTTTGTGTTTGACCTGTTCACATGAAGTGCTGATTTCAGATACTTTTTATCACATTAAATCAAAGGGAATGATATTCTGAAACCTAAAGTGAGAGAATTAGAGAGACAAACATGCTTAAAGTCATCATTTTATTTAGACGAAGGTTTTTTGTGATGAAATATTTTCAAAATGTATTTTCAGGGAGAAAAAGCATGAGGAAGCCCAGCCCTCAGTATTCTCCTTGGATGAAGTTTTCTTTTCATGGTTGGATAACATCGCTGGGCCAGTTTGGAATACTTCCTCATGTTTTTCAAAACAAAACACTAGGATTTATACATTAGAGTTCTTGGAATGGGAAAATACAACGCTAGTACACTAGACATAACAAGAAACATGGCATAAAAACAAGTAAAACCCATGACAACTCCTGTGTAAAGGAGCGCTTTGATAGTGCCAGTCTTGGAGCTAAGTATCTCTGGATTCTTCGTCTTCAGCAGACTCGAAGTATTCGCATGCGATGACTACTTCGTTGAAGGTATGGAAGTGCAACCCGTGTAGCCAGCAGCAACAGTCGCATGGCAAGGCTTCTATAAATTGTTTTATCAATTCTTCCTCAGCCAGCTTAGGGTGGATTTGCATTATGGGAGTCCTCCACCTTTCGGCATATGTTCGGAAATTCTCTATCGGTCTTCTTTCGAAGTGGGCTGAGTCCCTGTATGGCAGCTCGGTTCCGATCTGGCTTTGGTACTGATGCAGAAATGCGGAAGTCAGCTCGCTCCAATCTTCTATGAGATGAATATTTGCTGTGAAGAACCACTGCAACGCAGACCCTGTAAGGGTTTCTTGAAATGCCTGAGTTATGAGGATCGCTGGGCCATAATACCGGCTTACTTCTTCATAAAGATACTGCAAGTGAGTTACGGGGCAAGTCGTGCCATTATACTTGTGGAGGTTAGGTATCCACATCTCTATGGGGGTCAAGATCCTACGAGGGTGAGACGGGCCTGATAGGTCTTGGTTGGGCCACTGATCTTCCCACTGCATACCCATTGTGGTGTCGAATTCTTCTTCTTCGGGGATGTTGGACTCTACCGAAATTACTCCATTGTTTTCTTCGGAGTTAAAATCACTGAGGGAGGATGGGGCATTTACGTTATTCTCATGATCGGGCGACGAGCTTAGCACTTCGTCGGGATTGTAGCGGATAAAGATGTATTCCTCCCCTTCTGACGGGCCTTCATCTTCGGATGATAGCAGGAAACAGTTATAGGATGAATTGTCAGTCTCGCCATCGAAATAGCGTTGGAAGCTCTTGGGATGGTATTCTAGGGACGGGAAATCTTCAGGATCATTCTCCAGGGGATGGTTGCCTTCAAGGTTGTATTCCTGGGAATGCTTGGAGCTTTGGTACTGTAGCTCGTTGCCGGACGACGTATCAATCTGGCTAGGCTTTCTTTTCTTGGTCTCTGGTCTAGACCTTTTGAGTAAGGCCCTCCGTTTGGCTGGTTCAATTTTATCGCGGGAAGTGAGAGATATTAATGTTTCACTATCTGAGTCACTTTCCAAATTGATAGGGGTTGGTATTCTTTGGACCCTGGCTCTTGGGGTAAGTTTGGGGAGTTGTTTTGTCATGCCCCAGTCTTGAACAGGCTCTAAAACTGTGATCTCGTACAAAGGTTCCTTGCCTTTCCTAGTGGGAAACTTTTCGGTAGCTGGATGCTGTTCAACTGTCCATTCATTATGCAAGGCTTCATTACTACGCTTCTCTCCTGTCTCGGCAACTAGTGGCCTTTCTTGTTCTACGGTCATTAGCTCTTTCTAGGGCAAGGTTATGTCAGGGCTGACGTCGTATTCTTGGTAGAAAACACGGATTAGCTCTTTCCAGGTTTTAAGGAGATTGATCTTTCTAACAATGTACCATCGTAGGGCAGGGCCGATCAGGTCCGACTGATATGATTGAATCATTCTTTGCACCAAGTAGGCCTGTAGGTAAGCTTCTGGGTGGGAAGCATCAGCATACTTTTCACATTCGGGTGTTTTGAATTTTTTAGGGATCTCGAAATTGGAGTAGTCAGATAAGTCAATGGGATTCTGCCCCTGTAGTTGGCTTAACTTTTTCATGATCTTTTCAAATTGTTCATGGTATTGGCTAGTTTTTAGCATATCTGCAGGGGTTACGATAGTGTTTAGGGCAATTACAGAGCTGGGCTCATCATGAGTGAATTTTATCTGTCTTGAGAGCTGTTGAAGGGCAATAGACATCTGCCCTATGCCGTCTTCGATGTGGGCGAGGCGATTCTATACTTCATCCTGATCAGACCCTATCATGAGAGGCCAATCACGGGTGGCCGATGGCTGATTCATGGTTACCTGCTCGTGCGTGAAAACAGTGAATAAAAATAGAGCAAGCAAAGATTGACCCATGGCAACGATCTACTCTTCATTCATCAAAAGAGGGTTTTATAGACTCTTAACATCTAGGAATTGAAATGCTAGACATTTAAAGAAAAAGTCCCGAGACAATGGGACAAGGTTTTCTCAAAACTAAAGGGACATGACTACATATGCGACAGGGGGTCTTGTGAAGACTCGCCGCTTCCTTGGGTGGCTCCGAGCTAAGTATCCGGCTTACTCCTGTATCATCTGCATAAGGGCAACTTGCTCATGTGGACCGCTCTCTCTGATGGACTGAGGGACCGATGGCTTATGCCTTTTCGAGATGTGATAATGGTGGATGTAGGCTGTGGAGGCGTGGTAGGCTTTTTCTTCTCCTTTGAGTCCTTCAGGTATCATGATCCTTTTGCGATGACATTTGTCCCAAGTTTCTTCACAAGTGGAGATTTCAAACGCGTAATTATGGTTTGTGTTGAAGAGGACCAGGGGGACTTTCCACCTGGAACGTGGTGGGACTTCTTGCAAGGCTCCAAATTGTCGTGCCACTCGAAATGGGTAATAGGGAACGGCGCCAGTCCAGCCAAGCAATGGGATTGGGTGGGTGCGTCTGTAGGCAAAGCGAGCCCTCTTTTCATGGAACCAACCAGCACACCACTGGAATGTCTCAGGAGCTGGATTTCTCAGGAAATCGACCCAATGCAAATTGGTTTGATTAGGAATGTGAGGTCTTAAAACCATGAATTTTTGTAAAGGATGCTTAGAAGTATTTGCTTCAAATGTTCACATGCTGCCTTGGTATTTGCTTAAATGAGAAAAGAACCAAACTTGTAATATTTCGGGGGAAGCTCGCATGATTTTTTCTGTGTTGTCTTTAAAACAGTTAAATGACAGGAAGGTTTCAGCTAAAATCATGTTGACATAATTGGCCCCTCCCAAAATTTGATTGACAATCCAAACCATTTTAGGACTTATGGCATTTCTTCGGTGGGGGAAAATGATGAGCCCGAAAAATGCTAGGGGGAAAATTTCACTTCTTTTGGTCATGGATTGGTTTTGAAAACATTGATTCAAGAATTCCAAAGGGCAAGTATTATCGTTATCATCGAGGATTTGCTCCATGACATAGAATTGAATTTCTAAGAATCGTGCTAGCCTGCGCCATGGGAGGACGCCTATCGAAGGTTTGACCAGCTCTTTCCCAAGGGGTATTCCAGTGATGATGCTGTATTCTTCCAAGGTCGGGGTTAGCTCAAACCTACCGAACATGAAGGTAAGCGTCCTTGGGCACCAGAAATGTGCAATGCTTTGTATGACTTCCGGGCGAACAGTAATTCGGATCAAGTGGCCGAGCTTGTCCTTTACATGCTGCTGGGCAGGCTGATCCAACTGACCCCACCATCTGACGAGTTCTGCCTTGGGAGTAGGAATAAACTGGATGTCGTCTTCCCCCATCGCATATGAATCGGGATTTTGAAAAGTTTATCCTAGATTGCCATGGGCCAATAAAAAAGACTGAGTGAAAAGTAAATAAATTACTTTATTTTAAAGTAAAATGACAAGCGCACAGACATGCACATGAGACGTGCGGCTCGATTTCTAACTCAGAAGGCTTGTTGAAATTAAAAGGGCATCTGCCAATCGCAGTCTCGTGTTAGCAGCTTACCCTCTTAACCTTGGCTAAGAAATTCGGGAAAAGAAAGGCAACCTCTACATGGCGCTCGCTTTCGAGGCCGTATCTTTCTTAACACCATCCTAAAATCCTATGGCGGCCCGTGTCCGGCGGCCGGGTTGTGTGTGCCATGTGTAGTGTTTAAAACAGTAAAGCATTCACAACAGTTTATAATCACAAGACAATTTAATTTAAGCAAGCTTAAAATAAACTTCTAAATAATTGACCTGTAAAAAGAAAAAAACCTAAGTCAGTAAATAATTTAAACAAGATAAATACGGCCTAAGTCCTCAAAGTCCCCGGTGGAGTCGCCAAGCCGTCGCGATCCCTTTTTCGGGGCGCCCGGCCGGATCGGGTTCGAACGCCTTAAGGAGACTAATGGCTTGGCTGATTTTAATTAAAGCCTGGACTCTCCCAAGCCCGCCAATTCACGACTTTAAAATATTTAGTTTGTAAATCAATTTTTAAAATGGAGTCGCCACTAATTAATTTGGGATAGGTTGATTAGAAACCTAAGTAAAGTATCGGGAGAAATACTTGCTCCTGCGCAACCAGAGAAATTAGGATCGGGGACTTGATTACACTAGTTAATCACCAATGCCCTTTCGGTACCTAATCTTGTTTAAACTCTAAGGTTTTTTGGATGTTTGGGGATTTTCCATGCATTTTGGGAAAAATCACATTTTTTGGGTATTTTCCTCATTTTTGGACATAAAAGGGATTTTTGGATTTTTGGGGTATTTTGGAAAAATACAAGTCTTTTTTGGCATTTTATGAAAATTTTGGGCTTTTTAGGAAATTTGGCATTTTTTGGGATTTTTTGATATTTTTGGAAAATATAAAATATTTTTGATTTTCTTTGATTTTTGGAAAATAAAATATTTTTGTATTTTAAGTATTTTTCGAAAATAATATTATTTTTATTTTGGTTTTTTTGATTTTTTTGGAGAAATAAAACATTTTTTAAGACCTTTTTCAGATTTTTGAAAATTAAAATGATTTTTTATTTTTTTTTGAAATAGAATAAAGCCGACCCGGGTCGGATCCATGGGTCGGATCCGCCCCGGGTCAGCCCGGAATGCAGAGAGGGCCCGCGTTTTGGGACGGCCCGTGCAAAACGGCGTCGTTGGCGGGTCGGAGGCATGACCCGATCCGACGACCCAACCCTTCGACCCGGCGACCCTTCCCTCGCCCAGAACGACGCCGTGGAGGCACTTGAAACGACGCCGTTTTTACTCATTGCGAAACGACGCCATGGAGGGGTCGGGCCGTGCGCAACCCGCGGGTCACACGTCCGACCCGCTCCATGACCCGGTTCGTAAATTAGTGGAACAACGCCGTTTCATCGGCGACTCTTCCCGGTTTCGACCCGACCTGGCCCGACAGCCTATCTTCGAGACCCGGCAACCCGGATTTCCGCGAAAACGACGTCATTCTACGGGCGTCCAACCCGGCTCGGCTAATAAACCCTACCGACCCGACTCGACTCCGACCCAGCTCCGACCTCCTCTGAAGACACAGGAACCCTACCCGGTTCCCGATCCGGGTCCGACCCGGTGACCCGGGCTCGTGACCCGGCAAATCGGGAACCCTAGGGTTCCTGGATTGAGGGTTGCGGCGACGGTATCGATAGCGGCGACCGAGCTGTGGGGAGGGAGAAGGTGGCGGCGACGGCGACGGCGACGGCGACGATGCAATACCTGCGGCGATGCTGCAGCGGCGACTGCGGGGCTCCGCCCCTCTGCTCTCCTCTCTCTCTCTCTCTCTCTCTCGGTGCCGGCCGATCTCAGGTCTGGTGCTGCTCATCCTCGGCCCCCCTATCTGAAGTCTCTCAGTTGGGAGGATTCAAGGATCTGCCACCCAAAACCTTTGTCATCCCTCTCCGTTGCTCTGTGTGTTTCGATCGAAGAGGGGGAGGGGGTATTTATAGGCCAAGGGTGGCCGGCCGACGAGGGCTCGACCGGGGGGGGACGGCCGCGTCTCCAGCCAGCTAGACCGGCGTCCCATCCGACGCGTCCCGTCGGCCGGCCACCCCCTGCTCCCCCATGTGCTCCGTGCAGCTCGCACTGCTTTCCCGGCCTGCATCGCGCCTCAAGCGCGTGCATCGTACGCGAATCCGGGTGAGGACGATGAAGCTGCGGGTCGGGTGAGGAGAAACGGGTCAGGCGCGGGGGGGTCCGAGGAAGCCCAAGGGCTGCGGCCTGCTACTGTCTGTTTTTTTCTGTTTCTCTTAGTTTTTTGTTTTTGTTTTTTTAGTTTTTTCTGGTTTTTTCGTTTTTTTCTTGTTTTTTTTTTGGGTTTTTATCAACATAAAACGAAATAAAATAAAACCTAAAGAAAAAAAGTAATAATGATAAAAATTAACTAAAAACCCAAAATTAAAAATTAAAAATTAGGCGTCAACATAGCCTTTCCATACCCATTCGAATACAAAAGCCTTAAAATTCATCTTTTTCTTTCTCTACCTGTACTCTTGAAAATACCGGAGATGTTTGTGTTCGCATATGGGATTTCCGATTTTTTCCATTCGATTTTCAAATTAAGATGAACTTTTAGAGCTTCGTATTGCAGCTCAAAAGTGGAGTACGTTATCAATTATACTACAAATGGATGGGTTAAAGTCAACCTTAGAATGATAGCAAACAACAATGGCAATCGAGCAGTGTTAGTGAAAAATACGCATGAATTACCTAATTACAATTTATAATGCATGCGGTCCAGACCAGGAGACCTACGTCTGTATTAGTGTCAGTGCAAAATACACATGAATCCTCGTACAGAGACAAAGGTACTCGAATTTGTGTGACGGAAAGAACCGAATCGACCGATGGGGCAAAACATAAGTTGTCTTAATCTCATAAGTTACACGGATCACGCGAATCAAGTGTCGCGTGTTGTAAAGCAACGTACGAAATAGAAGGAGGGACACTCGTTTAATGGTCTCGAAGGAGACAGGCTGTCCGAAAATGATTGAGGCAGTGGACTTTTGACTAGGATTCCAGGTTTAACTATTATGGAAAGATCACACGAGAGTTTCGTCTAATTTTTTGCTCCTTTTTCTGGTGTGGTTCAATGCGCGAGTTTTATTTATTTGTTTATTTTTTCAAGAGTGAAAAGGAGCAATCAACGTAGAGATTAATGACTCGACCTTTCTACGTGGCCCAAATAGTAAAATGAGCACTCTGAGAGTCAAGGCTAATAGTTGCATGATATGATCATTTGAATGTGTTTACTCATCCTGTAAATAACCTGATTCGATGAGGCAGTGAGTGATCGCCAAGACTAGAGATGACCTGAACAAGAAGCGTTCTTGACATGCTTCTAGGATGGCAAAGGGGACAAGAATAAATTGAACTATGCACCGAATTGGAAAAGAGCAATTCTGGAATATATATGTAAAAACTAGAATTAACTTACAAAGAAACTTTTTTGTGTAATGGCAAGCTTTGTTTTAAGCAAGCTCAGGTTAGAGTACTATCAGAATAAGTGGCCTCTTGAGAAAGTGTGTGCATGTATGCCAAATGACAAAACCGTGATATGAAACTGACTAAAGCAGATAATATCTTGAGTGAGTTAATAAAAAAAAAAGATCACACATTCACCCAAAAGATAATATAAGTCAACAAATTTTATTTATTGCAAGTTGACTGCTCTAATAATTGCTACTCCTCATTTTACATGTACTAATCTTATGTATTGAGCAGTGACGAAGAATTTAAATATCAAACCGCATCTTCATCTAACAACTTAAATTTTTATAATAGTTGATAGTGGTCTAAAAAATGATAGAGTCAAGATCAAACTAGGCATGAGGGTGAAATGATAGAGTATTCAACCACGCATTCATCTAATAGTTTAAGCTTTTAAAACAATTGGTAGTGATCTCATAAAATCTTACATATATTAGTTCTTTAGGTCTTTCCACATTTGCTTGAGTAATGTTTATCCTTAGTGAAAATTATGACATGTAGAAAGGAGCGTGGCTAGAATGACAAAAACAATTCCTTTAAATTTGCACAAGATTGGACAATATATTCTGTAGGAATAAAATTTATATATTCTTTACTGAATTTTATTTTCTTCTTTGACTAATGCTTTAAATTTACCACAATTACGCGAAATTACCTATTTTTTTGTGCAACTCACCAAATTTTGTCCAATTAAGCTACCAACTACTTTTGAGGGACCAACTCGTATTTGAGTTTATCAACATTTATTTTGTTTTTTTTTTAATTCACCATATTGAATTACCATTTTTATTTGCCTTATTTATGAACTCTTTTCTTCCATTGAAATTACCAACTAGTTTTACTTATCAACTCTAATTTGAGTTCTTGAGCAACACCAAAAAAATTAAAAAAATTAAAAAAATTAAAAAAATCTCTCATTTGAGTTAGTCCAATTTATTTGTCTTCTTTGAATTATCAATTTTGTTTCTAACAAAAAATACTTCTCTTATTATCTACAAACTTTTATTTAACTTTCTTACCAATACCTTACATTTACCAACTATTATATGAAATAACCGGCCTTTATTTGGTCATTTACCAACTTTATACCAATTAAATAACCCAACAAATTAGTTGGTAAATAAAAAGAGCAAATAAACGTTGGTAGATAACTCAAATACGAGTTGGTAATCCAGAATTAAGCGATAACTTAATTGTAGAAAAGTTGATAAATCACTTAAATTAAGGTTAGTAATTTCATATCAGAATTGGTAAATTTAAAAGTTGGTAAAGTACTCTAATTTAGGCGAAAATTCATATAGTATTAGTAAACATGAAGTATTAGTAAGTTACATTAATAAAAGTTGGTAGGTTAAGTTAAAAATTTGCTTATTTGCAAACTAATAAAATTTGTTTATAGAGCTTTGGCAAGTTACCAACGAAAAAAAAAAGTCGCAAATCATTTTTTTACCAACAGTTCTTTTACACTAAACAATACTTATTGAAATTTACCGGCATGCCAAGGAAATTCATATTCTTTGACATAGAAATGTAGAATTTTTTTTTCTAGAAACTACAGTTATGTGGATAAAATTTGATCGTTATAAAACATTAAAGAAAAATGAGTATGGTAAAAGTTAGACGCAAAAGAAATTCTATGAGAGTAAGCATTAGAGTAGGAATACAGTAGGACCTAAAAAAAAAATTAGGGAAGTTTGAATACTTTTTCATTTTAGTCATCATATTACATAGATATCACAAGGGATCCATTTAATTCTTGAGATGAAGTGGGCTCTTGTGGTTTGGACATATAAGAACTTTTAATTAAAAAAGAAAAGAAGACAAAGAAACTACCAAGCAAAACGTAGGAGAGATGTAATGGAAGTTTCCACTTGACCTGGAGTTCCAAGTTTCACGCGGAGAAGTTGGCATTGCCAGCCATCCCAACTCCCCAATTCTAGAAGTTGCAGATCGACTTCTGTCCTTTAGTTGTGCCTGCTTTAATCTATCCGACATGAGCCTCTTAAAGTCAAATCCAGAGTCTTTTAATACTAATTCTTATCAAAGGAGTTGCTTTCGAGCCTCTTGCTCGGAAGATAGCCTTTGCTTTAAATGGTCCCGGTTACCCTCGGAGTCGACGAACAGTCAATGGCGTGTCATTCAATAGGGAAACTTAAAAAAAAAAAAATGTGGTCGTTCATTTAAGAAACAAACTGATAAGAAGAAGAAGAAATCAATCGGAAAGAGAGGTCGGTAGCTAACGAGACGTAGGGTGTCGCTATTCCATACCGCGGCTTTTCTTCGACTATTTAAAGAAGGCTCTGCGTGGTTGGGAATTCATCGAAGTCAAGACATCATTGAGCGCGCGACTCGAAGAAATGGAGAGACAGAAAATCCTTCTTCTTGTGCTCATTTTCTCTCTTTTCGTGAATGAAAAATCGATGGCATCCCGAATTACGAATGATCCTCCTCCTCCTCCTCCAGGTACTCTCTCTCTCTCTCTCTCTCTCTCTCTCTTCGAATCGATTTTAAGTAGTTGGGGAATGTGACACGGCCGAGTCCGTACTTAACGTGAGCCGCGCTGACTTGTTGGTTTATGTATGCGCGGTCGATCCGTTGCGCATGCAGACAGTGACCACGGTAAGAGAGGCGCGGAGGGGAAAAAGCCGGGCCAGGATGGACAACATACCGGCGACCATTCAGGCCAGGGGACGGTCCTGGTGCCTCCACCTTCGACGAAGACCACGCTCTCTGAAGACAGCACGCCGAACTCGTCCGCGAAAGCCGTAGTGGTCGCCCCGACCAATGCTAAAGTCGATGTCTCGACTGCCGCCTCTCCTACAAGCGCCGCTTCGAGTGCACGCGTCACCAGCAGCAGCAACACGTCAAGCACCAGCGTCACTAACGGAGGCACCGTCTCAACATCCAGCTACAAGAGCGTCAATGCAAGCAGCAGCAGCAGAAGCACTTTTACTAAATACCCTTGATGATTGCGAAGTAAAAAGCTAAAGTTCTTGATGATCGACGCTTTCTTTTCTTCCTTCTTTGTTTGTTCTGACACTTGTTTGATAGAAGTAACGCATTCTTTCGTGGAGTTGTGCCAAACTATCCAGTTCACGTGTGAGTTTGTTCTTGATTCTGAAGTGAATGTCATTTTGTTTGAGAAAGTTGCGAATTTTCATTATATATGCAGATAGGACCCCTTCAATTTTCTCGCTCTCGTATCAAATACCAATAACAGAATTTCAAAAGCTACGATTTTCATTTTCGCAAACGAAACCCTCCGACCTCAGATTTGAGACAGGCAATCATCGCTGGCCTCAGCTCTAAGGTCCTCAACAATCTGCACAAAGGAGAAAACAAGATGCACATACTAAATGGTCATTTACCTTCCTAGAAGATTAGTGTTGGTTGGCTTTTTCTTTAGGTGGGGGCAATTGCATAAATGGGTCTTGCCAATAATTGTTTTTGAAACACTCGTTAATTTATACTGAATGAGGAAAAAACTTTCATCTCTGATACACTGATCACGCGCTATACAAGGAAAGTATTGTATTGGAAAGGATAAATTTTGTTTTATTGGGTACTTTAACCAATGTTTCCCCAGGCTCTCGTTAGCAAAGTCCCTAATAAAAAAGCATGGATGGAAAGATGCAGCTTGAAATCTAATAGCAGATTTAAAGATGCGAAATGTAGGTTTAAAAAGTCACATTCATACAAGAGTAAAAATGGAATGGTATTTATAATTGTGCAGAAAGTGAGATGCTCCCGATAATATTTCCTTTAAATTTTCAATACCCTTTTGAAAAGAAAAGCTTTAAAAATTCATCTTTTTCTTTCTCTACCTATACTCTCGAAAATACTGGTGACGTTTGTGCCCCATAAAATAAAATTAATTCAAAACTGAAGGGATATCCGATTTTCTCCATTCAATTTGCAAATTAAGAAATACTTCCAGAGCTTCATATTGCAGCTCAAGAGTGGAGGGCGTTATCAATTATACTACACGTGGATGGGATAAAGTCAACCTTAGAACGATGCCGACAACAATGACAATCGAGCAGTTACTTGGCTCATAAATTACCTAATTACAATTTATAATACATGGTCAAGACCAAGAGACCGGCGTCTGTATCAGTGTTAGTGCAAAATACACATGAATCCTCGTACAGAGACAAAGGTACTCAAATTTGTGTGACGGAAAGAACTGAATCGACCGACGGGAAAAAGCATAAGGACGATCATTGCAGCTATCTTAATCTTACAAAATACACCGACCACGTGAATCAAGTGTTGCGCGTTGTATGACAATGCACGAGATAGAGGCTTGGACACTCATTTAATGTTCTCGAGGGAGACAGGCTGTCCGAAAATGATAGAGGCAGTGGACTTTTGACTAGGATTCCAGGTTTAACAATTATGGAAAGATGACAGGAGATTTTCGTCTAATTTGCTCCTTTTTCTGGTGTGGTCCAACGCACGAGTTTTGTTTACTTTCCTTTCTTTTTTTTTTTTCAAGAGTGAAAAGGAGCGATCAATGCAGAGATTAATGACTCGACCTTTCTACGCGGCTCGTATGGTAAAATGAACATTCTGAGAGTCAGGGCCAATAGTTGCATGATATGATCATTTGGATGTGTCAACTCATCCTATAAACATCCCAGTCGAATGAGGGTGGGAAGTAATCGCTGAAGCCAAAGAGGACCTAGACAAGAAGTGGCCCTTGTCATACTTTTAAAATGGCGAA
Organism: Eucalyptus erythrocorys; assembly: GCA_014182555.1. Classification (NCBI taxonomy): domain Eukaryota; kingdom Viridiplantae; phylum Streptophyta; class Magnoliopsida; order Myrtales; family Myrtaceae; genus Eucalyptus; species Eucalyptus erythrocorys. Next base: position 33,690,190 of record CM024603.1, on the reverse strand, counting down.
GGGGGCGAGAATGAATAGAACCATGCACTGAACCTAAGGAGAGCGATTCTGAAATATATATGTGAAAATTGAAATTAACTTATAAAGGCGCTTTTTGATATAATGACAAGCTTAAGCGAGTTCAAGCTAAAACACTATTAGGATGAGTGACCTCTTAGGAAGGTGCTTGCATGTACACCAAAGAACAAAATTGTAATGTTCAGGATGGATTGGGTAAAGCGGACAATACCTTCAATGAATTAATCCAAGCACGTCACATATCCACCCAAAAGATAATAAAAGTCGGCAAATTTGATGTGAAGATTTTTTTGTCCACTGCTGTGGACCCAACCCCAAAGACACCGCCGCTTTACAAGTCCGTTTCTCTTGCGATCATCTTCTGCATTCTCCTTGGCTCGCACTGTCTTCCCTCAAGGTCATCGGCCGCTCGACTTCTCGCAGGTGACTCGCCAATCCGCCCATTTGTATCTCTCGCGATTACTTCATATCGTGTTCTCTATTCTCAATCCGGTTTCTATACGTTAAATACTACATTTCCAATCCCTTCTGTGTTTGTTTTTCTCTCTCTTTTCTTTTTCCTTTTGCAGATGATAATCACAACAAAACCGGGATGGGCGAACTATGCCGTGGCAAGATGGCTCGTGGAGTGGCAATAGCTCGCCTTTGGGCAACACCCTACCTTGGCCACTCATATTACCATATCTCCTCCTGTGACCACCGTCGCGACCTCTCATAATAATAATAGCGACCAAAATGCTAGACAGCGTCCCTGATGGTTAACTCCTGGCCTTTTGGTAATTTGGTGGCCTTCACAAAGCAGTGAGCACGAAGGAGGAAGAAAAGATTGTTTTTCCTCTTCATTCAATCGTTTTACTCAGTATTAATTGGTCACTGGTGTATTTCTTCGAATAATGAAATAATCTCAGCTATTGCATACAAGTATATTTCTGGTAATGTTGATACACGACGGATAATCTCATCTATTGTAATCAATCACATCATTGAAATGTTCTTTGCCCTTTCCGTTAGGGATTCATGTTACCCTCAGAAGTTCATTGTCGAGAATTCAAACCTCTAGCCACGCTGTCACCCACGATGCCGTTGCCGGTTATCACAAGGTTGCGTGCCTGATGGCTCTGATAAAAAAAGCTTGCCGTGTTCACAAATGCAGCGATGAAGCATTTTTCCTATTAAGCACATAAGCAGAAGACAATTTCAAGACTTGAGAAGCCACCTCAATGAATCCCTACTTCATTATCTTCTTGACGATGCCATAGTATTCACTTCAATTTTTTTTTTTTTGGTCGGTTCAGTATTAGCTTGAATTAAAAGGGAAGATCTCTGTGTTCAAGAATCATAAGCCATTGTGTGGTCTAGTCTAATTCACTAAATTGCGTGCGACATGCTACAACAATTTCACATCTGATGACACAAGAAACAGAGCATTTTGGAAAACAAAAAAGTAAAAAAATTCCAATCGTTCCTTCATCAACCGTAGCCTCTCAATTGCCACAACCACCATTCCCAAATTCGACCCTGTTATCTTGAATCTTGTGAAGTATGTTCAGGTTCCGTTGCTGCACGCTGCCAATAATGACCAAGTCTGGCCTAATCTGGTTCGGCGAGAAGGCCAAGCAAACTTGCACATCACTCTCTCGCCAAACTACGCAGAGGGCTCCAAGCTAACGCAGGTTTTCTCAAATTGTAGAACCATCTTTGGCATGGTCACATTCTTCTGACCCCGAAGATGATAGCAGGTGTCCAACAGTGGAGGCAGAGATGGTGCGGCAGTATAGTTCAACATGAACCTGACGAATTCCTTGCAACCAGCCGAATAAATCTGGAGCGGCAGTCAAGTGATGGTAGGCCCCGAGTCTATGAGGGTCCTTGGAGGTGAGGATTGCTGTGACTGTGAAGAGGAGCTAATTTTCTGTTTCCCAAAGGCAATACCTACTAGGTTGACAAAATAAAAAGATGGGTTATTTGGGTCACTTATGATAGGTGTGTAACTGTCTGTTTGGCAATTGCTCAGCGCTTCAAATCCAAAAAGTATCCATTTGAGCTCTCACTGCCAGGGATGCAATAGCAGAAGATTTGGGAAAATTCTGATGCTATCTGTGAGATTAAGGTCGTGCCTCCTTATCCTAGGCCTAGCATACCAGCTGCAGTGCCGAAATTGTGGCTATTATTTTGGCTGCAACCGAATATGAAGTTTGGGAACTTGTACTCTGGAGTGAGGGTGAGCAGATCTCGGACGTAGTAACCATCAGAATGCGATCCGTCTGCATAGTCGATCGAGTAGGTGCATTTCAATGCAGAGCACGGTGGCTTTGAGGACGTAGAAGACTCGGATGGCCTAAACAATCGGTTTTGCTGCTGATAGCAATTAGGACAAGGATCACATTGAGTCCATGTAATGTCGCTGCCTGTGTCGAAGATTAGGGTCACGTTGACTTTTGGGGTCCCAAGGCCAATCGTGACCATGAACTCGCCCGCTCTAGAAGAGCCACTGCGGATCGGTAGCTGAGCGTTTTTGCCGTGATTTCCAGTGGTCAGCATGCGAGATTGTCCTCGGATGTTTATGGATAGGACTCGTGCTTGGTCTCGGATAAAAGTGATCCTGAAATCGCGTGATTGACGATTCACAAGTGGCGAACAGAGTCCCTGCCTGTGTGCCAATGTCAATCCACGTCCCCGTGCTTGACTTGCAATCAATTTAAATCACACTCTATTAGATACAGAAAATGAGACCTTTGCAAGTAGTCGCCGGTGTCAGCGACTTCATTTCGACAGCATAAGTGTCATGCTCTTCATGATTCACCATTTCCCTTCCCCATGAGCATGCCTTCTCAACTTCATGACTAGAGAACAGTAGGACAAGAAGAAGAAGAAGACTGAAAAAGGTGCGATTGGCCATGGATGGACTGTGATTTGCGCAAGGACTGAGAGGGGAGTCTGGTATTTATGAATGGACAATGACGATTGTCGGATGAGCCAACCGCGTAAATGTGAAATGGAAGGCCAGAAGAGAACGGTCAAAATAAGCCGAAGCAAAAGGTTGGTCTGTTGACTTGGAACCTTCTCAAGTCATACCCTTTTAAAAATTGACTGTTACTAGTCTTTCGCCATGAGAATCCGCCGTACCCATGTCATCAAGCCGTTCTCGCAGCAGCTCGGACAGTTAAATCACCGGTGCAATTATCACTTCTCCTTATTTTTCTTGCGTTTTTTCTTTTTTTTTTGGTAAAGCTTATTTTACTTGCGTTAATCTTTATGTATTTGCCCAGAAATATCTTGGAGACTAACTTCATCAGGTTTTCTGAGCGACGACGAGAACCGAATCGACCAATGGACAAAACATCAGGACAGTCATTGCAGCTATCTTAATCTTGTAAAATACACGGTCCGTATCCGTCTTTGGCTAAGGATTTCCATCCTCAATATATCCGACATTGGTATCAGCACAAATCACATGAATCTGTTATAGTATCTCATCCAAAATCCCTCTTGTATAGACTTTGTAATTAAATTCTAAAGAGATCAATCTTTAGCTCAAGGACTGTATTGAACATGTCAAAAGTTTAAAGATTACATTGAACAAGTTAAAAGTTTAGGGGCTACGTTACACATTGGACTAAAATTTAAAGACCACATTGAACAAATTAAAAATGTAATGACCAAATTGTACATTAAGCCAAAGTTCATGCACCGTTTGATCATGCTTTCCCAAAGAAAGATGCACATTGCCCAGATAGAAATTAAATTACTTGATATGCATCTTAATAAAGGTACAGACAACGTAGGGCCACATATTGTTCAAGAATTGCTAAAATTTCCTAAGGAAAACTTCACAGCAAAGCAAGTTCAGCAATTTCTTGGGATAAATTCATACAAGTATTAGTAACCACGAAGTGTAGGCAAGTTACATAAACAAAAGTTGGTAGGTTAAGTTACAAATTTGCTTAAGAAGAAGAAGAAGAAGAAGCCAACTCCCCAATTCTAGAAGTTGCTAGTCAACTTATGTCCATTAGTTCTGCAAGTCAACTTCTGTCCATTAGTTCTACCTACTTTAATCTATCCGACATAAGTCTTTTAGGCTCCGTTCATTTCGTAGAAAATAATTTCTGGGAAAATATTTTTTGGATTTTCTGACGTTCGTTTCACGGAAAATGAATTCCTTAGGGAAAATGTTTTTCATAAAAGGAAAAAAAGTCTTCTAAAATAGTAGAAAATGTTTTCCACTTTTGAAAGATGAAAAACATTTTCCTCAATTGATTTCTCTTATCTCATACCTCTACAAATCATCGCTTTCTCCTCCTCTTTCTTCTTCTTTTCTTTTTTATTCGAATTATTTTTCAATTTTCTTTTTCTTTTTTAATTTAAATTATTTTTAATTTCCTTTTTCTTTTCTATTTCTTTTTCTTTTCCTTTTTTTTTTAAATTTTTGTTTTTTTTATTTCTCATTTTCTTCTTTCTTGGCTAGTCGTCAACCATTGCTAGGCGAATCTCGAGCTCGTCGATCTCAAGTTCGTGCTCATTGATCTAACAAGCCTCGAGCTCAACACTCGTGCTCGCCAATTTGGGGAGCAAGAAGTCTCGTAATTGTCTGCGAGCTTAAGGCTCACCGGTGGTCGGTCATGGGCCATCGCCGCGGCTAGCAACCGGCCAAGAAAGAAGGAGACGAAAAAAAAAAAAAAAAAAAAAATTAATAATTAAAAATTAAAAAATTAATAATAGATTTTAAAAATTAAAAATAATTAAAAATCAATTTTTAAAAATATGAAAAATTTATTTTAAAAATAAAATAAATGAAAAATAGTATATGGAGAAAAAAGATTTTCGTTATCAAATAGCGCAAAATATTTTCCACTTCATTTTCAGGTTTCATCCAAATATCGAAAAATAATTATATTTTCTTTGAAAATGACTTCCTAGAAAAACGTCACATTTTCCGTGAAACAAACATAGACTTTAGAATCAAATCACTTGTCAAAAGAGTTCCTTTCCAGCCTCTTGCTCGGAAGACGGCCTTTGCTTTGAATGGTTCCGGTTACCCTCGAAGTTGACGAATAGTCAATGGCGTGTAATTCAATTGTGAAACTATAATAAATAAGGGGTCGGTCAATGGAAAAAAAAAAACAAACTAAGAAGAAGAAGAAGAAGAAATAAATCGGAAAGATAGGTAGGTAGCTAACGAGACGTACGGTGTCGCTTTTACATATCCACGGCCTTTCTTCGACTATTTAAGGAAGGCTTTGCATGGGTGGGAGTTCGTCGAAGTCGACATATCATTGAGCGAGCGACGCGAAGAAATGGAGAGCCAGAAAATCCTTCCTCTTCTCGCGCTCGTTTTCTCTCTTCTCATGATTGAAAAATCGATGGCAACCCGAATTCTGTTCGTGAATTATCCTGCTCCTCCTCCGGGTAATCTCTCTCTCTCTCTCTCTCTCTCTCTCTCTCTCGTTGAATCGATTTGAAGTAGTTGGGGAATGTGACACGGCCAAGTCCGTACTTAATGTAAGCCGTGCTGACTTGTTGGTTTATGAATGCGCGGTCGATCCGCAGCAGATGCAGACAATGACCGCAGTAGGATCGGTGCGGTAGGGAGCCCGCTGCGTCGGGATAATCACTGGAGCGGCAACGGTTCGGGCCAGGGGACGGTCCAGGTGCCTCCACCTTCGACGAAGACCACACTCTCGCAAAAAAGCACGCCGACCTCGTCCGCGAAAGCCGTAGTGGTCGCCCCGACCAATGCTCAAGTCGATGTCTCGACTGCCGCCTCTCCTACGAGTGCCAATGCGAGTGCGCACGTCTCCGGCAGCAGCAACACGTCAAGCACCAGCGTCACTGACAGAGGCACCGTCACAACATCCAGCCACGAGAGCTACAGTGAAAGCAGCAGCAGCAGCAGCACTTTTACTAAATATCCTTGACGATTGCGTTGTAATAAGCTAAAGTTCTTGATGATCGACGCTTTCTTTTCTTCCTTCTTTGTTTGTTCTGACACTTGTTTGATAGAAGTAACGCATTCTATCGTAGAATTGTGCGAAACTATCCAGTTCACGTGTGAATTTGTTCTTGATTTTGAAGTGAATGTCATTTTGTTTGAGAAAGTCACAAATTTTCATTACATATGCAGATGAGACCTTCAGTTTTCTTGCTCTCGTATCAGATACCAATCGCAAAATTTCAAAAGCTACTATTTGCATTTTTTCACGAACAAAAACTCTAGTCCGTCCTCGAATTTGAGACAAGCAACCATCGCGGGGCTTCAGCTCTGAGGTCCGCGATAATTGGCACAAAGGGGAGAACAAGATGCATATGCTAAATTGTCGTTTACCTTCCTAGAAGATTAGTGCTGTTTGGCTTTTTCTTTGGATGGAGGCAATTACATAAATGGGTCTTGAATAATTGCTTTCGGAACACTTGTTAATTTATACTCAATGAGGAAAAATTTTCATTTATGATATACTCATCACGCGCTGTACGAGGAAAGCATTGTATCGGAAAGGATAAATTTTGTTTTATTGGGTATTTTAACCAATGTTTCCGAAAGCACCCATTAGCAAAGTCATGGAGGGAAAGATGTTGCTTGAAATCTAATAGCAGATTTAAAGATGCAAAATGTAGGTTTTACAAAGTCACATTTATATAAAAGTAAAAAGTGGGACGGTATTTATAATTAAGTACAGAATGAGATGCTCTTGGTAAATATTCCCTTTAGCTTTTCAACACCCTTTTAAAAAGAAAAGCTTTAAAATTAATCTTTTTCTTTCTCTAACTATACTCTCGAAAATGCTAAAAATGTTTGTGCTCGTGTAAAATAAAATTAATTGAATAAGGGATTTCCGATTTTCTCTATTAAATTTGCAAATTAAGATAAACTTCTAAAGCTTCATATTGCAGCTCAAGAGCGAAGTACGTTATCAATTATACTACACATGGATGGGATAAAGTCAACCTTAGAACGATCGCCGACAACAATGGCAATCGAGCAGTTATTTGGCTTATAAATTACCTTCTTACAATTTATAATACATATGGTTCAGACCAGAATACCTACTTCTGTATCGGTGTTAGTGCAAAATACACACGAATCCTCGTACAAAGACAAAGGTATTCGAATTTGTGTGACGGGAAGAACCGAACCGGTCAATGGGGCAAAGCATAAGGACGATGGTATAGAATCGGACAAGCAACTTCTTGTCCATGGGTCATTGCAGCTATCTTAATCTTGTAAAATACACGGATCCCGTGAATCGAGCGTCGCGCGTTGGAAAACAATGTACGAAATGGAAGTAGGACACTCGTTCAACGGTTTCGTGGGCGAAAGGCTGTCCGAAAACGATTGAGGCAGTGGACTTTTGACTAGGACTCCAGGCTCGACAATTATGGGGAGATGACTTCTGGTGTGGTCCAACGCGCGAGTTTTCTTTACACATTTTTTTTCAAGAGTGAAAAACAGCGATTAATGTAGAGATTAATGACTTGATCTTTCTACATAGCCCGAATAGTAAAATACGCACTCTGAGAGTCAAGGCCGATGACCGCATGATATGATTATTTGGGTGTGTTAACTCATCGTGTAATGACAAGATTTGACAAGGATAGAGAGTGATTGTCAGGGCAAGAAAGAGCCTAAACAAGGGACGGTTCTTGGTAGACTTCTAAGATGGTATACACTGAACTAGGAAAGAGCGATTATAAAATATACATGTAATAACTGAAATTAACTTATAGAGGCACATTTTAATGTAATGGCAAGTTTTGTTTTGAAACTTCAAAATTAAGCCAGCTCAAATTACACTACTATTAAGATAGGTGACCTTCTGAAAAAGTACCTACATATATACTAGAGGACAAAACCGCGAGACTAGGACAAAACGGCGAGACTAAGACAAAATCACGAGACTTAGTGTGAGACGATCATTAAAGTCAGCAAATTTGAAATTTTTGGAACTAGGTATTGCCATGTGAAGCCTTTCTTGTCCATAGTTGGGGACCAACCCCAAAGACACTGCCGACTACCAAGGTCAATGAAGGACCAGAAATGGCTAGCAAGTCCGTTTCTCTTGTGATCATCTTTTGCAGTCTCCTTGGCTCACACTGTCTTCCCTCAAGGTCATCGGCCGCTCTAATTCTTGAAGGTGATTTCCCAGCTGAAACATTTGTATCCCTTGTAATTACTTCATATCGTGTTCTCTATCTTCAAATTGGTTAGAGAGCGGATCATCCTCGCATTTATACGTTAAAAGGTACATAGTGAATCCCTTCTTTGTTGGTCTTTTTTCTTTTGTAGAAGATGATCACAAAAAAGTCGGGGTGGGTAGGAGTATTAACACCTAAATTTTGCCTTTTTTTTATTTAAGACTTAATTGTATAGAGAATTAAGAATTAGTCTCTAAAACAAAGAAAAAAAGTAAAAATTAAAATAAATAATTTATCGTGTTTTCATTAAATTGTATCGCATATAAACATTAGGGACATTTACATTACTAGTATTAAAAACTAAAACATTTAATTAAAAAGAGGCAGCAAGGCCGGGGCAGGGCTAGCCTTAGCCCGGCCCCTCCTTCTTTTCTCTTTTCTTTTTCCTCACCTGGGCCGGCCCAGCCCACTTCTTCTTTTCCTTTTCCCCAGCCCAACCCTCTCTTCTTCTCTTCTCCTTCTCCACCGTTGGACAGTGACTTCCTGACAAACAACAAAAAGGACAGATGAAAGGGCAAAGGTACACAAAGCAGGAGCAGGTCTACCCAAGGTTGGTGGTTGGGGCTAGGCCAACAAGGCAACTGGTGGTGGCAAGGGCCATGCGCCCCTGCCGCTGGGCAAGCTTAAGAGAGAGGAATGGGGTTTTTATTGGAGCGGGACTGCAAAGGAGAAAAACGGCGAGAGTGAGATTGAGAATGAGAGAGAGAGAAGAGTGAGGTCATGAGTGACGGCCTCCTCCACTGGTTTACGACTGGTTTACGACGAAGCGCCGACACTTTTCAAGAGTTTTCATATTGTATCTGAGTGTTTGGTACTCTTTGACATTTGATCAACACACGCCAAAAAATTCAATATTTAATCAATTTTTCCAACACTCTCCGACAGTTAAGTCCGGAATTTCGATATATGAGTGCAACTTTGACACGTAATTCTAATGCTCACTAGGTCAATTTTTTTAAAATAATAATAATAAATGAGAGGTCAAAATAAAAATATATAAAAATAATAAATAATAAAAACAATAAAAGAGAAATCAAAAAATATATATAATATTATCTTCTCTTTTGACTCTCGCTTCCAACTTATCCAAAGTTTTTTTTCTCTTCTCTTCCGACATGCTTTGACACGTGAATTCATAATATGAATTGTTTTTTTTTTTTCCTGCAAGTTTATGGATTATTGAAATGGAATTAAATTTATCAAATTGAAACAACGGATAGTATTAACAAATGATGGATTAATATTTTTAATGTAAATTGATTCTAGCTCCTTTTTTATTATTTTATTTATTTATTCAAATAAATTTAATTAAACTAATCATAACAATAATAAAAATATTTTAACGTGTCAAAATTTTTTATGTTTTAAAGGAAAAAAAATGACGTGTTGACGTGTGATGTTACGTCATGTGAAATCATATATTGCATGCCGATGTCAATGCTACTTCACTGATAACCATCGTCTTGGAACTCGGCCATCCATCGACCCTCGCAGACACGTGCCTCTCCCTGCGGGGGCTGCTGGTTTTTGCAATGAGAGGGAGAGGCGAAGAGAATTCGAGCGAGAGCAGAGAGGGAAAGAGAGGGAGAGAGGCTCTGGTGGCCACCGCGCCGCGCACGAACCCCATCCAACGACCATGCCTGGCCGACGTCCTCAAGCCTAGCAGTGGAGGAGTCCAGCTGTTCGTTTTGAGCAGAGCTCAAGGAGGAAGACAACGCCGCAAATCCAGAAAGCTCTTTGCTTTCTGATCGAAGCTCGACACACCCTCATGCCCAAGATCGCTCGCAGAGATCTGGAGTCGAAGACAGAGGAGGCGCGACGGGTGGTGGTTCGAAGCGGGTGAGGGCGAGCTTTCTAGGGAGCTGCGGAGTTTCTTCCGACAGGGGGATTCTGCTTCTTCTTCGTTTTCTTTGGCTAAAAAAGAGACGCGGAGAACAATGGGAGAAGGAGAGAGTGAGAGGAAAAGAGGGAAGCTTGATGCTTTCAACGGCGATTCTAATGCTCAAAGGTGAGAGCACCCCCATGACTTAAGCGAAAGGGGAACGTCTGCTCTGCTCTCCGAACTTTGCAAACCCTCCATCAGACAGCTTCAACCCATCAAGCCTACATTTTTCGCTCGCGCTTCGCAATGGAGACAAATTCGTCTCGACCCACGAAATTATTCGGGCCAACGCTGCCCATGCTCGCGTTCTGGGATCACTCCTCCTGATGAGCTTGAACCCTTGCGAGTCGTTTGACATTGACCCACGAGACGAGGCCGTGCTTTTGCTCTTCGGGTCTCCCGCGCAGGGCCCGAGCCAGAGCTTGTCCGCTTAATTGGGGTCCGACTACACGAACTGGACGCGAGGCACCAAACGCTCTGCTGGCTCGTGTCGATCATGGCGAAGGAGCTCCTGAACGGCCAGCGGGTGGCGGTGGTCCGGTGGTGGAGGTTCCCCGCCTGCTGCGAAAGAAGAATCGGCTGCGTTTCCTACAGTTCCGGTAGCAAAACCGAAGCAAAGTCCTCTCCGCCTTCTTGGGTTTTTCGAGTTTTGTCCAATTACGACACTAGACATCTTGCCATTTTATATATAATCCAGCAGCGGCTTCACCATTCGAGCGAGTTTGAATGAGCACGAAGGGAGACTCGAAGATTACTCCTTTCTTTTGAGACCCATGCTATCGGGACGCTCACGAACTTCCTCACCTTTCGTCTCACCCGGCCAGCCACTTCCACCGTCCGTCGAACGGCGATGGTGATGGGCGATGGTGATGGCACTCGTCTATTGTTAAATTTGTTTTATTCTGACATTGAGAAGGGATGTTGAAGTTTCTGGGAGGGTGCTGTTACGCGAAGGAAACCCCGATCTCCCCTGGGCGTGGGGAAAAGAGAAAACGGGCTGGGTTCATTCATAGTGGGCTTTGGGTATTGTGGGCCGATGGTTTAAATGAAGGAACTATGAGTGGGCTCACTGGGCCGTCTTTTACAAATGTTCTTAGTCCAACCCGGACCGATAGGGTCCGGTCGGTTCAGACGGGCCGGGTCTCAGCCCGGTCCGATTTCTTTTTATAATGTTAAAAATCATGGAAAAAAATATTAATTAAGGAAATCAGAAATATAATCAAAAATTCAAAAATTCAAAAAATAAAATTTTTCTTTTAGAAAATTCAGAAAAATATTACAAATATTAAAAATTCCTAAAAATTCCCAACAATCCAAGAAAATTTTCAAAAATTTTAATTTCTTGGAAAAAATCTTCTCCAGTAGTTTTCTCTTTAAATATGTGAAAATCCTTGGTAAAAATTGTGCTCAATTTGAACAAACCTTTAGGTCTCTATGATAGGGTTTTAATGTTCCCTTTTTGGGGTGAATTATCAATTGATTGAACGCTTTCATCACATTGATCGTGTTTTTCTTTATGCTATTTAGGAATGAATTTTTTTCTTAACGCTAGACCTTCACAGCCTTGTAATTTATTTAGCTCTTTCCTTGGCTATTAATTATCACTCAAATGAATGTAAATTCACATGGTCACCTTACACATTAATAGATAAGTTTAAAATCAATCCAGATTGCCTAGCAATTTTTTTTTTCCTAAAATGAATAAGATTAGATATTGAAAGGACACATCAAGTCATTGACCCTAGATTCTCTTATCGTGTAGGAAGTAAAATACACCCCCATGTTTAACTTTATTTCTAACCGACCCTACCAGACTAATAGAAATTCCCTTTTAGATATCAAGTCTTACGCGCTTAGTGTATTTCCATGTGAATTCATTCCATTTATATATAATAATATTTAATTCTCGAGATGATCTCGTGGTTGGGACGCATATAAGAACTTTTAATTTAAAAAAAAAAAAAAAAAGATAAAGAAACAACCAGGCAAACCGTATGAGAGATGTAATGGAAGTTTCCCCTTGAACTTGAGTCCCAAAGCTTCACGTGGACAGGTTCTCGGGGCACGCCATCCCAGCTGTCAATTTTTAGATGTTGCACGTCGCCATCCTGACTCTGAATCCGACATGAGTCTTTTCGAGTTCAAGCCTCCTGCTCGGAAGATGGCCTCCGCTTTATATGGGCCCGGTTAGCCTCGGAGTTGACGAATAGCCAGTGGCGCCGCATTCATTGGCGAAACTATAATAAATAAATAAATAAGTGGTCGGCCATTGAAAAAAATAAGAAGAAGAAGAAGAAGAAGCCAATCGGAAAGAGAGGTCGGTAGCTAACGAGACGTACAGTGCCGCTTTTACGTATCCGCGGCCTTTCTTTGACTATTTAAAGGAGGCTTTGCATGGGTGGGGAATTCGTCGAAGTCGAGACATCATTGAGCGAGCGACTCGAAGAAATGGAAAGCCAGAAAATCATTCGTCTTCTCGCGCTTATTTTCTCTCTTCTCATGATTGAAAAATCGATGGCACACCGAATTCTGTTGGTGAATTATTCTCCTCCACCTCCAGGTACTCTCTTCTCTTGTCGAATCGATTTGAAGTAGTTGGGGAATGTGACACGGCCGAGTCCATGCTTAATGCAAGCCGTGCTGACTTGTTCGTTGGTTTATGTGCGCGCGGCAAATCCGTTGCACATGCAGGTGGTGACCACAGTTGGATCGGCGCGAACGGGAACCCGCCGGTTCAGGATAAACACTGGAGCGGCGACGGTTCAGGCCAGGGGACGGTCCTGGTGCCTCCGCCTTCGACGAAGACCACACTCTCGCAAAAAAGCACGCCGAACTCATCTGCAAAAACCGTAGTGGTCGCCTCGACCGCCGCCTCTCCTACAAGCGCCACTTCGAGTACGTATGTCACCAGCAGCCGCAACACGTCAAGCACCAGAGTCACTAACGGAGGCACCGTCTCAACATCCAGCTACAGGAGGGAGAGTGCAGGCAGAAGCAGCACTGTTACTAAATATCCTTGATGATTGAGAAGTAAAAAGCTAAAGTTCTGGACGATCGACGCTTTCTTTTCTTTCTTCTTTGTTTGTTCTGACTCTTGTTTGATAGAAGTGACGCGTTCTTTCGTAGAGTTGTGCCAAAACATCCAGTTCACGTGTGAGTTTGCTCTTGATTCCGAAGTGAAATTCATTTTGTTTGAGAAAGTCGCAAATTTTCATTAAATATGCAGATGGGACCTTCAATTTTCTCATTCTCGTATCAAATACCAATCGCAAAATTTAGAAAGCTACAATTTGCAATTTTATGAACAAAAACCCTATTCCGACCTTGGATTTGAGACAAGTGACCATCGCTGGCTTCAGCTCTGAGGTCCGCGACAATCGGCACAAAGGGGAGAGCAAGATGCATATACCAAATCGTCATTTATCTTCCTAGAAGATTAGTGTTGTTTGGCTTTTTCTTTGGGTGGAGGCGATTACATAAATGTCTCATTAATAATCGCTTTTGGAACACTTGTTAATTTATACTCAACGAGGAAAAAATTTCATTTCTGATACACTCATCACGCACTGTACGAGGAAAGCACTGTATTGGAAAGGATAAATTTTGTTCTATTGGGTACTTTAACCAATGTTTCTGAAAGCACTCATTAGCAAAGTCCTTAATAAAAAAGCATGGAGGGAAAGAGGTAGCTTGAAATCTAATAGCAGGTTTAAAGATGCAAAATGCAGGTTTTAAAAAGTCACATTTATACGAGAGTAAAAAGTGGGATCGTATTTATAATCGCGTACAAAATGAGATGCTCTCGATAATGTTCCCTTTAGCTTTTCAATACCCTTTTGAAAAGAAAAGCTTTAAAATTCATCTTTTACTCTAAAAAATGCTAGCGATGTTTGTGCTCGCGTAAAATAAAATTAATTGAAAACTTAAGGTATTCAATTTTCAAACTAAGATAAACTTATAGAGCTTCATATTGCAGCTCAAGAGTGGCGTACGTTCTCAATTATACCACACAAGAATGGGATAAAGTCAACCTTAGAACGATCGCCCACAACAATGGCAATCAGTTATTTGGCTTATAAATTGCCTAATTACAATTTATAATACATAGTCCAAACCAAGAGACCTGCGTTTGTATCAGTGTTAGTGCAAAATAAACATGACAAAGGTACTCGAATTTGTGCGACGCGAAGAACCGAACTGATCGATGGGGCAAAGCATAAGGACGGTTATTGCAGCCATCTTAATCTTGTAAAATACACGGATCGCGTGAATCGAGCGTCGCGCGTTGGAAAACAATGTGCGAAGTAGAAGTAGGACACTCGTTCAACGGTTTCCAGGGAGACAGGCTGTCCGAAAACGATTGAGGCAGTGGACTTTTGACTAGGACTCCAGGCTCGACAATTATGGAAAGATGACACGAAAGTTTCGTCTAATTTGCTCCTTTTTCTGGTGTGGCCAACACGCGAGTTTTCTTTATTTATTTTTTTCAAGAGTGAAAAAGAGCGATCAACATAGAGACTAATGACTTGATCTTTCTACATGACCCAATTTGACAAGGACATAGAGTGATTGTCAGGGTGAGAGAGGGCCTAAACAAGGGATGGTTCGTAATAGGCTTGTAGGATGGTGTACATTGAATAAGGAAAGAGTGATTATGAAATATATATATATATGTGTGTGTGTAAAAACTGAAATTAACTTATGGAAGCACCTTTTTAATGTAACGGCAAGTTTTGCTTTGAAACTTCAACATTAAGCGAGCTCAAATTAGAGCACTATCAAGATAGGTGACTTCGTGGAAAAGTGCTTGCATATATGCTAGAGGACAAAACCGCGAGACTAAGTGTGAGACAAATCATTAAAGTCAGCAAATTTGAAATTTCTGGCATTAGGTATTGCCGTGTGAAGCCTTTCTTGTCCACTCCTGGGGACCCAACCCCAAAGACCCCGCCGCTTACCAAGGTCACTGAAGGACGAGAAATGGCTAGCAAGTCCGTTTCTCTTGTGATCATCTTCTGCAGTCTCCTTGGCTCACACTGTCTTCCCTCGAGATCATCGGCCGCTCTAATACTCGAAGGTGATTCCCCAGTTGGCACGTTTGTATCCCTTGTGATTACTTCGTATCGTGTTCTCCATTTTCAAATTGGTTAGAGAGCGGATCAAACTTGCATCTATACGTTAAAAGGTACGATTTCCAAATCCCTTCTTTGTTTGTCTTTTTTCTTTTATAGAAGATGATCAAAAAAAAAAAAAAAAAAAAAAAAACAGGATGGTCTGGAGTGTTGACATATAAATTTTGTTCTTTTTATTTAAGACTTAATTGCTTAGAGAATTAAGGATTAGTATCTAAAAAAAAGAAAAAGAAAAGTAAAAAGTAAAATAAATAATTTATCATGTTTTCATTACATTGTATCACATATAGACTTTAGGGACATTTGCATTACTAATATTAAAAATTAAAAAATAAATAAAGACAGCAAGGCCAGGGCAGGGCTAACCTTAGCCTGGCCCCTCCTTCTTTTCCCTTTTTTTGTCCGCCTGGGCCGGCCCAGCCCACTTCTTCCTTTCCTTTTTCCCAACCCAACCCTCCCTTCTTCTCTTCTCCTTCTCCGCGGTTGGACAGTGACTTCCTAACAAACAATAAAAAGGACAGATGAAAGGACAAAGGTACACAAAGCATGAGCAGGTCTACCCAGAGTTGGTGGTTTTGGCTAGGCCAACAAGGCAAGTGGTGGTGGCAAGGGCCATGCGCTCCTGTCGCCGGGCAAGCTTAGAAGAGAGGGAGGGGGTTTTTATTGGAGAGGGAATGAAAAGGAGAGAAGCGGTGACAGTGAGATTGAGAATGAGAGAGAGTGAAGAGTGAGGCCATTAGTGAATGGCCTCCTCTAGTAGCTTATGAAGCACCGATGCTTTTCGAGGGTTTTCATATTGTGTCGGAGTGTCCGACACTTTTTAACACTTGATCAACACATGTCGAAAAACTCGATATTTGATCAACTCTCACAATACTCTTTGACACTTAAGTCTGGAATTCTGATATGTGAGTTTGCAACTTCGACACGTAATTCCGATGCTTCACTTAGGTCAATTTTGAAAAATAATAATAATAAATGAGAGGTCAAAATAAAAATATATAAAAAATAATAAAAAGGGAAATAAGAAAAGTATAATCTTCTCTTCTCTTTGACTCTCACTTCTCATGACACATAATTTACCCCAAGTTTTTTTTCTCTTCTCTTCCGACATCCTTTGACATGCGAATTCATAATGTGAATTGCTTGTTTTTTCCGCAAATTTATGGATTATTGAAATAGAATTGAATTTATCAAATTGAAACAACGAATGATATTAACAAATGATGGATTAATGTTTTTAATGTAAATTGATTTTAGCTCCTTTTTTATTATTTTATTTATTTGTGAATCTAAATTAAATAAATTTAATTAAAATAATCATAAAAATAATAAACTATCATGTATATATAAAAATATACATTTAATATATAGCATATTTCAACGTGTCAAAAATCTTTATTTTTTGAAAAAAAATGACTTGTTAATGTGCAACATGGCGTGGTGTCGTATGTTGCATGTTGATTTCGATGCTATTTAATTAGTAACCGTTGTCTTGGAACTCAGCCATCGACCCTCGCTGACGCGTGCCTCTCCCTGCGGGGGCTACCGATTTTTGCAGAGAGGGAGAGGTGAAGAGAATTCAAGCGAGGGTAGAGAGGGAGGGTGGCCAGATGAACCCCATCCGACGACCATGCGTGGCCGACGTCCTCAAGCCTAGCATCAAGCCACACATCCAGAAAGCTCTTTGCTTTCTGATCGAAGCTCGAGACACGCTCATGCCCAAGATTGCTCACAGAGATCTAGAGTCGAAGACCGAGGAGGCGCGATGGGTGGTGGTTCGAAGCAGGTGAGGGCGAGCTTTCTAGGGAGCCGCAGAGTTTCTTCCGACAAGGGGTATTCTGTTTCTTCTTCTTCTTCTTTGGCTAAAAAAGAGACGTAGAGAACAATGGGAGAAGGAGAGAGTGAGGGGAAAAGAGGAAACTTCAACAATTCTTAGCATCTTTGGGTGTCTCTAGGCTCTGAACTAAAGGGCTGAGTGGTTTTCTGCTATGTTTTCAATGGCGATTCTAATCCGTCCCTATTATAATTTCTGAGAAGATGGGAATTCGAATCTTCCACCTTCCTCCTTTATATTGGAAGGGTGGCCACTAGAATAATCCTCAGTGATTATGACACTTGATTTCTTGCCATTTTATATATAATCCAGCAACGACTTCATCATTCAAATGAATCTAAATGAGCACAAGGGGGCTTGAAGATCACTCATTTCTTTTATAGAAAATTCAAAAAAAATATTACAAATATTAAAAATTCCTAACAATCTAAGAAAATTTCTCGAAAAAAGTATTTTTGGGTAGTTTTCTCTTTAAATATGCAAAAATCATTGGTAAAATTGTGCTCAATTTGAACAAACCCTTAGGCGTTTGCAATAGGATTTTAATGTTCCCTTTTTAGGGTGAATTATCAATTGATTGAGCTCTTTTATTACAATGATCATGTTTTTCTTTAGGCTATTTAGGACTGATTTTTTTCTTAGCATTAGACCTTCGTAGCTTTGCAATTTATTTGGTGCTTTCCTAGGTTGTTAATTATCATTCTAATGAATGTAAACCTATATGGTCACCTCACATATTAATAGATAGGTTTAAAATCACTTCAAATTGTCTAGTAATTTTTTTTTTTAAATGAATAAGATTAGGTACCAAAAGAATACATCAAATCATCAACCCTAAATTCTCGGGTTGCGTAAGAAATGAAGTCACGCTCCTATGCTTCATTTCATTTTTAGCTTACCCTGATAAATTAGCGGTGACTCATTTTTAAAAAATTCTCAAAGCATTAATTTGAATACCCACTCTCGCTTGAAATATGGACTTGGGAGAGCTCACGTCTAAATCACAGGTTGTAATCCCTTTTACGTAATATCCCTAAATCTATGTTTTCCTTCGTACCAAAGGGTAAGTCGCAATAGGGAGCACCCTATGGCAAGATGGCTCGTGGAACAGCAATAGCTCACCTTCGGGCAACACCTTGTTGTCTGTGCCAACCTCGGCCACTCATATTGCCATGGCTCCTCCTGTGACCAATGTCGCAACCTCTAATGGTACTAATAGCGACCAAAATCCTAGACAACGTCCCTAACGGTTAATTCCTGGCCTTTTGGTAATTCAGTGCCCTTCATGAAGTAGTGAGCACGAAGGAGGAAGAAAAGATTGTTTTTCCTCTTCATTCAATCGTTTTACTCAGTATGAATAGGTAACTGATATATTTCTTCGAATAATGATCTCAGCTATTGCATACGAGTATATTTCTGGTAATGTTGATACACGACGGATAACCTCATCTATTGCATTATATCACATCGTTGAAATGTTCCTTGCCCTTTCCATTTGGGATCCATTTACCCTCAATCCTTCATTGTCGAGAAATTCAAACCTCTAACCTCATCTTCACCTGCATCGCTGCTACCAGTTATCACCAGGTTGCACGCTTGATGGCTCTGATTAAAAGCTTGCCATGTTCACAAATGCGGCGATAAAGCATTTTCTTATTAAGCGCATCTGGTAAAGCGGAAGACAATCTCGAGACTTGAGAAGCCAACTCTATGAATCCCCACTTCACTATCTTCTTGACGATGCCACAGTATTCACTTCAATTTTTTTTTTTTTGGTGGGGTGGACGGTTCAGCATTCACTTGAATTGAAAAGGAAGATCTTTGTGCTCAAGAATCATAAGCCATTGTGTGGTCTAGTCCAATTCACTAAATTGCATTGCAACATGCTATAACAATTTCACACTTCATGACACTAAGAAACAGAGCATTTTGGAAAACAAAAAAAAAAAAATTCCAATCATTTCCTTCATCAACCGTAGCCTCTCAATTGCCACAACCACCATTCCCAAATTCGACCTTGTTATCTTGAATGTTGTAAAGTATGTTCAGGTTCCGTTGCTGCACGCTGCCGATAATGACCAAGTCTGGCCTTATCGAGTTCGGTGCGAAGGCCAAGCAAACTTGCGCATCACTCTCTCGCCAAACTATGGCGGAGGGGTCCAAGCTAACGGAGGTTTTCTCAAATTGTAGAACCATCTTTGGCATGATCACATTCTTCTGACCCCGAAGATCATAGCAGGTGTCCAACAGTGGGGGCAGAGGAGGTACGGCAGTATAGTTCAACATGAACTTGACGAATTCCTCGCGAACAGCCGAATAAATATGGGGCGGCAATCGAGTGATGGTAGTCCCCGAGTCTATGATGGTCCTTGTGGGTGAGGATTGCTGTGACTGTGAAGAGAAGCTAATTTTCTGGTTCCCAAAGGCAATACCTACTAGGTTGACAAAATAAAAAGATGGGTTATTTGGGTCACTTATGATAGGTGTGTAACTGTCTGTTTGGCAATTGGTCAGGGCTTCAAGTCCAAAAAGTAGGTATCCATTTGAGCTCTCACTGCCAGGGATGCAATAGCAGAAGATTTGGGAAAATTTTGATGCTACCTGTGAGATTAAGGTTGTGCCCCCTTGTCCTAGGCCTAGCATACCAGCCGCGGTGCCGAAATCGTGGCTACTATTTTGGCCGCAACCGAATATGAAGTTTGGGAACTTGTACTCCGGAGTGAGGGTGAGCAGATCTCGGACGTAGTAACCATCAGAATGCGATCCGTCTGCATAGTCAATCGAGTAGGTGCATTTCGATGCAGAGCATGGTGGGGTTGAGGACGTAGAAGACTCCGATGGCTTAAACAATCGGTCTTGCTGATGATAGCAATTAGAACAAGGTTCACATTGGGTCCATGTAACGTCGCTGCCCGTGTCGAAGATTAGGGTCTGGTCGACCTGCGGGGTCCCAAGGCCAATCGTGACCACAAACTCACCCGCTCCGGGAGAGCCACCGCGGATCGGTAGCTGGGCATTTTCGCCGTGGTCCCCCTTGGTTGGCATGCGAGATTGTCTTGGGATGTTTATGGAACGGACTCGCGCTTGGTCTTGGAGAAAAGTGACCCTGGAATCACGCGATTGCCGATTCGCAGCAAGTGGCGAACAGAGTCCCTGCCTATGTGCCAATGTCAATCCACGTACCGGTGCTTGACCTGCAATCAATTTAAATCATACTGTCATTTATACATATAGCTGTTGAATCTTGATACTATGTCAACCATTACTATCCAATAATACATATAAGCAATGTCGGAACACGAGCCAGTGTATTAGACATAGAAAATGAGACCTTTGCAAGTAGTTGCCGGTGTCAGCGACTTCATTTCGACAGCATAAGTTTCATGCTCTTCATGATTCACCATTTCCCTTCCCCATGAATATGTCTTCTCAACTTCATGATTAGAGAACAGCAGGACGAGAAGAAGAAGATGGAAAATGGTGTAATTGGCCATGGATGGACTGTGATTTGCACAAGGACAGAGAAGGGAGTCTGGTATTTATGAATCGACAATGACGATTGTCGGATGAGCCAACCGCGTAGATGTGAAATGCAACGCCAGAAAAGAATTGGTCAAAATAAGCCGAAGCAAAAGGTTGGTCTGCTGACTTGGAACCTTCTCAAGTCGTGCAGTTGACTGTTCCGAGTCTTTCGCCATGAGAAGCCGCCATCGCCTTGTCATAAAGCTGTTGTCGTGGCAATTGCTTCTCCTTATTTTACTTGTGTTAATCTTAATGTATTTGCACAGAAATATCTTGGAGACTTGCACAGAAATATCTTGGAGACCTGCTTCATCAGGTTTTTTGGGACCGAATCGACCAATGGACAAAACATGAGGACAGTCATTCCAGCTAACTTGATCCTGTAAAATACACAGCCAGTATTCGTCTTTGGCTAAGAATTTCCATTTTCAAAATATCCGACACCCGTATAGGCACAGATCACGCGAATCTATTAAGTATCTCATGACAAATAGTCATGAATGCACCACCGCCTACGGTGGCCGCGATGGTTTGAGCTCTCTCCCCCTAACGCAAGGGGGGGAGTTCAAATTCCTTCACGGTTGCTAGGGATTCTTAAGTGTGGCGTCGGAATGGTGGGTCCTCCGTATGGCGTCGGGAATGGTGGGTCCTCCGCTCGCCACTCTGAGCTCTCTCCTTGTGCGGGGTTCCCTGGATCACCAATAAAAAAAAAAAATAGTCATGAATGCATGTAATTCAAGTAGTCAAGAAAAGCGGGTTGGATCAGGCTTCTCTCGAGCGAGACAGGCTGTCCAAAAACGATTGAATCACTGGACTTCCAACTAAAACTCCAGTTTTTTTGTTTTTTGTTTTTTTTTTTTTGGTGGGGGGGGGTCGAAAGTCGAACTCCATGTTTAACAATTATAGAAAGATAAAAAGCGAGTTTTCCTCTGGATTGCCCCTTTTTCTGGCATGGTCCAACGCGCAAGTTTTATTTATTTATTATTATTTTTATAGAAGGAAATGGGGCGATCGATGTAGAGACTAATGAGTAATGACTTGACTGATTCAACGTGGCTTAAATAATAAAGTGAGTACTCTAGGAGTCGGGGCCGATAATCTTATGAGAGTCGAGCAAATGGAGATTGATTAAAGCTTCATTATTATTCAAATCGTGAACGTCAACTCATCCACCCAAAAGGTCATGAGAGTAGGCAAGTTTGAAATTTGTGGAGCTGGGCGTTGCCGTGTTGAAGCTTATCTTGTCCACCGCTGGGGACCCATACTTGATACTATATACTGTCCGGGCTCCGGGTCTAGACATCCACCCTTCAATTACCAAGATTTTAGGAAGAACCAGAAATGGCTAACAAGTCCGTTTCTCTTGCGATCATCTTCTGCATTCTCCTTGGCTCGCACTGCCTTCTCTCGAGGTCATCGGCTGCTCGAATCCTTGCAGGTGATTCTTCAATTGGCACATTTATATCTCTCTCAATTACTTCATATCCGCATTCTCTATTCTCAATCCAGTTAGAGAACGGATCATACTTGCGTCATGTATCATACATTAAATAGTACATGTAGAAGTACTTTATTTTTTTCTTTGTTCTTTTTTTTTTTTTTTTTTTTTTTTTTTTTTTTTCTTTTACAGATGATGATCACAGCAGAATTGGGGTGGCCGGGAGCACGCCGAGGCGAGATGGCTCGTGGACTGGCAATAGCTCGCCGTCAGGCAACATCGTGTTGTCTCCACCAACCTCAGCCACTCATATTTCCATGGGTACTATTGTTGCGACCTCTAATGGTACAGATAGCAACCAAAATCCTGAACAGCATCCCTGATAATCAATTACTGGCCTTTGGGTAATTTGGTGCCCTTCACAAAGCAGTGAGCAGGAAGGAGAAAGAGAAGATTGTTTTTTCCTCTTCAGTTGGTCATAAATGTGTTTCCTCGAATAATGGAATAATCTCAGCTGTTGCATACAAGTATATTTCTTGTAACGTTGATACGCGACGGATAGTCTCATTTATTGTAATAAATCACATCGTTGGATTGTTCTTTGCCCTTTCCCTTTGGGATCCATGTTGCCCTCAGTCCTCCATCGTCAGGAAATTCAAACCTCTAGCCTCGCCTTTGCGCCGTGCAGCCGGTACTAGTTATCACCAGGTTGCGCGCCTGGTGGCTTTGATTAAAGGCTAGCCGTATTCACGGATGCAGTATAAAGCGCATCCGCTGACGCCAAAGACAATCTCAAGACTTGAGAAGCCAACTCAATAAAGCCAAACTTATTTTTCTTCATGAGGAGGCCACATAAATCATTTAAATTGAACAAGATCTGTGTGTTCAAAAATCATAAACCATTGTGTGGTCTAGTCCAATTCCCTAAATTGCATTTTGATTTGCTACCCCAATTTCACACCTCATGACACAATGAACAACGTATTTTAAGAAGGAAAAAAAGAAAACAAGTGCAATAGTTTCCTCGTCAATTGTAGCCGCTCAATTGCCACAACCACCGTTCCCAAATTCAACCTTTCTATCTGGTTGTGTTCAGGTTCTACTGCTGCACGCTGCTGAATAATGACTAAGTCTAGCCTTCTCCGGTTTGGCGCCTTCTCTGGTTTGGCGCGAAGGCCAAGCAAACTTGTGCATCGCTCATTTGCCAACTACAGCAGACGGGTCCAAATTAACGTCAATTTTCTCAAGTTGTAGGACCATCTTCGGCTTTTTCACATCCTTCTGACGCTGCAGATCATAGCAGGTGTCTAACAATGTCGATAGAGGCCATGCAACGGGATAGCTCGACATGTCCTTGACAAATTCCGCGCAAACATCCAAACAAATCGGGGGCGGCAACTGAGTAATGGTAGTCCCGAAGTCTATGATGCTCCTAGGAGGTGGAGATTGTGCGACTGTGAAGACAAGCTAGATTTCTGTCAAAAGCAATACCCACTAGATTGACAAAATAAAAGAGATGGGTTATTTTGCTCAATTATGTAAGTCTGTGACTGTGTTTGGCAATAACGCAGGGCTTCAAGTCCAAAATGTAAGTCCATCTGAGCTCTCGCTGCCAGGGATGCAATGGTAGAAGATTTGCCGAAATATCTGTTGCTATCCGTGAGATTAAGGTTGTGCCTCCTTGTCCTACGCCTAGTATACTGGCCGTGGTGCCTAAATCGTGGCTATTATTCAGGCCGCAACTGAGTATGAAGTTTGGGAACTTGTACTTCGAAGTGAGGGTGAGCAGATCTCGGATAGTAACCATCGAAATGTGATCCGTCTGCATAGTCGATCGAGTAGGTGCATTTTGATGCAGATAATGGCGGGTTTGAGGATGCAGTGGACTTGAATGGCTCAAACAGTGGCTCTTGCTGAGGATAGAAGCTAGGACAAGGATCACATTGGTCCAAGTAGTGTCGCTGCCCGTGTCAAAGATTAGTGTCTGGTCAACTTTCAGGTTTCCAAGGCCAATCGCAACCACTCGCCTGCTCCGGCAGAGCCGCTAAGGATCGGCGGGGTGTTTTCACTGTAACACCGAGCAAGGCAGCATGAAAGACTGTTCTACACTGTTCATGAAGTGGACTCGCGATTGGTCTCAGAGAAAATTAGCCTACAGTTTGCAGTGAGTATGGTCCCAGCCTGTGTGGCAAGGTCAATCCACGTCCCTTTGCTTGAACTACAATCAATTCGAATCAAAATGTCATTTATACTTATAACAGTTGTATCTTGAGACCATGTTAACCATTATCATTCAATAATACACATTTAGCAATGTCGAAAAATGACCTGATTAATAAACATAGAGAATGAGACCTTTGCAAGTAGTTACTAACCACCTTATCTGTTTATCTGACTACCCAATTAATATCTTAAATTTCCTAAACTAGTCAAACACACCAAAGTTGTGCTTAAGAAAGTATATTCATACCTAGTTATTTGTTAAATATGACTCGAGTTTGAGATTCGCTGGACTCGCAACGGATTTACTAGAGAGGAAATAAAGTTGAAAAAGGAATCTGACCGTGGGGCGCAAAATTTGGTCACACATTCATGCTTATTTCCTGTTCGGCCATGCAAAGAATAAAATTAAGGGCTGCCGAGTTCTCCATGCGTGAAAGACAAATTGTGGTGGGCCCAGGTCAAAGTTTGACCTGGGCACACGTATAAAAGGAAATAAAAAGGGCAAGGTTTCATTCATCAGTATAAAAAAAGAGGAACTGCATGTCAGAGTTTGTTCTCTCGCACGTTCGCACGGCTTGCAGAAACCCTACGTAGAAGAAGCGTCATACGTCCGCTGAAGTCTACGAAGTCGCATGTCCACGAAGCCGCAAGTCCTCCGCGAGAAGCTTGAAGAGATACGCGATTTCGTACGTACGCAAATCGGGTGTACGTGGAGCTTTGTATTTTGAGCTTGAACGCGCGGTAACTTTGTGCGGTGAGTTAGGTTTGGGTGTAATTGGGGTTTGGAAACACCGAGAGAGTGTTTGAGTGACTTGAGTGTGTAATCTCCTTGTATTGCTTGATTTATAGTGAAATTCGCTGTTGCTCTCCCCATGGACGTAAGTCTTTACGACTGAACCACGTAAATCCGTGTCCAATTTATTTTCTTCTTTTATCTATATTATTGTTCGATCGATCGCCCTCATCAGAGCCAGGCTTGGCTAAGTTGAAGCGAATCAATGGCGACAGAAGAAGTAAAAGTAAGAATCGAAAAATTTGATGGGAAGGATTTTAGTTTCTGGAAGATGCAGATTGAAGATTATCTTTATCAGATGAAACTATACTTACCTTTGTTTGGGGAGAAACTAGAGACGATGAAGCAAGCTGATTGGGATTTGCTTGATAGACGAGCTATGGGTGTTATTCGGCTGACGTTAGCTCGTAACGTCGCATTTAACATCTTGAAGGAGAAGACCACTGCTGATTTGATGCAAGCCCTGTCAGATATGTACGAGAAGCCCTCTGCGATCAACAAGGTCTATTTGATGTGACGTCTGTTTAATTTGAAGATGAGCGAAGATGCGTCAGTTGCTGATCATATCAATGAATTCAATGTGATTGTTAGTCAATTGAGTTCAGTCGAGATTGACTTTGAAGATGAGGTACGTGCTTTGATTCTATTATCCTCATTGCCTGATAGTTGGAATAATACTGTTACTGCTGTTAGTAATTCTTCTGGGTCAACAAGTTTGATGTTTGATGGAGTTCGAGATTTGATTCTAAGCGAGGACATTCGTAGAAGAGAATCTGGTGAATATGTATCTGCTGCTTTAGTTGGTGAAAATAGAGGAAGATCTAGAACTCGTGTGGGTAATAGTAGTACTAATATGAACAGGCGTAATCAGTCTAGGACTGGTAATGTTGTCTGTTGGAGCTGTGGCAAGAGGGGGCATCTTAGAAGGGATTGCCTTAAGCTGAAGAATGAGAAGGGTAAGGGAATTGTAGTTGATTCTACATATAATGTTGCAGTTGTAGCAAATAATGCCGATTATGTCTTGTCTGTCACTAATGATTCATCGCTTGATGGATAGATTATGGATTCTAGTTGTTCTTTTCATGTCACACCAAATAGAAACTGGTTTATCACTTTTCAGTGCACAGGTAGTGGTAAAGTCCAGTTAGGGAACAACGCTGAGTGCGATATTGTGGGTGTTGGTGATGTTAAAATCAGAATGCATGATGGTATCGTGAGGACATTGACTGGAGTGAGGCATGTTCCAGGTTTAAAGAAGAACTTAATTTCCTTGGGTGCCCTAGATTCAGCTGGTTGTAGGTATTCTTTAAAAGGTGGAGTTTTGAAGGTTGTTCGAGGTGCCTTGGTGATAATGAAAGGAATCAAGCATGGTAGCCTGTATAAACTTCAAGGTGAGACAATGATAGGTTTCGCCCCGGAGACATTGGATGCATCTGTTCGAGGGTCTATGGACTGCTCGAAGAAGACCCGGGTGTTTGTGCCAAGGCACAAGTTTGATGCTGGTGTCAGGATCTTGCAGTCAAGAGCTTTGATTGAGACGGAGACTAGTAAGTCGATCAAGCATGTGTAGACTGACAATAGCATGGAATTTTGCTCGGAGCTGGCAAATAAATTCTGCATGAAAGAGAGCATAGTGAAACATCGCACTAGTGCAAATAAATCACAACAATTTGCAAAATTGATGAGCAGAAAATTACTAGAGACGGCCCGAAAAATTATCTCTAGTGTTGGTATTGCTAGGAGAACCCTAGTTGATATGCTTAGTACGGTAAGCTGCCTGGTGAATAGATCCCCATCAAGTGCTATTGAAAGGTGGACTCCTGAAGAAGTGTGGTCAGGTAACATTACTAATTATTCTATTTTTAGAATGTTTGGTTACTCATGTTATTTTCGAGTGAGTGATGGTAAGCTCGATGGGAGAGCAAGGTGCATATTCCATGGCTATGCACAAGGTGAGCGAGGCGATCAGTTGTGGTGTCTGGATATAAATTCATTTGTTGACAGCAGAGAAGTTACCCTTGACAAGTCTCCGATACTTCTGGCTAGGAGTATTTGTGACAGTGTTAATACGGATCTGAATGGTGTTCAGCTTGAGGTGGAGTTGCGACTAGAAACTCCTGAGGTAGCGAGTACGAGTACGAGCAAAGTAATCAACACAGATGGTGCTCATAGCGAGATGGAGCCTATAGAGTCAATGGTTGCTGTAACTGTTGAAATTAACAAGGTATGTATTCGATCTCCTGACAGATATAGGTGCAACAATGGTTTTGCTTTATCTGCGGTTATGGAGGTTGTGTCAGAAAATCCTTGCGGGGCAGTTAAAGGTGCATGTGGAGTTGGTACTCTGATGAGGTCCTCAGTTATGGCGAAGTTCAAGCGAGGCTTGAACTTGGATAAAATCTGTGGCGGTTGAGCCCATCGAGCGCTATGGGAAAGTAGCAGCAAAATTTGAATTTTTTTGCGAAACGATTGTAATTTGGCTCAACGTCGAGCCAAGGTAGAGATTGTTAAATATGACTCGAGTTTGAGATTCGCTGGACTCGCAACGGATTTACTAGAGAGGAAATAAAGTTGAAAAAGGAATCTGACCGTGGGGCGCAAAATTTGGGCACACATTCACGCTTATTTCCTGTTCGGCCATGCAAAGAATAAAATTAAGGGCTGCCGAGTTCTCCATGCGTGAAAGACAAACTGTGGTGAGCCCAGGTCAAAGTTTGACTTGGGCACACGTATAAAAGGAAATAAAAAGGGCAAGGTTTCATTCATCGGTTATATATATATATAAAAAAAAAAAAAAAAAAAAAAAAAGGCTACATGTCAGAGTTTGTTCTCTCGCACTTCCGCACGGCTTGCAGAAACCCTACGTAGAAGAAGCGCCGTATGTCCGCTGAAGTCTACGAAGTCGCATGTCCACGAAGCCGCAAGTCCTCCGCGAGAAGCTTGAACGCAAATCAGGTGTACGTGGAGCGTTGTATTTTGAGCTTAAACGCACGGTAACTTTGTGTGGTGAGTTGGGTTTGGGTGTAATTGGGGTTTGGGAAACACCGAGAGAGTGTTTGAGTGACTCGAGTATGTAATCTCCTTGTATCGCTTGATTTATAGTGAAATTCGCTACTGCTCTCCCCGTGGACGTAGGTCTTTACGACTGAATCACGTAAATCCGTGTCCGATTTATTTTCTTCTTTTATCTATATTATTGTTCAATCGATCGCCCTATCCCAACATTATCAATAAATGTCAACATATATCGCGCACCTCTTTTCAAAGAAACCAAAGATGGGCTCTAAACATCTAAATGAATGTACTCAGTCAGTTGCTTGGTCGAATGAAAAGCTTATAGAAAAAGCATTGCTTACATAAATCTAACTTTCCTGTCTTTTGACCCTTTAATGACTACTTTCACTTATCATAGCCATACCTACCTTACCCATCTACCCTAAACGCATATACCATAGCTGAATCAAGTCAAATCTTACTAGCATGATGATATACTAATTCTTTTAATAATAATGCAGAAATTGACAGGATATTGTAAATAAATTAACGTGAAATCACAAAAAATAAATGAGGAACATTAAAAAACACCAAATACTTTAAGTCATTCAGTCCGGATATCGATACTTACATCTATAGAAGAGCTAGTAGGAAATAATCCATTATAATCAGAAAATTAAAATTATAATCATTTACACACTTAAGTATTTTTCATTCTTAAATTTAAGTCCAAACCAAAAGTATCCACAAATAAATAACTCAATTTGATGTAAATCTCCTAGTACAAAATCACCGTGCACGGCCGAACCAAGTAGTGTCTGTATGCTTCTTTCTATTTTCTTCGGGCGGCTCTACGAAGGACTTCTCTGTACGTGCGGCTTTTTCATCCAAGAAAGAACCTTACGCCTTATGCGTGCAATCATCGAAACTAACTTCGACCTGGGCCCATACGTGACTGGCGAAGATGCCCGAATCTCGGTCAACCGGTCAAACTTGGATGGAAGATCACACTACTGTATTTCTTCTGCCGAATTTACATATATCCATTATAATCCAAGATAATTAACCGTAAAAGGCGGCCTTAAATTTTGAACAAGTTAAAATCTTCCAAAAAATATGAATTTTGTGCGCCGCTTAAAATAGAGACATAATTTAACATATTATGTACCGGAAATGATAGAGGCTGGATGCCACTTTTGCGCATATTATCCTCTGTACGAAAGAGCTCTTTTATAAGCACAACTCTTAATAACCTCCACCATAATTTCTTAACTATTTTAGAATATAAGCTGTTGAATATATCCTACGCAAATTCATTTTTCTTCCCTTACCGTGAATATATCCTGTTATTCGGCCCCTAATTTTTTTTCCTTTATTCGACCAAAGATTTCTTTCTTTTGACATATTTTGCGAGTCCTTGTTCGTAATTCTTTTTATCACGTTAGGATGATTATGGGCTTGACGAAATTCCACGCCCCCGCAAGCTCAGTTCAGCAAATTTAATTAAGCTCAAAACCTCTTAATTTTAGTCGATCCTATTATGATTCAATTTGAATTAAAATATTTATAAAATGCAAATGTAAATTAAAAGTAGTATTTGTAAGGCGCGAAAGCACAATCCCAAGATATTCATAACTAGAATCAATAACACATTTAATAAAGTAAAGAGATTTGTGCATGTGATTTGAAATCCATCGTTCTTGATGCGAAATAGCGATAATACAAACTTAAGAGCTTCTTCTCTATTGCCCTTTATATCATTAGCTCAATTAGACAGCCCATCACCTTTATATTTAACTTTTGGATAGACCTGGTCTATCCACAAAGTTAAATATAATCAACTGCCCAATGAGATTCCGGAGTTAAATAGCCTGAGTAACAGTTGAAAAGTATGCTACAAACTCTGGTTACATGGTAGAGGATGATAAAGATATATGTTTCTTGGTTTTTTTTTTTTTTTTGAAAAAAAATAAGTAACGATCAACAATCCTTCTTGGAAGATTCTATTTTAGGATCCAGATTGTCAGAACAATTGATGGTTTCATGAATTCCTTTATGAGTATGATTTTTGGAGTTCAAATTTACCATCCTTATGACTTAATCCCTAACCTCATCAGAACCATCATATCTTATGTTGAAAAGTCCTTACAAATGTTTCCTAATATCGGCATTAGACAAGACAATTTCAAGCCATCAAGGCTTCCATCATCTTTTTAGTAATGCAGTCCACTAGTAAACCACTTCTCAAGTATTCCCAAATTAAGCACTTCATGGATAACAAGCAAATCTAATTGCTCCTTTCTCAAGTAGCAAAATTTGCTTTCTGGAATTTTATACGGTTGGCAATGTGATCTACTAGCCTATTCTTTATAAAAGCAATATGAGCATCTACAAGGTCCATCCTAAATAGAAAATCATATTTTCACTACTTAAAATTTGAACTAGTAAGAACATCAATGGTTATGAAGTTATCGATTATAAATAAGGTAACTAAAATAACAAACAATGTATAATTGGCATCATTTGAGTAGCTTGAAACTGCATAAGTATACATCTAGAGAGTTACATATACATTATATAATCATTTTTAGGCAGAATACATGACATGAAGTTGCATACTCTTCACATGACAACAATCATGATTATTTATTCCAACCTTTGTAAGTCATTATCTTTGGGTGTATGAACCATTATGATCAATCACTCATCAACCATATGTTGTACATATATCTATCAATTAACTAATAAACAATCATCTCCTTTATGAGTATAACCACACACTAGAACATGAGACAATCCATTATAATGAGTCCAAAATTTTTCAAACCTAATCAAATATGTCACTTTGGTTATTATAACTCGTTTAAATCATTGAAACTCTGTCATAATAGAATATAAATTTTATGTCTCATATTCACTTTATACAAATGATTTTAGACGAGACAATTTGTCATTAAAATCACAATTCATGCCAATTACATTACTTTATTCATTGATATGTTAGTACGTGTTGAACCTTATACATATTATCGATGAATCACACTCTACACACTCTTTATGCAATGAGATTCATGTGAGCCAACACTTATATTTTCAAAATCATAGGAAAATACAGGAAAATATCCAAAAATACCCTAAAAAATATGCGTATTTAGGGTTTCGTACATATTTCACATCCATAAAATAATCAAACGTGTAAATTAAATATACCTTAATGTAGCGCATCTTCATACAAGTACATAAACTCTAAAAACGCCTCAACTGGAGCCCGAATACTCCCTCTCATAGTCGAAGTGTGCGGTGCATGTATCGTACGTGTCATGTGCTTGAACCGGTCTGATCGCTAGTTCGATCAGCTCAATTGATCCAACCAGCCCGACCAGTTCGGTCAACAAAGAACCAAGTCAAGTAGGTCAACAGGTCAAATATCGGGTCGAGTCAATTGTTGATCACCTCTAGTCTTAAGTCGGGTCCGGTAAATCCGCGTCCCTAGTCGCTGACGTCGTGATGACGTCAATCTCGCGCACAGAGGCATGTGCAGCATCCCCCAGAGGTGCGCCACCCAATGATCTTCTTGTCTCAACGAGCTCTTTCTGTTTACATAATAAAAGTCAATTTTTGCTCCACAAAAAACCACCAAAAAAAAG
Source organism: Eucalyptus erythrocorys (assembly GCA_014182555.1). Taxonomy (NCBI): domain Eukaryota; kingdom Viridiplantae; phylum Streptophyta; class Magnoliopsida; order Myrtales; family Myrtaceae; genus Eucalyptus; species Eucalyptus erythrocorys. The sequence continues at coordinate 33,658,514 of CM024603.1, read as the reverse complement.
GGCAAAAACTATATGTTCAAATTCTAGGCTATAGCCACTCTGATATCACAAATAAGGCGTGAAACCGCAATTCCAAGATTTTTACAGCTAGAATAAAAAACGCATATGTAATTAAGTAAAGAGATTTGCATACCTGATTTATAGTCCATTATTCTTAATGCGAAATAGCAACGATCTAAACTCAAGAGATTCTCCTCTCTATTGCTATAAGTAGGTTTTAGTCAACTCTCCTTATGTGAGAATAATTGTGTGTGATGGTTAGAGGAGAGACTTGAGCGTTATTTATAGAATTTAATCAAACTCTCTTATAACAAGTCAGACTCAACTTAGCTTATACTAACCAGCCTTATATTAGACTAATTAATAAATATTCTATTTCATCTTATTAAATCAATCCCGTAAAATAATAAATTACAATGTCAATTAATATAATTTATACCAGAAAAACTTTTACAGTTTTGTTTAGGGATCAAGATGGATATCTAATTTTTTATGCAACGAGCGACTAAAAATATGGCTAAAACTTATGTATCAACACCATCTCTTCTCTACCATCGACCAAAGCAGCACAGATGGTAGAGCTTATGTGATCCTTTCGCCTAGAGGTGAGGGGTTTGAATCCCCGCGGCGAAATGGCAAAGTCACTGTGTGTGTGGTGACTTACCCGATGGCACGGGGTGGTGGTTTCACCCGTCTTTGCCGCCCTGGGTTTATCCCCCCATTACCCCGGGCCTGTCGGGCTGTCCGTGTTGGTATGGTGCGGGGGTTCCCTGGGTCACCAAAAAAGGAAAAAAAAAAAAAACACCATCTCTTCTCAACTTAATGACGAGAAAAGTAGGATAAGAAGAAGAGGAAGTAGTAGCAGATGGAAAAGAAGCGTAATTGGCCACGGATGGAATGTGATTTGCCCAGTTGGATAATCCAACCGCATAGGTATGAAAATGGTTGGCCAGAAAAGAATGGTCGAAATAAGCCAAAGCGAAAAGTTGGGTCTGTTGAATTGGAACCTTCACTGTTCACATACCTTTTCAATGTCTTTTGTTCCCAGTCTTTCGCCATGAGAAGCCGACGAAGTCATTGACTTGGAACCTTCACTGTTCACATACTTTTTCAGTGTCGTTTGTTCCTAGTCTTTAGCCATGAGAAGCTGACCAAGTCATCGAGCTGTTCTCGCGGCAGACACAAGACTCTTGACTCACCGCTACCATAATTGCTTCTACTCATTCTACATGATTAAATCTTATCTATTATGACAGAAAAATTGACGAGAATTAGACTTCATTAATTTCACAAAAAAATGAATAGTTCAAAAAATATTTTCCTAAACACGATACTTATAAAAATAATAAACAAAAAATATTTTATTTATCTTTGAAAATGTTTAGATATAAATTGCTTTGAATAATGAATATATTTTCCATGGGCCAATAATTTTAAGGGTTATTATCTTGAAAAACCCTAAACTAGTACACACGTGATAAATTTACCAAATACTATTTTTTGACCATGAAAAACTTAAAACCGGTACACTTGTAATAAATTTATCCCGACTAATCATAAAAAAATCATAAATTGATACATTTATGACAAATTTACCATAAACTAATTTATTCGACTGAAAAAAATCTCAAACTGATAAATTTGTGACAAATATACCATCCGCTAAATTAGATTAATACCACAAAAAAAATCATAAAATTGTAAACTGCGACAAACGGAGCGTAAAATATACTAGTCAACTATCACGTGTCATTTAACTTAATAATTTGACGGTAAAATTTAATCAAATCTAACAGAGGGTAAATTTGTCGAATGTATACCAGTTTAGGGTTTTTTGTGGTCAAAAAAATAATTTTGGATAAATTTGTCACAGGTGTACCAGTTTGGGGTTTTTTCAGAGTATTGACCCTTATTTTAAACAGTACAAATGACCATTTTTAGGAAAATAATTTCCAAACCATTTGTTTTCATGAAAACAAAACAGAGCCTAATAATTCATTAGTTTTTTGTCATTTGAATAACATTTATTATCAACGATCTATGTCTAATTGAATTCATGAACAATAAAGATATTATTTCGTTTTTCATTTTTTTAAGCAATCCAAATTATTGTTTTTAAGAAAACGTTTTCTGAATAATTCATTTTTAATGAAATAAACAATGCCAAATTCTCTTGCATTCTCCATCATTATAACAGTACAACTTTCTTACTTGTTTCAATTTCTTTTGTCTTTCCTTTTTGTTTTGGTAGCCATTTTCCTTGTTGTATGGAATGTGAACAATGTATAGGAAAATTAACTCTTTCAGTACGAAAAATTGTAACAACGAACTCCTTAAAAGCCAATATCGAATCGACACGAAGTAATTGGGAAATTTTTTACAAGAGTACTCTAGACACGATGAATCGGCACCCCAGTGTGATGCAATCGAATTTGTATTTAAAATATAAGCCATGCTGACTCGTTATTTACGTATGCGTAATGGATCACATGCGAACGGGAATAATGGCACTACAGGGTCTCGTTTGAGGGCTTGCCGGCGCGATGATGACCAGGCTCACTCGTCGGTGTCGGACTAGAGGTGCAACTAGCCATCTCGCCACAGGGTTGGCGCCAAGGCACAGCGGCAAGGAGCTCGCTGGACGATGGGCTAAATTTGCCGACGCTAGGAGGCGTGGTGAAGTGCCGGAGACGGTGGAGGCTGGAGCTCACTTTTGAGCGTGTTATTCTCTGTACGTAGGAGCTCTTTTTCTTCACTATATTCTCTTCAGCGTATTACGGATGTGGGGAAAACGTCCATTAACTTCGTGTGGAGTCCCTCTTTAACTTCGTGTGGAGTCCCTCTTATATAAGCTAAGTCTTGATAACCTCCACCATATTTTCTTTACCATTCTAGAATACATGCTACTCTTGCTTTTTAGGATATCTGATGATACGACCCTCACGCATAATCAATTTTCTTACCTTCCCCTGAATATATCCCGTTGTTCAGACCCTCGATATTTTTTTCCTCAATTTGATCAAAGATTTCTTTCTTTTGACATAATTCGCGAGTCCTTCTTGTTTGTAAATTTCTGGTCACATTAGGGAAATTGTGGGCTTGACAAAATCCTACCCTCCCGTGAGCTTAGTTTAGAAAATTTAATTAAATTCAAAACCTCCCTACTTAGGTTGGTCCAATTATGATACAATTTAAATTAAAATGTTCATAATATGCAAATGTGAATTAATAGTATTTTTGTTTAGGGGTCAAGACCGATCCGTAATTTTTTTTTATGAATGATAAAACAAAAATTGTGCAACACCCATGCACATCTCTTCTCAACTTCTTGACTAGAGAAATGTAGGATGAGAAGAAAAAAAGAAAAGAAAAGGAAGGAGATGTAAAAAGAGTGTAATCGGCCACGGATGGACTGTGATTGGCTGGAGGACCTGGAGGGGACATGAGGATTTATAAATTGAGAATGACGATTAATGGATGGTCAAACCGCGTAGGTATGCTTGTCCAAAAAAAAAAAAAAAAACCGCGTAGGTATGAAATGGAAGGCTAGAAAAGAATGGTTAAAATAAGCCAAAGCAAAAGGTTGGTTTGTTGACTTGGAACCTTCATAATTCACATACTGTTTTTAGAACTGAATAGGTAAATTATTATAAAGTTTAGAATTAAATTGGTATAATTGAAAGATTTATTGAATTGGTCACCCTATAATATCTTTGAAATTTTTTCAATAATTTTCTCAGAATTTATCCGGGGAAAAGAGAAAACAGCCTGGCAAATATTGGAGAGATGTAAGGGAAGCTTACCGTTGACTCGAGTCAAGTCTCCTACGTCGACTTTCTCATGAGCCTTTTCGAGGCAAATTCTGTCTTTAATCCTATCACATCAACTCTCTTGCTCGGGAAGATAGCCTTATCTCCTATTTCACATCCTTATGCTCGAAGAAATTTACATCATGCATTGAGTATATCTTAAATTATGTGTCGGGTATTTGACCTAAACTGAGTTTTGATATCCGAATTGAAATTTGTAGTGGCTTGACTTGAGAAAAAATACTTCTCTAATTATAAGTTAAAAACACTTGTTTTGATTGGTTTTATTTATTCTTTCTAAATTATCAACTTCTCCTATTTCTAACAAAAAAATACTTCTCTTATTATTTACGAATTTTTATTGAATTTCTTACCGATACTCTACATTTACCTACCATAAAAGAAAAAAAAAAAGATAAAAGAAAAGAGAAAGGAAAAAATATAAAAATATATAAATTTTAATATAAATTTTTTTACATAAAATTGTCCATGTTAGCGCCTACCATCCCACTGCTGGCCATGCCAAGTAGGACAACTGGCACTGATTTGACCGCGACATCAGCAATTTCCAATCAAAATGCCTAAATGACTAAATTAATAAATTGGCAAAAAAATTAGGACTAAATTACAAATTATCTAAAGATGTATCACTGAATTGACTTAATTAAAATATTTAAGATTGAATTAGCTATCGTATAATAAATTTGAGATGTTTAAATAATTTTTTCAGAATATTTCCCAAAAGGAAAATAACCCGGCAAATATAGAAGGAGTTGTAAGGGAAGCTTCCGGTTGGCTTGAATCCTAAGTCTGGCACGTAGAATTTCACGTTGCCCGCGTTCCACTGCAAAAATTCAACTAAAGTTGCAAGTTTCACTAGAGCCTTTTCCGAGTCAAATCCTGCCTTTTTTAATTCCTAATCACATCGAAATCTCTTGCACGGGAAGATATACGCGGTTTCTTCCCTATTAAAGAGAGTTTAGCATTGCATGGTGGATTCATCGAAGTCATAATTGAGTTGACTCAGAAAATGGAGAACAAGAAAATCCGTTGTCTTCTTACCCTTGTTTTCTCTCTCCTCTTGATAGAAATTGTGATGGCATCACGGGTTCTGGCCGCATCTGATCCTATTGGTACTTCCCCTCTCTCTTCTCTTCTATGTTTCCATCTTAAATAATTACGTTTAGGTTTCATTTGTTTTGCGATAAATGAATAATTTAAAAAATATTTTCTTAAAAAACGATCATATCTAGCGTTTGAAATAATTAATCAATGAAAATTATTTTAATTGTAGACAATAAGTCATGACTAGATATTTTTCATGAATAATGAATATTTTTCATTCATTCATTTTTTTAAACAGTGCATGCATTCACTTTTATGAAAATATTTTTTGAATTGTTCATTTTTTGCGAAATATATAGTGCATTAATTCGCCTGCATTGTCCATTATTATTGTGATAAGTTTCTCACCAATCCAATTTTATTTTTTTCGTCATTGTGGGGTTTTGGTAGCCATTTTCCTTTTGGTATGAAATGTGAAGAAAGTATAGGAAAATTAATTCTTTCGTCATGAAAGATTGTAACAACGAAATCCTTAAAAGACCCTTTATCAAATCGATTTGAAATACTTGGGAGATTTTTTACAAGAGTACTGTAGACACGGTGGATTGACTCCCCAATGTGATGCAATCAAATTTGTAATTAATGTAAGCCAGGCTGACTCGTTACTTTAGGTAAGCGCGAGAAATCCATCCCATTTCGAGGAAGTCTTCTTGACAGGCGGGCGCCAGCGAGGGGCAACGTGAAGCCGAGCTGGCCGCCCAGGGCTAACATTGGGAGTAGTGTCAATTCGGACCGCGGGAAGGTCCGGGAGCCTCCGCCTGGAGCAAATACCAAGCTTTCGGGAGCGGGCCGACGGAACAAGTCCTCGAGAAGTGTCGTGGTCGCCCCGACCACCGCTAAAGTCAAAGTCTCGACCGCCGTTTCTCCTACAAGCGCCACTTCACGCAAGCAGCGTCCCTAGCAGAGCCACCGCTTCAAGGACCAGCTCCACTAGCGTCAGTTCAAACAGCAGCGTCGATGTCATCAAATATCCTTGATGATTGCTAAGTAAAAAGGCAAAAATTCTAGATGATGGTTGTTTTCTTCTTCTTTCTTCTGGGTTGTCTTCTCAATCTCTTTTGAGTAAAGTCATGTATTGTTTTGAAGAGTTGTGTCTATTAGTGTAACTGTCCGGTTAACGTGTGTAAGGTTGCTCTTAATTTTGGAAGTGAATTTTGTCTTTTTGTTTGAGAAAATTGCAAATTTTCTTTATATATATATATATATATATGGACCTTTACTTTGAGACCATAAATTAAAAATGAGCAATCGATTATGTTCAATCTGAAAACCAATCTAAATTGACCTTACATGGTCGGTTCAAGGCTGGTTTACATCAGGACTAGTCCAATTTCCACTACCAAAAACTAGGTGTCGGCATTGTTCATGAAGTGGACTCGCGATTGGTCTGAGAGAAAAATTAGCCTAGAGTTTGCAGTGAGTATGGTCCCAGCCCATGTGGCAAGGTCAATCCACGTCCCTTTGCTTGAACTACAATCAATTTGAATCAGAATGTCATTTATACTTATAACAGTTGTATCTTGAGACCATGTTAACCATTATCATTCAATAATACACATCTAGCAATGTCAAAAAATGACCTGATTAATAAACATAGAGAATGAGACCTTTGCAAGTAGTTATTGGGCACCTTATTTGTTTATCTGACTACCTAATCAATACCTTAAATTTCCTAAACCAGTCAAACACACTAAAGTTGTGCTTAAGAAAGTATACTCATATCTAGTTATCAATAAATGTCAACATATATTACGCACCTCTTTTCATATTCCAGCTTCCATGTCTTTTGACCATTTAATAGTTGTTTTCACTAATCATCGCCATGCCTAACTTACCCATTTACCCTAAACGCATATGCAATAGCTGAATCAAGTCAAATTTGACTAGCCGGATGATATAGTAACTGTTTTAATATTAATGCAGAAACTAACAGGATATTGCAAATAAATCAACGTAAAATCACCAAAGAAATAAAGAAGAAACATTAAAAAACACCAAATACTTTAAGTGATTCAGTCCGGATATCGATACTCATATCTATAGAAGAGCCAGTAGGAAATAATCCACTATAATCAGAAAATTAAAATTATAATCATTTACATACTTAAGTATTTTTCATTCTTAGATTTAAGTCTAAACCAAAAGCATCCACAAATAAATAACTCAGTTTGATGTAAATCTCTCGGTACAAAATCACCGTGTACGGCCGAACCAAGTAGTGTCCGTATGCTTCTTTTTTCTTTTCTCCGGGCGGCTCTGCGAAGGACTTCTGTGTACGTGCGGCTTTTTCGTCCAAGAAGGAACCCGACGCCTTATGCGTGCAATCATCGAAACCAACTTCGACCTGGGCCAATACGTGACTGTCGAAGATGCCCGAATCTCGGTCAACCGGTCAAACTTGGATGGAAGATCATACTACTGTATTTCTTCTGCCGAATTTACATATATCCATTATAATCCAAGATAATTAACCGTAAAAGGCGATCCCAAATTTTGAACAAGTTAAAATCTTCCAAAGAATATGAATTTTGTGCGCCGCTTAAAATGGAGACATAATTTAACAGATTATGTAACTGAAATGATGGAGGCAGGATGCCACTTTTGCGCATGTTATCCTCTGTACGGAAGAGCTCTTTTATAAGCACAATTCTTAATAACCTCCACCATAATTTCTTAACTATTTTAGAATATATGCTGTTGAATATATCCTACGCAAATTCATTTTTCTTCCCTTGCCATGAATATATCCTGTTATTCGACCCCTAATTTTTTTCCTTTATTCGACCAAAGATTTCTTTCTTTTGACATATTTTGCGAGTCCTTGTTCGTAATTCTTTTTATCACGTTAGGATGATTATGGGCTTGACGAAATTCCACGCCCCCGCAAGCTCAGTTCAGCAAATTTAATTAAGCTCAAAACCTCTTAATTTAAGTCAATCCTATTATGATTCAATTTGACTTAAAATATTTATAAAATGCAAATGTAAATTAAAAGTAGTATTTGTAAGGTGCGAAAGCGTAATCCCAATATCTTCATAACTAGAATCAATAACACATTTAATCAAGTAAAGAGATTTGCGCACGTGATTTGAAATCCATCGTTCTTGATGCGAAATAGCGATAATACAAACTTAAGAGCTTCTTCTCTATTGCCCTTTATATCATTAGCTCAATTAGACAGCGCATCACCTTTATATTTAACTTTGTGGATAGACCTTGTTTATCCACAAAGTTAAATATAATCAACTGCCCAATGAGATTCCGGAGTTAAATAGCCTGAGTAACAATTGAAAAGTATGCTACAAACTCCGGTTACATGGTAGAGGATGATAAAGATATATGTTTCTTGGTTTTTTTTTTTTTTTTTTTTTTGAAAAAAAAAAAGTAACGATCACCAATCCTTCTTGGAAGATTCTATTTTAGGATCCAGATTGTCAAAACAATTTATGGTTTCATGAATTCCTTTATGAGTATGATTTTTGGAGTTCAAATTTACCATCCTTATGACGTAATCCCTAACCTCATCAGAACCATCATATCTTATGTTGAAAAGTCTTTACAAATGTGTCCTAATATCGGCATTAGACAAGACAATTTCAAGCCATCAAGGCTTCTATCATCTTTTTAGTAATGCAGTCAGCTAGTAAACCACTTCTCAAGTATTCCCAAATGAAGCACTTCATGGATAACAAGCAAATCTAATTGCTCCTTTCTCAAGTAGCAAAATTTGCTTTTTGGAATTTTATACGGTTGGCAATGTGACTACTAGCCTATTCTTTATAAAAGCAATATGAGCATCTACAAGGTCCATCCTAAATAGAAAATCATATTTTCACTACTTAAAATTTGAACTAGTAAGAACATCAATGGTTATGAAGTTATCGATTATAAATAAGGTAACTAAAATAACAAACAATGTATAATTGGCATCATTTGAGTAGCTTGAAACTGCATAAGCATACATCTAGAGAGTTACATATATCATTATGTAATCATTTTTAGGCAGAATACATGACATGAAGTTGTATACTCTTCACATGACAGCAATCATGATTATTTATTCCAACCTTTGTAAGTCATTATCTTTGGGTGTATGAACCATTATGATCAATCACTCATCAACCATATGTTGTACATATATCTATCAATGAACTAATAAACAATCATCTCCTTTATGAGTATAACCACACACTAGGACATGAGACAATCCATTATAATGAGTCCAAAATTTTTCAGACCTAATCAAATATGTCACTTTGGCTATTATAACTCGTTTAAATCATTGAAACTCTCTCATACTAGAATATAAATTTTATGTCTCATATTCACTTTATACAAATGATTTTAGACGAGACAATTTGTCATTAAAATCACAATTCATGCCAATTACATTACTTTGTTCATTGATATGTTAGTACGTGTTGAACCTTATACATATTATCGATGAATCACACTCTACACACTCTTTATGCAATGATATTCATGTGAGCCAACACCTGTATTTCCAAAATCATAGGAAAATACAGGAAAATATCCAAAAATACCCTAAAAATATGCGTATTTAGGGTTTCGTACATATTTCACATTCATAAAATAATCAAACGTGTAAATTAAATATACCTTAATGTAGTGCATCTTCACACGAGTACATAAACTCTAAGAACGCCTCAACTGGAGCCCGAATACTCCCTCTCATAGTCGAAGTGTGCGGTGCATGTATCGTACGCGTCATGTGCTTGAACCGGTCTGATCGCTAGTTCGATCAGCTCAATTGATCCAAACAGCCCGACCAGTTCGGTCAACAAAGAACCAAGTCAAGTAGGTCAACAGGTCAAATATCGGGTCGAGTCAATTGTTGATCACCTCTAGTCTTAAGTCGGGTGTGGTCAATCCGCGTCCCTACTCGTTGACGTTATGATGACGTCAATCTCGCGCACAGAGGCATGTGCGGCATCCCCCAGAGGTGCGCCACCCAATGATCTTCTTATCTCAACGAGCTCTTTCTGTTTACATAATAAAAGTCAATTTTTGCTCCACAAAAAATCACCAAAAAAAAGGGCAAAAACTATACGTTCGAATTCTAGGCTATAGCCACTCTGCTATCACAAATAAGACACGAAACCGCAATTCCAAGATTTTTACAGCTAGAATAAAAAACGCATATGTAATTAAGTAAAGAGATTTGCATACCTGATTTATAATCCATTATTCTTAATGCGAAATAGCAACGATCTAAACTCAAGAGATTCTCCTCTCTATTGCTATCAGTAGGTTTTAGTCAACTCTCCTTATGTGAGAATAATTGTGTGTGATGGTTAGAGGAGAAACTTAAGCATTTGTTGACACCTAAATTTTGGCAACTCGATTATTCATTACATAGAAAATTAGGGATCGCCCCCGACCCCTAGCAAAAATATTAATTAATTGCATCAGAAGCGTTTATTACATAGTTCATATTTTCGTTTTAATTTGGTCTAGCAGCGAGGTGGACTCAAATAAAAGACTAGGGCCATGAACTAAAAGAATTTAGTCAAACCATTCATTATTGGGGTTGAGATTTTTGCACGACAGGCCACACTCAGAAAGATTTCATTACCCGCTTATATTTGAGAAGATTTTAAGAATATATACATGGAGGTTCATCATTGAGGATTTGATCGAGCGAGTAGATATAAACGTACCGACCAAGAAAATCAAAGAAAGAAGATCGGCAAGTTTTGAGGAGGAAAGTGGAATCGGTCAACGCGGGAATATATTTGAGACCATCTTTAGGCGTCCATGGGCATGGATGAAATCAGGTCAAATATGTTTGTATATTGAGAATAAGGAAAGAAAATATGCGCTTCGGCTCTTTCCACGAGCAGACACCTTAAGTGGCTTATAAAAAGAGGAAAAAAAAAAAAAAAAACCATCGAAAAAGGAGGAGGATGGGGCTCCGTTCATTCACGAAAAGTGGGGATTTTTTTTCGTCTCTCTTGGTCAATAGGTCAACTAAAGGAGGGTTCTTTTGCTTTCTTCTCTGACAAAGTGCAGGGGGAAATACGTAGAGAACACACGAGAGAGAAGGAGCTCTCGGCCAAGCCTTGGCCGAGACGTCCCTCTTGCAGCCCGCCGCCGTGCCTTACACTGAAGTGAGCTGAGCCTTGCTGTCCTTGCTCCACTGCGGCACCCGACGACACCCACTTGCCATCCATCGTTGCCATCGGCACTGAGTTGTTGCCGGTCAAGCTAAGACCGGTTACTCATCAAGCACCCATGAGGTCTCGTTGATTGGCCGGGCTGCTTACCCTTCATTGATGAGCCATCCTTGGCTAAACATCACCGCATGGAGCAACATTGGCGAGCGAGAATCTTCTCGCATATATTGTCTCATATTGCTCGTTTTGTTTGACACAAAAAACGAGGCCGCACATCCAACATACGGCCAAGAGAACACACGTGAGAGTGCTCCACCAATCTTGGCCGAGAGTCCCTTGCCATGTGAGGCTCGCCAGCCACATCGCCGTGCTCTCATGCTCGCAACGCTGCCCCACATTGCGAGACCACCATCGGGACAAGCTGCTGCACCAGCATCCTCAGCCGCGTCGTGATCCCCTCTGACGAAGCATCCGCGAGTCACGAGTCCCAACTTGCACTCAAGTTCAATCGCACGATTTGCTCCACCCTCACGCTCATCCAAGCAATACGTGGCGGTGGGTACATTTAAAAAATTACAAAGGCGTGTGCTGATCAAAGAAGCAGAGAGTGCATCCATACGTCTGAAGAAAGGAGTCCACCACACATGAATTGACTCCGCTCTTGATGATCCCGAGTGTGATTTGCAAGCCACGCACGCACAGCCACCGGCTATCGAGAATTCTCAGTCCTCTCCGTGATCAACAATGACAAAGTTTTCAGGCCACAAATATGGAACAAAGGAGTACTCCACGAAGAAGCACTCACAGGAAATTTCTGAATGTTGTCCAAGGAAAACGTGCGCACATAATCCTACCGTGAGCAACTCGTGGAGGGTCAACCCTTTAGTGTGTTCTTGATTTCGGCAAACCAATCTCTGGGCGACTCCAGTCGCGTGTAGCCGCACCGTGGAATCCCGAGCATTGTGTCCGCAGGAGAATTATTGCTAAAACAGAAAAAGAAAGAACTTATTTTGTGCAGGTTTCTGAGCGACCCAAGCACCGTGGAGCCGTGCTTCGTGTCAACCTGTATCATCGCCGTGCACATAACTCTTGCCACCATTCGCCGTCGAGAAGCTGGTCACGACCCCGATCCGATTGCACTTGGTCCAAATTTGGAAGAATATCCTCAAGTTAGGTAAGACACATGCTTGCTAGTATATTTGCATATTTTACTGCCTAATATATGTCTATTAATATCTAACGTGCATATCTATGAGTGATAGACATATCTCCCAATTAGGATTTATTTCCTAATTCGCAACGGCGCTAGGGTTTTTTTATTTCATCTATAAGGCTTTAGATGAAATAATTAATCAAGTGGGAATAAATTTGATATTTTGATCTTTAAGGCTTAAGATCAATTTATCGATTTTATTAGCGAAATAATTAAGCTTAAATTTCAATTCAAATGGTGGACTGCATTTTTAATGGTCATGGATGTTTTGATTTTTTTTATCTCTTAATTGTTTTGCTTATCCTGAAAATACAAAAAAGAGGGTGCATTTAGATTAGAATTGTTTTGCTAGATAATGTTGCATGATAAAATAGATTTTTTTTTTTTAAATGCATGTAGTTCTAGGTTAGATAATAATTTTAGGATTACATGACGGGATAATTTTCTAGAATAAGATAGGATTGGTCTATGCCTAACTTAAAATAGATAATGTCTCGTTTTAGTTGGATTTTTATTTTTAATGATTTTTAATTATGAATTTTCATTAAAAAAACACAAAAAATCATCATGCATTTTAGAATAGAATCACATGTCTCATTTTAAGTTCAAATCAATTTTTAGATAGATTGCATCTTAGGTTAGAGGTCACTAGATTACGATAATGTCTTAGTTTAAATTAGAATTCAGTATGACTTAATCCTTAGTTTAAATTGGATAGATTTTTAATCTAGTTAGGCCATTTTTGCATTTTTCTTAACTTCAAATTTCATGAAAATTGGAAAAATAAAAATTGTCTTAGAGTAGATTCATTTCATTCTCTAGGATAGATTACTTTTTTAGAAATATCAAATGCACATCATATAGACTTAGGTTGATTTAAATTAGAAATTGCCCGTCATTAGAATTAGATCATTTAGGTTGCATTTAATTATCGCATGTCTTTATGAATTACTTTAGTCATGTCATATAGTTTAGGTCATGTTGCCATGTTGCATGCATCACATGATTCTCATTAAATGAAGTGAAAACAAAAAAGAAATTGCGTGTTAATTAGAAATCATATCTAGGACTGTTGATGTGAATTCTGATCTAACAACGCATATGCTTTCGTTGCTATGAGGTAAGTCCTGCAATTCATTTATTGTTTTTCTTGGGTGTTAAATTGGTTGATTGCGCACCCGCATGATCACCTCACATGTTAGGGAGATAAATTAAAATCAATTCAAGCTGCTTGCTAAATATTTTTTCAAAATAAAAGAATGGTACCGAAAGGGCGTTAGAGGAATCTAGCGGGGACTTCTCTGGTTCGCAGGAGTAAAGTAAATCTCCCATTACTTTACTTGGGTTTCTAATTGACCCACCAAAAATAGATTAGTGGCGACTCCTAGATAAAATATATTTGCATGTTAAAAACTTGAACCTAAAGTCGCGAATTGGTATGGGCTTGGGAGAGCTCGTGTTAAGTCTAGGCTTAACAATCCATTAGCCAAATCTTAGGTGGTTCACACCCCGAAAATTGGTCGCGACAGCATTATTTATAGAATTTAACCAAACTCTCTTATTACAAGTCAGACTCAACTTAGCTTATACTAACTTTTATAGTTTTGTTTAGGGATCAAGATGGATATCTAATTTTTTATGCAACGAGCGACTGAAAATATGGCTAAAACTTATGTATCAACACCATCTCTTCTCAACTTAATGACAAGAAAAGTAGGATAAGAAGAAGAGGAAGTAGTAGCAGATGGAAAAGAAGCGTAATTGGCCACGGATGGAATGTGATTTGCCCAGTTGGATAATCCAACCGCATAGGTATGAAAATGGTCGGCCAGAAAAGAATGGTCGAAATAAGCCAAAGCGAAAAGTTGGGTCTGTTGAATTGGAACCTTCACTGTTCACATACCTTTTCAATGTCTTTTGTTCCCAGTCTTTCGCCATGAGAAGCCGACGAAGTCATTGACTTGGAACCTTCACTGTTCACATACTTTTTCAGTGTTGTTTGATCCTAGTCTTTCGCCATGAGAAGCTGACCAAGTTATCGAGCTGTTCTCGCGGCAGACACAAGACTCTTGACTCACCGCTACCATAGTTGCTTCTACTCATTCTACATGATTAAATCTTATCTATTATGACAGAAAAATTGACGAGAATTAGACTTCATTAATTTCACAAAAAAATGAATAGTTCAAAAATATTTTCCTAAACACGATACTTATAAAAATAATAAACAAAAAATATTTTCTTTATCTTTGAAAATGTTTAGATATAAATTGCTTTGAATAATGAATATATTTTCCATGGGCCAATAATTTTAAGGGTTATTATCTTGAAAAACCCTAAACTAATATACACGTGATAAATTTACCAAAAACTATTTTTTGACCATGAAAAACTCAAAACCGGTACACTTGTTATAAATTTATCTCGACTAATCATAAAAAAAATCATAAATTGATACATTTTTAAACTAATTTATTCGACCAAAAAAATCTCAAACGATAAATTTGTGACAAATATACCATCCACTAAATTAGATTAATACCACAAAAAAAATCATAAAATTGTAAACTGTGACAAACGGAGCGTAAAATATACCAGTCAACTATCACGTGTCATTTAACTTAATAATTTGACGGTAAAATTTAATCAAATCTAACAGAGGGTAAATTTGTCGAATGTATACTAGTTTAGGGTTTTTTGTGGTCAAAAAAATAATTTTGGTAAATTTGTCACAGATGTACCAGTTTGGGGTTTTTTCAGGGTATTAACCCTTATTTTAAACAGTACAAATGACCACTTTTAGGAAAATAATTTCCAAACCATTTGTTTTCGTGAAAACAAAACAGAGCCTAATAATTCATCAGTTTTTTGTCATTTGAATAACATTTATTATCAACGATCTATGTCTAATTGAATCCATGAACAATAAAGATATTATTTCGTTTTTCATTTTTTAAGCAATCCAAATTATTGTTTTTAAGAAAACGTTTTCTGAATAATTCATTTTTAATGAAATAAACAATGCCAAATTCTCTTGCATTCTCCATCATTATAACAGTACAACTGTCTTACCGTTTCAATTTCTTTTGTCTTTCCTTTTTGTTTTGGTAGCCATTTTCCTTGTTGTATGGAATGTGAACAATGTATAGGAAAATTAACTCTTTCAGTACGAAAAATTGTAACAACGAACTCCTTAAAAGCCAATATCGAATCGACACGAAGTAATTGGGAAATTTTTTACAAGAGTACTCTAGACACGATGAATCGGCACCCCAGTGTGATGCAATCGAATTTGTATTTAAAATATAAGCCATGCTGACTCGTTATTTACGTATGCGTAATGGATCACATGCAAACGGGATTAATGGCACTACAGGGTCTCGTTTGAGGGCTTGCCGGCGCGATGATGACCAGGCTCACTCGTCGGTGTCGGACAAGAGGTGCAACTAGCTATCTCGCCACAGGGTTGGTGCCAAGGCACAGCGGCAAGGAGCTCGCCGGACGATGGGCTAAATTTGCCGACGCTAGGAGGCGTGGTGAAGTGCCGGAGACGGTGGAGGC
The DNA here is from genome assembly GCA_014182555.1 of Eucalyptus erythrocorys. NCBI lineage: Eukaryota > Viridiplantae > Streptophyta > Magnoliopsida > Myrtales > Myrtaceae > Eucalyptus > Eucalyptus erythrocorys. The sequence continues at coordinate 33,642,669 of CM024603.1, read as the reverse complement.
AGGAGCTCACTTTTGAGCGTGTTATTCTCTGTACGTAGGAGCTCTTTTTCTTCACTATGTTCTCTTCAGCGTATTACGGATGTGGGGAAAACGTCCGTTAACTTCGTGTGGAGTCCCTCTTATATAAGCTAAGTCTTGATAACCTCCACCATATTTTCTTTACTATTCTAGAATACATGCTATTCTTGTTTTTTAGGATATCTGATGATAGGTCCCTTCGCATAATCAATTCTCTTCCCTTCCCTTGAATATATCCTGTTATTCAGCCCCTCAGTATTTTTTTCCTTAATTTTTTTGACAAAATCCTACCCTCCCGCGAGCTAAGTTTAGAAAATTTAATTAAACTCAAAACCTCCCTACTTAGGTCAGTCCAATTATGATACAATTTAAATTAAAATGTTCATAATATGCAAATGTGAATTAGTAGTATTTTTTTCCTAGGGGTCAAGATCGATCCCTAATTTTTTTATAAATGATTAAAAAAAATTTTGCAACACCCGTGCACATCTCTTCTCAACTTCGTGACTAAAGAAATGTAGGATGAGAAGGGGAAAAAAAAGGAAGGAGATGTAAAAAGAGTGTAATCGGTCATGGATGGACTGTGATTGGCTCGAGGACCTGGAGGGGACATGAGGATTTATAGATTGACAATGACGATTAACGGATGGTCAAACCCCGAAGGTATGAAATGGAAGGCCAGAAAAGAATGGTTAAAATAAGCCAAAGCAAAAGGTTGGTCTGTTGACTTGGAACCTTCATAATTCAAGTACTTTTTTAGGACTAAATAGGTAAATTATTATAAAGTTTAGAATAAAATCGGTATAATCGAAAGATTTCATATTGAATGGGTCATCCTACAATATCTTTGAAATTTTTTTAATAATATTCTCAGAATTTATCCGGGGAAAAGAAAAAACAGCCTGGCAAATATTGGAGAGATGTAAGGGAAGCTTACCGTTGACTCGAGTCAAGTCTCCTACGTCGACTTTCTCGTGATACTTTTCGAGGCAAATTCTGTCTTTAATCCTATCACATCAACTCTCTTGCTCGGGAAGATAGCCTTATCTCCTATTTCACATCCTTATGCTCGAAGAAATTTACGTCATGCATTGAGTATGTCTTAAATTATGCTTTTAGTATCTGACCCAAATTGAATTTTGAAATCTGAATTGAAATTTGTAGTGGCTTGACTTGAGAAAAAAAAATGGAGTTTTAGCATTCGTAGAAGCAGAAATCCTCAGTGGAAGTGCAAGGCCGTAGCCCTCGCCATATGGAGCGATAAAAATATTATTTTTCTCAAGTTATTAAGTTTAATGGAGAGTTAGAAAGAGTTATAGGTTTTTTTTTTTGGCCACCTTTTGTAATTCTTGAATTTTAATGATGGATTTTGCTTTTCCTTTCTTATGGTTTTCTTTTAGACTGCGTTTCGCAATCAGGATAAAATTCGGGATAGAATATGATTTATCCTATCCTACGTTTGATGCTCGTTCTGGACAAGATAAAGTCGGATATAATGGGGATATAGACAGGATAAAATCATCCCATGGGAGAGGTGGGAGAAAAGTGGATAGGATTTCTAATTTCCATACTAGGAAAGTTATTTTTCTCAAATAACAAACTTATTAAATTAATAAAATTAAAATTATATTTCAATATAAATAATATTTGAATTATAATTTAAGAAATTAAAAATAAAACATAAAAAATCATTTTTAACTAATCCTATTTTAATTGATATATTCAACTTTAATTCTATCTTATAATAAACATTCAATCTATAAATTAAGTATTTATATTTATTATATATTTTAGGTATTTTTGTATTTTAGGTATGTTAGTACAGTTTACTATTTGATAAAATTTTATTAAAGAATGATGAAAGGGGAAAAAAGAAATAATAAAGAAAATAATATAAAAAAGAGGAAAAATAAAATAAAAATAAATTAAGGAATAGTTTTACAAGAGATTTTCACCATATCCGTTTATGAACATTTAGGTTCATTTATAATGATATGCCATTTATATTATATATATATATATATATATATATATATATATATATATGTACACATGATATGATGTGAACATATCCGACTTTAATACTACGATTCACCGGACAATGTACGGGATATAAAAAAACCCCAGGACTTTATATCTTATCATATCCCGTAGTCATACTATTTTTAGAACTAAATAGGTAAATTATTATAAAGTTTAGAATTAAATTGATATAATTGAAAGATTTAATATTGAATTGGTCACCCTACAATATTTTTGGAATTTTTTAAATAGTTTTGTCAGAATTTATCCAGGAAAAGAAAAAACAGCACGGCAAATATTGGAGAGATGTAAGGGAAGCTTATGGTTGACTCGAGTCAAGTCTCCCACGTCGATTTTCTCGTGAGCCTTTTCAAGGCAAATTCTATCTTTAATCCTATCACATCAACTCCCTTGCTCTGGAAGATAGCCTTGTCTCCTATTTGACATCCTTATGCTAGGAGAAATTTACGTCATGCATCGAGGATGTCTTAAATTATGCGTTAGGTATTTGACCTAAATAGAGTTTTGATATCCGAATTGAAATTTGTAGTGGCTCGACTCGAGAAAAAATGGACTTTTAGTGTTGGTAGCAAAAGGCTTGGGCCAAGCCCGCAGTTCAACACAAATCCTCAATGGAAGTGCAAGGCCATAACCCTCACTATATGGAGAATTAGGGTTTTTTTTTTTTTTTAGCCACATTTTATAATTGTTGAATTTCAATAGTGGATTTTGCTTTTCATTTCTTGTGGTTTTCCTATAAGGATTTTTTAGGTAAATATGTGTGTTCTTTTATTCTTCTCAGTTCTGATTTTGTTGTTGCTTCTGCATTGGTCACAACATGTTAGGCAAATAGGAAGGAGCATGGCTTGAATGACGACAAGATCTTGGTTTACAGCCCCTTTGAATTTGGGTAGGCTCGGACAATTTATTCAGTGGGAATAAAAAAATAACTTATTGTTTACTAATTTTATTTACTTTTCGTAGCAACACCCTTAAATTTATCAAGTATTACATGAAATTATCCATCTTTTTCATGACTCACCGAAGTTTATTTGATTAAGTTACCAACTAGTTTTGGATTATTAACTCTAATTTGAATTGCTCATCAATGTTAATTTGGTGCTTTGAATTCACCATACTGAGTTACCACCTTTACTTGCCTTACTTATCAGCCCTTTTTCTACAACTAGTTGGCAAATACTTATAAGTTAAAAACACTTGTTTTGATTGGTTTTATTTATTCTTTCTAAATTATCAACTTCTCCTATTTCTACAAAAAAAAAAAAAAAATACTTCTTTTATTATTTACGAATTTTTATTGAATTTCTTACCGGTACTCTACATTTACCTACTATATAAGAAAAAAAGATAAAAGAAAAGGGAAAGGAAAAAAAAAAGAAAATCTAATATAAAAAATTACACATAAAATCTTCCATGTTAGCGCCAGTCGTCCCACTGCTGGCCATGCCAAGTAGGACAATTGGCACCGATTTGATCGCGACATCGCGATTTCTAATTAAAATTAGTCGGAATGACTAAATTAATAAATTATCAAAAAAATTTAGGACTAAATTACAAATTACCTAAAGATATATCACTAAATTAACATAATTAAAATATTTAAGATTGAATAGCTATCGTATAATAGATTTAAGATTTTTAGATAATTTTTTCAGAATATTTCCCGAAAGGAAAATAACCCGGCAAATATAGGAGTTGTAAGGGAAGCTTCCGGTTGGCTTGAATCCTAAGTCTGGCACGTAGAATTCACGTTGCCCGCGTTCCACTGCAAAAATTCAACTAAAGTTGCAAGTTTCACTGGAGCCTTTTCCGAGTCAAATCCTGCCTTTTTTTAATTCCTAATCACATCGAAATCTCTTGCACGGGAAGATATACGCGGTTTCTTCCCTATTAAAGAGAGTTTAGCATTGCATGGTGGATTCATCGAAGTCATAATTGAGTTGACTCAGAAAATGGAGAACAAGAAAATCCGTTGTCTTCTTACCCTTGTTTTCTCTCTCCTCTTGATAGAAATTGCGATGGCATCACGGGTTCTGGCCGCATCTGATCCTTTTGGTACTTCCCCTCTCTCTTCTCTTCTATCTTTCCATCTTAAATAATTACGTTTAGGTTCCATTTGTTTTGCGATAAATGAATAATTTAAAAAATATTTTCTTAAAAAACGATCATGTGTAGCGTTTGAAATAATTAATCAATGGAAATTATTTTAATTGTAGACAATAATTCATGACTAGATATTTTTCATGAATAATGAATATTTTTCATTCATTCATTTTTGTAAACAATGCATGCATACACTTTTAGGAAAATATTTTTTGAATTGTTCATTTTTTGCGAAATATATAGTGCATTAGTTCGCCTGTATTCTCGATTATTATTATGATATAAGTTTCTCACCAATCCAATTTTATTTTTTTCGTCATTGTGGGGTTTTGGTAGTCATTTTCCTTTTGGTATGAAATGTGAAGAAAGTATAGGAAAATTAATTCTTTCGGCATGAAAGATTGTAACAACGAAACCCTTGAAAGACCCTTTATCAAATCAATTTGAAATACTTGGGAAATTTTTTACAAGAGTACTGTGGACACGGTGAATTGACTCCCCAGTGTGCTGCAATCAAATTTGTAATTAATGTAAGCCAGGCTGACTCGTTATTTTAGGTAAGCGCGATAAATCCATCCCATTTCGAGGAAGTCTTCCTCACAGGGCGTTGACCGGGTGGGGGACGGGGATGGCGGAGAGGCCTGCGTATGGGAGCACGCCGCACAGGGATAACCAATGGAATAGTGTCAAATCGGACAGCGGGAAGGTCCGGGAGCCTCCGCCTGGAGCAAATACCAAGCTTTCGGGAGCGGGCCGACGGAACAAGTCCGCGAGAAGTGTCGTGGTCGCCCCGACCACCGCTAAAGTCAAAGCCTCGACCGCCGTTTCTCCTACAAGCGCCACTTCACGCGAGCAGCGTCCCTAGCAGAGCCACCGCTTCAAGGACCAGCTCCACTAGCGTCAGTTCAAACAGCAGCGTCGATATCATCAAACATCCTTGATGATTGCTAAGTAAAAGGGCCTTTTTCTTTCTTCTGGGTTGTCTTCTCAATCTCGTTCGAGTAAAGTGATGTATTGTTTTGAAGAGTTGTGTCTATTAGTATAACCGTCCGGTTAACGTGTGTAAGGTTGCTCTTAATTTTGGAAGTGAATTTTGTCTTTTTGTTTGAGAAAGTTGCAAATTTTCTTTATATATATATGGACCTTTACTTTGAGACGATAAATTAAAAATGAGCAATCGATTCTATTCAATCCGAGAACCAATTTAAATTGACCTTACATGGTCGGTTCAAGGCCGGTTTACAACGGGACCAGTCCAATTTCCACCATCAAAAACTAGGTGTCAGCATTGGCTAGTTTGGTTCTCGATTTTATATCATGAACCGGCTAATTTTACCTAGGAACGTGAACACCGAAACTTGCAAGGCCAACTTCAGGGTAGAGCTTAAAATTGAGAACTCAGAAGGTTGGTACTAGGATAAAACCTTGAACTGAACAGGTTTCAGATCGATTTATCCCTTAAGTAAGCCATTTTGCTCTTCTTTCTAAAAACTGAAAATATATCCTGAATATGTTTGACATTATTCTCAAGTAGAAATAATACTATTCACGTGTGACATATATATTAAAATGAAACTCAAAAAAAGAAAAGCCCCAATTGGCTCGGTTCCATCCAATTCCATGATCAACCTCTTCTTGATAAGGTATATCTTACGTTTTAGATTTGGAACCTACCCGCCATGGAGCCGTTAACTCCTTCAGCAAATGCACTATTGTTTAGACGGTGTCCCCTTAATCTAGTAATAACTCGAGATGGATTGACAATTATACAATTTGCTAGAATCAGTCAGGCAATGCTCAAAGCGACAGCACAAGCGAGGAGAAATATAGTCATCCACAACTGTGCTTGAAATTGTATGTTAACTCTAAGATGCTTGAAATTGTATGTTAACTCTAAAATGCGGCTTTCATGGAAGGATTTCACGTACTTGAAATATCTGTGTATATACCATCAGTTGTTTCTTCTTTTTCAAAAAATTTCAATAACATTATCACTATCCTATGAAATGAAATGGCCGTCACAAAATTTCAAAAGTTACAATTTGCATTTTCGCAAACTGAAAAAGACTTATTTTGACCTTGATTTAAGGCGGCGACCGTCACTGGCCTCCACAATGAGGTCGGCAGCAGTTGGCGCGAGGAGAGAGAGATCGCGGATGCAGTGGCTTGATGGTCTTGACGTAGGATTAGTGTTTTGGGGGTTTTCTACAATTTAGTAAATATATCTCGTTGCAAGAACCAAAATAATAATAATAATAATAATGATAACTTTGAGAATTTGGAACAAGGACACAAATTTGGAGTGATAAATTATTTTTAGAATGCTTTCTAATGACTAAACGATTTACAACACTTACTCTCATGTCCTTACATAATAGCATAACATCTACAATATACTTAATGATGAAGACAAATATCTCACATACTTATACCTCACATTGAATGAACCATGAAGTCTTCTTTTTTTGGTCAGTCCTACTTATACCTATTCTACACTCATTTTCAGACTTTTGCCCTGCCTCTTGCAACGCGTGGGCGTCGAAACCCACTCCTGAAACTTGCGCGTCCCCACCTCATCCCTCCTTGAGAAAGTGGGGATTTGAACCCCTCACCTCCCCCTTCCATGTTGGAAGGGTGGCCACTGGGGCGAATCCCAGTGGTTAACCATGAAGTCTTCAAGCACTCCTTTTGGTAACATAAAATGAGGAAACAAAAAATCCACAAAGCCAACAAAAAGAACACAAACAATAGATACATTTGAAAACAAGCGTAGCAATTTGTGGTGAACTCTTCAATCTTCTTCATGCGCTTACTAGCATTGAATGAGGAGGTCTTCATTCTTGAGTTCATGCCGCTCATCACAAATCACCCTTGTTGGAGACTGTGAAGAGAGGCTAAGCTTCTGATTCCCAAAGGCAATACTGACTAATTTGACAAAATAAAAAGATGGGTATTTTTGGTCAATTATGAGATGTGTGATATATAAGATATATATTGGCAATTTTACTAAGGGCTTCAAGCCCAAAAAGTAAGTACCCATTTGAGCTCTCGCTGCCAGGGTTGCAAAAGCGGAAGATTCGGGCAAATTCTGATACCGTTTGTTCGATTAAGGTCGTGCCTCCTTGTCCTAGGCCTAACCGCAGTGGTGCCGATATTGTGGTTATTATTTTGGCCGCAGCCAAGGATGAACATCCGAAACTTGTACTCCAAAGTGAGGGTGAGCACATCATGGACATAATAACCGTCAGAGTGACTTGTCAACATAGTTGATCAAGTATGTGCGTTTCAATGTAGAGCATCATGGGTTTGAGGACGGGGTGGACTTGGATGGCTTGAACAAGGGGTCTTGCTGAGGATAGCAACTAGTACTAGGTTCACATTGGGTCCATGTAATGTCGCTGCATGTGTCAATGATTAGGGTCAAGTCAAGGCCGACGATAACCGCAAACTCGCCAACCGCGTAGAGATGAAATGAAGGCCAGAAAAGGATGGTCGACATAAGCCGAAGCAAAAGGTTGGTCCGTTGACTTGGAACCTTCTCAAGTCGTACCCTTTTGAGTGTTGACTGTTCCTAGTCTCTGGCCATAAGAAGCCGCCGTCGCCATGTCATCAAACCGTTCTCGCGGCAGCTCAGACAGTTAACTCACTGGTGCAATAATTGCCGCTCCTCCCTTTACATGTACTAATCTTATATATTTGCACAGAAGAATCTTGGCGAATTAGGTCATCAGGTTTCTTTTCTTCGTCTGCCTGAGTAATATATATTCTCGACGAAGATTGGGACATCTTTGCAAGATAGAAAGGAGGGCGGCTTGAATGACTACACAATTTTCGTTTCCTTCGAATTTGGGTAGGATCAGACAATCTGTTCCGTAGGAAGAACTCACATTATATGGACCAAACGTATAAGAATCTTTTATCTGTGGCCTTCCCTTTTGCCTCGGCTTTTCGGATGAGAAAGCAAATTTGGACTCGGCCCTCTATGTGGCCATCAATGAGCTTGATGGATTGTCTTCAACTCGATAACTTTTAAGATTCTTCCTCTATGTAGTCCAAACAATGTCTTTGTCAAAAAGCTTCGTTTCTTCCAACAAGAGAGGCAGAAACTCGTTGGGTAGTTCCCTTATCTGCATCACTGAGATTGATTTTTCCTCTATATTCTTTTCTCGTGAAGTGAATCCACAGAAAAATACAGATCATGGGTTTCTCTGCTTTGCCTTTAAGTGAAACTTGCACGAAATTTTTCTTTGTGCACGGTTGACGCGGTTTGCAGTTCAATAATATGTCAAGTGAGCCATCACAGTTGCTGTTAATTACAATCCTTTGACATTCCTCAGTGAACACCTCATGTTGGAACCGAGAATCCTGTTCATTCCATTAAGGTTATGGATTGATGGTTTAGTCCCAAGTAGATGTACTTGCCGAATTTCTACTGAAGGGTACGCTAACAACTGCAGAACAGTAATGGCTCGTTGCATACTAATAAGTTGTGGAGTTCAATTGTTATTTCTAACAAGCCATATCACAAGATGAAACACAGAAAACCACTGATCATGCCATCGCAACACGTGGTTTACACAACATAAAAAGCAAAAACATCAACTTAATTCTTCATAGTGTTCTTGCATAAGTATCAGTTCTTCGCTGCTGCTTTTCCTCCTTTCCCCTGTATACCACAATGAAAAAAGCGTATTGTTAGGTATCAGTCTTTGGAGAAACTCTTTTCTTAGAAAGTGAAAAAGGACCAAAGAATTTTCACGCTCGAGTACCTTCTTCTTTGTTTCTTGAGGCTTTGTCGAGGCCTTCTTCGAACCCGATGACTTGGAAGAGCTCTTGGAAGAGCTCTTCGACGGCCCATCAACCTTGGCGGGCTCCTTCTTTGACTGCCCGAACAGTTGAGTGCCCACTGTTTTCTCAGCCTTTGTTGATGCCATCGTCTTCGAAACTAGTGGCACTGAACAACGCAGTTTTCTTGTGTTAATGCTTCTCTTGTTGCCAATTGGAGGCATATAACCTCCTTTATATACACTTACTTTGACAGCAGTGGAATAGACAACCATCAAGAAGTCGAATTAGAATCATAGCAAATCACCAACAGAATGTCGAACTTTTAAGAGAATAGGAATAACCAATCTTGACAGCATAATTAGGCTTATGGCATCCGATGCTTTGCTGCAATCACTCCCTGAAGATCTTACGCAACAAATGCATATTTTAGTGCAGAATGCATATACTTCAACATCTAAAGCTATTATGCATCGATCCTGTGAAGATATTTTCCCCTTAAAACTAGTTTCTCAGAGTATCTGCTGATATAATAATGTAAAGAGAACGTAGGGCATAACAAAGCAATAGGCAAAGGGAGCATCCTTTTGAAATGAACTCGGTGTCCCGCCTATTCTGGAGATCAAATGTTATGTACTATTCCCCTTTTGGAGCAATAGGTTTGAACGCGGTGATGAGTCACAAGCTAAAAAAATACAGGTAGGTGTTACCAATACGGAATGATTTTTGAAGCTCAGACCGTATCTATTGTACTCAAAAGGCACAGAATGTAGCCCAAAATCTACTTACTGTTGAGGTACTACTTGGAGGAGACTAACTCATTGAAATCAATGTGAACATCATCCTCAGAGGAAAATACAAAAGCATTGTCCTCTTTCACGTGCAAATTAGAATATTAAGGCAAGACAAGAACATCATGCAAGTACGATGGAAAGATAATCAATAAGGAAAAACCACATCAAGAACATCTCAATGTGAAGAAAGAAAAACCGGCCCGGATACCATGTTCATTGTTAAGAGAATCGAATCCAAATCTTAACTACTAGGCAGAGATATCACAGATAACAGTTACAATGTAGACACGTAGATAGACGGTCTGCAATGAAGACCGTGGCTTTTGCCAGAACCATTGGTTGATCAGTGAGGGAGCACTTGTTTTCTGCAGGCTCTTTTGAGGGTCGCATCTGATGCTTTGCTTAAGCATCATTGGGATGCTTACTCCAGCAAAACTATTGATCACATGCAATACATGAACCATTGCATGACACATTACACTTTGGGAATAAAGTGATAACACTGTATCAAGGTCACCTGGGGCCAAACTAGTCCCCTGAACCCATGTGATCTCTCTGCACCCACCTCATGTAACGACAGTCAGTATCTGGCTTTGGAAATGATCGTAAGGGGGGCAACTTCCTACACAGAATCTTGAGTTTGAACCTTTTCCAGAATCGATATTTTGAGATGATTTTACTATGTTTTACAAAATCAGTCTCTCTCTCTCTCTCTCTCTCTCTCTCACCCACGCGATGTGGATATGGGACTAGGTTTGAATCAGTTATGAATCAATTGTCATGGTTGTAAAATACTGAAAACAGAGAACTAACATTTAGAGAATGATATATTCTTTAAAACCCTTATAATCAAATTTACAATTAACACATTCAACCTATGGCAACTTCAATCACAATCCAGTCGATACCATTCTATCGCCTTCGATCATCAGATCTAATATGATCTTCATTAATCATCCTAACTTAATTAACAAATACACCTGTAAAACAATAATCCTCTGTTGCCGCCCAGTCAGTGCGGTTGACCCACCCTCAGTGCTATATAGGCCAAAAGCCGATAGCCCACCAACATCACTGCCAAAGCTGCCACGTCCCGCGAAAAATTATCAAGCCCCAAGCAACTAATCGCCGGAAAATCCATGACTCTGCACAGTCTCCCAGCTCCACAATCATACACTTCATTCACGGAGTACTGCACTCCCACAAGCAGCTCATAGCAGTAGTGACTGAAAGAAACATACTTCAACCAGGCGATAAAGCTCGGTATGTGCTGAATGTAGTACCCACCCACCAGTAGAAACACAAGCATCGTGACTGAAGCCAGTGTCGTGCCTTGCTTCGCGTCCATTAGGACCGCCCCAAGAGCCAGGCCAAGCCCCTGTGACACGAGCACGTTGAAGAGGATTATCAAGAGCGTCAGCACGAAGGTCCCTAGCGATGGCTTGAGGCCGCCCATCCAGTAGGTAACCGTCACAAAGATAGTGGGGAGCACGAGCTCCATTGGGAGATCTCCAGCGATCCGAGCAAAATAGTAGGATGAGAGGCGGTACATGCCCGACGACCGCTCCTTTATGAGCATGGGCCGCTCTAGAGGGAATGCGAAGACCGCATTAAAGAGAGGAAAGAATCCCCAAAAGATGGAGAAAAAGAAGAGTAGCCCAACCTGTTCATTAACAAACCAAGATTAAGGATCAGCAACACGGCTCTCAAAGTTCAGAAAGAAAATCATAACTCGCTACAACTAAAGCAACCCTGCATGTTCACTTTATGGGAGGGATTTCACTCTGTTCAATTGGAAAATATTGAAATTATCATACTACAAGATTGGAAATCTAATGAGCAATTGCTCATTAGAAACTAGACGGTACCCTATCTTTCATAAAATACAGTCATGATGACACAGGAAGAGCATCCTAGTAGCAGTAAGAAGTCACTCCTTGAAATTCCTAAAAGAGAATGATCTTGCAAGATGGAGAACTACCTGATCTTGTACATGTGAAGTGTCCGATTTCCACCAAAGTAGACCTGAGAGAACAGAGACCGACATGACCTGGAAAACCCTTAAACCCGAATACGACTCGTGCTTCCTTTCCCGTAAACCTCGACTGAGCAGCACCGTGAATTGCTCCCACCAGGATGTCATCCAGAAGCTCTCATCCCCTGCTTGAATGGCAAAGCAGAATAATTGAGTTCTACTAGTTCGTTAGGCTTTTTCATATTTCCCCAATTCTAGGAACCAATTTATTCCAGAAAAACAGATCATCCATTATATTGGCGATGTGACTTACTTCTGAGAGATGACATTTTCCTCGACGGATGTGTATCTTGGTCTAGAGAATGTTGTTGAATTTCTGCCTTCAGTGCAGGATATAAGTTCTTTTTGTACGATGATATGAGAGACTGTTTGACGGAGTTTTGCTCGTCGTGATACTCCAATTTGTTGTGAAATTCCTCCTGATCATCATGCCTCAAATCCGGCTTAATACCTATATTTGTGAAACAAATTCATTGCTTGAAGGCTTAACAACATCTAAAAAAGAGCCAAAAAAACCTTTCACAGTGCCAAAATTATGTAGAACATACAGTTGACCAGCTCAGCTTACAATTATTCTATGCCTAAATCTAGATGACAATCAGATGGTAAAAGCACAACGATAACCACAAACATTTTTTCCATCACATATCAATGTAAACAGTGAAGTCCATTAGGTTGCAGGATATGATTAGCAGCAAAATAAACGTCTAATTCAGTGAACAGCTACTGTGCACCTTATCAGAAACTCAGTGTCTCACTCGAGACAAGTCAAACACGCACGGCTCTCTTTCAGGGAAAGAAATTACGTGCAACAATTAGATGCCTCCACTGCAGAAGCTTTTAGATATGCTTGCTATTGCTTGTTCAGTCCATCTTGATCGCAGCCTTTTTATGATGGGGGCAAATGCTCGATCAGTAAAGACTCAAAGTCAATCATCTCAAGCAATTCAACCGGCTTTCTGTGTAAACTAATCCTCAACATGCTCGAAATAATAACACCAGACCAAGCGATTCTACTGTGTAAGGCTTCATATGTTTCGGATGGTTAAAACTAGAAGCTTCTCTATATCAGTAATGCTTATGCTTTCGTTCATTTTAAAATCTTGATATCTACCATGTGACCTTGACAAACACTCATCCTCAATTTTTTTCATTTTTATTTGAAAGCATCCTCCAGGTTTGCGAAGGTTACACTTTTCAACTGTACTAGATTTGGATTTGAGACGCCGTTCCTCCTTAGATTAAATAATTAAAAAAGAAAGAAAAAAAAAAAAAAAAAAAAGAGGACATTAAGTAATCATAAAACATCAATGAAGTATGAAAGAAGCTAGCAAGAATATTTACACGCGTTCATCCCCAAATCGTGCCTCTTCTTAAGTTTTCTAAAAGCTTGTACCATTAGATAAGGAGAAAAAACGTGACATGCACGATTGTTCCCACTGGACATACAACGCAATGCCACAGTAAATGAAAACTTCAACAGGAAAGGACACAAACACATACCATTTGCAAGATCAAGCAGGAAATCGGCCGGATTGATGAAATCGAACCCGGGCAAGTACCCGAGCGACCCGAAGTACTCCATGACTAGTCCAGCGCTGCCGCTGTAGATCGGGCACCCTTCTGTCAGCACAACCACCTTGTCGAACATCCGGTACAACCTGCTCGAAGGTTGGTGGATGGTGGTCACCACGGTCCGCCCGCCCCGGGCCAGCGCCCGCAGCTGTGCCACGATCCGCTGGGCCGTGGTCGAGTCGAGGCCCGAGGTGGGCTCGTCCAGCAGCAGGAGGCTGGGGTTCACCAAGAGCTCAAGCCCGATGCTGACCCGCTTGCGCTCGCCACCCGACACACCGCGGACCAGCGGCCCGCCCACGACATTGTTCCGGCACCTCGCCAGGCCCAACTCCGATATGATCATCTCAGCCTGCTCAGCCTTCTCTTGGCGGGTGAGCTCTTTGGGCAGCCTCAGCAGGGCGGCATAGGTAAGCGTCTCGAGGACGGTCAAGTGGGGGTACAAAACGTCATCCTGCGAGACAAAGCCAATCTTGCGCTTGACAGAGCTCGAGAACGGGTGGCCGTTGTAGGTTATGGCGCCAGTGACCTTCCCAGGTAGCCGGCCGGCAAGGGCTGTCAGGAGGGTAGTCTTGCCGCTCCCAGAGGGCCCAAGCATCGCGAGCAGCTCCCCTGGCCGGGCCATGCCGGTGACACCATTCAGGACGTTCCGGGTCAGTTTGGGCTCGTTCGGGGCGCAACAGCTGCTCCTGTTGGTCCGAAGGTTGATGTTGTAGCCGACGTCTTCGAACTGGGAAGAAGTTTGCGAGGCTTAATATATTTTCTATGATGTTCCTCTCGATTTTCGTCACAAAAATTCTCGAGGGTACATGATCATCGAGTGCAACCAATCACAAAGAAAGTTACCTTGAGAGTGATGGGATACAGCGACCGGCGGAGGAACGAGAATTTGACCGGAGCGGGAGGTTCGCTGGCATCGGGGGGCGATCCACATGGGGATGGGCTCACATTGCTCGAGGAGAATGCCGGCTCGGCGTGGACCGAGACGTTGTTTTCATTGCGGCTCGGGATGACAACGACCGCAAGGTTGGTTTCTTGCTGAGGAGGCATCTGCATCATTTCAGGCGATTGAAGAAGAAGAAGAAGAGAATGGTGGAGTCGAAGAAGCTCAGAGAAGGAGAAAAGGAAGAACACAGTTGTTCTGAATGGCTCCGAAAGCTATGAGAGAGAGAGAGAGAGAGAGAGACAGGGAGAGAGTCACATGCAAGAAGAAGGGGGTGATGGGAGATTGTAAAGTGAAGGAAGGCACGAGAAGCAGAAATATATGGGTTGGGGGGGGAGCTCATGATTCTATATAAAGCCTTTGAGCTACCACCACTGTGACAATACTCAACTCCAACCCCCCCAAAACCAAAAAAAAAATTGTTAATTATAACGACTTTATAGCCTCTTTGTGGGGAATTTGCAATCAATAAGGTTAATCCAAACCATTATTCTCGATTCCCAATTTTGCCCATCACATAACACTTTTAATACATCTTGGTAAATCATATCCCTTATGTTGGAAGGATACTATAGAAAAGTCAATAATGATACAACTCCAAACCATATCAATTTCTCCGGGAGATATTGTAAGACTACTTTCGAAATGGAAGATTCCGAGTTCAAATATTTCTAAACCCTTTATTTGCCTCCTCAAAGTCTAGCTTACACATGAGAGAAAGTATCGGAGTTTTTAAATATTATACTTCACATCATATATTAGCTTAAGTTTTCAAAATTATTGCGATGGTGCTACAAAATCTCATACATTAGATCTTATTTAAATTCTTATGTATGTACTATTTATCCAATAATGTGATACATTGTCATGGATGATGATATATCCATCAATTCCTAACAAATAAGAAAATACATCAAATGATTGCCAAAAGATTCCATTAAAAAAATTGAAATGTATGAAATTGAAATATGATTTCGAAGAAATCACCTTTCTATGAGTAGAGAAGTGCGCATGGATAACAGAGAAAGAAATCATTCAACTCTCAAGAAGGTCCAGACAGCAAATGACTTGCTAGCAGTTTCCACACCAAATCGATGGCACAAAGTGAGGATTCTGAAACATCGAGGAAATTTCAAGAGCGGAGTTTAACATTCTTGCTTTAGGCTTTCATGGTTTTATTTTTTTTTTTTTTTCCACTCATATTATCTTACATGTTCCCCAGTTAATATATGTTGCAGCTTTATGTCTTATTTTTTCCTTTAATTGGAGGGCATGCCTACTTTGTGGAATTTATATCCATTTTCAGTAAACTTCACGTAAAGTCTAGCATAAAATTTGATTGATGTTGATATTTATTCTGTTGTAGTTTATTCTTATAAAAACATTATGTCAAAATCAACACTTAGAATAATAAGAGACATATAAATTTAGACCCGTGCAATGCACGGGCATCTTGCTAGTATTTACATATATCTTCAACCCCCTTTTTGCATTAAATTATTGAAATTGCAGTATCTATGCCATCACAAAGCATCAATCAGTGACTTGATTATTGAGTCCAACTGTCCAAGTATCAGCCCCTGCAATGACTAATCAGGGATCAATTATTTAGGTGGCCTGCTATTCTAATTCTAAAAGGAGAAAAAGAAGCTCAATAGAGTCAACATGAACCGATAAAAAAATGTTAGTGGTCTGACTTTCATTTAATATTAAACAATTCAATTTTCAGAACATATAGAGATCCAAACTTATAAAAATCAAACTGAACTCATTACTTTTATTTTGACAAGAAAGTCAGGAGATATATTTTCAAAATTTTACTTGGACATTGGCTTATAAACCTGTTTGGAATGGAAACAAATGAAAAAATAATTTGGAAAAATGTATTGAAAGAATGATATACGATTGAAAGTTGGATTTCGAGAATATATGTAAAATTTGTAAAATACAAAAAGTTATTGATAATAGAATTGGTGCTTGAAATAATAAATCTTGAACTTATAAGCCAACGGACAGCAGAAGAAAAATATCAGATAGTGCGAAGTGGCAAGTAAATGATGCCAAAAGCTGAGCCACACCATAGAAGTAGATGTCACCGAAAGTACAATTGAGATATAGCGATGACTTGAGTTCCACTTCCACTAAACAAAAAAGGAAAAACAAAAATGGATTTCCCAAAATGCAGATTTCACTCATGAACAGGATCAGTCTGCTGGTTAGATTACGTTTTCAACAACTTTAGTGCTCTCAAACAAATAATCCGATTGTACAACGGGTGCTATTAACGAGTTTTTGAGGGCGCTTCACATCCATACTTAATAAGAAAATATTTCGATTTTCGATATATTGATTACACAAAACAAGGAAAAAGATGGTGCATACGAAATTACAGATTTTTCTTAATAGGGTGCTTAACCGATGCTTCCTTTTATAATTACGCTAGAAGCCCTCCGTGATTTACCGAGGTGAGGAGGATTGAATCGACAAGATTGGACTTCGGTCTTGCAACTAGGGCCTCCGTCGGATGGGAGTGGAGCACAAATACAATCCATGAAGATTAGATCACAAGGGTGATGATTTTCAATGAGCAAAACAAAAGTTTCTCTATCCAAATCTTCTACAAGGCTATCGATACAGTTTTCCTGCAAAATTTTCAACCGTGAAAAGGAGCATTGAAACTCTTGTAATCGCATGATCACGACACCTCCAGAACTGCGACACCTTGTAGCAGCTTTCAGTACGTCACCGCACCCGGTTTTAAGGTTCTTAACTTTACAACATGTAATCAAGCATGGCGTTAAAGCACTTTGCCAGCACAGCTACAGCACAGAATAACTACACCGAAATGGCTTTCGCATATATTGTGCTGTTTTCGAACTTTTGATGAGGATGATGTGAGAAATCTACTCGATTCCGTGTGTAGTCATTTGTTGTAAAATCTTGGCAAAAAGAGACAGCACTGGAAAACGAAAAGAAAGGCACAAATAAGTCACGTAAACAAGATCCAACTTTAGCTACATGTTGCAGGTTGGTGGAGACAGATGCTGGGCACCCAAAGATAATATATGCAAAGAGAATAAAACGTTGTACTTGAGCATAACAGCTCAAATAGCGGGGCACATGGAGAATATATAGGAGTGATGCATTAGAATTTCGCAGCTGGGTGTGCACAACTTGCTTGCGAAGCGGTGTTACAAATTCCCCTTAGATATTTGTATGGACCCAATAACGTAGATAATCATCTACAGTTTTCACATTCGCGTTATAAACGGTCTCAGCGCATCGCTCTCAGCAACTCTTAACATATATTCTGTGCACAGTTCTGCAATACTTCAGGATAGACCAAAATCAATGAAATGAAAAAGCAATGAGCTCTATGATGGTTGTCATATTCAAATTGTTGGGACAGAAACAAAGCTCTCTCTCTCTCTCTCTCTCTCTCTCTCTCTCTCTCTCTCTCTCATTCAACGTTTGACAGAAGGCAAAGGGTATCTTCTTTCGTTGGGGGGTGGCAGAGAAAAGAGCGAAGTGCTTGGTTCTTCATTCTTTCCTCTTCTTTTTCTCTCTTTTTCTTTTGATAATTATTCATTCTTTTTCATGTGTCGAGATCCGATTCCATGGAAGAGATAATGGGGAGGAGACTGTGTCGCCGTTTCCTGTGGAAGATGGTGGTGTCACTATCGATTCAAAGCCACTCCACTTTTGACTTTTTCTTTCTTAATTTCTTCTTTCGGTCTTTCGGGTGGAACACTCTCATTCTCTCCTATTGCATGGAGTTACGTCCGTTCCCGAATTACTTCTTGTCCTCCCAGGAGAGATTAAAAAAACTAGTGTGCGTAAGCCGGTTTCAAATTAGTGCTTTTGGTTCATCTTTACGGTGGCTTATTCTAGTCAGCAAAGGCAGCATTGGTCGCGTGCAGAGACGTAGGAATGAGAGAGATTTTGGTGACGCGCACCAAGGTCAAATTCATGCCATTATTCTATGTCTTGTGAGTAATGAAGTGCACCATCGCATGCCTTTCTAATTTTATTCTCCTTGTCTACTGCATTTTATAGGACAGAACGAGGCATCTCGAATTTTTTTAGGCAAGAGGCAGTTTAATGGGAAAACGCATTTGAGTGCCCGACGCAAAGATTGTCCTAAAAGAATTGGAATTGTGCGAACGAGAGAAGGGAAAATTACCAAAAAAAGTATTAAACTTATTGTATTTAAGTCAATTCAATTTAAATCTTTCAATTGTGTTAATTGAATCATAAGCCTTTTGATAATTTGCTAATTTAGTCTTTTCAATCAATTTTGGTCTAAAATAGTCCACGTTGACGTGGACAATTTTTTTTAAAAATATATATTTTTTCTTTTTTTCTTTTCTTTCTTTATCTTTTTCCATGTTTGGGCCTCGACAAGAGTTGACCTCCTCAGCCTCGAGTGAGGCTCTAGTTTGATAGATCCGACGAGGTAGAACTCGTCCGAGACTAGCAAGGTGGAGCTCATAGATCCTAGTGAGGCTCCACCTCCCTAGGTCTTAACGAGGTTGGCCCTTACCTATGGTTGGCCACCAACCATCGTCGAGGCCTGATGATCAAATAGAGGAAGAACCAAAAAGGAAAAATAAAAAATATTCAAAAAATTCTTATTTTTAGGATTAATACCATTAAAAATCGCAAACTCATGCACAAGCGACAAATTACCCCCACACTAATTTTTTAACCACCAAAAACCCTAAACTAATACACCTGTAATAAATTTATCATTCATTAGTTTCTATTAAATTGCACTGCCAAATTGTTGAGTTTAATGATACATTACAATTAACAACTATATCAATTTTGGATTTTATACTTTATTTGTCACAAGTCTATGAGTTTGTAATTTTTTGTAGTAGTCGATCAATTTAACGAAAATAAACAAAAGATAAATTTATCACAGATATGTCAGTTATAGGTTTTTTGTGAAAAAAAAATGAATTTTGGATAAATTTGTCATAGATATATCAATTTAGGGTTTTTATGATCAAAAAATTAATTTGAAGTAAATTTGTTATATCTATACTAGTTTAGGATTTTTCGTAATATTAACCTTTTTTTTTTACACAATATTAGTTGTGTCACGTAAAACGGCCATTTTCCCATTTGCAGTTTCTAGCTAAAATGACTAAATTAGTAAATTATCAAAAGGTTTATGACTCAATTGGCACAATTGAAAGGTTTGAGTGCAATAGGTTTAGATTTTTTTAGTAATTTTTCTAATGAGAATCATAGTAGAATTCGATGAATTAATGTAGATCAGTTTTAGGCAAGAAAAACTCAAACATTCATCTAGAAATGATCTCTTGGGACTCCATCGTACCATTACGACAAATAAATAAGTAAAGGATAATGTTTGTAAAGCTTCTATTAAGGTGTGGTGTATTTGACATTATTAATAGAATATGGTTTAATTTTTTTTATTTCTTAAAATATGCATGCGTCATTTTAATCGTACTATCCCAGATAAAAAATAATTAAAAAAAAACTTGCGGACTACGCGTGCCAAATAAAAATCTCAAAAAAGAAAAAAGTCTCACGAACTTTAAAGATCAATCAAAATTACACGGTAGGTAATCTTATTAAGTCAAAATTGCTTAAAATTATGTTGATTGTCTCCAATAGGACAATCTCTTTGGATGCTTAGTGGGAATATCTAATAGCCTTTTCTTTTTTGTGGGTCTCTGCTTTTTCCTTCGTCCCTTTTGTTGTAAGTCACCAAATAGAAATTGGGTTCTTGATGCACGAGCGCCAAGTGTCCAGCTTTTTCCTTGAGGGATTTCCTTTGAGGGACAACTAATCAAAGCTCTCCTTTATGAAAAACCCTCTTTTATCTTTCTTCCTAGCCACGAGAATTCCCGAAAGGGATGATGTGAATTGATACACGTTGCGGCTTGCGAGTGATCGTGCCTACTTTCTATCTTCCCCCCTCGTCCTCCTATCTCCTTTACCCAACCTACACGTTTTCCTACAGTCCCATGCTATTGGCCCATCTGGATTCCTCTGCTAATCCCGTTTTCAGAATGACATTTCGCTTTGCTCGTTGATTTTTTAGCTTACAGAAGCTTGCGCCTCATGGTTTGATTCCTCCTGTAGTCTTTTAACGAAGGGATAATTCACATCTCGAATTCATGTTTTTCAAATAATAAAAAATATTGGCAATCAAGCTAGGAGATCAAATGGACTCACCCCATAAAAAAATTAACAACTTTAGTAGGGAATATTCTAAAGATTTGCAGAACAAATGTCTGTATATTGATAAATTGTCAAAAAGTTTAAAATTAAGTAGAAAAAATTAAAATGTTTAAAATTAAATTGGCTGCACATAATAGATTTAAATTTATTTTTTTCTTGACAATTTCATAGAAAGCTTACTCTATTAGTACGTGGTTTACAACTTTATGATAAGTTCGAAAACCATAGAAAGGAAAACATAATCTCTCTATAAAGCAATCGATGTTACGTAAAAAAGCCGAATCTCGTATTCTTGGCCATATATTCGCATTCAATAAAGGTCGATATTGATCCTTATCCTCTATATGACAATTCAAGAAGCTTTACCTTAAAAATTTTCACTTTCCCTATCAAAATGAATGTGACCACCTTCAAATGAATTGTTGCGTCATATTTTGCTATATAAGTGTCTTAAAAAGGAACTTTTGATAGGGAGATTATTGTTTATCTTGAATATGACTCCAAATATCATTGTTGCACGCCATATTTATCATCGGCAGCCCCTGCTCTCAGTAGCTTCTCTCTCTCTCTCATGATTGTCATACGAGTCATTTCTCTAAAATCTAAAGAGATTTTGCTTTACTACATAAGATCTTTATCCTAAATCCAAATGAATGTCTAGTAATACGCTTTACCAAAAAAAAAATGTCTAGTAATACATCATTCTCCAAGGGACGAAAAAAAGGGTTTGCCTTAGTCGCCACCCTTTCAACATGGAAGAAGGAAAAGGGGGGTTCGAATTCCCACCTTCTCAGGGATTGGGGTGAAGACGAATTAGTTTCAAGAGTGGATTTCGACTCTCATGCCTTGCAAGAGGCAGGGTAAAAATATGAGAGTGAGAGTTAGAATAGAAATAGAATAGAATTGATAAAAAGAAAAAAAGTTCGTTAAAGTTGTGGGAAGAAAGCATTAATCAATACCTTTTCTTTTTTCCTTTCCTTTTTTTTTTCCTTTTAAAGTACCCGACATAATGGAGACATAAAAAAACCATTAAATTTTGGACAAGGGACAGTGGATTTTATCTGGCATGAGCAGTCAACATTAGCAAGGACAGTGTCTTAACCAGAATTGTATTCATCTCATTGTCCTGATTATAAAGACTCCATGATTTGTCACGCTACGCCTCCATAGCTTCCAATGCAAAAAGGCAAAATAAAATAAAATAGACACTACGACTTTGGAGTGCGTCGAAAAGCGGCAAAAATCATGAGTCGCTGTTCGACCTAAATGAACCTGAGGCGTTCTTTAATAAAAGACAATGTGGAGTGCGAGATCGGCCCATCTCCCCTCTCAGTGCTTCTCACCATGCTGTACAATAATGGTGTACTCGCTCGTGCCCAATAGAGGAGGAGATTATTCAGAAGATGCCATCATTTTCATAGATTTCCTAATGTATTCTCCCGTAATGGGCTGGCCTAAGGAATTGGTGAATTTGACACGTTAGCGAAGAGCCCCCCGCACAAAAACGGCACTCGATTTGTTTTCTGTTTGTTCAATGTTTTTGTCGTTCTTCCGACACTTCGACGACAACAGGCGAACGTGCGACTTCGATAGTAGGAAACTCCCCCACCCACTCGGGTGTTTATCTGCTTAACAGCACCTCTCGTTTTCCACAAGAAAGCGATTTCGAATGTCTGGGTCTTTGCTATAAGCGAGAGAGATATGTGCCATGGAAAAAGGCCTACGCAATTTTGGCTTTTGGCGGGAGCTAGCTTTCTTTTCTTTTCTTTTCTTTTCTTTTCTTTTGCGGGAGAGTGCGATAGAGGAATAAAAGAAGTGAAAACTCGAAGCTCCCACTTTCTTCCATGACGGAACTCGCGAGTAAACTGCAATCATATGAAAATTGGGAACAAAAGAGATACCGCTTTATGCATTCAGCGCATGACATCAAACCCTAGGGCTTATCACGTAAGTTCATCTTCTCCACAATGCCAGACCAGATAATATTCCTACATCTTTTTGTTCCCCAAACGTTGCACGACAGGTAGTCGAGTCCAACGTGGACATGCAAAAGGCAAGCAAAGATGAAATGTTTGGAATATTTGATCCCCAGTCAGTTCGCGACATGAAGGCACATCATGTGACAACATCGTCAAGGTTCGATCATGCACCGGGCGGATTTCTCAGGTGGTCCACCGCCACGTCTAATGGGATATGTATTAGCTCTCCGTCGTCGACTTAGTTTGGATACTGCTTTATCGTTTTCTTTCCTTCATTTTTTCCTTCCCCTGTTTTCTTCCTCGTGACATCTGCGGGATGGAGAGTTTGTTGGGTATTTGTTACCAATGCGTGTTAAAGAGGTATTGTCAAGTTAGATGTTGTTGCGAGAAAGGACCGTGCACTCAGACTATATTCATGAGATAAACGAAAAATAACTAACAAAGGGAGAAAACAATACACCAGAATTTACATAATTCGGTAAGAATGTTGATACACGAGAAAAATGGCGATTGATGAATCCACCATGAACAATGAAGTGTATAAGTTTAAATCAAAAGCTCTCTCAATTCTTAAACGTTTGCCTCGCATATCTCTGAAAGAGAAACCTTAGAAACACCCTTAAGAGACTCGGATGTGTAATGTCCCATATATGTAATCATCAGGCATTAAAGCGGGAGTTATATATCGAGTTGGCGGCATCTCCCTGCCGCCTAGCCGCACGTCCAGTGCGCCCGAGCATTTCCAGGCTCCAGGTAGGGCGGTCGGCCACTCTTCCCTGGGCGCCGGGCTGATGGCCCCGTCACTCAGCCTATGCCCCAACTACTAACGCAAGTGCCCGACCAGGTGGCGTATCTTTGCCTAGCACCTACCCCATCTTCGATTTCCATCGTACGCTCCCTTGGATGCCTCATTAAACTCCTACTCGGGCATATCCACATCTCGGAGCTTCAATCCTCGATGGGGTCGACAGCCAAAGCTCAAGACATACTCAGTAGGTGTAGGAGGCTTGAATACCTTGAAATTTGGCGGACAACTTCCTAGAAGTAGAAGCAGCTACTAGATGTTGCAGCCCAACGTTCACAACCGTTGAGATTAGCACCCGTAAGAGTGTTGTGGCACTTGATTTTATTATGGTATTGAAGTTCGAAGTCCTTGGTTTGATCTCTCGTACTTTTTCCCCTTTTACCTGTTTATGAGGTCTCTTTATTTTTATTTATCGTGATTCAACCAATGGCGAAGGCAGAAATCTAGACCAAGGAGCAAGAACAATAAAACAAAACAAAACAAAAAAGATATCGTTAAAAAAATCTTATCTTGATAAGGAGAGAGAAATAGACAAATATCCTACCAAACTTATTCATTTTTTTTTTTTTATCGAAACTCATTCGTTTAGTAAAAGCAATACTGAGCCTCGACCAGGGGAGGGAACAAGCCCCAATAAGTCTTGTCATTGCTCTCCACAATCCATGCTTTAAGGACTTCCACATGCTATGACATTTCTTGTAACGTGAAATAAGTTTATTGCCAATTGGTGAATGTTAATGTGAAATTTTATGGATCAACCTAAAAGTAAAAGTTATTAGACGAAAGCGGGATCTAATATTTAATTAGTCTAACACTCCAACACTCCATCTTGCGTTTAGTCTGGTCTTTTATCTAATATAAACATGGAAATTTAATTAGGGAGATAAATAGGGTCTAGTAAGATTTGAATTCAAGATTTCCAATTTTGATACTATGTAAGATTTTATAAAATCACTAACAGTTATTCTAAAAACTTAAATTGCTAGATAAATGTGAAGTTTAATATTTAATTATTCTAACAGTTAAGATTGGAAACGGAGTTATTACCTCGCTCTAACACTTGGTTTTCGATTGCAGCTGATTGCTAAGAAATAAGGTTTGATTGGATACGATCCAATAAAAGACCCTTTTGAATTTAACATGCTCTATCTTTTGCTTAGCAAAACAACGGAATAGGAGCAAATAAGTAGAATCCCAACATACTTTGTGTGTACTTTTTTTTTTTTTTTTTTTTTGGGATCAAGTAAGAACATATGATAATTTAAAAATCTAAATAAATAACTTGAAAAAAGAAGAGAAAAAACATTGGCTATGCTACTAGCAATCACATCAATCGCCTAAGCGAGACGACCATTACATTGTGGACGCCAATCACCAACCATTATCGACGGAGAATGTTATAATGACTCTTTTTTAACGTGCATCGTCCTGTTGAGGTTTAGCTAACTCATTACGGTCCAAACGTTTCGCTAGGTCACTCAAGTCCCCGTCCACATTATCCAATCCAACGCGGCAGTTCCGAAATAAACAGCCGTCGAAGGCTACCTTATAGCTATACATACTCATCACTAAGACGAAGCTATTAAGCACCGACTCTTTCGACAGCGCATGTCATTACAGAATCAAGCCTTTCAATTATTAACTCCCACTCCCTATCTTCCTCGTGTATCGTGTCCGCGCAGACAAAGCACAAATTCGCCACGTTTTGTTCGCAGTTAATTAATCAACAAAACTATTCTCTCCTCATTTAGAGGTAGATATAACCAGCAACATCTGCACCGATGCTTTTGGCCGATGAAATAAGTGATTTCTTTTTGGCCGGACTCCACTTCCGCACATCATCATTTGATATAACATAATATATAGTTATATTTTTGCTAATGTTAAAAAAAAGTCTAACCCAAAAGATAATGTTAAAAAATCCAACTCAAAAGTCTGAACTATTAATTAGAACAAGATAGCATGAATATAAAAAGTGTATATATTCCGTTGTCAAGAGACATAGAACAATATTTCAATACATTTTCTCATGTCAAGCTATACTAGGAGCGACATGTAGAATATGACCGATGGTAGTGGACACACATATGCAAAAAAGGAATAGCATTGACTTCGACATTACATTACAAAATTCAATTTAACAAGTTAAACTTTTCAAACAGTTGATAGCGACACAAAATCATACATTATATCATAATATATGATCACGAGTACAAATATTTTTCAAATGCCTTATTCACTGCCCACTTATATATACTCCCTTGCTTTAGCCAAAGTCCAATTTATACTTAAGAGAGAGTGTCAAGATATTTAGATATTAAATCATCTCTTCATCAAACAATTAAAATTTTTAAAATTATTTATAATAATCTTACAAAATCTCACGGTTAATGCGTATGCTCTTATGTCAGATTGCCACTTTTCGGGCCCTCACGGGGCTAAAAAGTGAAGCATTTATAATAACCACCCAGACTAGCATTTGAGTACGAAACCTCCCCTCCTCTCACTTTCTCCCCCCTCAAGACCGCACCACCTTTTCGCATCGTTTCGGCTTAAAAATCTTTCTTGCTTTATCATGGTCTCTCCACAACGACACTGCAATTAACCTTCAAATCAGCTTTAAGCAGCGGATCGCACACGAGGTGATGCGCGGGGTGATGCTGGCAAACTGCCGGTGTGGCGCGTCGAGGATCTCGGAATCAAAGTGGGGGGTGAAGTTGAGTTGGCTCTCGGACCACTTCTGACGCTCGTGGTCCCGAAATCCCATGCGACGGTGGGGATCGACGATCATGGATCGCACGTGATCATCGGTTCGCCTTTCGTTTTAATGTCGAGAGGACATCATTGATTGTGCTGCGTTTTCCCATCCATCTAATTATTACTCCTCAGTCCTTTCATCTGCCACCTATGTACGATAATACCCGTTTTTTTAACATCTGTTCTTCGAATGGGGTTTGACTTGATCGCGATCTAATGATGATAATTGCATTATACGGCGGACCACCGTGCGGTAATGATGGTTTCTTAGGGATAATTTTAGTGGAGGCAGGTGACGATGCACGTTGAGTTCCGAGAACCATGTCGAAAGAGTGGCATTCTTGTTGACTGCCCAAGTTAAGCAATGTTAATAATTTTTCATGCGCTATGACGTTTTTGGGACATATGTACGGTGATGTCTTGAAAGTCAAACATTTTCACATTAAGTACTCATGACAAGTGCCATGAGGTGTCCTCAATCTAGTGACCTAGGTGAGGGGTTAAATGCAAATTTTCAAAGGGAAGATCACTTATTAATTAGAGCGTCTTCCGCACATATTGACCTAGGAGCTATTCCATCACTCTATCAATAAAGCCTTGCCGACAGTTTGTCTGTGCTCGTTGAAGTCGGCCGAAAGGTCGAGTACTCTGTATCAATGTTAAAAGAAAACACTATACATGGTACTAAGACCAAGTTGAAATTAAAAAAAAAAAAAAAAAAACAAATATATGCATATATGGAATTAATAAATGAAACTTTACTTGAGGAGAGATAGAGGTGAGTTGGTCATCAAAATCAATTCAATTGCCATCTTGTTTTGGCCCTTCAAACCTTCCTAGATCATAAATTATTACATATCTCCATGTTTTAGTGTTAGGATAATTCCAGCCCTGTGTGAGAGGAAGCATTAGAATATTTTGATAAGAAGGCCACACTTTCATTTAAAAATTTGATATTTCCATTGCAAATAATGCAATATTCCATGATTAATGTAATATATAAGGTTCCATAAATATGCTTTGATACTTGATAGGGTTACTAATTTGTTCCACATCTAACTATGAAAATTATCGTCAAAACTATGTGTGTATAGGATAACAATTAGGACATGACCATCTTTCATTAGGACTATTGTTAGGCTAGAGTTGAGCACGCGCTACACACATTTGCAAAGGGGAATAAATATGTACCAAAAAAAAAAAAAAAAAAAAAAAAAGGTACATTGAGGGTTGCCTAAAGAAGAAAAGGGTAGTTTTTATTTTTTTTTTTTTTTTTTTTTTTTTTTTATGGAGACGATGCGTGAGGATAGCTACTCTTTGAATGCAGCAAGTGGATGTTTTGGTTGTCGACAGAACTTAAATTATAATTTTTTTTCTTATTATCTTATTAAGGTTAGTTTTGCAATGATTATAAAGTGAGTTAATCAAGTGTTTTGACACAATATTTAGAAGATGCATTGTACTCAAAGCGTTTATTTTGGGCATCATTCAGTGACTAGCACAGTGGCCCTCACGAAATCAACTTGAATTTGAACCGGGATTCAGATCTAGCCTTTCCAAAATCAGATTTCCTTTATGTGCCATATCCACTTAAACTTGATTTTTTCCTAATTTTCCTTCCCTGTCTAATATTTGTTCGTGTCCATGTAAAAGCAAACTGTCCAAATTGGAGATCCATTGTCAAAGAGCTAAGCATCATTTTTACTTTAATCACCTTAAATTAAGGCTCCATTCATTTCATGCAAAATAACTTCCACGAAAACATTTTGTGGATTTTTCGACATATTCATTTTACAGAAAATAAACTAATCAAGAAAAATGTTTTTCTTTATTAGAAAAACACATTCAAAAGTGAAAAATATATATATATATATATATATATATTTTTTTTTCATCTTTAAAAAGTAGAAAACATTTTTCATAACTTCTTTCACATTACTTTCTTTCATCAAACACATTTTCATTTTATTTTAATGTATTCTTTTTCTTTTTTAAAAATAAATTTTTTATTTTATTTTTCCTTTTTTTTTCTTTTTTCTTTCCTTTTCATCTTCTTCTTTGGCCTTGGCCAATCACTAGCCACAATAATGGCCGACGACCCATGGGCCAATTCAAGCCTTGCCGACCTATGGCGAGGCTTTGCCTCACTTAATCTAGCATAGTTGAGGTTTGTCGAGCAAGCTTGGCTTGAGCCGGATAAGGCTCAAACCTCGCCCGTGCTCGCCAAAGGTTCATTGGGCTCTAGTGAGCTTAGGCAAGGCCCAGGCACCGCCCAACTCGTTGGATTTGGCAAAGCCGAGCTTGCTGAGCAAACCTCAGCTTTGTTAGATTGGGCAAGGCTTGAGCTAGCCTGTAGCCAATTGCCAACCACCGCCATGGCTAAGGATCAGCCAAGGCCAAGGAAGGAGATGAAAAGGAAGGAAAAAATTAAAATTAAAACTGATTTAAAAATTATTGAAAATGAGTGTGTACTTGAAAAGATTTCCTTAACAAACGGTAGAAAATATTTTCTAATTTAATTTCAAATTTCAATATAACACCAAAACATATAATTATTTTTTTTTAAATGACTTTTTAAAAAATATTTCTTAGAAATCTCATATTTTTCGCAAAATGAACCTTTTTTGATATTTTTAGGTCAAACTTAAGATCAAACTTATTAGATCAAAAAAAAAACTTATCATGGGTGTCTGGAGTAGTTATGTACTTAACAGGCGAAAATGGAACGTCTTCTCCCTTGATTTGACCCCACGTGGCCTATTCTGAGCTTTTCAGGGATTAAAGTAGACTTGCTCACTCTAATCATAGTTGTAATATTGGGAAATGATATGTTAATGAGTTGCAGACAAATCACTTATTTTCTTTATAATTTTGGGGCACGGGTATGGAGAGACAGCTACAAGAAAGTCCCTGGAATATCTTGTAAGAACCATGAACTTAAATTCAGGCTCTTGGCCTATTCCGGTTGTCATGAATCAAAGCATTTTTTACGTAATTTGTGAAATTTGAACAAATAATATCCAATTTCAAAATTGAAAATCCTTGATAACTCAACCAATCGTGTCTATCCTGAACGATTAAGAATCACTTCATAGCCTTTGAAGGTGCAGCACAATATGGAGTGGTGACTTCGAGAGTATCCGAGTTGAGATCGAGGTGCATGCACAGATTCACTCCAATCAAAGGGTACACCGCCGTCTCCTCCGCAAGATGTTCAAGCTCCCATTGACTCATTGAGCTCCAAGATACCAATGGCCCCACTCCCGATCTCCAAAGAATTCTCGGGACATATCACATAATTTCTCACATCTGTCTCTGTCTCGCATTCTATTCAGTGGAAAAAATTGGCCAACATATATAGTCCCAAAACCGTTCGTTTCCTTTCGTATTGACAGCCTTTAATCATGCCATGTGAGTATACATACCCGATTGGTTCCCGGGTCATTGTGTTCTTTTTGACTTCTGCATTGGAAACTGTCAAATGAAAGCTCCTTGTTGGGATGAAAAATGCCCACTTCCGGCTCGCAACTATAGAAATTTTGGTTTTTAATGCATAAAGAATGCACATCCAATCGTTTTCCTAGTCTGGACAAAAGAATGCACAGTCTTTTCCTTGCCTCGGAGGATAAACGTCGAAGGGAGAGGTGGATAAACACTTGAATATGCAGAATTCTATTGTTATTTATCTAAAAATACGAATTCTTTCATAAGTATTAGAAAGGGTCGCAAAACGGTTCGTAGAAAAATGGTCGATTCTTTTCTTTTCAGGTAATTTGTTGATAACTTACCCCTCTTTTTTATGAGATGACCAATTCTTTTGATAGTTTTGCAAAATGGCAATCTTTATTCCAACTTACCCACTTCTAAAAGTGACCCCTCTCTCTCTCTCGTTGTCCAATGGGTCAGTTTTTTCTTTGCACGATTTATTGTCCGCGAAAAAGAACATTCTTCCAATTTTGGTGATGGACATAGGAAAAGGAATATCAAACTTTGATCCCCAGAAAGGAAAACAAGAGGGGAAGAAAATGGAAAAGGAAAAGAAAAATTCCAATGCATCTATTTGTACAAGGAATTAGATTAGGCGGAGCTGCACTTCCCTAGGCACCCTTAAAAATGCCAGAATTCAACCATGCAGTAGACCCCAAAATCAAATGAACCGATCCTTTTGTGGTGTCAAGAATCTGAAGAAAAAGATTGGAGAAGTGACTCCCCACTCAAATAATAACTTGAGAATGTGTCACTAAGTTGAAAATTCCCTGGGGAATTCAGATCAAGCTGGACGCCACTGAAGTACAAAGGAAAAGCTCTTTTGGTCATCTCACGGAGCTTCAATTATAGTACGCATATGTTGTTTGGAGACGCATTACATTGATTGATTTGAACCTCATCTCTCCGAATTCGTTGCGAGGATTATGTTGTTGAGGGACAAGCGGCATCTTTAGCGAGTGCACAACGGGGAAATGATTATAGAGGTGTTGATTCAGAGATATCTTTGTCATCAAGCGACTCTGAGATACTATCGGTTTATAAAGTTGATATACTAAGCGGTATGATAAAACCTTAAATGGGTGTTTCGAGAAATTAAACTGTGTAGAAATACTTGATGAGAATCTTCCTTTATACTTTTGTGAGCCAAAATGATGTCATCATAGTATGTGTATACTATTATTCCTAAGTCGATTTTGCGTCATTTTTAGTTAATTATGTTAATTCCACAAAACTTATGGCTTGCCCCTGCGAAATTAGGAATGTTTAACAAAGCCCACCAAATTAGATGTGGCCCCGCTTGTGGCCATTGTAGGGTCGATGCTCTGAAGTGGGCTACGGACCTCACAAAAGCTTAAGAAGGGCCCAATTTGTAGTTTGGAATAATGTAGGCCACTCCATGCAGAACCTATAGAGACATTGTCGGCGGCTCCCGGTGCAAACGAGCCCAATTAACGTCGACCGTCGCCCATAACATCAGGTGGATTTCACGTAAAACTAGGTAAAAGAAATAATTAGAAAAGTCTAATTAAATAAATTCTATATGAACATCAAATACCATCACCAAAAGCTCTAAAATTTCCAAAAATATATAGATTACATCATAGTGAAACAACTTTCGACTGGGATGAACCTCTGTTGGGAATTAGATAAATGAAGGGAAAAGACATGATTTGGAAGGGTTAGACATGCATTTAGCATCTCTTTAAAAAGTTCAAAGATGTAGATTTTTTGGAGGGACCGGGAAAACTCCTTCCCCATAATTTTTAGCGGAGAAATTGACACAAATAATCTCTAAAATCAAAATCAACGTTCGATGTCATCCTTAAATTATTACTTCGTTTAATATGATTTTTGAACTATTTTAAATATTCAATCTAATCCATAAACTTTTAATTTGTTCAACTAGTTCATCAACTTTATAAAATAACGTTAAATCAGTCATTCGATACTATTCACAAGTTTCATAATTACACCATTGCCCAAATTTCAAAATATCTTTTCATGTCAATCTAATTCCTAAATCAATAAAAAAAAAAATGCTATCTTTTTACTGCTTTGGGCTTTACAAATATTACTCTAGTTTCATTCATTAGTATTTTAACTTGTGATCTCCATAAAAGTGACAATATAATCTCATTTAGAGTTATATTGGATTCATATTTCTTTTTATCTTGAAAATAAGGGTTTCAATAAGAATATTTGTTGACGATACTAATTTATCCATAGATTTCTTGTACCTAAATATATCTAAATCTCCTCTAATTTTTTTAGATAGATACTTTTTTTGAGTTTTTGTGTTTCATGTTTTCTTAATTAAATGTAGTTAAATTTGTCAATTTGGCAAGACTAGTTTAAATTATTTAAATGGAAATATTGTAATATTTATAAAAATCCCAAAGGTAAAAAGAGTAATAAAAAGATAACATATTTTTGTTGATTTAAGAAATAGTTCGAAATGAAAAATTTATTACAAATCTAGGTAATAATGTAATTATGAAAGCTTTTGATTTTTATGAAATGTTGAGGTACTTGATTAGACAAATTAAAAATTTAGAGACTAAATTGGATATTTTGAAATAATTCAAGGACCACGATGGACGTATTAAAACTCAAGGACAAAATTACATATTGGTCAAATATTTTGGATTATTTGTGTTATATTTCCTTTTGGAGCCACTAATGGTGTTGATTTTGGACTCTCCTGCACAATTTATTATCTGAAAAACAAAAGACAGCTGTCGCTTCTACACGCCTGATGATTTGTTCCAAATTAATGAAAGAATTGCCTATTAGTGACATATCCCTCGAAATAGAACATTCTTCCATTTATGGTGATGAACCCACGAAAAAGAATCTCAAACTTTAATCCCCTAAAAGGAAAAAGAAGGGACAAGACCCCCGCGCCGGGGGGTGGGTGTTGGAGGGCCATAGAGCCAGCAAAAAGAAAATAGATTTTTCTATTTAATTCTAAAAATATGTATTTAACAACTATACAAAATTTTTATTCTCGAAATAAAAATGTATTTAATAATAACACAAACTTCCTCCCTTCCAAGTAGCGACGGACGACGACCAGGCTGATGATGGATGGTGGCCGGTGGCAGCAAATGAGCAAACCACTTAGCCACGAGGACGAATGATGAGAAGTGTTCTTTTTTTTTTTTTTTTTCTCATTTCTATTCAAAAAATATAAAAGTAAAAAAAATTATTTTTGATTTCTATTCTAAACTTATTTATGGAGTAAAAACTATTTCAAAAATAGAAAAATGAAATGATTTACCAAACCAATTTCTATTCCATAAACAAATCTGTAATATAAAAATAGTTTTGTAATAAAAATAGAATGGTTATCATGTGCGCCCCTATTTATAAAATGAATTAAATTCGGCAAAGTGCATCCCTAAAAATGCCATATTTCAATCATGCAATAGACCCTAAAATCAAATGAACCGATTAAGAATCAGAAGAAAAGATTGGAGAAGTGACATCCCACTCAAATAATACATGTAACGACATGAGAATGTGTCGCTAAGTTGAAAATGCTCTGGGGAATTCTGATCAAGCTGGACACCACTGAAGTTACAAGAATAGCTCTTTTGGTCACCTCAGGGGAGACACCTAGTTTTGATTGATTTGAACCCTTGTCTCTCCGTATGTATAGCAACGGTCGTGTTCTTGAGAGACAACTGGCATCTATATTATTGAGTGCACAACTTTGTGATAACTTTGTCGTCGAGTAATACCAAAAAAC
Organism: Eucalyptus erythrocorys; assembly: GCA_014182555.1. Classification (NCBI taxonomy): domain Eukaryota; kingdom Viridiplantae; phylum Streptophyta; class Magnoliopsida; order Myrtales; family Myrtaceae; genus Eucalyptus; species Eucalyptus erythrocorys. Next base: position 33,609,376 of record CM024603.1, on the reverse strand, counting down.
TAAGATCAGTTTATTAAGTTAATCTACCGAGTTGTATCTTAAAACTCTATATGGATGCTCCAGTAAATTAATTGTATTAAAATACTTGATAAGAACCTTCCTTTATAATTTTTGGAGCCAAATTGATTCCATAAATCAGCCTTTACTATCTATAGTATCATTCCTTGGTCAGTTTTGTGTCATTTTTGAGTTAATTATGTTCATTCAACATAACCCATGGATTGCCCCTGGGAATCAGGAATGTCAACAAAACCCACCAAACTAAATTGGGCTTTACCACCACATATCAATCAGGTACGCAAGGCCCTTGTAAAGTCGGTGCCCCGAAATGGGCTACCGGCCTCACAAACCCATCAAGAAGGGCCCAATTTAGAGTTTGGGCTAACGAAAGCCGCTCCATACAGGATCCACAGAAACATTATCGACTATTCCCGGCACATGTGAGCTCAACTCTCACATCCACTCTTATCCGTTAGATCAGGTAGATGCCAGGCAAGGCCCATCTTATCTAAACCAACCGTGGGACAAGATTTCTCCCAACCTACAAGGCTGCCATTATCCACGTAAACTCTTTGATGTATTAATTAGGAGGTAAGCCCACATCTAGGAAAATCTTGGGCTTGTGAATTGCTCGACTAACCCTATGAATCATGTAAGACGCGAGTTAAAACTCGAGTGAATAACCCAAGTGAAGAATTATTTGTTCTTAATGATATGTGAAACTCAATATGTACCTTGTGAGCTTAATCAACATGGGTCCGCTTCCTAACCGTCAAGTCAATTTTGTGGGATATTGACGTATGTACTAACATTTCATAAATTTATTTATGTTGCTTGCCTCTTCTTCACATGGAGTTACGTTGGAGTACATATAATTAGGGGTGAGGAAGATGAGGTCGGTACAATTTTGACGTAATCAATCCAAACTGTTTACTGTATTGTAGCTAGGAACGAAACCAAACCATTATTGCAGGTTGGTTCGGCAATGGAACCTAATGGACCTTTTATTTCATTTTTTTCCTCCATTTTCTGTAATTTCATGAGCTTAAACTTACTATACTAGCTTGGAAGAAGAATTAATTATATGAAAAGACCAAAATTTACCCTCCTGCCTATTCATAAATTCATACAAAATTAAAAAATCAAACCTACTTCCAATTAACCAAATAGGCTATTTAGTGTATAGATTAAAATAAAGTAACTAAAATACTAATCGAATATACAATGTGGTTTCACGGTTCGATTTGATTTCAAGAAAGGTCAAAACCAAATCAAACAGCAAAGAAATGCTTCGCGTTCCCCCATAAAAGTACTCTCGAACTGAATCAACCCGCCACGAATAATTTGGTCCAATATGATTAACAGTTCAAACCGCTTTTATCTCAACCCCTATAAATAATGCTTGGCCTGAGTACTTGCCTCAGATAGGCAAGAACATCGTCCTCTGAGCTGGCCCACCTTCCCCGTGCGAACAAGCCGAACAAATTAACCGGGTTGAAATTAGGATCCAATGACACTACTAATTACAGCACGAAGACTTGGGGATCATTCATTGTAATTTTGCAATTTGACTTTGACCAAGCATATCAGAATTCGGAAGGCCGCCATGACGTGAACAAAATCACAGAAGTCAAAGCTTACACGACGAGAAGATGTCGCGAAAGTCTTGGGATTGAGCTCATCCGTTGACTCCAGGCTGTAAACGGAGAATGGGCGGTCCATTTCATTCAATTTTTAGTTTTTTTTTTAAATTTTTTTATCGGACAGTTATGCTCTGTTGTGATTTTAATTTTATTGTTATTTTTATGGCCAAAGGACGATTATTCCATTCATTTAGGCATTAGAAGAAAGGCACGTGTGATGTATGTGGTGATGTGAGTCCGCTGAATTTCACAATTTTAGGCTTAGAAAAATGGCACATATGATGCATATGATGATTGAATTTTTTACTTTTTATAATTATTTTTTGTTCATATGGGATCATTTTTTTGCTTTTTTTGGTTGGCCGAAATAGGGTCGTCAGAGATTCGGACAACAAAGAAAAAGAAATTAACAAAAATACCCACAAAAAAATCACCTCAATTCCCACCCTTATTTCACACGCCACGCACCGTTATTAGCCGACAATGGCCTCAAGGCGTCCAAGTCCGACCACCGTTGATGGCGGCCATTTCATCGCTATTCGGCCATTGACGACAGCGGCTGATTTCTTCACACCCTTGTCGCCAACATTGATCTTGACTCGATTTCCATTGTTTTAAAAAATCCTTTTAAATTGGATAATCAATTTATCTAGTTATTTTTGTGCAGTTGGTTTAATCATGTTGTGCGGGTCTTGAGTTTCAAAGGCTTTAGGAAACTACAGAAGTTGCGAAAAAGAGTTCAAGTAGAATCGGATGTCCAACTGGGTATGAATGGTTCAGGCGTCCAACCTTGAGAAAATTCGATGTCTGAGGATTCAAATAAGTCGAACAACCATCCATGTCTATGACAAACATCGGACTTGCAATAGTGTTGGCATCAAATCCACAATAGCGAGAGTATTCTTCACGCTCAATTTCAAACGTCCGGCCACTTCACCGGCGGTCGAGAAAAATTCGCTGTTTTCCCTTCTTGAAAAAGGTCTATGGGAACAAGGACATGAACAAAGGCTACGTTTGGAAAGCCTTTTGGGGAAAGTCCTTAGCAAAATGCAAAGACCTTTGAGATATAGGTGTTTTGCAAAATGTAAATTGTGTTTGGTAAATTGTAACTTAGAAGCCCTTTGCGAAGTACCTTTGGACAAAATAGTGTTTGGGGGGGACAAAGGGTTTTTGTGAAAATAAAAAATAAAAAAAAATAAAATAAAAAGAAAATCGGCAAGGGCAGCTCCAACCGGCGGCTGGTGGCGACCACCGGCGACCTTCGGCGACCCCGGATCTGGGCCGCCGAGGTCGCGCGCGTCGCGCGACGCCGTCGCGACCGCATCTGGGGTCGCTGGAGGTCGCGCCTGGGTCGCGTGCGTCTCGGCGAGGGCGGTGCCTGGGTTGCGTGACCTCGGCGAGGGCGGCGCCTGGGTCGCGCGACCTCGGCGAGGGCGGCGCCTAATCTGGTCGCGACTCCTCCACGAAGGTCGCGGCCGACAACGCAGATCTGGTGGCTACTAGATTTGCGTCGCGGCCGGCGCGAAGGTCACGGCCGGCGACCAAATGGGTCGCGGTCGCGACTTCCGCGAGGTCGCCTGAAAGTCACGACCGGCGACCACATCTGGTCGCGCGACCCTCACCGAAGGGTCGCGCGGCTGCGGCGGGCGGAGGTCGTGGCGCGGCGGGTCGGCGTGGCGGTCGCGACGGTCGCCGGTCCCTTCGTCGGCAGTCACTCAAGAAGAAGAAGATCAAAGAAGATCGAAGAAGATGAACAGTGATGGCAAGGTCGGAAAAACGAAAAATGAACGGGGACAATTTGGGAAATTTTTTTTTTTTTTTTAAGGGGGCTTAGCATGCCGAGAAGGCTGAATGCCCATGGCAGCTCCCCACCTGCCTTGGGCTTTCAGCTTTGGGGATACTTGGCCTTCCCCAAATGGGGTTTTAAAATTTTTATCAAACACTCCAAACTTGGGCTAAGGGGCTTTGGGGGGTGGAAGTGGCTTGGCAAGGCCACTCCCAAACGCAGCCAAACTCTTCTCCATCTAGCGGCCAATCATCTCTTTTGCGTCTCCCGTTTTGAAGGAAACCGAAGTCTCGTCAAATCAGACCTTACCACTGACTCGCGATTTGTCTTTCTCTCCCTTTGCTTATGAACTTGAAATTGCTCTCAAACCTCTTTGGACAACATAATCAAACATTTTAAATTGCAACCAATCTAAGGTATTTACTTGCTGTATGAGGCAAGTGAAAACTCCTCGGAGTCGTCAAACCCTAATTTTCAATTGGGCTACCGACAAAATCTAAGTTACCAAACTCAAAATCCCTTTTTGACCAATAATAATATACGAACAAAACGCAGCCACTCGAAGAATTTACAAGTGATTTTTTCTTTTCGATCTCATCTATTGTCCACCTCCACGACAGCTAAGTCTAGTGCTCAGATTTCTGGCAACAGAAGTGACCAAGTCACCGACGTGCTTTCCTCCACCTCCTCTCCAAACGATTTGGACTGAAGTTGTTCGATGGACCAACACAGTCCCAACATTTACTTGCCCAACAAAAACTAGTTACCTTAGAAAAAATTATCAAATCGATCTTAAACTTATTGTATGTTAGATAATTATGTCCTAAACTTTTCAATTTTGTGTAATATTGTCCTAAACCAACTTATCCAAAAAGATTATATTATAATTTTGCGCAAAAATTTAGGACTATGGTGTCAAAATTGAAAAATTTAAAGTTAAATTGACATTTATATGACAATATTACGACTAATTTGGTAATTATCACCGCTCACCATGTGTTTAACGAAAGTGGTTGGCTAGAAGTTAGCTACGCTAAGTAATGAGAAACGGTCAAAGGGGGAGACAGGCACTCCTCGTGTGTCGGGTTGGGAAATTGCTGGACGATCAAAGTCAACTAAGAATGCTGAAGATATTAAATTGATAAGTGTGCAGGAGTTAGATACGCATGTACGTCGTGGCATGCCTTAAATTCTCGCTAATGGCCTTGCTTTCCACGTAACTCGTGTACTTTTCCATTCGTATGAATATGACGGATCAACTATTATATATATTTTTTATTTAATCTAAGGGTGATGCAAATGGATAGAATTAGTGCGAACAAAAAAGCCATACAGGAACTTGTATTTTTTTAGCTAGGCTCGACATGAATTTCATAAAATTTTAAATTGAGATTGGTTTGATCTAATAAATTTAGCTCATGCTAGCTTCTCGAATATCACACCATACCCATCAACAATAGATGTGACCAAGTACACTTAAGTGAAATTTTCAATATGCAGCTAGAAATATAATTTCCGGATGATTAATGCTAAAAACACAATATTTTCGATCGAATCTCTGGATACATACGAGCAAGTTGTATGTAGTATAATACAATGCTTCTCTAAGGATCCAATAAAAACCCTAAATATCGAGAATATGGTGTTATTGCACTATGTTATGTCAACATTTTTTTTTGGTCGGTAATGTTAAGTCAACATAAATCATCGAATTCATTTTTTTTTTTTTTTTTGTCGGTCAACATAAATTATCGAATTCAATGAGCTGGAATCACTAGCTTTTGAAATAGTCGTTTGCAACATTTGACCGGCGGTGGTATTTTTTCAAATGCGTCAATCATTTAATATAATAATTATTCTAATATTAAGTAAATTGTCTGTAAGTGATGACTAGATCAAGCTGTGGCGCTGTTTCCACGTACGAGGAATGAATATCACTTGCTTATCCTAAAAAGAAGCCAAGTCAAAATTTTCCTCGAACACGGCTTACATTTACCTAATTGACGTAAAGGGACCGATGAGGAATGATTGAATATCGCAATGACTTCAATGCCTAGATCTCGAACTTTAGGAGTTACTTTCCAATGAGGAAAAACACACGCAAGGGACCGATAACGCTACGTCGCTACGAAGAACATCACCTGGTGTGGTTTGACCAGTACAGGATTTTCCTGCAGAAACGCAGGGTTCAGTCCATGTTCGAGCCTTTTTACTCGGTCCGCTGTCGGTGAATGAGCTGTGCGTGCACCGGCGCACGAAATCAAAGCAGCGGCACGTGACGCCTAGGTTTGACCCGGAAAGATTTGAAACTTGCCGTCCAAGTACCTCGACACGAAGGGCGGTAACAGGACTCGGCACCGCGCATCAGTCGAACGTCGGATTGGTCGAACGCAGGTTTCCATCCACGTCTGCGTTGGCGGGTAGGTGGGCGGGGTCGGTCAGGCTTGTCCGACGACTGTCGCGTCTTAATGAAACGCGACTAAATCGCATGTTAGTTGCACATTTGCCAAGGGTAAGTTGACCCATGTCGAATGGGAATTAGACCTAATAGAGAGGAGAACAAACGCAAATCTAGTCCAAGTAATGGGGCTGGCTATGTGGCTCGTTGAACGACTTTCCGGGTTCCCATTCCAAGTCGCCTGCCTTTCGCCATTGTCAAAGTCAAAAGCCAACAAGGCGGAGAGAGAGAGAGAGAGAGAGAGAGAGAGAGAGAGAGCAAAGCGAGATGATACACGGACAAATCCTTATGCAAACAAATCAAACGTGTATATCATGTATTATCGTATAACAACCTTCACCGTAAAAGTCATGAAAGAATGCGTATTATACAGTCCCTAATCACCGACGAGCCGTCGACCTGGACCAAACGTATACATAGACTAAGCTCTCCGGCAAAAAAAAAAAATAGAATAAATAAATAAATAAATGTATTCATATAGAACATCTTGTCAGATACCACGAGGCAGAATGAAAGAACCAGACCGCCGGCGAGGATTCCGGAGAAATGTATGGTCTTCCCGAAGATTCAACCCGTTCAGTTTCCCGGCGTGGAGTTGAGCTCAGAGTTGTGCCTCGGGTTTGGGCTGGAAGGCGGCACGGTCGAGCCCTTGGGGAGGTAGCTGAAGATGCTGCCGCGGTGGCGGAAGGCGGTCTTATGGGGATGATGCCGCGGGCCGTGGGGAGGAACCGGGAGGGGCAGCGTCGTCATCGTCATCGTCGTGGTGGGGCCGGGCCGAGCAGCGGTGCATGTGCCGGCGAGGAGGAGGATGAGGAGGAGAGCGAAGGCGCACAGGGCTTTGCGTGCCAGATCCATCGGCGGGGCTGATCCGGAGACGAGGAGGGGAAGAGGAAGAGGCGATGAGAAAGAGAGAGGGAGAGAGTAATGGGCTTTAGAAGTTGGTAGGGTTTTCTTTTTCCGAATGCGGTATATGGGCAGGGAGGAGGAGAGGGGGAGGGTTTTTATTAGCGCTCGCGAAGCGCGAAATGGAGATGAAGGGGAGATGATGTGTCCAGAATGGAAGTGCTAGAGAAAATGCAGTGAAGTGCACGCAACCGCCCCAATTTTCCTCATTGTCAACGCCGGGGAGGGCAAAACATTAGAGGGAAAAAAAAGATCGAAAATATAAGAAAACGGGGCAAATTATATGCATGCATACATATAGGACATAGGGTAATTCGATTGTTCCGTTTTTTAGAAGTGGACTTCTTGCGATCGTTATCCAAAAAATGCGCGAGGAAAGGATTAGGGAAATTGCCATTCGTTTGGAGATAAAACACGCTTTCTCCTCTCGAGGAGGCGTGGGGAGCAAGCCTCGCATGGAAAGGGGCGGTGGATACACGATACGACGCCCCTAAGCCGCGTTTTGGGTAGTTTGTTGGGAAATGACGGTTGACCTCTTCTCCCTTCCCCTCCATTAGTCAGCGATACGGCCCGTCGGTAGTTTCGCAAAACCGCGCGAGTAGGCACGATAGAAAACACGCCGAGAAAATTCAAATGGTCCGTCTACCGAAGATCGCGAGATCAATTTCACAGGAAATAAGGGGCGGAGGTGAAAATAGATCCGGGATCCAGAGTACCGTCTTTTTCTCATATTGATTAGGAGTTGGAGCAGAGTGCTCGACTCGACGAGAGGTAATACATTCCGATTGGTAACTGTCGCAGCTTTCGCATGATGAGATTCGAGATTGAATGGTCGAGTTTTCAAGCATTCATAGTTCAATTAAGGTTTCTTGGCTATGTAAAATTAGGTCACCCAAGATCTTCTATTAGTGGGTCCCCATTAATCTCTAATTCTTTTTGGCATCTCATCACCCTTTTTAGGTGGGCTCGCTTCATGAATTGACAGCAACGTGACTTTACAATTTTCTTCTACGGAAATGGAATTTTTCTTTCACTTCTCATTTCCGATGTAGCATGAAAGAGTGGAGATGAACATAATCGATGTGCAACGTATCATGGCATTTATTCATCTTTTTTTCAATTTTGGCTTCAAAATTATTGGTTACATCAGCAATGTGAGGATTCGGGGTGCGTTCGCAGTGGAAATCAAGTGGACATAATTCGACCACATGAACAAGTCGCTAAAAATGAAATCTTTTGCGTGAGAAGCTCTTGTAAGAAACCGTAAACCTCTTCTCCACGGGCCCCACCACTAGTTGTAATTTATTTTATCTTCATTTTATTGGAACCACTAATGAATTTCATTGGTGATGATGTTTGACTCTAGGGTTTTAAAAAAGAAAAACAGAAGAATCTATTGATAAAATCGGTGGGGTACATTTCGCCTGAGGAAACGTCGAGTTCTAAATCTCTAATTTCATATACTTTCATAGGTGCTTTTTGATTTTGAGATCAGATCGTAATACAAATAATTTCTCCTTGATGCACTAGCCCGGACATAGACAGCGATGTCTATGTTTATGGTTGCCAAAGATTTTTTTGGAGAGTTCAAACAAGCTGATGAAATTTCAGAACGGGTCTAGGTCCTGCGCTTTCAATCAATGAGATGGGAGAAATTATGCAGCCATGTCACTCCAAAAAAGGTGGTTGGAAGTACTATATGGTCGCTAGAATTTATTTTTGGTTGCAGAATTTATCTTTTTTAAGTAGGTTTAGAACCCTATTTTATATGCCTGGTTCCCTTTTGAGATCTCTCTTAATTAGGGATAAGTTTTGAATGTGGGAAGATAAAATTCGAGAATTATGATTTGGGAATATATTAATAGGAACTTTTTCCGGATCCAATTTTTTGTGTTAACAATCTTCTACTCGTGTATTATATATTTGTGCCAATCAAAACCAGCTTGTCTACGTGATCATCCAATTTTTTTAATAAAAAAGGGGGAAAGAAAAATACTAGAAAATTATGAAGGCATGCAATTAAAACTAAAGGACCTCTAACGTCACGCGAATGAAGGAAAGAGATGGGTGTTGAATTGACGATTTGACTCATTGATTCTGCTGAAGCCGCCCTCCCCGCACTTCACCTTCATTGCATTTAAGATGCCCAATTTAACTGCTTGGTCTCTCTCTCTTTGGAGGAACCACAGTTCTGAGAACCACCAGGGACATTTCTTCAAGGCCCTTTCACTTTCTCTCACTAGGCAGATATTCCCCCCAAGCAATGAGCCTCTTTTCTTTTTCCATAGGCATGTGCCGGAGAGAAAAAGGTCAGGTTGGTTGGTTGGGCATTCCTCGGAGGAGCGAAGTGACTGATGGATGTTTCCTGCAGTAGCTACCAATTCCAGCGTCAACAAATTTCTTGAATTTGAGAGAAAAGTAATGTGATCTTTGGATATATGATCACTAACAAAAATCACGTCGCATTCAAGCTCAACAGTACTGCTAAAGTTTCTGCATTTAACTCGCTAGAAACTCATGCCGCCCTCATAAAAGTTGCTGTTTTTCAAATTCTGGTATCTCTGGCCTACAGGATATTGAAGGGTTTCCATGATTATGCATTAGAGTATTAGTCCTTGGAACAGGGACATTGGGTTTTGACGACTGTGTTCCTCACCGTGACATTGTACTCCAACAGAACAGAAGTACTTTATTGACAGATAATAACCCTAAGGAAAAGCCAAAATCTTGAACAAAGATGCATAATCATGGATAACCCGAATCAGGAAATTAAACTTAGAATGCATGCCAGCAAAAAGAAACGATATTTGCATATGAGCTTACGGGTAAATTAATGGTTAGTTGTATTAGAAAGATTATGACATTTTTTTTTCTTTGCCTCTAAGGCTTCTTCTTCATCTATCCCTTGGTTGCTACAAGTAGTAGTAGATAGAGGCCTACCCTATAGTATATATTCAAAACTATTCCGCCTACTGAGGACATGAAGATCATAAATTCAAACCCATCATCATCTAGTAACTCTTCAGAACAATAAGCAGCAACATTGCTACCTCCAACAGAAAAGGACACCAGAACCCGTAATAACCACCACCATGTCTTGAACATCCCAAAGATGCCATGAAATGGACATTTTGTGAAAGGAAATGTAAGTCGATGGAGGAAAGACTTTTCTATATATTTCATTGTCGGGGTGGTGGGTCCTCCGCTAGCGTCGCCCCAGGGTTTACCCACCGGCTACCGGCTGTACGGGGTTCCCTGGGTATCAAAAAAAAAAAAATGTACACGAAAGTGCTGGTATTTGTAGTACAAGAAAAAGAAAAAGCAAATCAAAAAGAACATATACACAATATTATTTTCCTAAAAATATTCTATGTCTATGATCTGCTATATCAATTACAAGATTGTAATCTAAACAAATAAGATCAAATTCTTCCTCTAACACTTCCCCTCAAGCTGGCGGCCTATAAATGTCAAAGGCGCAAAGCTTGCTCAATAAATATCTATGTTGTCTTTGACATAACGGCTCAATGAAGATGTTTGCTGGCTATTCTACAGTTCCAATTCCTCGAGTTGTTATAATACCTTCTTATAATGGGAATCAACCTCAATATGCTTCATTCTCTCGTGAGAAATTGGGTTCGCTGCTAATTTTAGCGCAGCATCATTATCACAAAACAACTCACTTGCTCCATTGACTTGCACACCAAGATCTAAAAGTAATCCTCGTATCCAAACTATCTCGCAAACAGTTTTTGCCATGACTCGATATTCCGATTCTGCATATGACAATAAAACCGTTAACTTTTTCTTTGTTTTCCATGAAATCAAGGACTTTCCTAGCTTGATGCAAAAACTAGTAATGGATCTTCTTGTCATAGGACAAGTAGCATAATCCGTGTCACAATATGCTGTCATCTTCTTGTTGCAGTCACGGGGTAGTAGAATTCCAAGTCCTAGACATCCCTTCAAGTACTTTACAACCTTTAGCGTTGCATTCATTTGTGATTGTTTCGGGTTGTGCATAAATTGACTAAGTATTTGTACTGCATAACATATATCGGGCCTGGTCATGGTGAGATAGATTAATTTGCCAACAAGTCGCTGATATCCCAATGGATCCTTGAGCAATGGATCTTCATTTGGAGAAGAAGAACTTACATCATATTCATATGTTGTCAACTTGATAATCTACTCAATAGGTACAACAGGTGGTTTGCACCCCAATAATCCTACATTCGATATGATTTTCAGGACGAATTTTCGTTGACTGAGACAAATTCCCTCACTGGATCGAGCTATTTTAATACCAAGAAAATATTTTAGAGGACCCAAATCTTTAATATGGAAAGTTGAATGCAAGTATCCTTTGAACTTTTGAATTGCAACATCATCATTTCCCATGATAAGTATATTGTCGACATAAATCAATAAGTAGATCGATGAAGTACCTTTGGTCCATGTGAACAATGCATAATCATGCTTCGAGTGTTGAAAACCCGCATTTGTAAGTGCTGCGGTAAATTTTGCATACCACTGTCCAGAGTCTTGTTTAAGCCTGTACAAGGATTTGCGGAGACGGCACACTCGAGACTCCCCCTGTCTACGTAATCCCTATGGAAGCTCCATGTAAATTTCTTTATCAAGGTCGCCATGAAGGAAGGCATTGTCGACATCCATTTGATGTAAGTCCCAATTACATAATGCAGCAATCACCAGAAAAGAGTGAATAGTGACCTCTTTAGCAATTGGAGAAAAAGTCCCATGATAATCAAAGCCTTCATGCTGCATGAATCCTTTAGCGACAAGTCGAGCCTTGTATCGCTCAATTGAACCATCTACCTTATATTTTATTTTATAAACCCACTTGCAGCCAATGGGCCTTCTGTGGGAAGGCAGAGGAACGATGTTCAAAGTATTATTTTCTGTCGAAGCAGCAATTTCTTCTTTCATGGCCCTTTGTCAACGAATATCACGCGCCACTTCCTCATAGGAAGACGGTTCTTATTCTTCAGATATCCGATTGATGCAACACATGTGTTCCAGCAATAATTGACTGAATGAAACATAAGAGGATACTGGATATTGCGTACCTGGAGTCTCAAGGTAGAGCAGATATAGTCCTTGGTCCATGTTGGAGGACAGACCTGTCGTCCCGAGCGTCTAGGCCTATCAACTGTTGGTGATGATGGTCCAATATGATGTTGTTGTGACAAAGGAGACCCATTATTGCTTTGCCTTGTTGGAGATTTGTTTACTTTAGAAAGAATCAGAGGACCCGATAGAGAGAGCAAGATATCCGGGGCATGCCGTTACAGGACATGGATTAGAAAATGATTGATCTGGTGCAATCATGACATATTGTGGCTGCATAGAAATATCCTCCACAGATAAAAATTGTCGATGACTTGATTTCGCCATGAGTGCTTCATGTGATGATGCCATTTCTTAGAAGGGAAATATATCCTCGTGAAATATAACATCACGACTAACAAAGAAACGACCTGTAGATATCTCCATAACTCGATAACCCTTTTGTAGGGTGACATATCCCATAAAGACACATTGAAGAGCACGAGGATCCAGTTTATGTCGATATCAAACATTCGTCATGTAGCAAAGACAGCCAAAGTCTCGGAGATGACTAATGTCTAGTTGCTTTCCAAAGAGCATTTCAAATGGGGTGCAACCTTTTAATATTCTAGTTGGCATGCGATTAATTAAATAAGCCGCCATGATCACACAATCTCCCTAAAAAGATTCAATAATGGAAGCTTGATATTTTATTGCGCGAGCAACTTCTAGAAGGTGTCGATATTTACGTTCGACGATTTCATTCTGTTGTGGAGTGTAAGCACATGAACTCTCATGGAGAATTCCTTGAGAGGACAGAAGAGATTGGTACTCAGTTGAAATAAATTCACTCCCATTGTCTGTGCAAATCCTTTGAACATGTTTATCAAACTGATCTTTAATCATAGATAAGAATTTCGACAGACATAAAAAAGCCTAACTTTTGGACTGCATGAGAAATACCCAAGTGGCACGAGAATAATCATCCATGATGGTAAGAAAGAATCGGGATCCATCACGATGTGGTGTATGATAAGGGCCCCAAATGTCTATATGTACCAATGAGAAAATACTAGTGGCTTGAGATAAACTAGTTGGGAATGGGTGTCTTGTTTGTTTTGCTAGAGGGCATATTTTACAATTAGGACAAGGAAAACAAGCACTATGACCCAGATGCTTATGAGAAAGTGAAATTTTATTTCTAGCAATAGCATTACAAGAAATGCCTTTATTCAAAGAAGAAAGTTCAAAATCTCTAGGGAAATTGATCAAAAACTACAGCCCTTGTTCCATTCTACCCAGGCCCATCAATTTCCCAATCAAAAGGCCTTGAAAGGAACAATTTTCATAGTTGAAATTAGCTCGACAATAATTGTCCTCACAGACTTTGGAAATAGCTATGAGATTGAATTCAAATTCTGGAATATATAGAACATTTTTAAGGATAATATTTGGGCTAAGGTGAACAATACCAATCTTTTTTACATCAGTAATATTTCCATTTGGAAGCCGAACAGATATAGAATTAGGCTTTGTAGAGGTACTAGAAAACAAATATTCATTGCAAATTATATGATCACTGGCACCCGAATCAATAATCCATGCATCAACAGAAATATTATTAGTCTTGCTTGATGAAGTACCTGAGAAATTTGTAGTTTTGTCGACTGTCTTTAACTGATTTAGCACCTTCATGATGTTCTACTATTGATCTTGGGTAATAGGCTGATGAGCTTTATAATTTCCTTATTCTGACACTTGATATACAGAAAATTCTTTGCCTTTCTTTTCTTTGTCAATGGGCTTACCATGTAATTTCCAACATGTTTCAAACTTTCAATGGTATGATGGGGACGCCGACAATATTCACAACATTTACCTTTAAATTTATAATTTTGGCCTCCTCCCTTCTGTGATGATGTGGCATTATAATGGCCATTGGATTTAGCCCCATACGGGATTAAATGGGAGCCGTTAGATCCACGGCCTCTTCGCTGATCCATGCCGTTCGATCAAGTGAAATGTGAGCCATTAGATCCGCGCCCCTGTTTATCTTTACTGTCGGTTTGGATGAGTGAATAAGGGCCATCCGATCTAAGCTTCTGATCTGGGCCATTCATTCGGTAAGCCCTAGAATTAGGGTTGTCTTCATATTCTTCATTCTCGTGAACGACCAAAGTTTTCCTCCTGAGGCTGCTGCTTGCTGCGGCAGGCCGAGGCCGCCGTGAAAGCGACTCGAAGTCCTTGCCGGCGCAGCGAGGGCCATGCTTTCTCCTCCCCGTTCAAGTCCGATAGTAGCTAGTTTCTTATTCTCCTCTTGAATAGCTAGTTGGTACATGCGGCTGAGTGGCAGGATGGGCTCCATGGCGAGGATCTGCCAGCAGAAAAGTACGTAGCTTCCATTTAGGGCTAATAGGAACTGGGTCACCTTCTCGCATTCTTTGATTTCCTTGTACTGCTTCAGTGTCGACTCCGACCTTTCAAGCTGCTCCTCAGTCGCCTCAAGCTCGTTCCAAAGCGCCGAGAGCCGGTTGAAACAAGCAGTAACCGAGAGGTTCCCTTGTTTCAACTCGGCGAGGGCTTGAGTGAGCAAAATTTTTTTTTGACTCGATTGAGCTTCCTGTACATTTCCTTAATGTTGTTCCACATCAGTTTTGCGTCTTCAGTTAAGGGAAGCCCAGCCGCAACCTCCGGCGGCACATAATTCCCAATCCATGTACACACTAATTGGTTGCATTTGCGCCAATGGCGTTGCATGCGTTCATTGGTTGGGAAAGGGACGGATCCGTCAAGAAATCTGTCCTTGTCCTTATTAACAAGGGCCCACCGGAAATCCCTTGCCCACATTGAATAATAATCTGGTCCGATGAGTTGAAGAGTGATCAGTTGTAGCTCCGGGCCATTGGCTAGTGACATATACAGAGCTTCATTGAGTTTTGGACGACCGACCAAGGACAAAAAGGCCAACGGCACAAACCTAGGTGGGAAACTTGGGTAGGGATTCGTTCCCAACCCACCCGGGTTTAATTCGGGTCTATGGCCTGAAGTTGGATCTGGGTCTCCATTTGGGCCATAATTGGCCCAGTGGTCCATGGTCCTTGAACCGGAACCCGTGGTATATACGGCCATGAAGCTGGAGTAGGAAACTGCCTCGTGATTGAAGTAGAAGCAGATGGGTGTTGAGCAAGTTGCTCAACTTGTTCCGAGATTTCGTTGGACGATTCTTCTATTGTGGGTAAGAGTGGGTCTTGAATTTCTCTATTGCTTGGAATCTGCATATTGAGTGAAGGCTGAATTCCTCTTTTCAATGTGTTGATTTTGTTCTGCAGGAAGTAATTTGCAGCAACAAAAAATAGGAAACAATTTGAAGCAATTCGGAAAATTTGCTGCGGAAG
Organism: Eucalyptus erythrocorys; assembly: GCA_014182555.1. Taxonomy (NCBI): domain Eukaryota; kingdom Viridiplantae; phylum Streptophyta; class Magnoliopsida; order Myrtales; family Myrtaceae; genus Eucalyptus; species Eucalyptus erythrocorys. The sequence goes on along the minus strand of CM024603.1, from coordinate 33,594,121 downwards.
GTGAATCAGAAACAACGCTCTGATACCATGAAAGGAAATGTAGGTTGATGGAGGAAAGACTTTTCTGTATATTTCATTGTATCAAATGTACAAGAAAGTGCCAGTATTTGTAGTACAAGAAAAAGAAAAAGCAAGTCAGAAAGAATATACACGCAATATTGTTTTCCTAAAAATATTCTGTCTATAATTTGCTATATCAATTACAAGATTGTAATCTAAACAAATAAGATCAGATTCTTTCTCCAACATTTTGCCCCACTTGGCCGCCACCCAACTTGGCCTTTGAGGTGGGCTCATCAACCAAATTGCCATGTTCCTGACAGGGCTTGACCCCGAATGGCTTGTGGCTTGTCGATGCTGACTCGGTTTGGTAACACAGGCGAGGGTTGTCCCATGCCTGGAAGCGCCTCTCCATCTTTCCATAGAACCATTAGAGAATTCGAGCTCCCTGGTGAAGTTGTTGCCGTTAGGTACAAAGCATTGATGCTGGGCAATGTTGCAAATTCTGGTGAGATGTGACCACCGAGGTAGTTGTTTCTAAGACCCAGAAACCTGAAGTTTTTCAGCTTAGAGATCGACTCTGGAATGTCCCCTATTAAACCCGTCTGCGAAAGTCCAAAGTGATCAGGCCCTGCAATTTTTCCCACTCTAGGATTCTCAGGTCCCCTCCTATCGGGTTGTTGGCCAAGATCAGCTCTTGCAGCCAGCACATTGATTCGAGTGACCGAGTCAATCCACCAGAGAGCTTGTTGTTCCTCAGGTCCAAAAGGGTCACATTCTTGAGCTTCCCCAGCTCCATTGGCAGCTTCCCTTCTAATAGATCGTTGCTCAAGTCTAGCTTTAGGAGTGAAGTCAAACCCCCAAGAGCCGAAGTCAAAGGCCCGGACAGAGAATTACTGCTCAAATCAAGTATTAATAGCTTGGACAATTCGCCGAAGCTGTCCAGGATCTGGCCTGTGAGTGAGTTCCCCCTAAGGACTAGCCGCTTCAAGTTCAGTAAGCTACCGATGTTCGGAGGCACATTGCCATCCAAACCATTCTCTAGAATCACCAGTGATGGGAGGTTAACGAGCTGGCCAAAGCAAGACGGTACTTGCCCGACAAGCCCCGGATTCGACCAGAACTCCAACGACTTCAACGACTTCAAGCTGTCCGCCATATTTCCCCAGCTTTTGGGAGGCGCCATGACGGGATTTTGGCGGGGAGAGACGAAACAACCGAAGAAGGAGAGGGATTTCAGGTGAGTGAGCTTGAAGACATATGGTGTGAAGATAGGGTTGGCCGAGCAAACGAGGGAATTCTCATGAACTGGTCCGACGTTCAGGGTGGTGACATGCCAATGTAAGATTTATTGTGACCCATATGATATAATTTAATATATGGTTTAATAAATTATTGAAATGCTATAAAATAAATAAATAATTTATAAATAATTATTGGCTACGAAGTTGCGACTCTAATTAAGTGAAAAGGTACTTTGATGGAAGGCACCTATTCATTAAACGTATAAATAGAGTCCGATCCTCTCTCCACCTATTATGAATGTTTTTCGCTTCTCCATCAAAGAAATACATAAAGGAATTGTAGGTTAAGGGAGAGAAATCGGATTTCTTCATTTGGATCGAATTCAACGGCAAAACTATGGACAAAGGTATGTTCTTTTTCATATATGTTTGTGAAGATTATGAAGATCAAAGATCTTCGTTTTATTATGAATTTCCGCATTAAGAATTATAAGAAATGCTAACATTCGCGCCTGCAACCACCCGATTCGACTCTGGTGAATACCGATATGCCGGAAAAACTCAAGCCCAACGTTCCTCATGGCGGGGCGACCATATGGGTCCAAAATCAGCCGGTGGGTCGCCGGATTTTGCCCGGAATCAACAAATTTCTTACTCGCGCTTAAAATTCCGAATTCCTTCATTTTATATTATGGTGCATTCTCCCACTTGGCCCATATGATATTCCTTTCATGGTTCAATAAAGACTGTAATGTGCACAATAAAATTATGCTATAAAATTTCATAAAATTGGCAAATCACATAATAATCACAATTAAGTAAAGAAAACTAATGTGAGTCATAGCGGTTGTATGTCATTAATCGACATAGTCCCTTCTATGCACTACAACTATAGTACTTTACTTAACATGATCCATAAATGAGAAGTACAGTAATAGTCTAACCATAATGTCTCTTTAGAAACTATCCTGTTTAACATTCATCTATTTTCCATAATGTATACTAAATAGAAAGCAGGAAATATCAGAAACACTTAAATGAGCTCAAAGTGTCAAATACATAAACTTAATACAAACATAATACAAACATTAATGACGTCCAATAATGCCCATCTCTTCAACATGCTCATTAAATGTTTTGGGCGGCAGTCCTTTTGTTAAGGGATCTACTATCATAAGATTGGTGTTAATGTGCTCAATTGACACTCTTCGTTTCTGAACTTCTTCTTTAACAGACAAGTATTTGATCTCTATATGCTTAGCACCCTTAGAATACTTGTCATTCTTAAAGAAGAAAACTACTGCAGAGTTATCACAATAAATTTTCAGCGGCTTGGCAATACTGTCGACAATCACAAGTCCTGAAATAAAGTTCCGCAGCCATAATCCATGAACAGTGGCCTCAAAGCATGCCATAAATTCAGCTTCCATAGTAGATGTAGCAATAATCGATTGCTTCGCACTCTTCCATGAAATTGCCCCTCCAGCCAGAAGAAACAAGTAACCAAATGTTGATTTTCTTGTATCGGCACATCCGGCTAAGTCTGAATCTGAATATCTAATCACCTCGAGATGATCAGATCTCTTATAAGTGAGCATATGATTCTTCGTTCCTTGCAGGTATCTAAGAACTTTCTTTACAGCTTTCCAATGATCCATTCCAGGATTACTTTGATACACGCCCCGACATTCCGACAAAGAAACCGATGTCCGGTCTGCAGTACAAGTCTCGTGCATACATTAAGCTCCCCACAACAGATGCATAAGGAATATTTTTCATTTGTTCTCGTTCCAATTCACTTTTCGGACATTGCATAAGGCTAAATTTATCACCTTTCTGAATTGGAACTATTCCTGCTAAGCATTTACTCATATTAAATATCTCTAAAATTTTCTCAATGTAGGCTTTCTGAGACAATCCTAATAACCCTTGTGATCTGTCGCGGAATATTTCTATTCCTATCACATACGTTGCCTCTCCCATATCCTTTATTTCAAAATTCTTAGAGAGAAACTTCTTGGTTTCATGTAACAAACCAAGATCATTAGTAGCAAGCAAAATATCATCAACATACAGAACTAGAAAAATAAACTTGCTCCCACTAATCTTCATATATATACACCGATCAACGGTGTTTTCTTTAAATCAAATGAAGTTATGGTATCGTTAAACTTAAGATACCATTGTCGGGAAGCTTGTTTAAGTCCATATATTGACTTCTTTAATTTACATACCATGTGTTCCTTTCCTTTAACTGAAAAGCCTTCGGGTTGGTCCATATAAACCTCTTCTTCTAAATCCCCATTAAGAAAGGCGATTTTTACATCCATTTGGTGTAACTCCAAGTCATAATAAGCCATCAAAGCCATAATGATTCTAAGTGAGTCCTTCTTAGAGACTGGTGAAAATGTCTCTTTATAGTCAATGCATTCCTTTTGTGTAAAACCCTTTGCAACAAGTCTGGCTTTATGTCGTTCAATATTGCCTTTTGAATCGCGCTTGGTCTTAAAGACCCATTTACACCCGACCTTCTTACATCTTTCAGGCAATTCGACAAGATCCCAAACTTGATTTTGATGCATGGATTTTAACTCTTCTTCCATAGCATTAAACCATTCATTAGAATCTTCACATTCCATGGCTTGGGAAAATGAACCTGGATCATTTCCAATTCCTAAGTCAATTTCTGACTCTTGTAGATAAACCATATAGTCATCGAAATAGCCGACCTCCTTTCTCTTTGAGATCTTCTTAATGCCATTTCTTGTGACTCAGCTATTGGAGGTTCAATATTGACATCTCCATTATGGGGTGTTTGTTCATTAATTTGTTGTTCTTGATTATTGTTAGATTGCACCATAATATCGGGAACAACAATTTTAGAAGCTTTGGGTATAGGAACTTCTACCCTTACTTCTTGAATGCAAGCATCACGCACTCTTTCACTCCCACTGATGTCACCATTCTCAATGAACCTAGCATTTCCAGATTCAATAATTCTTGTACTATGATTAGGACAATAAAATTTATACCCTTTGGATTTCTCTGCATAACCAATGAAATAACCACTGGTTGTTCTTGAATCTAATTTCCTTTCATGTGGATTGTAAATTCTTACTTCTGCTGGACAACCCCAAACATGCAGGTGTCGTAAACTAGGTTTCCTACCCGTCCAAAGTTCAAAGGGAGTCTTTGGAACTGTCTTACTAGGAACCCTATTTAATAAATACATAGAAGTCTTTAAAGCATACATCCACAAAAACAAGGGTAGGGATGAGTGACTCATCATACTCCTAACCATTTCCATTAAAGTACGATTACGCCTTTCGCTACACCATTTTGTTGTGGTGTACCTGGCATTGTATATTGAGCACAAATGCCATGTCTTTCAAGGAATTTAGCAAATGGACCTGGACATTGTCCCGATTCATCATACTTTCCATAATATTCACCACCTCTATCCGACCTTACTATTTTCACCCTTTTGTCTAATTGCCTCTCAACCTCTTTAATATACACTTCTAGTGCATTCACTGATTGAGACTTCTCATGCAAAAGATAAATATAACCATAACGTGAAAAATCATCAATAAAGGTGATGAAATAGCTTTCCTTACCAAAAGATGGAACATCAAAAGGACCACATATGTCGGTATGTATAATTTCAAGGAGCTCAGTGCTTCTTGTGGCACCTTTCTTAGTATGTTTTGTTTGTTTACCTTTAATACAATCAATACACACTCCAAGGTCAGTAAAATCCAAATATGGAAGAATTCCATTCTTCACTAATCTTTGCATCCTTTCCTTAGATATATGACCCAAACGTTTATGCCACAAGTAAGCAGAATTTTCATTCACCAAACTTCGTTTAGTGCCAACATTATGATGCAAGGTCATTAATGTCTCAACAAAAGTATTATCAAGTCTAAATTTGTAGAAACCATCACATAAAATTCCAGTTCCAATAAGAGTATCACACTTAAATAAACTGAAAGATTCAGAACCAAACTTACAACAAAATCCCGCCACATCAAGTCTTGGCAAAGAAACTAAATTGCGAGAAAAAGTAGGTACATAAAAGGTTCGAAACAAATCCAAATAATGCCCAGTATCTAAGATCAAACGATAAGTGCCAATGCCTTCAACTGGAGCTTTGTTTCTATTCCCCGTAATCACATAACTTTCATTTGGCTTTGTAGTTTGGATCGTAAAGGATCCCTGCATCGTATTTGACACATGAGTGGTGGCACTAGAATCAATCCACCAAGTATTATGAGGAACTTCAGTAAAGTTTGATTCAAAACATACTAAAGCACAAGGCTTACCTTTCTTTTCGAACCAAGCCTTACATTTCGGACAATCTTTCTTCAAGTGTCCAATTTTGTTGCAAAAATGACACTTAATAAGATTGCGTTCCTTCTTGTGGATTTGAGAAGCCTTTGAAGAGTCATTCAGGATGTGTAATCCTTTCTTCTTGCTCCTTCCACCTTTCCTCTTGAAATTCTTTCGAGCTTCTTGATGACTTGAGAGATGAACAGAATGAGTCTTTCGATTCTTTATCCTTGTTTCCTCTTGAACTAGCATACTGGCCAATTCATTCACATTTCACTTATCCTTTATAGTGTTGTAACTCATTTGAAATGGCCCATATTGCTCATGAGGCAAGGAATTAAGTATAAATTGTACTAAAAAGTACTCATCCACATTCACTCCCAAAGTCCTTAACTTTGCTGCCAAATTCGTCATCTCAAGTATATGCTCATGCATGATACGCGAACCATCATATTTCATGGTGGTCAGTGTGCTCATCAATGTACCGAGCAAGTGACTTATCGGCAGGTTTGAGAACGCTCTTCCACAAATTTCATAAATTCCTTAGCATTGTCGGTCTTGTGAAGAGAAGTCTTTAAGTTGTTTGCAACTGTCATTCGCATGAACATTAGGCTTAGTCTGTTCGATTTTTCCCAAGCTTTATGGAAAGATTTTTCCTCATCGCTACTTTTATCAGTAATAGCAGCTGGTTTCTCAACTTGAAAAGCTAAATCAAGATCCAAGACACCTAAGTGAAACTAGATTTGTTCACTCCAATCAGGGAAATTTATCCCATTAAATAAGGGAACAGACGAAGCATGTGAATGCGGTGAAACAAAAATACGAATCTTTGCAAATATACAAGAAGTACTCACACATTAATGCTTTGAGAATATCACATAATCGATTCAATCTAACTATACATGTACATCACGGTTCTCCTTTGGGCGATCCTATGATATACAAATATATATAAAACCATAATGATGCTAATAACTTTTATTTGATAATTGTAAATATAAATTGTTAAAATTAATTTGCTATCTTTGGATATACAAACAAATTTAACAAGTCATATTAATTATCAACCATCATGTTCATGAATTATAAGAAAATAACTAACCTTTGGGTTAATCCCTAAATTCTTATAATAAATGAACTTTAATATACCCATAACACCAATAAAGATATCAAACATATCAATTTCATATATATCGCATCAATTAATCATGGGTAATTGAATAAAATAATTTACAATATCAAAAATTCAAAAGACTTCAAGGTTTGGCCACTTTGGTGACTAACAAACCATTCATAATATGAATTTTTAATAATTGTAAAATACAAATATTTGCCAAATTGCACACAAGGATAAAATTGTAATTAAAGCATAAGGGCAGAATTGTAAAATCATAATTCCATAGGGGCGTAAACCATAAATTTAATATCCAGGGGCAAAATGGTAAATAATTAGCAATGGCAGAATTGTAATTATAAATTAAATAGGGGTAGAATAATAAATAAATTGCGAGAAGGACAAAATGGGAATTTTAAAATTGGCATAGGGGCAAAAACGTAAAAGAGACAGCTCCGGGGGTTCAGGCATGTGCAGAGCACGCGCCCGCGACTGCACGGGAGACCGCGCGCGTGGATCTCACGCACACGGCGGGCTTCGCGCGTGAGGGCGTGTGGGTTCCACGCTCCTGCAACCGTCGCGCGCGCGTGGAGCCCACGCGCCTTCTTCCTCGCGACCAGACGCGATTTTTCGCCGGTTTTCGCCGTTTCCAGCCGCGATTTCGGCCCTGTTCCATCTCCGGCAGCCATCCCAGACACAGAAAAAATAATGGGTTTTGAAGAGCATGCAACCACGACCACATGGATCCAAGTTTCGGAGAAAATGACGAAGAATTAACCCCAAATCAAGCCAAAATTCCTCAGAACACAAAACCCTTAACCACCGCGACTACCTCCGCCCAATTCGACTCCGGCGAACACCGATATGCCGGAAAAACTCAAGCCCAACGTTCCTCATGGCGGGGCGACCGTATGGGTCCAAAATCAGCCGGTGGGTCGCCGGATTTTGCCCATAATCAACAAATTTCTTACTCACCCTTAAAATTCCGAATTCCTTCATTTTAGTCCTTTCCCATTCGGATTTTTCTTTTTAAAATGCCCCATCAATTGAATTTTCTTCAACAGAACCCACATTCTCATCTCAACAACAATAAAAGGTACAAACATGATCATTCAACGAAACATCAAGCATACACATAATAAATCCATAAACGGAAAATCATGAGATCATAAACCTAATGCTCTGATACCAAATGTTAGCATTTCTTATAATTCTTAATACGGAAATTCATAATAAAACGAAGATCTTTGATCTTTATGATCTTCACAAACATATATGAAAAAGAACATATCTTTGTCCATAGTTTTGCCGTTGAATTCGATCCAAATGAAGAAATCCGATTCTCTCCCTTAACCCACAATTCCTTTATGTATTTCTTTGATGGAGAAGAGAAAAACATTCATAATAGGTAGAGAGAGGATCGGACTCTATTTATACGTTTAATGAATAGGTGCCTTCCATCAAAGTACCTTTTCACTTAATTAGAGTCGCAACTTCTCGTAGCCAATAATTATTTATAAATTATTTATTTATTTTATAGCATTTCAATAATTTATTAAACCATATATTAAATTATATCATATGGGTCACAATAAATCTTACAGCCAGAGCCCATCAAATAGATCACAGGACACTCCCTATCAAAAAAGAAAAACAAAAGAAAGAAAGAAAGCAAAGCAGAGGTCATTTCTCATGACAAAACCGAAGCTTTCAGAGCAATGAACTCGACATGCATGATAATTTCCTAAGAAAATGGCTGGGAGTTTGCAGTGCCCGTTGACATTATCATATTGATGGAGGGTTTATTTGTGAGACCTTAGTGTAAGCGATTAAAGTTACGACAGTAAATGAGTGCAACGACCTCAACTCAATTTAAACTAAACAGCACCACAATTTAAAACATTGTATTCAAGACTGGTAATTGCAACTGCAAGGTTCTTCTCTTTTTCACCCGTTGGGTGAAAAATCAGTTAAAGGTTTTTCTTTGGTGGTCCAAAACTCGTGCTCTGTATCTTGTTCTGCTCCAATAGCACAGTACAGTACGGTGCAGATTTGCCAATGTCACAGTGAAGATTTGCAATCCACAACAAAAATGTGATGGTACTGTAGACACCTGTATGGGAGTCCATGCACAAGGGTCTGGGTAAAGATCCGACCCGTTCCACCAGCTGCCCACAGACCCTTGTATTGCAGAGTACAGAGCCTGCCTCTCTGTTTCCTCCTTTGGAGCTTCGTCTGTGTCTCCTGCTTCTCCATGCCAAGCAGCGACCAAACACACCCCTAAAATGATGAGCCAACCAAAGTTCTTCATAGTTACCGTGTGCGTAAGTGTATCGAGAGAGAGAGAGAGAGAGGGAGAGAGAGAGGAGGGAGAGGGGGGGAAAGGAATGAGAACTCAAAAGTTCGATGGAAAAGAAAAGGATTGATACGGTTCACCCAAGAGAATTAGCTGATGTTCTTCCAGAATGGAAGTTCCAGCGATAAGAAGTATTTGTAAACCTCGAGAGAGAGCAGAGAAGAAAAGCTCAAACGTTGAGCACAGGGTTCAATATTTATACAGAAACGGCAAGGACAGGCGTGGCATTAGGAATAAGAAGAAGAACCCAAAAAGCGCCTCTGGAAGCAAAGAACCCAAAAAATTGGCTGCATCTTAGTCAACAGCTCAACGCCGTGAAGATCAATTCCTAGATATGTGAAAATGTGTTGTCTCATTTGTACAAGATTCAAATTCGTCTTATATAGAATTGTGCTGATAAATCCAAAGTTATTGATATTACTATTACTTTTTTGTTTGCGTCTCATATGAGGTATAAAAGAGTCTGATAAATAAGTAGGTTTCGAGATGATCTACCATAGGTCGGACTTCTAACATCTTGAACAACATTGGCAAATTGCATCAAGTTCAATAAGTGACACACCACACACACCACAAGTAACATATAATCTTTTGAGGTAGAAGTGGACAGGAGATACAGAGGATTGCAGCCTTCTTTCTAAGCTAACCAACAAAAAAGTAATTAAAATATTAATTGGATGTACAATGCAGTTTCACGATTCGATTTGCTTTTCAAAAAAGTCAGAACCAAATCAAAGAGCAAAGAAATGCTTCGCATTCCCCCAAAAAAGTACTCTCGAATCGAATCAACTCGTCAAGAATAACTTGATCCAATATTATTAACAATTCAAACCATTTTTATCTCAATCCCTGTAGATAATGCTTAGCCCGATTACTCGCCTCAGATAGACAAGAACATCGTCTTTCGAGCCGGCCCACCTACCCCATGCGAACAAGCCGAACAAATTAACCGGGTTGAAATTAGGATAAAATGACACTACTGATTACAGCACGAAGACTTGGGGATCATTCATTGTAATTTTGCAATTTGACTTTGACCAAGCATATCGGAAGGCCGCCATGACTGAACAAAATCACAGAAGTCAAAGCTTAGACAGGTACTCGGTCTCCACGGCGAGAAGGGGCCGCGAAAGTCTTGGCATTGAGCTCATTCGTTGACTCCAGGCTGTAAAAGGAGAATGGGCGGTCTATTTCATTCTTTTTTCTTCTTTTTTTTTTTCGTGTCGGACAGCTATCTTCTGTTTCTGATTTTAATTTTAATTTTATGGCCAAAGGACGATTATTCCATTCATTTAGGCATTAGAAGAAAGGCACGTGTGATGTATGTGGTGATGCGAGTCCGCTGAATTTCGCAATTTTAGGCTTAGAAAAATGGCACATATGATGCATATGATGATCGAATTTTTTATTTTTTATAATTATTTTTTGGTCATATGGGATCAGTTTTTTGTTTTTTTTGGTTGGCCGAAATTGGGTCGTCAGAGATTCGGAAAACAAAGAAAAAGAAATGAACAAAAATAGCCACAAAAAGATTACCTCAATTCTCACCCTTGGTTCACACGCCACACACCGTCATTAGCCGACAATGGCCTCAAGGCGTCCGAGTCCGACCACCGTTGATGGCGGCCATTTCGTGGCTATTCGGCCATTGACGACAGCGGCCGATTTCTTCACAACCTTGTCGCCAACATCGACTCTTGATTCGATTTCCGTCATTTTAAAATATCCTTTTAAAATTGGATAATCAATTTGTCTAGTTATTTTTGTGGAGTTGGTTTAATGATGTTGTGCGGGTCTTGAGTTTCAAAGGCTTTAGGAAACTACAGAAGTTGCGAAAAAAGTTCCATGTAGAATCGGATGTCCAACTGGGTATTAATTTATTTAGGCGTCCGACCTTGAGAAAATTCAATGTCCGAGGGTCCAAACAAGTCGAACGACCTTCCATGTCTGTGTCAAACATCTGAGTTGCAGTAATGTTGGCATCAAATGCATGGTAGCGAGAGTATTCTTCACGCTCAATTTCAAAAGTCCGGCTACTTCACCGGTGGTCGAGAAAAATTCGCTGTTTTCCCTTCTTGAAAAAGGTCTATGGAAACAAGGACGTGAACAAACTCTTCTCAATCTTGCGGCCAATCACCTCCTTTGCGTCTCCCGTTTTGAAGGGAACCGAAGTCTCTTCAAATCAGACCTTACCACTCACTCGCGATTTGTCTTTCTCTCCCTTTGCTTATGAACTTGAAATTGCTCTCAAACCTATTTGGACAACATAATCAAACATCTTAAATTGCGGCCAATCTAAGGTATTTACTTGCTGTATGAGGCAAGTGAAAACTCCTCGGAGTTGTCAAACCCTAATTTTCGATTGGGCTACCGACAAAATCTAAGTTGCCAAACTCAAAATCCCTTTTTGACCAAGAATAATATACGAATAAAACGCAGCCACTCGGAGAATTTACAAGTCGTTTTTTCTATTCGATTTTATCAATCGTCCACCTCCGCGACAGCTAAGTCTAGTGCTTAGATTTCTGGCAACACAAGTGACCAAGTCACCGACGTGCTTTCCTTCACCTCCTCTCCGAACGATTTGGACCGAAGTCGAACGATGGACCGACACAGTCCCAACATTTACTTGCCCAACAAGCACTACTTATCCTTGGAAAAATTATCAAATTGATCCTAAACTTTTCAATTTTGTGTAATATTGTTCTAAACTAACTTATCTGGAAATATTATATTGTAATTTTGCAGAAAAAATTATGATTACAGTGCCAAAATTAAAAAATTTATAACTGAATTGACATTTATATAATAAGATTTCAACTAATTTGATAATTATTAGCGCTTACCATGTGTTTAACGAAAGTGGTTGGCTTCAAGTTAGCTACGCTAAGTAATGAGAAACGGTCAAAGGGGGAGACAAGAACTCCTCGTGTGTCGGGTTGGGAAATTGCTGGACAATCAAAGTCAACAAAGAATGATGAAGATATTAAATTGATAAGTGTGCAGGAGTTAGATACGCATGTATGTCGTGGCAAGCCTTAAATTCTCGCTAATGGCCTTGCTTTCCACGTAACTCGTGTACTTTTCTATTCGTATAATAATAACGGATTGACTGTTATATATATCTTTTATTTAATCTATGAGTGATGCCGTGGATAGAATAATTGCAAACATAAAAACCATACAGGAACTTGTATTTTTTTAGCTAGACTTGACATGTGTTTCATAAAATCTCAAAATGCAATTGGCTTGACCTAATAAATTTAGCTCATGCAAGGCTGGCTTGCTTCTCGAATATCACACCACACCCATCAACAATAAGTGTGACCACATACACTTAAAAAGTGAAATTCTCGATATGCAGCTAGAAATATAATTTCTGGATGACTAATGCTAAAAACATAATATTTTCGATCGAATCTCTTGATACATATGAACAAGTAGTATGTAGTATAATATAATGCTTTCCTAAGGATCCAATAAAAGCCCTAAATATCAAGAATATGATGCTATTGCACAATGTTATGTCAAAATCATCGAATTCAATGAGCTGGAATCACTAGCTTTTGATCAGTCGTTTGCAACATTTGACCAGCGGTGGTATTTTTTCAAATGCGTCAATCATTTATTATAATCATTATTCTAATATTAAGTAAATTACCGGGTCTGTAAGTGATGACTACTAGATCAAGCTGTGGCGTTGTTTCCACATATGGTCATATCACTTGGTTATCCTAAAAAGAAGCCAGGTCAAAAATTTTCTCAAACACGGCTTACATTTACCTAATTGATGTAAAGGGACCGATGAGGAATGAATGAATATCGCAATGACTTCAACGCCTAGATCTCGAACTTTAGGAGTTACTTTCCAATGAGGAAAAATACACATAAGGGACCGAAAACGCTATCTTGCTACAAAGAACATCACATGTTGCGGTTTGGTTCAGTCCATGTTCGAGCCCCTTTACTCGGTTCGCTGTCAGTGAATGAGCTATGCGCGCACCGGCGCACAAATTCAGCGCAGCGGCACGTGATGCCTAGGGTTCACCCGGCAAGATTTGACGCTTGCTGTCCAAGTACCTCGACCGAAGGGCGCTAACAGGACTTGGCACCACGCATTAGTCAAACTTCGGATTGGTCGAGCACAGGTTGTCATCCGCATCTGAGTCAGCGGGCCGGTAGGGTCGGACAGTCTTGTCCAACCATCACGTCTCGATGAAACGTGAATAAATCGCGTGTTAATAGCGCATTTGCCAAGGGTAAGTTGACCCATGTCGATTGGGAATTAGACCTAATAGAGAGGAGAACAAAGCCAAATCTAGTCCAAGCAATGGGGCTGGCCATTTGGCTCGTTGAACGACTCTACGGGTTCCCATTCCAAGTCACCCGCCTCTCGCCATTGTTGAAGTCAAAAGTCGCCAACTCGGAGAGAGAGAGAGAGAGAGAGAGAGAACCGAGATGATACACGATCAAATCCTTAAGCAAAAAATCAAACGTGTATATCATGTAACATCGTATAACAGCCTTGACCCTAAAAAGTCATGAAAGAATGCTTGACGAACCTATTATGCAGTCGTTAATCGATGACCAGCCGTCGAGCTTGACAAACCGAATGTACAGACTAAGCTCCGGCCAAAGTAATAATAATAAAGAAGTGTATTCCTATGCCAATGAATGAATGAATGAATGAAACGCGTTGACAGGTGCAGAGGGAGTCGACCGGGAGGCGGACCGGCGGTGGTGGAGACACGCGTATGGGCTTTCCGAAGATCCAACCCGTTCAGTTCCCCGGCGCGGAGTTGTGCCACGGGTTCCCACCGGAAGGTGGCACGGGCGTGTCCTTGGGGAGGTAGCTGAAGATGCTGCCGCGGTGGCGGAAGGCGGTCTTGTGGGGATGATGGCGTGGGCCGTGAGGAGGAACCGGGTGGGGCAGCGTCGTCGCGGTAGTGGTCGCGGTCGTGGTCGCGGTCGGGCCGGGCCGAGCGGCGGTGCATGCGCCGGCGGCGAGGAGGAGGAGGAGCACTAAGGCGTAAAGGGCTTTGCGTGCCAGGTCCATCGGTTGGGGTGATCCGGCGACGAGGAAGGGACGGAGGAAGAGGCGATGAGAGAGAGAGAGAGAGAGAGAGAGAGAGAGTTGGTGGGCTTCTTCGTTTTCGAAAGTGGGATATCACTTACGAGGAATGGCGGGGCGGAGAGGTGGAAGCTTTAAAGACGCATTTCGGAACGAACCGCGAATGAAGGAGAGACGCGTGGAAGAAGCCGGATGGAAATTTTGAGGAAAATGAAATGAATTTCAGGCGACATTTCGAAATCTTTATCCATAGTCGACGCGGTTAGGCCAAAAATTAGAGGAAAAAAAGATTTTTTTTTCTTAAAAAAAGGTGGACAAATTACATGTATACATGGTAATCCGATTTCTTTGGTTTTTTTTTTTTTTTTAAAAGCCGATTTCGCGATCGCTATTTAAATTGGTTACAACCTCTTGAAATGTTGAGGAAAGATCAGGGAGAGGAGCGCTTTTATTTTTTCTGGGAAATTGCCTCTCGTTTGGGATAAGAACACGCATTTCCCGTCGAGGCGTGAGGCCCAAGCCAGACTTGTGTAGCGACCGGCCGTGATCTAACCGGCTCCATCCTTCCGTCTTCCGCGTTTCCGGTGGTTGCGTTGGGACGCGGCCGGTTGAGCTCCTCCCCCCCATCCCCCGTCCTCCTCTTCCAAAGTCAGCGATGCGATGCGATGCGACGTGACCCTTCGGTAGTTTCGCAAGCCACGGTCGTCTTTTCTTGGATCGATTCGGGCTCTTCGATTTATGGGTCCCCGCATCTCCGATTCTTTCGGGCTCCTCCTAAAAGCCAAATTCTTGATATGTAAGCTAGAAATATATTTCCGGGACCACTAAAGCTAGACACACAATATTTTCGGTCGAAGCTATAGATATGTATAAACAAGTTGGGTGTGGTACAATCCGATGCTTCTCTAAAGATCCGATAAGAAGCATGAAATGTTAACGAAAATTATTGATATTCCTCATGCTCATTTTCCGTGTTAATTCTCCGTGGCTTCTCACCAATATTTCTAGGCACACTCAGTTCATGAATCGAGTGCACGTGATTTGACTATTTCTTTTTGCTCAAATGCGATTTTTCTTTAGGTGTGCTTTTTCAGTGCGATGTAAATGAGTCGAGACAAACAAAATCGATTTAAATGTATCATGGCATTTTTTATTTTTATATTTTTCAATCTTGGCTTCAAAATTATTGGTTACATTAGCTAAGTGAGAATTCGGGGTCCGTTCACGATGGAAATCAAGTGGACATAATTCAACCACACGAGCTAGTCGCTAAAAATGAAATCATTTGCGTGAGAAGCTCTTTTAAGAAACCGTAAACCTTCCATCCGCGGGCTCCACAACTAGTTGTAATTTTTTTATTTTCATTTTATTGGAACCACTAATGAATTTCATTGGCGATGATGTTTGAGACTATGGTTTTAGAAAAGAAAAATAGAAGAATCTATTGGTGAAATCGGTGGGGTACATTTTGCCTGAGGAAACATTGAGTTCTAAATCTCTATTTTCATATACTTTCGTAGATGTTTTTAATTTTAAAATAAGATCGTAACACAAAGTAATTTCTCGTGGATGCCCTAGTTCAGGCATAGACGGTGATGCCAACGTATATGGTTGCGAAAGGTTTTTTTTTCTGTAGAGTTCAAACAAGCTGATGAAATTTAAGGATGGGCTTAGGTCGCGCGCTTTCAATAAATGAGATGGAGAAATTGTGTATCCGTGTCACTTCAAAAAAAAAAAAAAAAAAAGTTTCGAAGCACTATATTGTCACTAGAATTTATTTTCAATTGCAGCATCTATATTTTTTTAGTGGGTTTAGAACCCTAGTTTATATACCCGTTTCCCTTTTCAGGTCGCTCTTAATTAGGGATAATGTAAAGTTCCAATTGTAGGAAGATAAAATTCGAGAATCATGGTCGGGAGTATAATAATAAGAACTTTTTCCGGATCCAATTTTCTGTGTTAACAAACTTCTATTCGTGTATTCTATATTTGTGCCAATCAAGAACGGCTTGTCCTCATGATCATCCAATTTTATTTTATTTTTAATAAAAAAGAGGGAAGAAAATTATGAAAGAATGGAATTAAAATAAAAGGACATTGACGTCACGCGAATGAAGGAAAGGGATGGGCGTTGAGTTGACGATTTGGCTCTTTGATTATGCTGAAACTGTTGGAGAAAACTCCTTTATTGTTTTGAAGTTGACAAAACATTTCCAAAAGTCTAGTCTAAAGATGTACAGACTCAAGTGTAATAGTTTGAAGAATTCCAGACTCTATCGTCAAAGTCTAAAAACTACCAAACTCAAGATTCAAAGTTTACTCTCACTGACAATTTCCAGACCGAAGAATGAAGACTTATCCAGATGCCGGATTATATTCAATGATTCATTTTGTATGGTTTTTGAATGATCTTATGGCTAGATATAACATCTACATGATTGATTATTCTTATTGTAATCTACTCCGATATGAAAATCTTTTGAAAGACAAGCAAACTTGGTAGGTTCTACTTATGGAAACTAAGGATCTTGATTTATGAGCGAACAGGATTGACAGTCATCACAAGTCATCCAACCACTCGAGATCATCCTAATTGATTCTGTCCAACGAGTAGATTGGAAGAATTCCTTTGAAAAGTGCCAACGATTGTGAAGGCATGAAGGAGTATTTAAGGATGACTCTCTAGTTGTTTGAAGAAGTGCGCGAAAGAAAAATTTCTAAGTTTGAAACTTTCTAGTTTCTTGCTCTTTCACTCATCAAGCTCAAAGTTGTATACAAAAGAGAGAAACTCTTAGTGAGACTTTGTGAGAGACCTGTAGAGACTCTTCACTGAGAAATTCGAATATCACAAGTTTTAAAATCTCTTTTGATTCATAGTGGAATCTAGCTAGTGGGTTGTCAGTGCGGGAGAGTGGACGTAGGCTTGATATAAGTCGAACCACTATAAACATTGTGTTTCAATTCTCTTTCTTTGAACTCCTTACCTTTATTCGTAGCCTTATATAATTGTTTTAAACTGATTATGTCCTTAGTCTATTATCTCCAAGAGGCAATTTACTTTTACTAAGTCTTGCGAAAAGTTTTAGTTACACTTATTCACCCCCTTCTAGGTGTTTGCACTAACCTTTTCAATTGGTATAAGAGCTTGTGTGCTTATTTATTAAAGTGTTTTTACTTCTTAAGCAAAAGATTTTTGGCTAGTATTTTGGCTTCAGGTTTGGTTGAAGGCCAAAACAATACCAGACCTCCTTATTTTGATGGGAAGAAATACAATGTTTGGAAAAACAAGATAAAGGCATTCCTAAGATTGAAAAATCCCCTGGAATGGGATGTGGTAGAAAAATGGATCATTCCCAAAGCTACATCAACCTCAAAAAGAGGAAATGAAGTTACAGATGTTGGCAAATTGACACAAGCAAAAATTACCAAGAGACAAGCTATTGATGCTAAAGCCATCTACTCCTTATACTGTGCTTTATCTTCTACTGAGTATAATAGAATTTCATCTTGTGAAACAACAAAAGAAGTCTGGGATAGGTTGCATGTTACCTATGAAGGAACTGATCAAGTCAAAGAAACAAAAATCAATATCATACTCGGACAGTATGAAGCCTTCAAAATGAAGTCAGGAGAATCCATCACTGACATGTTCAATCGTTTCACAAAGATTGTAAACAGTCTAGCATATCAAGGACATCTAATCTCAAATCTAATGAAGGTCAATAAATTACTACGTGGACTCTCCAAAGACTGAAATCACGTGAAGACTTCAATAAGAGAAACCCAGAGGATCATGCCTCTTTCAGTAGACGAATTAGTTGGCACACTTCAATCATATGAAATGGAGCAAATCAATGAAGAAGAAGATCCTAAAGGTAAGAAGTCAATTGCTTTAAAATCTAACGATGATTCTGATGTTACAGATTCAGAAGATGACTTAGACAATGAAGAGTTAGCACTCATGATAAAGAAGTTCAGAAAGTTGAACAGGAAAGGAAGAAGGTTTAACCGGAAGAAGTAGAGCACTCAAAGATTTCAAAAGAAATCAACTGAGGACAATAAGACCAACAAAGAAGTGGTTTGCTTCGAATGCAAGAAAAAGGAGCACATTAGACCCAATTGCCCTTTATTAAAGAAAAAGAAAGGAAAAATTCAAAAATTCAAAAAGGTTCTCAAAACAGAGACATGGAGCAATACTAAATGTGAGGAAAGTGATGAAGAATATGCTAACATATGTCTAATGGCAAATTCATTGAGCACAAGGTTCAATATTTATATAGAAATGGCAAGGACAGGCGTGGCATTAGGAATAAGAAAAGAACCCAAAAAGCACCTCTAGAAGCAAAGAACTATATCGATGAGAGAAGATAAATGGATAAAAAGTGGACCTATTGGTGGACCAGCAACAAGAAATGAGCCAGAGAAAGTGGCTGCATTAATAGAGCAAAGGGATGGAAAATGGAATGAGGTAATAGTAAGGTTGTTATTCGACGATCAAATAGTTAAGGAAATCCTTGCTACTCCTATTGGATTACCTTCAACAGCAGATAAAATGGTGTGGACAAACAACAGATTAGGGGTCTTTCAATGAAAAGCGGCTAGTTTACTACTAGAAATTAGTCAGCCAACCCACAAACCACAACAGCATCATCCTCTCACCAAACAAAGCCAGCGCTCTGGAAATGTATTTGGAATTCTAACACTCTACCTAGAGTAAAACATTTTCTCTAGAATGCTTGCCAAAATGCACTACCTACAGTGGAAAACTTGCACAGGAGAAGAATCGCACCTGATTCGCTATGCCCAATCTGCAAAATGGAAGCCGAAACCATTGAACATGCTTTACTGCTCTGCCCATGGACAAACCAGATATGGAAAGCTAACCCCCTACAAATTAAAATCACACGACTCGGGTTATCATGACTCGATGAATGGCTATACTCGAAAAAAGAAGACCCAAGAAGTACAAGCAAATTCGACCTAATCGCCACTATTGTGTAGTGTATTTGGAAAGATTGGAACCGGTTTATATTTGAACACACCCCTCTGCATTCGCATCAGACCCTGTCCAAAGCCACAGCTCTACATGAAGATTACACAACCCACAACAATAAAGCAACAGAAGCGAAGGGTAAAGATACCTACACATGACGATGGCAACCCCCGAACTCGGACTCGCTGAAAATTAACATCGACGCCTCTTTTGTTTGCAATGAAGACGCATCACGAGATTAGGAGGAGATCAGCGGAGCGCCTAAGAACAGGTTAATACCAGATCTAAGGGAAAATAGAAGAGCAGACAAGCAATGAGGCACCCGGAATCAAGGCAAAACACCAGATCTGGGGGAAAACAGAGGAATGGCTGAGAATAGGGCATTACCAGATCTGCCAAAGTACAGAGGTGCGAACGAGAATAGGGGCACCATAGCCTGCATCTGCCAAGATTCTTAGGGCCACCTGATCGACGGATTCTCCAAGATGGTTGTTGCATCTTCAACGAAACAAGCGGAAGCCTTAGCCCTTTTGGAAACCCTAGATTTCCTCTCCACAAGATCTAACAGAACCCTCCAACTACACTCTGATTGCTTGCTAATCATGCAAGCTGTTCAAAACTCGACAAAGCCAAGCTGGGAAGTGGAAGCGCTGGTGGACCGATTCCGAGCCTTTCTTTGGCCCATTGCAGTAGAGAGTCTAACAGGCCTGCAGATTGGTTAGCAAGAGCCCAAAAACAGAATTATCTCCCTCGAAACTGGGTAACAAACCCCCCGACAACTCTAGTCGATTTACTTTGTGCTGATGCTTTTGATGTAATTGCTCCAAACTTATCTAAGTGAATGAATAGATATCGCATTTCCGACCAAAAAAAAAAAAAAAAAAAGCAAAGAACCCAAAAAAATAGATTGCATCTTAGTCAGCAGCTCAACGCCGTGAAGATCAATTCCTAGATTTGTGAAAATGTGTCGTCTCATTTTTATAAGATTTGAATTCGTCTTATGTAGGATTGTGTGCTCGTGATAAATAAAGTTATTGATATTATTATTACTTTTTTTTTTTGGCGTCTCAGATGAGGTATATAAGAGTTTTTTTTTTTTTTGGTTAGTCCTATTCGATTTCTACTCTATACTCACTCTCAGACTTTTGCCCTGCCTCTTGTAGAGCGTGGAAGTCGAAACCCACTCCTGAAACTTACGCGTCCCCACCCTATCCCCCCTGAGAATGTGGGGATTTAAACCCTTCACCTCCTCCTTCCATGTTAGAAGGATAGCTATTGTGGCGAATCACAATGGTTATAAAAGAGTTTGATAAATAAGTTGATTTTAAGATGATCTACCCTAGGTCATACTTCTAACATCTTGAACAACATTGGCAAATTGCATCAAGTTCGATAAGGACACACCACACACACCACAAGTACCATATAACCTTTTGAGGCAGAAGTGGACAGGAGATACAGATGATTGCAGACTTCTTTCTAAGCTAACCAACAAAAAAAGTAATTAAAATATTAATCGGATGTACAATGTGGTTTCACGGTTCGATTTGATTTTCAAAAAAGTCAAAACCAAATCGAATGGCAAAGAAATGGTTTGCGTTCCCCCAAAAAAGTACTCTCGAATCAAATCAACCCGTCAAGAATAATTTGATCCAATATGATTAACAATTCAAACCATTTTTATCTCAACCCCTATAGATAATACTTGGCCCGATTACTCGCCTTAGATAGGCAAGAACATCGTCTTTCAAGCCGGCCCACCTACCCCATGCGAACAAGCCGAACAAATGAACCGGGTTGAAATTAGGATCAAATGACACTACCAAATACAGCACGAAGACTTGGGGATCATTCATTGTAATTTTGCAATTTGACTTTGACCAAGCATATCGGAAGGCCGCCTCACTGAAGTCAAAGCTTAGACAGGTACTCAGTCTCCACGACGAGAAGATGCGGCGAAAGTCTTGGGATTGAGCTCATTCGTTGACTCCAGGCTGTAAAAGGAGAATGGGCGGTCCATTTCATTCTTTTTTCTTTTTGTGTCGGACAGTTATCCTCTGTTTCTGATTTTAATTTTAATTTTATGGCCAAGGGACGATTATTCCATTCATTTAGGCATTAGAAGAAAGGCACGTGCGACGTATGTGGTGATGCGAGTCCGCTGAATTTCGCAATTTTAGGCTTAGAAAAATGGCACATATGATGCATATGATGATCGAATTTTTTATTTTCTACAATTATTTTTTGGTCATATGGGATCAATTTTTTGCTTTTTTTGGTTGGCCGAAATTGGGCCGTCAGAGATTCGGAAAACAAAGAAAAAGAAATTAACAAAAATACCCACAAAAAAATCACCTCAATTCCCACCCTTATTTCACACGCCACGCACCGTCATTAGCCGACAATGGCCTCAAGGCGTCCGAGTCCGACCACCGTTGATGGCGGCCATTTCATGGCTATTCGGCCATTGACGACAGCGGCCGATTTCTTCACAACCTTGTCGCCAACATCGACTCTTGATTCGATTTCTGTCATTTTAAAATATCCTTTTAAAATTGGATAATCAATTTGTCTAGTTATTTTTGTGGAGTTGGTTTAATCATGTTGTGCGGGTCTTGAGTTTCGAAGGCTTTAGGAAACTACAGAAGTTGCGAAAAAAGTTCCATGTAGAATCGGATGTCCAACTGGGTATGAATGATTCAGGCGTCCGACCTTGAGAAAATTCAATGTCCGAGGGTCCAAACAAGTCGAACGACCATCCATGTCTGTGTCAAACATCTGACTTGCAGTAGTGTTGGCATCAAATGCATGGTAGCGAGAGTATTCTTCACGCTAAATTATAAAAGTCCGGCTACTTCACCGGCGGTCGAGAAAAATTCGCTGTTTTCCCTTCTTGAAAAAGGTCTATGGGAACAAGGACGTGAACAAACTCTTCTCAATCTTGCGGCCAATCACCTCCTTCGCGTCTCCCGTTTTGAAGGGAACCGAAGTCTCTTCAAATCAGACCTTACCACTCACTCGCGATTTGTCTTTCTCTCCCTTTGCTTATGAACTTGAAATTGCTCTCAAACCTATTTGGACAACATAATCAAACGTCTTAAATTGCGGCCAATCTAAGGTATTTACTTGCTGTATGAGGCAAGTGAAAACTCCTCGGAGTCGTCAAACCCTAATTTTCGATTGGGCTATCGACAAAATCTAAGTTGCCAAACTCAAAATCCCTTTTTGACCAAGAATAATATACGAATAAAACGCAGCCACTCGGAGAATTTACAAGTCGTTTTTTCTATTCGATTTTATCAATCGTCCACCTCCGCGACAGCTAAGTCTAATGCTTAGGTTTCTGGCAACACAAGTGACCGAGTCACCGACGTGCTTTTCTTCACCTCTCCGAACGATTTGGACCGAAGTCGAACGATGGACCGACACAGTCCCAACATTTACTTGTCCAACAAGCACTACTTACCCTAGAAAAAATTATCAAATCGATCATAAACTAATTCGATCCTAAACTTTTCAAATTTTTATAATATTATCCTAAATCAACTTATCCGGAAAGATTATATTGTAATTTCGCACAAAAATTTAAGATTACAGTGCCAAAATTAAAAAATTTATAACTGAATTGATATTTATATAATAATATTTTAACTAATTTGGTAATTATTAGTGCTTACCTATGTTTAACTCCAAGTTAGCTACGCTAAGTAATGAGAAACGGTCAAAGGGGGAGACAAGAACTCGTGTGTCGGGTTGGGAAATTGCTGGACAATCAAAGTCAACAAAGAATGCCGAAGATATTAAATTGATAAGTGTGCAGGAGTTAGATACGCATGTATGTCGTGGCAAGCCTTAAATTCTCGCTAATGGCCTTGCTTTCCACGTAACTCGTGTACTTTTCTATTCGTATGAAAATAACGGATTGACTATTATGTATATCTTTTATCTAATCTATGAGTGATGCCGTGGATAGAATAAGTGCAAACATAAAAACCATACAGGAACTTGTATTTTTATCAGCTAGGCTCAACATGGATTTCATAAAATCTCAAAATGCAATTGGCTTGATCTAATAAATTTAGCTCATGCAAGGCTGGCTTGCTTCTCGAATATCACGCCATACCCATTAACAATAGGTGTGACCAAGTACATTTAAAAAGTGAAATTCTCGATATGCAGCTAGAAATATAATTTCTGGATGACTAATGCTAAAAACACAATATTTTTGGTCAAATCTCTTGATACATATGAACAAGTCATATGTAGTATAATACAATGCTTTCCTAAGGATCCAATAAAAATCCTAAATATCGAGAATATGATGTTATTGCACAATGTTATGTCAACGAAAATAATCGAATTCAATGAGCTAGAATCACTAGCTTTTGATCAGTCGTTTGCAACATTTGACCGGCGGTGGTATTTTTTCAAATGCGTCAATCATTTATTATAACCATTATTCTAATATTAAGTAAATTACCGGGTCTGTAAGTGATGAATAGATCTGTGGCGTTGTTTCCACGTACGAGGAATGAATATCACTTGCTTATCCTGAAAAGAAGTCAGGTCAAAATTTTCCTCAAACACGGCTTACATTTACCTAATTGACGTAAAGGGCCCGATGAGGAATGAATGAATATCGCAATGACTTCAACGCCTAGATCTCGAACTTTAGGAGTTACTTTTCAACGAGGAAAAATACACATAAGGGACCGATAACACAATCTTGCTACGAAGAACATCACATGTTGCGGTTTGGTTCAGTCCATGTTCGAGCCCTTTTACTCGGTCCGCTGTCGGTGAATGAGCTATGCGCGCACCGGCGCACGAATTCAGCGCAGCGGCACGTGATGCCTAGACTTGACCCGGCAAGATTTGAAACTTGCTGTCCAAGTACCTCGACCCGAAGGGCGGTAACAGGACTCGGCACCGCGCATGAGTCAAACGTCGGATTGGTCGAGCACAAGTTTTCATCCGCATCTGAGTCAGCGGGCCGGTGGGGTCGGACAGTCTTGTCCGACCATCGCGTCTCGATGAAATGTGAATTAGACCTAATAGAGAGGAGAACAAAGCCAAATCTAGTCCAAGCAATGGGGCTGGCCATTTGGCTCGTTGAACGACTCTACGGGGCCATTCCAAGTCACCGGCCTTTCGCCATTGTCGAAGTCAAAAGTCGCCAACTCGGAGAGATGTGTAGAGAGAGAGAGAGAGAGAGAGAGAGAGAGAGAGAGAGAGAGAGAGCAAACTGAGATGATACCCGATCAAATCCTTATGCAAAAAATCAAACGTGTATATCATGTAACATCGTATAACAGCCTTGACCCTAAAAAGTTATGAAAGAATGCTTATAACACATGCTAATTCAACCACTCCCGCGACCCTATCATGCAGTCGCTAATCGACGACGTCGATCTTGACGAACCGTATGTATAGACTAAGCTCCGGCCAAAGAAATAATAACAAAGAATTGTATTCCTATGCCAATGAATAAATGAATGAATGAAACGAGTCGATAGGTGCAGAGGGAGTCGACCAAGAGTCGACTGATAGGCAGGCGGCGGTGGTGGAGATGCGTGTATGGGCTTTCCGAAGATCCAACCCTTTCAGTTCCCCGGCGTGGAGTTCTCCCGTGGGTTCCCACCGGAAGGCGACACGGGCTTGTCCTTGGGGAGGTAGCTGAAGACGCTGCCCCGGTGGCGGAAGGCGGTCTTGTGGGGATGATGGCGTGGGCCGTGAGGAGGAACCGGGAGGGGCGGCGTGGTCGTGGTCGCAGTCGGGCCGGGCCGAGCGGCGGTGCATGCACCAGCGAGGAGGAGGAGGAGGAGCGTGAAGGCGCAAAGGGCTGGGCGTGCGAGATCCATCGGCGGGGCTGATCCGGAGACAAGGAAGGGACGGAGGAAGAGGCGATGAGAGAGAGAGAGAGAGAGGGAGGGAGGGAGGGAGGGAGGGAGCGAGGGAGAGAGAGAGAGCGAGCGAGATGGGTTCGATGTTGGTAGGGTTCTTTTTGAATGTGGGAGATGAAGGAGGGGAACAGGGAAAGAACTTAAATATGCGTAATCCGAGCGAACCAGCAATTAACGGGAGACGCGTCGAAGAAGCCGGACGGAAATGTTGGGGAAAATGAAATGAGTTTCACGCGACGTCCCGGAATTTTCTCCCAATATGAACGCCGGGAGACCAAAAATTAGAGGAAAAAAAGACTTTTTTTTTTTAAAAAAGGTGGACAAATTACATGTACATGTCACGGGCCGAAAGAAGACCGATCCAAGAGGTTCCCGAGCCCGACCGTGACACGTCCATGGAGGACCTCCCGCTCTCACTTGGATTATCTCGCAAGTCTTATCCCCGAAGTTTCAAGGGCTGGTGAAACCGTCATTCCACCCGATTCTAGAAGCCCCTCATTTATGTCGGTGGTTGGTTGCTTCCGTTATTTATGTCGGTAGACGGTAGTTGATATTTATGTCGGTTGTTGAGGCGGTGCAATCTCGCCCGTCGGATGAAAAGTAGATCAACGGTTGTAAGCCGAGGCCCTCAACTATAAAAGGGGTGTCCTCCCTCATTTGTAATCATCCAACATTTCAGTAATCCAAGTTCACTTTCCTTCCAGAGCTCCTCTCTCTAAACTTTCTCTCTCTAAAAGATCCCGGTTGTGCAAGCGAGTTGAGCGATTGATCGAGTAAGGCTTGGCTTGGGTGATCCAAAGTTGCCCGAGTCGCCGCATGGTTCGATCCCAAATCGATTGGCCCGTGACAAGTGGTATCAGAGCAAAGGAGAGTTCCGTTTGGAGAAGGAGTGCTAACTGTTCGAAGGAATGTCAAGCCAAGAAGCTGTTATGGAGGGAGAGGCCGCGCAAGTCAAGGAGACCCGTGGCCGAGCAAAGAAAAGAGATGCCTCGATGGAAGCCGTAGCTGCGTTCGATGAGAAAGATCGCGAAGGTCCGGAGTGCCGTGCTCGAACTCATGGAAGGTCTTGACGATGTGCGAGACCGAATCATGGAGGTTGAGACCTCGCTCCGTGAAGACTTCACGACCGGCCTCAACGAAGCTACCGCCTCTTTGCATGAGAAGGATGAAGCCCTTGAAGCATCGATCGATGTCTTGAAGGAGTGTGTCCAAGTGATCGAGGAAGAAGGTCCACGGAAGGACGAGGTCGAAGCCATGAAGGCGGAGATCCAAGAGCTCAAGACCGAGCTCGCCCTATGCAAGATGAGCATCGCCAATGGAGCGATGCCTACTCAAGCGGTGCCCAAGATCGAGGTGCCAAAACCCAAAGAATTCAAAGGCGAACGATCCGCCAAAGAGGTGGACAACTTCGTTTGGAGCATGGAGCAATACTTTGGCGCCGCCAACATCCACGACGAGTCGATCAAGGTACGAACCGCTTCCATGTTCCTTACTGATACGGCAATGCTTTGGTGGCGAAATAGGTGCGATGAGACTAGACGTGGTGCCAATCCCGTGGAAACATGGGATGACTTCGTAAGGGAGTTCCGCGACTACTTTTTCCCCGAGTTTGCTCAACAAGAAGCCCGTAGCAAGCTCCATCGCCTCGAGCAAAGAGGTGCGATCCGAGAGTACGTGAAGGAGTTCACGGAGCTCAAACTCCAAATTCGCAACATAAGCGAAGAGGAGGCTCTCGGAGCGTTCATGGATGGGTTGAAGCCATGGGCACTTCTTGAGCTCAAGCGTCGGGACGTGAGTAGTCTTGCGCGAGCGCTAAGCGTGGCCGAGTCGCTCGTCGACCTCACCAAGACTGAACCAAGGAGTCGATCGTGGAGGTCAGATCGATCCGAGGACGAAGGAAGAAACACTCTCCGAGGCGTGCACGATCAAGGTGGCCGAGCCAAAACATGGGGAGAAGGGTCTTCCAAGCCATCCTTCCAAAGAGGTCGACCACAATCGGACTACACGACAAGTAAGTTCGATCAACTCCCGCCTTCTCCTTGCTTCATTTGCCAAGGTCCACACTGGACGCAAAAATGCCCGAAGAAGGGCCGAATCAACGCCCTCCTTGCCATCGAGGAAGAAAAGGAGGAGCCCAAAGAAGAAAGGCGGCAAATTCGACTTGGAAGTGTGAAGACAATCAACTCCGTCCGAGCCCGATCGCCGTCCGAAGAAGGAATCACACCAAATACCGAAATGTTCTTCGTGGAAGTTGAGGTATGTGGCCAAACGCTTTATGCCTTAGTCGACACTGGTGTGTCCAATATGTTCATGTCGACCGAGGTTGCAAAGGCCTTGAAACTTCGCGTGGAACCAACTGATAAGACGTTCAAACCAATCAACTCGGAAGGCGTCCAAGGCGTAGGATTGACTTCGGACGTGGATATCAAGATTGGTGGATGGAAGGGCAAGACGGATTTCGAGGTAATCCCTCTCGATGATTATAATCTCATCCTTGGTATTCAATTTTTCCATAATGTGAGATCCATGATCGATATGAGAACCAAGTGCCTCGTGATCCTCGACCCGAAATACCTAACAACGATCCCCATGATCAAAGGGGTGGTCGACACCAAGACCATCGCCACGATCCGACGCCTCGACAAGAGCTTGAAGGCCGTGATGCGCATCAACAAGCTAGAGGTGAAGCCAAAGGCCAAGTTGGATCCTACTCCAACGCACTCTATGCCGATCCAAGTGCTCTTCCCCGAGGTCGAGTGCTCACCGCATGCCACGCCTAAGCCAAAGGTGGAGTCGCATGCCAAGCCCGAGCGGACCATAGAAGGATGTGGCCCTTCGTTTGTGAGCATCCGAGCGAAGAGAAACAAGAACAAGAGAGCTCGTGCCAAAGCCCGTGCTCGCGCCAAGAAGGCCAACCAAGCTGAGAGCGACGAGGACGTCGCTCAATTGAGTGGGGGAGAATGTCACGGGCCAAAAGAAGACCGATCCAAGAGGTTCCCGGAGCCCGACCGTGACACGTCCATGGAGGACCTCCTGCTCTCACTTGGATTATCTGCAAGTCTTATCCCCGAAGTTTCCAAGGGCGGGCGAAACCGTCATTCCACCTGATTCTAGAAGCCCCTCATTTATGTCGGTGGTTGGTTGCTTCCGTTATTTATGTCGGTAGACGGTAGTTGATATTTATGTCGGTTGTTGAGGCGGTGCGATCTCGCCCGTCGGATGAAAAGTAGATCAACGGTTGTAAGCCGAGGCCCTCAACTATAAAAGGGGTGTCCTTCCTCATTTGTAATCATCTAACATTTCAGTAATCCAAGTTCACTTTCCTTCCGTGAGCTCCTCTCTCTAAACTTTCTCTCTAAAAGATCCTGGTTGTGCAAGCGAGTTGAGCGATTGATCGAGTAAGGCTTGGCTTGGGTGATCCAAAGTTGCCCGAGTCGTCGCACGGTTCGATCCCAAATCGATCGGCCCATGACATACACATGATAATCCGATTGCTTTTTATTTATTTTTATTATTATTATTTTTTAAAAGCCGATTTCGCGATTGCTATTCAAATTGGTTACGACCTCTTGAAATGTTAAGGAAAGGATGAGGGAGGGGAATCCTTTTATTTTGCTAGGAAATTGCATCTCGTTTGGGATAAGAACGCGCGTTTCCGCGTTTGCGGTGTTTGCGTTGGAACGGGCCGGTTGACCTCCTCCGCCCTCCCCCATCCTCCTCTTCCAAAGTCAGCGACGCGATGCCATGCGACGCGACCCTTCGGTGGTTTTGCAAGCCACGATCGTCTTTTCTTGGATCGACACAGCTCTTCAATTTATGGGTCCTCGCATCTCCGATTCTCTTTGGATTCTCCTAAATTGAAATTCTTGATATCATCCGGCTAGAAATATATTTCCGGGACCACTAAAGCTGGACACACAATATTTTCAGTCGAAGCTCTAGATATGTATAAACGAGTTGCGTGTGGTAAAATCTGATGCTTCTCTAAATATCCTATAAGAAGCATGAAATGTTAATGAAAATTATTGATCCTTGTCATGCTCATTTTCCATGTCAACTCTCCGTGGCTTCCCGCCAATCTTTCTAGGTGAACCGAATGCACGTGATTTGACAATTTCCTTTTGCTCAAATGTGATTCTTCTTTCGGTGTGTTTTTTGGGTGCAACGTGAACGAGTCTGGACAAACAAAATCGATTTAAATGTATCGTGGCGTTTTTTATTTTTATATTTTGCAATCTTGGCTTCAAAATTATTGGTTACATCAGCGAAGTGAGGATTCGGGGTGCATTCACGGTGGAAATCAAGGGGACATAATTCGAACGTACAAACAAATCACTAAAAATGAAATTTTTTGCTTGAGAAGCTCTTTTAAGAAACCATAAACCTCTTAACCGTGGGCTCCACCACTAGTTGTGATTTTTTTTTTTTTTCATTTTATTGGAACCACTAACAAAATTCATTGGCGATGATGTTTGAGACTAGCATTTTGAAAAAGAAAAACAGAAGAACCTTTTGGTAAAATCGGTGGGGCACATTTCACCTGAGGAAGCGTCAAGTTCTAAATCTCTAATTTCATATAATTTCGTAGATTTTTTTAATTTCGAGATCAGATTGTAACACAACATAATTTCTCGTGGATGCCCTAGTCCGGCCATAGACGGCGATGCCTACTTATATGGTTGCGAAAGGTTTTTTTGGAGAGTTCAAACATGTGACATCCCGATTTTTGGGCCCTAATTTCGACTTGATAAATAGGGTCGTTTTCGTTCAACCGACCCGAGAAGGTGGGGTTTGAACCCCTCACCTCCCCCTTCCATGTTGGAAGGGTGGCCACTGGGGCGAATCCCAGTGGTTAAGCCGGGGATTGTGAAATTGAGGAAATTGAGGGATTTTTGGATAAAGAAAATAATCAATTTGATAAGTGAGACATCGATTGATTTTATGGGAGTCAATTTGAATTGAATCAAGGGAAATTATAAGGTTCGCCTATGGTCGTACTTTTAGGATTTAAATTGGTTCTATGGACGAGCCAAGGTGTGAATTAAAATATGGGGACATTGGGTTAATTTTTTTTGTGGACTTCAATTGGATTCAATTGAAAGAAAAATTGAAGGAATTAAGATGTACAAGTTTTGGACCCCGGCGGAAAACCAAGTGGACCCATTGGATTGAGGTTGTGAGAGTTTGAGTGAGTGGAGGATGACCTCACATGAGGTCATGGTGGGCCCCTTTGGAGGAAAGAAAGAAAAAGAAAAAGGAAAAGGAAAAGAAGGGGGAGAGAGAGAGGGAAGGTGGGGCCCTTATGTCATCCCCTAGCTTGGGAAGAGAGAGAGAGAGAAAGGGAAAAAGAGGAGAAGAGGGGGAGACCCGCTCGCCACCGCCGTCCGCCGCGTCCGCCGTTGCCCCCGCCACACCCAGCCCGCCGTTAGCCGCCGCCACACCCGGCCGCCGTTAGCCCGCCGCCTCGCCCGCGCCCGACCAGCCCGCCTCCGCCCCGCCTCGCTCGCCATCCGCCGTCGCCCGCGCCAGCCCCGCCCTCCACCAGCCACGGTTCGGCCCTCCTCCGGCCGCCGCCCAGCCCGCCAGCCACCGCCGCAAGCCACCGGCCCTCCGTCCGTCGCTCTCCTCCGCCCGAGCCGCCGCCGTAGCCGCCGTCGCACCCCTCCGTTCGGCCCCAACCAGCAGACCCAAAAATGGGTTTTTCACCCCGCTTTGGGGCCGTTTTGGCCGCCTTCCCGCCCCGGATGCTAGACCCGCTTTGGAGTTTATCGTTCCCGGCCGCGCTCGTCGTTTTGGTCCGTCCGGTGTGTTAATCGGGTGAGTTACCTCACTAATCCTTGATTAGCCGGTTAATTATGCCCTAAGTATGTTTAGTTTAAATTAAGTGTGTTTAGGTGGTTAGATTAGATTATTTTATTATAAGTTGGATTAAGGAAATTGGATTAAGCTTAATTGGGTTTAATTAAGTTTAAAAGAGGTTAATTAAAGTTAATTGGTGATGTGACATAATTGGGTTTTAATTTAGATTTATTTAAATGTTTCGAAATTCGGATTATTAAAATAATATTAAAATATTCCGAAATTAATTAAATATTATTAAAAAAAAAAACGGAAAAAGTTATTTTTAACCCCTAGGTTGCTCGAAATTTCGTGCCGATCGCCGCCGTGATGTCGAATTTAAATTTGATGCTTGATTGGTGGCGAATTGAGTGTGATTGCGTAAATTAGGGGTTATGTGTAGAAATTCCAATTGTAGGAATTGATGGGGATTTGGCCGTGATTGACCGCCTAATAGAGGCCTTGCCGAGTGGGGCCGTGATGCCACTAGTCGTTGACCGCCTATGAGAGGCCGTACCGAGTGGGGCCGTGATGCCACTAGTTGTTTAACCACCTTTTCGAAGGTCGTGCCACATGGGGCCGTGATACCACCGATTGTTGAGTCTACCCTTAGGGTCGAGGTTGGGAGCAGTGACTGATTTGATTAATTGACATGTAATCGGCCGAGCCGATTGATCGCTGAGACGATCCAAGTGGTTGGTGATGTGATTGTGCCGTGCTTTATTTAATTGACATAATTGCACGTGATTGAATAATATGAACTGTGCTAACCTGCAGGCGTGGGCTATTGCGAGGTAAGTCTTCTTGATGTGTGGCCAGGTCTTGCTAGGGTGTATTTTCTTTCTAATAGGGGCTTAGGAGGGGTGAACTTGCTGTGACAATGTCTCACCCCGTTGTGGGAAAACATTTCAGGGTCGTAGATGACGATTTCAGCGGAGTCGTGGATCGCCGGTGCAGTTGGACAAGGAGTCGCAGAGCCAAGAAGATGGAGGATCGACGATCGAGTCCGACTAGTAGTTTTAGGACTGTTCCTTGTTTTTGGTTTGGCCGATCCTTAGTGTGTAGACTCCGACCCGTTTTAACTGCATGTAGATCTTGTTTGATTTTGTGACAGCATGTTGGTTTGTATTAAATTGATTTTTTTTTTGTTCCTACCGTTCTATCCCGCTTTTAATTTGTCAGGGGATTCTTAATACGTTCCGCATGCGCTTAATAAATTAATTTGGGTCGGCGACACTACCTGGGAATGTCGCAATTTCACGACCATGGCGGGTTGTTCACGTGTCTCGGGGTTCGGGGCGTGACAACCTCGTTTAAGTGGTATCAGAGCATGGTCAGTGATTGGAGTGATAAGGGCGATGAGTCATGGGATAGTTAGTAGGAAAGGCTTTTAATATTCTGATGCATGTGATTGATAGTTGCTTGGTAGTTTGTTTGTGTGGTTGCTCGGTGTTTGTTTTGGAAGCGGGCGTCTGTGTTGAGCCTGTTGCGTGAGTGACCGTGTGTCGAGGGCCGCTCAGTGAGGGTAGTATGCCCTATGTTTCGGGACAGGTCGCTGTTGAAAGTTGGTGCCCGTGGTGCTCCGAGTAGTGACCAAGTTGGGGCCAGTGCAAGTGGTGAAGCATTGTCTTTAGTCAATGCTGGGGTAGTTGCCCCCGAAGGTTCGAAGTTTGCTCGATTTTTGAGGATGTTTGAGAGGTTGGGAGACAGAATGGCCGCAGGCCGCCGCTTCAGTCGCTGTTGCTGCCGTCACCATCAGTGCCGCCAGGGCCGTGACCGCCATTGTTGTCGTTGTTTCTACCGCTGTCAGGGTTGTGACTGTTGTTGTGACCATGCTTGTGAGGCCTGATATGGAAATCGATCGAGGATCAAGCCATCGTATTTGAGTTGAGGTTCAAGGTTTACCCCGTTATTGAGAATGAATTATTCTTGGCATCTGGTAAAGGTGTAGGTTTTGCAAATAATAATCCTCTGGAAGCAGTTGCTGGAAAATACCACGTCATCTGCACTTCAAAGGACACAAGGAATCCGCAACCTTCACGTGAAGATCTTCATAAAGCTGACTTCGTCTTTTCTCGTACATTTGATGTCGCGCATCTCAAAATAATGGATAAGATGCTGGCATTGAAGTTAAGGACATCCTTAATAGAAAAGGTGTTGAAAAGGTTATCTCGTCACGACAAAGTGGATGAAGACCCTCACAATAATGCGTTGCTAAGTGAGGCAATAGTTAAACCATTGGACGATCACAATAGGCCACCGAAAAACGAAAATTGGATGCTTCGAGATATTCGTGGGGGATGAGCTCAAGAATGATGAAGGCAAGACAATTGACGCTGTCGAGCATCAAGCTCCACTGCAAGGTGGAAGTGCATCTGAGAATAAATTGAGTAAAAATCTAAATGAATCTCCGAAAGGAGAGAGAGACCTCTTTTTGAAGCTAGAGGAGAAATGGATGGAACTCTCTCATGGGAAGTTGGATGCAAAGTGTCCTCGTCATCAATCTCCTCAAAAGGATGACAAAAACAACTATGAAGCATTGCAAGCTCCTTTGCCAATTGATGTTGACAGGAACACATGGCTCAAGAAGCTCTCTGTTAGTTTGAATTGTGACAGTATTATAATTCAATTTGTTCAGTTAACGTACGGAAGTTTGGAATCATTGAAAGTCAAAGAGGGACTTAAATCCTTGTAAATCGTCATGGAAGATGACCTGGTTCAGTTCGTTAGCTATCGAATCTACATGGCAACTGTAAGGGATGCGTCAGTTGAAGGATCGATTGTAGAGAATTGTCAGGTTTATTGTCAAGATGGTTGTCAGGAAGAGAATTAGAGTCGTGATTGAATTAATACCCGGGACAGAGCCGGTCCCTAAGGCTCCTTACCGGATGGTGTTATCTGAGTTAAAAAGGACTGAAGGTGCAGATGCAGGAATTTGAGTAGGGGATTCACATGTTCCAGTGCATCACCTTGGGAAGCACTTGTTCTATTCGTGAAGAAGAAAGTTGGTTTGTTGTGGTTGTACATTGATATTTCTCAAGACCGACTGGAGGTCAGGGTGTCATCAATTGAGGATCAAGAAGAGAGGCATACCGGAATTGGCATCTCGCAATCAATACGGCAGTTATGAGTTCATTGTAATGCTGTGTGGTTTGACGGATACCTTAGCTGCTTGTTTGGGTCTTATGAGCAGAAGGTATAAGGATACTTAAATCAGTTGTGACCGTGTTCAGTGAGGTTATCCTGGTGTGTTCAAAGAGTGCCAAGTGGCACGAGAGACAGTTAAAGATGATACTTCAGACCTTGAGGGTTCTGGAATTTCATGCTAAGTTTAATTAGTGCAAGTTTCGGATGACTTGTGTATCTCTTGTAAGTCACGTGAGGCGAAGAAATCTTCGTGGACTCCGTCAAGTTAAAAGCAGTGAACAGTTGGCCGAGATTGACTACAGTAACAAAGATCCAGAATTTCTGAGTTTAGTAGAGTGTTACAGACAGTACGTATATGGGTTTTCTTTCAGTGTTAGCACCACCGTTGACAAGACTACTGAGGAAGGAAGAAAAGTTCGTGTGGTTAGATGAGTGCGAGTGTGGTTCTCAAGAGCCTAAGAAGAGGCTGACTACTACACCTGTGTGGGCCATTCCGTCTAGTCATGGAAGGTGTGAGATCTTCAGTGACGCGTCATTTAAAGGATTGGGTGGCTTAAGGATGCAGCATGATAAGGTTGCTGCATGTGTGTCCCATCAGTTGAGACCTTATTAACAGAATTGCCTGACAGACGACTTGGAACTCACATCAACAATTTCCGCTCCGAAGGTCTAGTGATATCATTGGTGTAAAGAAAGACTCCAGACCTTTATCAACTGTCAAAGCCTCAAAATAATTATTCTCATAGGAGGAATTGAATGAGATAGCGCTGTGAACCAGATCTTTTGAAGGACTTGAATAGTGGTATCTGGTATCACCTGGAAGGATAAAAGGAGTCACTAATGCTTTGAGTCGAGAGTCTTCAATTGTGCATAGACTGACTAAAGTATAGGTTTTACTTTAAAAAGGGTTCAAAATCTAGTTTTCAAAATTGAGGTAGGCTACCCCTTTGAAATTGAATCAGATGTTCAATTCTTAATCGGCGCCTAATCGATGACGAGATGTTCGAAAGTCGATAAGAGGATACTAGTAAGAACAAGATTGATTTTGAGATTTCTGATGATGGAAAGTTCAGGTTCTATGAATGAATGAATACACCTGACAGTGTAGCACTCAGGGAGAAAATCTTGTCAGAAGTTCACTATATTATTGCGGTTTTGACCAGATGGTACAAGTAAGTCAGAATCGGCGTCTGTTAAATTGGTAGACTGATATGAAGATAGATATCGCCAAGCAGGTTGCAAGTGCCAGAGTTGTCAGTAAGTGAAAGTCCAAGAATGCGGGACTCGGAGGATTTTTAACATCACTCGAGAGTCCAGAGTGGGAATGAAAATATATCACAATGGGACATTGTGATGAGCTTACTAAGGGTTCAGGAAATTACTGATACCATTTGAGGACAGTGGCCGAATGATAGATGGAGTTGGTCCACTTTGATGATACGAATGAATCTTGTTTTGGGTGTGCAACATCCAGGTTTATGGATTCTGACTTTGATTGGATAAGTTGGAAATTTCATCTGCGTGACTTTAGTGTTTTTCTCTGAGTTAGCCACTCATGAGATAACTAGACTAGCCAGGTGATTTATCAAGGACTTTAAGGCAAATTGACTTGACGATTCGACCAGGAATCGACTTCTCGACTATGTTCATCTTTAGAGATCATTGCGGCACAGTATAAAATCGAATTAAGATCAAAGATAGGTCAGTTCGATTGAGATGAATGACCAATCGTGGGTGACCCCAATGAATTGGAAAACTCTCATCGACTAGCACTACTTTGATTTTTCTATCGTTTTGGTACCCTGTGTCCGTATTTGAATCCTCGAGATTTTCACGACATTGAGAATCGACACTGTGTCGAGCGGGTTCATTGTGGCTCGAAGGAAATCGACCACGGGTGATTTGTCCTAAAAAGTTCTGAGAACTACCTAGTAGCCTAGGTCACACTAAAAGTGCGTCAGAGTGAAATTAACCGCTAATCTAAGTTCGATTTCAGAAATTTGAAGATTTTGTTATATTATGGACTGGGTATACTGAAGTGTGTGGGCATCGGATAATTCACCGGCATGGAGTGCCGAGGGTGATTTATATTCCAAATTCAGATAAGAGATTACAGGTTTGGCAGAGTTTTAAGGGGGATTCTTTCAGGGGGTTCTTTCTTAAGTAGTGCATAGCAGAGGGTACAGAATTTAGTGGAAAAAAAAAGTGAAGAAAGATCACAGACCAGAGTCGGCTCAGAAATCAATATTTGTAGTGGTCAGATCGATGTCAGAGTGAATGCTAGACAGAACTGTCAGAAATTTTCAGTCATTGAGCTTCAAAGGCTCATTAGGGAATTGAGAAGAAGAGATCATATGTGAACGACATGGTGTCATGTATGAGAAGTCCAGTTCAGTTATCGGCTCAGAAAGAGCAGATTTGGTATACCAAGAAGGTATCCTTGATGAAAATGGTCGGACAACACCATGAGACCGAAGGATTAGTTTGGAATAGTGAGACTCAACGAAACGAAAACACCCCCACCTTTTGTATAAGGATTGGTAAATGTTTAAATTTCGAGGACGAAATTTTTATAAGAGGGGAAGAGTTGTGACATCCCGATTTTTGGGCCCTAATTTTGACTCGGATAAATAGGGTCGTTTTCGTTCAACTGAAGCCGGGGATTGTGAAATTGAGGGATTTTTGGATAA
This sequence comes from Eucalyptus erythrocorys, assembly GCA_014182555.1. Classification (NCBI taxonomy): domain Eukaryota; kingdom Viridiplantae; phylum Streptophyta; class Magnoliopsida; order Myrtales; family Myrtaceae; genus Eucalyptus; species Eucalyptus erythrocorys. Next base: position 33,557,433 of record CM024603.1, on the reverse strand, counting down.
AGAAAATAATCAATTTGATAAGTGAGACATCGATTGATTTTATGGGAGTCAATTTGAATTGAATCAAGGGAAATTATAAGGTTCGTCTATGGTCGTACTTTTAGGATTTAAATTGGTTCTATGGACGAGCCAAGGTGTGAATTAAAATATGGGGACATTGGGTTAATTTTTTTGTGGACTTCAATTGGATTCAATTGAAAGAAAAATTGAAGGAATTAAGATGTACAAGTTTTGGACCCAAAGCGAAAACCAAGTGGACCCATTGGATTGAGGTTGTGAGAGTTTGAGTGAGTGGAGGATGACCTCACATGAGGTCATGGTGGGCCCCCTTTGGAGGAAAGAAAGAAAAAGAAAAAGAAAAAGGAAAAGAAAGGGGAGAGAGAGAGGGAAGGTGGGGCCCTTGTGTCATCCCCTAGCTTGGGAAGAGAGAGAGAGAGAGAAAGGGAAAAAGAGGAGAAGAGGGGGAGCTCGACCGGGGAGACCGCGCGCCACCGCCGTCCGCCACGTCCGTCGCCGCCCCGCCGCCGTTAGCTGGGCCGCCGCCCGCGCCCGACCAGCCCGCCTCCAGCCCCGCCTCGCTCGCCGTCCGCCGTCGCCCGTGCCAGCCCCGCCCTCCACCAGCCACGGTTCGGCCCTCCTCCGGCCGCCACCTAGCCCGCCAGCCACCGCTGCAAGCCACCGGCTCGCCGTCCGTCGCTCTCCTCCGCCCGAGCCGCCGCCGTAGCCGCCGTCGCACCCCTCCGTTCGGCCCCAACCAGCAGACCCAAAAATGGGTTTTTCACCCCGCTTTGGGGTCGTTTTGGCCGCCTTCCCGGCCCCGGATGCTAGACCCGCTTTGGAGTTTATCGTTCCCGGCGTCGCGCTCGTCGTTTTGGTCCGTCCGGTGTGTTAATCGGGTGAGTTACCTCACTAATCCTTGATTAGCCGGTTAATTATGCCCTAAGTATGTTTAGTTTAAATTAAGTGTTTTTAGGTGGTTAGATTAGATTATTTTATTATAAGTTGGATTAAGGAAATTGGATTAAGCTTAATTGGGTTTAATTAAGTTTAAAAGAGGTTAATTAAAGTTAATTGGTGATGTGACATAATTGGGTTTTAATTTAGATTTATTTAAATGTTTCGAAATTCGGATTATTAAAATAATATTAAAATATTCCGAAATTAATTAAATATTATTAAAAAAAAACGGAAAAAGTTATTTTTAGCCCAAAGGGTTCTCGTAATTTCGTGCTAATCGCTACTGTGATGTCAGAATTTAAATTTGATGCTTGATTGGTGGCGAATTGAGTGTGATTGCGTAAATTAGGGATTATGTGTAGAAATTCCAATTGTAGGAATTGATGGGGATTTGGCCGTGATTGACCGCCTATTAGAGGCCGTGCCGAGTGGGGCCGTGCTGCCACTAGTTGTTGACCGCCTATTAGAGGCCGTGCCGAGTGGGGCCGTGATGCCACTAGTTGTTGACCGCCTATGAGAGGCCGTGCCGAGTGGGGCTGTGATGCCACTAGTCGTTGAACCACCTATGAGAGGCCGTGTCGAGTGGGGCCGTGATGCTACTAGTTGTTTAACCACCTTTTTGAAGGTCGTGCCACGTGGGGCCGTGATACCACCGATCGTTGAGTCTACCCTTAGGGTCGAGGTTGGGAGCAGTGACTGATTTGATTAATTGACATGTAATCGGCCGAGCCAATTGATTGTTGAGACGATCCAAGTGGTTGGTGATGTGATTGTGCCGTGCTTTATTTAATTGACATAATTGCACGTGATTGAATAGTATGAACTGTGCTAACCTGCAGGCGCGGACTGTTGCGAGGTAAGTCTTCTTGATGTGTGGCTAGGTCTTGCTGTAGTGTATTTTCTTTCTAATAGGGGCTTAGGAGGGGTGAACTTGCTGAGACAATGTCTCACCCCGTTGTGGGAAAACATTTCAGTGGTCGTAGATGACGATTCCAATGAGTCGTGGACTGCCGGTGCAGTTGGACAAGGAGTCGCAGAGCCAAGAAGATGGAGGATCAACGATCGAGTCCGACTAGTAGTTTTAGGACTGTTCCTTGTTTTTGGTTTGGCCGATCCTTAGTGTGTAGACTCCGACCCATTTTGACTGCATGTAAATCTTGTTTAATTTTGTGACAGCATGTTGGTTTGTATTAAATTGATTTTTTTTTTGTTCCTGCTGTTCTATCCCGCTTTTAATTTGTCAGGGGATTCTTAATACGTTCCGCATGCACTTAATAAATTAATTTGGGTCGGCGACACTACTTGGGAATGTCGCAATTTCACGACCATGGTGGGTTGTTCACGTGTCTCGGGGTTCGGGCGTGACAAAACAAGCTAATGAAATTTAAGGACAGGTCTAGGTCGCGTGCTTTCAATAAATGAGATGGGATCCTATTTTATATACATGTTTCCCTTTTTAGATATCTCTTAATTAGGGGTAACATTAAGTTCCAACTACAGGAGGATAAAATTCGAGAATTATGGTCTGGGGATATAATAATAGGAACTTTTTCCGGATCCAATTTTCTGTATTAACAAACTTCTTCGTGTATTATATATTTGTGCCAATCAAGACTGGCTTATTTTCGTGATCATCCAATTTTTTTTTATAAAAAATGGGGGACGAAAAATACTAGAAAATTATGAAGGCATGGAATTAAAATAAAAGGACATCTGACGTCACGCGAATGAAGGAAAGGGATGGGTGTTGAGTTGACGATTTGGCTCATTGATTCTGTTGAAGCCGCCCGCTCATTCGTTGAAACATCATCGTCAGTCAAAATCTTCTGCCGGTGAAGCCAGGTGCGAATTCAATTCGCATCGTTCCGATTCAATCCATCACACCACGTCGTTTTTCCTCCAGTTTGATGAATTTATTTCATACTTCCTAGATCTTTAGATTACCTCCAAGCCACGTTCGAGCCAATCTCGGCAACAGTCCGAGCTCGAAACAGAAACCTAATTGGTCCCCCCGGGAAAGCCAGGGACAGGTTTAGGTCTAGACTCGAAAAGAAAAGTCGGGGTCGGACCCAATTCAGGGTTTTGAGCCTCCAGCTATTTTTAACTCTCATGCTTGTTGTACCCATTTTTGAGTTTTGATGAAACTCCTACTCTGTGCTAAGTTTATCATAAATCAAAATGATCTGAACGATTAAATACGTAAGACCCACGTGATACCTATTAAAGAAGTCACGGCTTAGGTCACTTGATTCCCCCTCGATTGGAGCACGAGCAAGATTTTCGGTAAAGGTTCGTTAGCGACGGCAGCCCTTTTTCTCCATGATCGGCTGGCAAATATTCTCGTCCATCACGACAACAGAGAAAGGAAAAGCAAAGACATTTTCCTTGTTTTCTGGGTCCGCTGTTCCTTTTTTTTTCCTTCTTCTTCATGTCTCCAACCAATCACCTCTATTGGGCTTCGGACGATAGTACAGTTTTCCTCCTTATTGGGCCACGTACCGAGCAGCCTGTCACACCTCGATCCTCGGGCACGCACCCATCCTTCACCTGGTCGATATAATAGCGACGTCCCAGGACGCATCACTGACCCATTCGTTTTAATACACATGCAAAAGCATATAAATAATCCCCAGACAATAAAATAATGTAATAGAAAAGTAGGACTCCAAATTTCCACTTTAAAAATAACCACACTTATATACATTGCAAACCATAGTGCAAATATATACAAGACGAATTGTTAAGTCAGGTTTTAAACCATAAGTTCATAAAACAAAGTCTGCAAAAAGGAATCAACTCCTATCAAAAGAGAATTGTCCTATGACCAACTAGTCCAATAGGATCGTCAATTCTTCAAGCTTCACCTTCTACACTTCGGGCCTTTGGTTCTTCACTAATGCCATCTAAGGACCTGAAAATGGTTATACAATAACCAGTGAGATAATGTCTCAGCGAGTTTTGCCCTCTAAGACCTGATTAGGAAGCCGATATGCCTTAAAGGCTACCTAAGCACAATACGAGTCAAATGACTTACTTTGGCCTCTGTTCCTTCCTACACGTCAATACAAATCAAATAAACATCCAATCAATCACCACAAATCGAATCATCGATCAATCAATTTAGTCGTTTATATGTCATCACGACCTTCCTATGGTCGGTACATTCAATACTATTTATAAAGTCCGACCATAGTCTAGGACTATTCACTCAAAGCTGAAAATAGATAGTATAGCTCACCCAAAACTGATAATATAGTATACTATATATATGCTCACCCAAAGCCGATAATTTAGGGCCCTCATGCCAATATAGTATACTATTGTCGCGACCTACCCTCAGGGGAAGGGAAAAGATTTAGAGGTATTGCCTAAAGGACGGACCTAAGACCCATGATTAGGCACGGGCTCTCCCAAGACCATACCCTGCATGACGTTGGGATATTTTTTAAGAATTTTGTACAAAATGAGTCATCACTAACCTATTGGGGTCGGCTAGAAACCAAGTGAGGCACAGGAGTATACCACAATTTCTACACAACCAGAGAATTTAGGGTCGGGGACTTGATTACATTAATTGACTAATTAGTGCCCTTTCGATGCCTAATCTTGTTCATTTTAACAAAATGATTTTTTGATAGGCAGTTTGGATTGATTTTATACCTATCCACTAACATATAAGATGATCATGTAAGTGTGCAATCATCAAAGTAACAATCATAGCTACCAAAATTCTACTTGCCATAAAATTAAACACGTACAAACAAAATATGCAAGCTAAACATGCGATATAATCAACATACGAGCAAATAAATGCTTAATTACACTAAAATAACAATAAATAGCAATTCCTAATCAAACCCCATCATTTTTTAATTTTCAAAAATTTTTAATTTTTTAATTTTTAATTTTTAATTTTTAATTCTTAATTATTAATTTTAATTTTAATTTTTTTAATTAAAAACTAATAAAATAATAATTTTTATGGGGCTGGACCCGTGTTCGGCTCGGTCGACACTCCGACCGAACCTAGGTTCGATTCGGCAGGCCCGAGTAGGCCCGAAGCATGGGCCCAACCTAAGAGGTCCCCCTCTTCTCTCTTGTTTAACAAACCAGGCCCACAAACCCAAACTAAACCAGCCCGAGCCCAACAAACAAGCTCGGATCGACAAAAACCCTACCCGATTGATTGCACCCAACTTGGCTCTTTTGACCCGGTTCGTGGAACCCTCGAGCTCGATGACCTGCGACGCCATAGGGGTTGGCTGGGACGTCGACGAAGGCGACGCGGTGAGAAGTGCAACGTGGCGGACGGCGGCTAGGGCTTGAGGGCGGTGGCAATGCGGTGGCAGGTGCTGCAGGGGTAGGGACTGGTGTTGGGCAATGTCGGCGATGACACGATAGATGATGGCGGCTGGGTTTCGAGAAGGGCTAGGAGCGACGGCGGCGGAGGAGAGCGGAACCGTTAGGCCTAGCAACGATGGCGGATATGGCGGCGAGTAACTCGACACGGCGTCGAGGAGGATGGGTGGAGCTTCAGTTGTTGGCGCGACGATGCTCGCGGTTGCGGGCGGCGAGCTTGGGACAGCGAGCTTGTGGCTAGGGGTGCTTGGCACGGCTCGGCGAGGATCAACAGTGCGGCCGAGAAGGAGGGCGGCGGCAGCTCGAACGGCGTTGGGCAGCGTCAGCGACGCCTCCTTTCTCCTCCGGCCGTTGCCTTCCTCCTCGAATCCTCTATTTCTCTCTCGGTTCCTTTGTCTCCATTCTCTCGTTTCATGCTGATTTTTTCAGATCTAGTTCAGGGAAGATGACGGCAAACGGTGTTGATCGGGTGGCTCGTCTGCGGTAATGGCGGTGGCCCGAAGGCTCCTTCTCCTCCGTTTCCTCTCTGCGCGCTCTCCCTCGATCTCTCTCTCTCTCTCTCTGCTTCTTTCGATCTCTGATCCTCCCCTGTTTTGTTTGTTTTGCCTCCTGAAGTTTCGATGGGATTGGAGGCAATTAGCACCTCTAGCAGCGGTCGACCGCAGCGATCGACGGCCAAAAAGGGGAAGTTTTTCTCCTGCTTTCTTTCCCTTCGTGTTTCTCTCTCCTCTGTTTTCCCCGCTTCCTCTAGGGTTTCTTTTTCTTTTTTTTTTAGCAACTAATTTCTAATTTGGTATGCGATTAAGTTTTAAGTAAAATGATTAAATTTATGTGTCAACAACTATATATGCTCGCCCAAAACTGATAAATTAGGGCCCCCTGGTCGAAATAGTTTATCATTTCAATTATATAACCAACTTATCATTTTTATCACACCCGATAAAAATAGCCGTGTGTGGATATACGGTCAGCCTTAACCAAAATATCATAATTTCAAAATTAAAATTTCCACTGGCTTCAGCAGTCTAGAAATATAATCTTGGCACTGTAGACCCACACCCGGTAAATATCCAATTAATTATTAAAATTAATTAATTTAAAGATAAATTCCTAAATTCATAATTAAATTGAAATTAGAACAATATAAAGCTCAATTAAATAAACAGATCACACCACTGTGATCAGCATAAAATTTCGATCACCGACTATCCCGACCTATTTTCCGGAAATTAATTAATTAATTTCGAAAATTAATTATTAATTACTAAAATTGTGACTTAGGCCCATAGAGCCTATATAAAATCCAAGACAAGCTCGGAAAATTTCCGAACCACTCTAGATAAATTCTAGAGCTAATCTAGGCTTTAACCACACTAATCTAACCACCTAACATGCATCGATAATCAACTAATTTACTAAACCATTCTAATTATCCACTAAACTAAGCTTAATCTAAACTAAACAGCCCTTAAACGTCATTAACTTACTAAACGAGGTTTAGTGAGTTAAACTCACCTGATCAATGATCCACTCCGCTCGGATCAAAACGACGAGGACGAAATGGGGTTTAATCTTCTCCAAAGCAGTGACACTAATGGGGCACAAATCGAGCCCGAAACTTGGCCTGCAAAACTCATGGGGCTGCTTGTTTTTCCCTGGCTATTGGGCTGATTTTGTGGAGAGAAGGGAAGCAAGGAAGGAGAATTCACGGGGACGCTTGAGTTTTCGACCGAGCAAACGAAGAGCAGAAAAAAATGAAGAAAAAATGGAGTTGCCAAGGGGTGAGTGTGTCGGCTAAAGGGATGAGCAAATGCGAGAGGGAGAATAGAGAGAGATTGAGGGAAATGAAGTCTCAGCCAAAGCAAAACAAAAGAAAAGATAACAATGAAAAAAAAAAAAAGTCAATGAATGGATGAAGCAAAGTGGGAAACGGCAAGGGGGAAAAGGGGACATCGGCGAAGGGTGTGTCGCGCAAGTGAGAGAGAGAGAGAGAGAGAGAGAGAGAGAGAGAGAGAGAGAGAGAGAGAGAGAGAGGGAACGTGGGCAGCCGAGGGGGGAACGTGTGCATGGGGGGAAAAAGGAAATAGAAATGGAAAATAAAAATAAAATCCGATAACCTAAAAATCTTGGTCCCACTTGCTCTTGTTTAGTCCAATTTAATCCCCAAAAATTCCCATGCTAGAGCATTTGATCCTCACTTGCGTTCTTGCATCAAATTTCCCTCAAACAACAAATCTCGAGCAACAAAAACGGCCATTTCCTTCAATTCCGAATTCTAATTCATTTTCTTTTTGGAATCCGATTTTCTGAACAAACAAATCCGATTGAGATCCAATTTGAATTTAGAAAAAACCCAAACAACTTCCATTCATCAATTCACTCACACTAGATGCCAAAAATCCCTTCAAATTAGCTAATCCGAATTTCCATTCGTTTTCTGAATCGTCCACAACAATTTTTCGTAAAAAGGGAGAAACAAAAGGAGAAAGGTAAAGAGAAGAAAAGTGATAATGACAGTGATGACAATCGTGTTATTGCACTTGAAGAAGACTTTCTCATTATTTTTTATGGTGATGTGGTGAATTTTGTATCTCATGAGACTAATTGGGTAATTAATAGTGGTGCATCCATTCATGCTACATCTTGTAGGAATTTCTTTACATCATATAGGTCAGGTGATTTCGGATATGTGAAGATAGGAAACAATGGGCTAGCTCAAGCTGTAGGTATCGGTGATGTATGCCTAAAAACCAATAATGGCACAAAGTTAGTATTGAATGATGTTAAACATATACCTGATATTCGCTTGAATTTGATTTCTATAGGCAAGTTGGATGATGAAGGGTATTGCAACACTTTCAGTAATGGTCAATAGAAGCTCACCAAAAGTTCTCTTGTTGTGGCTAGAGGTGAAAAATATTCTTCGTTGTACATTACGCAGGCAAAGTGAAAAAGGCTAGTAAACACACTTAGAGAGGGGTGAATAGGTGTTTATAAAAAAATTTTGAAAAACTTTACCAAATTCGGTCGCCTTGAACGATAACTCAGGATGAAAACAACTTGTAAATAAATCTATGAAGCAATTAAATCAAGCGGCATTTAAAGTAAGGAGATTAGGGTAAGAGAAATTGAACACATAGGTTTATAGTGGTTTGGCTTAATCCAAGCCTACATCCATTCTCTCGCACTAACAACCCACCGGCTGGATTGTACTATGGATCAAAAGAGATTGGTACAACTCGTAATCTAGACTTCCTTAATGGAGAGTCTTAGCTATCTTCTTCACAAATTCTCACCGTATACTTCTCTCTTTTGTACACAATTTTAGCTTGAAGAATGAAGAAGCAAGGAACTACAAAGATTCAAACTTTGGAATTTTACTTTCAGCCACCCATCAAACAACGAAAAATCTCACCTTATAAACTCCCTTGTGCCTTCATAGCCGTTGGCACTTTCCAAATGTGTTCTTCCAATCTACCCGTTGGAATGAATCAATTAAGGTGATCTTGAGTTGTTGATTAGATGTAGATGGGAGCTCGTCAATCCTGTTCGCCCATACAATCAAAATCTTGAGTTTTCATAAGTAGAACCTTCCAAGTTTGCTCACTTTTCAAAAGATATTCAAATCGGAGTGAATTCCAATAAGAATAACCGATTATGTTGAAGCTATATCCAGCCATAAGATCTTCCAAAAACCATATGGAAAGAATCTTCAAAGATAAATTTCCATCTGTATAAGTCTTCTTCCTTCGGTCTGGTGACTGTCAACTTGGGCAGACTTTGAATCTTGACTCTAGCTGTCTTCAGACTTTGTCGATAGAGTCTGGAAGGTCTTCAGACTTTAACACTTGAGTCTAGAAGTCTTTTAGACTGGACTGACGGAGACGTTTTATCAACTTCAAAACAATAAAGGAGTTTTCTTCAACACAAAGTTGTCCACAGACAAAATTAATGCAGTAGATAGCGAAGATGCAGCTAAGTTATGGCATAAAAGGCTTAGTCACATTAGTGAGAAAGGTTTGTCAATATTGGCCAAGAAGAAGCTCCTTTTAGGATTGAAAAGTTTGGCGCTAAAGAAGTGTGCTCACTATTTAGTAGAAAAACATAACAGAGTTACATTTAAAAGCTTCTCTCCTTCAAGAAAGTTAGGTGTACTGAATTTAGTGCATTCTAATGTTTGCGGTCCTATGAAAACAAAATCACTTAGTGGCTCTCTTTATTTTGTTACCTTCATAAATGATTTTTCAAGGAAAATTTGGATTCATACCTTGAAAACTAAAGATCAAGTATTATATGCTTTTAAGCAATTTCAGGTTTCAGTTGAGAGACAAATTAGAAAAAAATTGAAATGCATCATAACTAATAACGAGGGAGAGTACATTGGACCTTTTGATGAATATTGTAGATAACAGGGTATTCGACATCAAAAGATACCTCCCAAAACACCTCAGTTAAATGGCTTAGCTGAGAAAATAAACAGAACACTGGTTGAAAGGGTAAGATACTTACTTTCACGGTCAAAGCTACTTGGATCCTCTTGGGGTGAGGCTTTAAGTACAGTTGTGCATGTATTAAATCTTACTCCATGCGTTCCTTTATAGTTTGATGTTCCTAATAGAGTTTGGACAAACAAAGATGTTTCTTATGATTATTTGCGTGTCTTTGGGTGCAAAGCATTTGTGCATATTCCCAAAGATGAGAGGTCTAAACTTGATGTGAAAACATGATAGTGCATATTTATTGGTTATGGACAGAATATGCTTGGCTACAAATTTTATGATCCGGTTGAATAGAAAATTGTAAGAAGCAGAAACGTTGTATTTATGGAAGATCAAACAATAGAGGATATTGAGAAAGCAGATATGATTTCAGCACCACAGGTTAGTGATAATTTGGTTGATTTGTATCCAATTCATCTTACAAACATTCCTACACAAGTTGATGAAGAGCAGCAGGAAGTCAATGTTCCAAATAATGCACATGTTCCTGAACATGTTGAAACAGATAATACTATTCTTGAACCAGAGGCTCAATTAGATGTTCCACTAAATGTTCCAATCTGGAGATCCGTTAAAGACCGACGACCTTCCACTAGGTATTCTGAAGATGAGTATGTATTATTCACTGATGCAGGTGAACCAGAGTGTTATGCAGAAGCAATAGAAGATGAGTACAAAAGCAATTGGTTTGATACTATGCGAGATGAGATGCAATCACTTTATGATAATCATACTTTTGAGTTGGTGAAGTTACCTAAAGGTAAAAGAGTTTTGAAGAACAAGTGGGTATATAGATTGAAGCAAGATGAATATCACAACCATGGTACAAAGCTAGATTGGTTGTTAAGGGATTGGGTTAGCGAAGGGGTATTGATTTTGATGATATATTTTCTCCGGTAGTGAAAATGTCTTCTATCCGTGTGGTACTAGACTTGACAACTACCCTAGATTTGGAAATTGAGCAAATGCATGTCAAAGCAACGTTCCTACATGGTGACTTGGAGGAAGAGATATACATGGAACAACCCGAGGGTTTTAAAGTAAAAGGGAAAGAGAATTATGTGTGCAAATTAAAGAAAAGTCTTTATGGCCTAAAATAAGCACTGAGGCAGCGGTACAAAAAGTTTGCGTCAATTATAACAAGATAGGGCTATAAGAAGACTTCCTCAGATAACTGTGTGTTTGTCCAAAAATTTTCTAATGATGACTTTATTATTCTCCTGTTTTATGTTGATGATATGCTGATTGTTAGCAAGAATGCTTCAAGAATTGAGTTATTGAATAAAGAGTTGAGCAAGTCTTTTGCCATGAAAGACTTGGGTTCGGCGAAGCACATTATTGGCATTAGAATTACCCGAGATAGAGATGCTAAGAAGTTATTTTTGTTGCAACAGAAATATATCGAGAAGATCCTTCAGAAATTTTACATGGACAAGGCTAAAATGGTTAGTACTCCTCTTACTGCCCACTTTAAGTTAAATATGAAGCAAAGTCCTACAACTGATAAAGAGAAGAAAGATATAGAAAGTGTTCCATATACTTCAGTTGTAGGAAGTTTAATGTATGTGATTGTATGTACACGCCCAGACTTGGCGCACGCAGTTAGCGTTGTTAGTCGCTATTTGTCAAATCCAGGTAAAGAGCACTGGAATGTAGTAAAGTGGATTATGAGGTATCTTTAGGAGATTTAAATTTGAAACTCAGTTTCGGGACCGGGAAACTTGAGTTAGTTAGATACACAGATTCTGACTTGGCAAGAGATATTGATACTTGTAAATCTACTTCTGGTTATTTGATTTCTTTTGCGGGTGGAGCTGTGTCATGGAAGTCAAGATTGCAGAAGTGTGTTGTACTTTTTATAACCGAAGTTGAATTTATTGCAGTGACTAAAGTTAGTAAAGATATGCTATGGATAAAGAAGTTCTTAAAAGAACTTGGGTTCCAACAAAAGAGGTATATGCTATTTTGTGATAATCAAAGCGCAATTCATCTTGGTAAGAATTCATCTTTTCATTATAGATGGAAACATATTGATGTTAGATATCATTGGATAAGAGATCTTCTAGATGAAAAGTTGTTGAAACTTGAGAAAATTCATACGGATCATAATGGCTCTAATATGATGACGAAGACTCTACCAAGAAAGAAGTTTGAACATTGCCAATTGATAACAGGGATGATGAATCCCTTCACATTGTCGTGAGGGGGAGATTTGTTAGCTTGGTTCACTCCTATGTAGATGAAGCTCAATGAGTTGTAAGCCCAAAAAGTACTTTAGCTCATATGATAAGCCATATGAAGAACTAGGGTTTCTATTTATCTTTAAAAAAATGGTAGCCACAAAAGGACATAATAACAAAAGAAAAAGAAAAAGTAGAAAATCTGAGGGTTTAGGCAAAGTCTGATTTACATCAAGCTGGCGTCAGAGGTTGATTCGTGGTCCGATTGAGCTGAAATTTTGTTAGTATGTTCGTGGCATAATCTTCTCAAATCTGAACAGTTTGATTTTCATTTGAAGTTCCCTACATTAGGTTTTTCGTGGATTGATCAAAACTCGCGTTTTTAGTCAGATTTATTCTTGATCTTTTGTGAAATTCACGTGTATTGCCAAGAATTATGTTCTTGAAGTCTTTGCAGCTATGTACGTCTAGTATCTGCTAGAGAAAAACATTGTTCATCCAGTTTTGTTGATAGTGAAGAATTTCGGATGGACTCGAGTCCCTTGGTTTTTTATCTCCTCACATCGAAGAGGTTTTCCACGTAAAAAATCGTCTTATGTTCACATGTTTGATATTTATTTTACTTTACTATATCAATTCCTATTAGATTTACATAAAATGAGAGATTATTTTATTCCGCTGCATTAATTCGATATTGTTCGAATTGTTACCGTTCTCCCATCACAAACAAGTCGAACGACCATCCATGTCTGTGTCAAATATCGAACTTGCAATAGTGTTGGCATCAAATGCATGGTAGCAAGAGTATTCTTCACGCTCAATTTCAAACGTCCAACGACTTCACCGGCGGTTGAGAAAAATTCGCTGTTTTCCCTTCTTGAAAAAGGTCTATGGGAACAAGGACGTGAACAAGCTCCTCTCAATCTTGCGGCCAATTATCTCCTTTGCATCTCCCGTTTTGAAGGGAACGGAAGTCTCGTCAAATCAGACCTTGCTACTCACTCGCGATTTGTCTTTCTCTCCCTTTGCTTATGAACTTGAAATTGTTCTCAAACCTATTTGGACAACATAATCAAACGTTTTAAATTGCGGCCAATCTAAGGTATTTACTTGCTGTATGAGGCAAGTGAAAACTTCTCGGAGTCGTCAAACCCTAATTTTCAATTGAACTACCGACAAAATCTAAGTTGCCAAACTCAAAATCCCTTTTTGACCAATAATAATATACGCACAAAACACAGCCACTCGGAGAATTTACAAGATTCGATCTCATCTATTGTCCACCTCCGCGACAGCAAAGTCTAGTGCTCAGATTTCTGGCAACACAAGTGACCAAGTCACCGACGTGCTTTCCTCCACCTCCTCTCCGAACGATTTGGACCGAAGTCGTACGATGGACCGACACAGTCCTAACATTTACTTGCCCAACAAGCACTACTTACCTTAAGAAAAATTATCAAATCAATCCTAAACTTATTAATCCTATTTTGTGTAATATTGTCCTAAATCAATTTATCCAGAAAGATTATATTGTAATTTCGCGCAAAGATTTAAGATTCTAGTGTCAAAATTGAAAATTTAAAACTGAATTGACATTTATATAATAAGATTTTAACTAATTTTGTAATTATTAGCGCTTACCATGTGTTTAACGAAAGTGGTTGGCTCCAAGTTCTTTTTTTTTTTGGACAATGGTTGGCTTCAAGTTAGCTCCGCTAAGTAATGGGAAACGGTCAAAGGGGGGAGACAAGAACTTCGGGTTGGGAAATTGCTGGACAATCAGACAACTAAGAACGGTCCACTAAGTATGCTGAAGATATTAAATTGATAAGTATGCAGGAGTTAGATACGCATGTATGTCGTAGCATGCCTTATAATCTCGCTAATGGCCTTGCTTTCCACGTAACTCGTTTACTTTGCCATTCGTATGAAAATAACGGATCGACTATATATATATAATCTATGAGTGATGCAGTGGATAGAATCAGTGCAAACAAAAAAACCATACAGGAATTTGTATTTTTTTAGCTAGGCTTCACATGGGTTTCACAAAATCTCAAAATGCGATTGGCTTGATCTAATAAATTTAGCTCATGGCTTGCTTCTCGAATATTGCACCATACCCATCAACAATAGGTGTGACCAAGTACACTTAAAAAGTGAAATTCTCGATATGCAGCTAGAAATATAATTTCTGGATGACTAATGCTAAAAACGTACTATTTTCGGTCGAATCTTTTGATACATATGAAAAAGTCATATGTAGTATAATATAATGTTTCTCTAAGGATCCAATAAAAACCCTAAATATCGAGAATATGATGTCATTGCTCTCCAGAAAATCATCGAATTCAATGAGCTGGAATCACTAGCTTTTGATTAGTCGTTTGCAACATTTGACCGGCGGTGGTATTTTTTCAAATGCGTCAATCATTTATTATAACCATTATTCTAATATTAAGTAAATTACCGGGTCTGTAAGTGATGACTAGATCAAGCTGTGGTGTTGTTTCCACGTACGAGGAATGAGTATCACTTGCTTATCCTAAAAAGAAGCCAGGTCAAAATTTTCCTCGAACACTTACATTTACCTAATTGACGTAAAGGGACTGATGAGGAGTGAATGAATATCGCAATGACTTCAACGCCTACATCTTGAACTTTAGGAGTTACTTTCCAATGACAAAAAATACACGTAAGGGACCGATAAAGCTATCTTGCTACGAAGAACATCACCTGTTGCGGTTTAATTCAGTCCATGTTCGAGCCCTCTTACTCGGTCCGCTGTCGGTGAATGTGCTATGCGCGCACCGGCGCACGAATTCAGCGCAGCGGCACGTGATGCTTAGGTTTGACCCGGAAAGATTTTAAACTTGCTGTCCAAGTACCTCGACCCGAAGGGCGGTAACAGGACTCGGCACCACGCATCAGTCAAACGTCGAATTGGTCGAGCACAGGTTGTCATCCGCATCTGAGTCAGTGGGCCGATAGGGTCGGACAGTCTTGTCCGACCATCGCGTCTCGATGAAATGTGAATAAATCGCGTGTTAATAGCGCATTTGCCAAGGGTAAGTTGACCCATGTCGATTGGGAATTAGACCGAACAGAGAGGAGAACAAAGCCAAATCTAGTCCAAGCAATGGGGCTGGCCCTTTGGCTCGTTGAACGACTCTCCGGGTTCCCATTCCAAGTCACCCGTCTTTCGCCATTGTCGAAGTCAAAAGTCGCCAAGTCGGAGAGATGTGTATAGAGAGAGAGAGAGAGAGAGAGAGAGAGAGAGAGAGAGAGAGCAAACCGAGATGATACACGGTCAAATCCTTATGCAAACAATCAGTCGTGTATATCATGTAACATTGTATAACAGTGTTGGCCCTAAAAAGTCATGAAAGAATGCTTATAACACATGCTAATCGCTAATCGATGACCAGCTGTCGAGCTCGACAAACCGTATGTATAGACTAAGGTCCGGCCAAAAAAATAATAATAATAATAAAGAAATGTATTCCTATACCGATGAATGAATGAATGAAACGAGTCGACAGGTGCAGAGGGAGTTGACCGGGAGTCCACCGGAAGGCAGGCGGCAGTGGTGGAGACGTGCGTATGGGCTTTCCGAAGATCCAACCCCTTCAGTTCCCCAGCGTGGAGTTGAGCTCGGAGTTGCCCCTCTGGGACGGGCCACTAGGCGGCACGGGCGAGCCCTTGGGGAGGTAGCTGAAGATGCTGCCCGGTGGAGGAAGGCCCTGTGGGGGTGATGGCGCGGGCTAGGGGTGAGCAACGGTCTAGGGTCGACCTTGGACCGACCCTAGACCGGCCCAACCTTGCCGGTCCTGGTCCGGTTCCTAAGAGGACTGGGTCGGTCCTTGGTCCTGAAATTCCAGGACCAACACTGTGCGGGTTGGTCCTCGGTCTTAAGAGTTTTGGGTCGGTTCAACCCTGGACCAACCCCGTATATTATATTATATATTATTTATAATTCTTTTATATATTCAAACCTAAGTAAAATGTCTGTTATATTATATTATATTGAGATGTTCTATCAATAGCACTAATAGTAATTTCAATTTAAAACTTTTGTTGAGTATTAATTATGTGTCGCTTGTTTTGTTTTCGGTGTTTAAAAGTTAAAGTGAATTAACAAGATGTGAAGTTATATATTGATGGTTTATATTAAGTATTTTGAACTTTTTATGGTTTAATTGTATTTTACTAATGAATTTCAATTGCACTTTGCTTTTCAATTTGTATCAAATGGTAGAAGTTTTTGAAGAGTAGAGTAGTACCGCAGTTGTTACGGTGATTTGCTAGTCAAGTGTTGTGAAGCTCATTTTTTGGTTGAGTAGACTCTACATGATCAAATGCTAGTTAAGTGGTGTGAAGCTCATTTTTTGGTTGAGTGGACTCTAGTGATCAAATGCAAGAAAACGTTTTTGCATATGGTGTTATGAATATTAAAGATAGATGATTACAAGAATTTTTCATCTTGTCCCATATCTCGATGAGCGGTTAGCAGGTACGAAATTTCTATTATTGTGTCATCTTAAATTTGCTAAATATGTATTGGTATATATAGTTTAGTTACACAATGTTACATTATCGATGGATGTGTAATTTTAATTTGTAGGTTTTCTTTTTTTAGGGAGTATAAAAATAAGACGAAAAAAATTATCGATTGGTCCCGGGTTGACCCTGAAACCGGACCGAACCCATTGGGTCAGTTTGGTCCTTGGTCTTAGGCTCAATAGGGTCGGTCCTCGGTCCTAAAAATTGAGGACCGACACTGTACGGGTTGGTCCTAGGGTTAGGGGGTGGCCTGGACCAACCCGGACCATGCTCACCCCTAGCACGGGCCGTGAGGAGGAACCGGGAGTGGCAGTGTGGTCGTGGTCGGGCCGGGTCGAGTGGCGGTGCATGTGCCAGCGAGGAGGAAAAGGAGGAGGAGTGCGAAGGTGGAAAGGGCTTTGCGTCGCTGGTCCATTAGTTGGGGTGATCCGGCGACGACGAAGGGACGGAGGAAGAGGCAATGAGAGAGAGAGAAATTGGTTGGTGTCACAAAATGAAGATGAATAGTGTATAGAATTGTCGAGTGTGTGAGGAAAATGTATTCTGGCTTCATTGATTTCTGTAATTGATACAATCAAATGTATATATCGTACAACAAGGTGTATAAAAGGCAAATAAATATTCCTAATTTTTCTTGATCTTTCTAGTCCTAATTTAATCGATTATCCTATCAATCATGATCAACACAAATCATCAATTACAATCGGCATCTTTCAATCATATCTTCAACACTCCCCTCAAGCTAGTGGCTTGTATATATCCAAGACGCCTAGCTTGTTTAGAAGATATATATGTTGTCTCTGACAAAGAGGCTTAGTGAAAATGTCTACCGGTTGTTCTGCAGTCCTAATCCCCCTGCTTTTGATGATTCCTTCTTTGATCTTCTCTCGAGTGAAATGGCAATCGACTTCAATATGCTTTGTCCTTTCATGCAAAACAGGATTCGCTGCCAGCTTGAGTGCCGAGTCATTATCACAAAAGAGTAATGTCGGACCTTTAATCTCTACCCCAAAGTCTAAAAGCAAACCTCGAAGCCATACTATCTCACAAACTGTTTTTGTCATGGATCTATATTTGGCTTCTGCTGAAGACAAGGATACGGTGGACTGTTTCTTTGTCTTCCACGAAAGTAGTGAATCCCCAAATTTGATGCAAAACCCAGTAATGGACCTTCGACTCATGGGACACGTGGCGTAATCTGCATCACAATAGGCCGTCATCTCCATATTACGTCTTCTGGAAAGGAGTATTCCTAGTCCTAGACAACTCTTCAGATATTTCACCACTTTCAGGGCCGCATTCATGTGTGACAGCTTGGGGCTGTGCATGAATTGACTGAGAGTTTGTACTGCATAGCAAATGTCTGGCCGAGTCATAGTGAGATAGATAAGTTTCCCAACGAGTCTCTGGTAGCTTGTCGGATCCTTCAATGGTGGATCATCAGACGAGGGTGAGACTCCAGCATCATAGTCTATACTGGTTAATCTGGCATTCTGTTCAATGGGGATGATTGCTTTGGCTTGCATCCCGATAGTCCCGCTTCGAAATGATCTCCATTACAAACTTCCGTTGACTAAGGGAAATCCCCAGTCGTCGATCGGGCTATTTCTATTCCAAGAAAATATTTAGGTGACCCCAAATCTTTGATGTGGAAAGACGAATGCAAATAGTCTTTCGCCTTTTACAAGGACCATCATTTCCCATAATCAATATGTCGTCAACATAAATCATCAAGTATATGGCTGACATACCTTTTGTCCAGGTGAACAACGCATAATCATGTTTAGATTGCTGAAACCCTGCTTTCATGAGTGCTGTGGTGAATTTTGCATACCACTGTCGAGACGCCTGTTTCAACCCGTAAAGAGATTTGCGGAGACGACATACCTTAAACTCCCCCTATCTCCGTAATCCGTGTGGAAGATCCATATAAATCTCCTCATCTAGATCTCCATGAAGAAAGGCGTTGTGGACATCCATTTGGTGCAATGACCAGTTGCGAAAGGCAGCAACAGATAAGAAGGCCCGAACTGTAACGTCTTTGGCAACTGGAGAAAAGGTCTCATGGTAGTTGAACCCTTCTCGTTGTGTGAAGCCCTTGGCCACTAGCCATGCCTTGTATCGCTCCACAGTCCCATCCGCCCTATATTTTATTTTATAGACCCATTTACATCCAATGGGTTTGCGACCAGGAGGTAAGGTCACAATGTCCCAGGTGTGGTTCTCCATTAGGGCCTGGAGTTCTGCCTCCATTGCCTTTTGCCAACGTACATCTCGTACGGCCTCATTGTAATTGGAAGGTTCTTTTTCCTCAGAAATTCGGCTAATGCAGCATAAATGGTCTGATGATAAGTGATTAAAAGACACATATGAGGATATGGGATATCGGGTACCTGAAGACTGTGACGAGGAACAGATGTAATCTTTGGTCCATGCTGGTGGCCGAGTAGTTCGGCCTGACCGCCGAGGTTGTTCTTCCAGAATCCTCGGGGGTGATTCTTCAATACTTGCAGATTCTTCATTACTTGTTTCCTGGGGTTGCTGCTCCATTACTTGTTCCTGACGATAATTGTCATCATTGGGCGATGATGAGTCCAATGGTGAAGATGATTCCGTATCGACTATCGGATTCATTGGAGGGGAGCCAATGAGAAAAGATTCTCCAGGAGATAGATCTTCTTCCAATAGAGATAGAGGAGTCGTCCTCGCATTTTCTGCGGTCATGGAAGTAGAATCTTGAAAAGGGAAAATGTCTTCATGAAAAATCACATCCCCGCGACAAAGAATTCTCCAAAAGAGACTGTTCATAAACCCCCGTATCCCTTTTTAAGTTGGGATATCCCATGAAGACACATCGTCCGGCTCGAGGAGACATTTTATCTTGGGCCCCCACTGTGGCTGCATAACATAAGCAGCCAAATATTCTGAGATGACTCAGATCTGGTTTTCTTCCATACAGCAACTCAAATGGAGTTTTTCCTCTTAGTATCCGTGATGGCATACGATTTATGAGGTATGCCGCAGTCATTATACAATCTCCCCAAAAATCTTCCGGTATGGATGCCTCGGAACTTAAGAGCTCGTGCCACTTCTAAGAGATGCCTATGCTTCCGCTCAACTACCCCATTCTCGTTGTGGGGTGTAAGTGCAAGTACTCTCATGCGAATTCCATTTGATGACAGAAAAGATTTGCAATCCTCATTAAAAATTCTCTTCCATTATCTCGTGCGAATGCAACGAACCGATTTTCCAAATTGAGTTTTTGACAAGGAAAGGAAGATTTTAAGGTAGGAGGGAACTTGAGCCTTTGATTGTATGAGAAAGACCCAAGTGGCACGTGAAAAATCATCTACGATCATGAGGAAAAATCTTGAACCATCACGATTTACAGTGTGGTACGGTCCCCAAACATCAGCATGAATCAAGGAAAAGATTTCGTCTACTCGAGTTGTACTATTTTGAAAGGTTGCACGGGTTTGTTTTGCCAAGGGGCAAATGGAACATTGAGGATTAGGGAAAGAAGATGTGTGACCCAATCTTTTATGATAAAGAAAATTCCTTTCATTGGCAACAGTATTACACAATGGCTTATTGAATGCAACAGAGGATAATTTAAAATTTTCTGAAATGTTGACCCAGAAATATAGTCCTTGACAGATTCTACCCAAGCCCATCAGTTTGCCAGTCGAAGGGGCCTGAAATAGACATTTGTCATGGTCAAAGATGACACGACAAGAATTTTCTTTACAAACTCGAGAGACTGATATGAGATTAAATTGGAAAGTGGGGACATAAAGAACGTTTTTGAGAGTAATGAATGAACTAAGATTCACGAAGGTCGGTCATCCCAACATGTGTGGTGCTCCCATTAGGAAGTTGAACCGATATTGGATAAGATAGACTATTAATTTTGGAAAAGAATTTAGGATTGCAAATAATATGATCACTAGCTCCCGTATCAATAATCCAATCATCATTTGAAATTGAGTTCATCAGGCAATAAGAAATACCTGTGAAACTTCCTGCCTTCTCAGAAGGATCCAATTTCTTCAGAGTTTCCATCAACTCTTGATACTTCTCGTGAGAAACGGTTTTGTTGGTCGAATTTCCTGTCACCTGAAAAACAGTTGAGAGTTTTCCTTTTTCTTTTTCACCCGGCCTACCATGCAATTTCCAACAGCTCTCAATAGTGTGATGTGGGCGCTTACAGTATTCACAATACATCTTACCCTTTCCCTTATTTTTAAAAACTGTGGGCCTACTTACCGCATGGGCCGTTGTTCCTCCATATAAATTCTCATAATTTTGAGAAAATTGACCCCTCAGCCCATCAAGCCCAGAAAAGAATTGCCCACGTGGGCCTTCAAAGCCGTATAAGCCCGCTCCGCCTAGGCCGTTGGATTCAAAATTCGCGCTCCTCTGTGGGCCGTCAGATCCACTGCCTCCCAGATTAAATATGGAGCCGTCAGATCGGCCGGAAAGATCTCGGCCGTCCGTCGGTCGTATATAAGATCTAGGGTTTTCTTGAAACCCTAGATCGTTTTCGTGGAACCCTAAATTGGTTCCACGGTTACCCGTCTTCCTCCTGCGGCTCCTTTCCTCCTGCGGCTCCTTCATGGAACCCTAGATTCCTTCCTCTCGTGGCTTTCTGCAGCTGGTGAGGGGAAACCCTTGCCGCCAGAGCCACGCCTTCACCTCCTTTGCCGAAATCGGCTGCTTTCTGTTGGCTCTCCTCCTGGATTGCTAGCTGATAGATTCGGGCGAGGCTCGGCATCGGCTCCATGGCTAGAATCTCTGGGACCGAAACGTGAGGTAAGACTCATTCAATATGAGGAGGAACCTTATCGCCTTCTCTCTCTCGTCTCGGATTTTCTTGTACTATTGCAAAATCGGCTCCAGCCATTCAAAATTTTCTTCGGCCGCTTCCAACTCGTTCCACAGGCTTGAAAGTTTATTAAAAATCGCAGCAACAGTCAAGTTTTCTTGTTTTAAACTCGAGATCTGTTGCGTTAGCAAGAAAATTTTTACTGGATCTAATTTCCCGTACATCTCCTTGATGTTTTCCCACATTTGTTTTGAATCCTCCGTTGGGGGAAGACCCGCTAGACTTCGGGGCGAGGTTGTTTCCGATCCACGTCCCGACTAGGCCGATGCATTTTTCCAAACCCTAGCTAGTTGTTCGTCGGATGGAATCGGAACGATTCCATCAATGAAGCCCTCTTTGTCTTTCGTTCAGGGCGCCGGAACTCACGCAACCAACTTGAGTAATTATCTGGTCCGGTTAAGCTGGGCGATGATCTTCGCCCGGCCGTCGGCATTTGTTGTATAAAGGGGGTCGCCGGGTTCCAGGCGGCTACTGGCAGCGTAGACTTGATATGGGAAGAGATTTGGTGGCAGGTTTGGGAATGTGCTCGCTCCTGAGCCCGATCCTTTGGATCCAATCGCGTTGCCTGTGTTCGGAAAGGGAGAACCCGAACCCGGTGAGGATTTGTTCCCACCCCGGTTCAATTGATCCGCCCGTCTCTGTATACCGATGTTTGCGCCGCCCCATTCTCGGTTGGTAGGCCCGCATCGGTCGAACTCCTCCCGGCAATGATGTGTAGTACCAGTTGTATGGTACCCATTGGTAAGGTTGGCCCGAGTAGGGTTGCCCCAAATTCACCTGAGCCGGAATAGGTACCAATTGAGTGGGATTGCCCCAAATTTGTGGCTGCCTTTGTTCTTGAGACACTGTAACAGCAGAGGACGCATCTAGGATCTGCGAGGCTGGTGGCGTGGTTTCTCCTGCAGACTGATCAGTCGATCCTGAGGTAAGTGATTGTGGGTTTGTCATACTTTTCTAAGAAAGGTTTTTTGTATTGTGCAGGTGGGTAAAAAATATCCTGTTCTGCGAAGGGGTGCAGCAACAGGGAAACAGGGGAGAAAAAAAAAAACGGCTCGTTCTGCGAAGGATTGTAGCAACGGAAAATAATGAAGTCGGCTCGTTACGTGAAAGATTGCAGCAACAGGAAAACAGGGGAGGAATCAGCTCTGTTCTGCGAGAGGTTGCAGCAACAGAACTGTAAGAAGGAATGTGCCAGAACCTAAACTCGCTCTGATACCATGTCACAAAATGAAGATGAATAGTGTATAGAATTGTCGAGTGTGTGAGGAAAATGTATTACGGCTTCATTGATTTGGAATTGATACAATCAAATGTATATATCGTACAACAAGGTGTATAAAAGGCAAATAAATATTCCTAATTTTTCCTGATCTTTCTAGTCCTAATTTAATCGGATTATCCTATCAATCATGATCAACACAAATCATCAATTACAATCGGCATCTTTCAATCATATCTTCAACAGTTGGTTCTTCGTTTTCGAAAGGGGGAAGCTTATATAACGCATTCGAAATGAAGGAGAGATGTGCGGAAGAAGCCGGACGGAAATTTTGAGGAAAATGAAATGAATTTCACGAGAAAACTTTCACTCATGTTCGATGCGGCTAGGCCAAAAGTTAGAGGAAAAAAGGATTGCAAAAAAAAAAAAAGAAAAACATGTATACAAATTACATGGCTGTATACAATATACATGGTAATCCGATTGCTTTGATTTTTTTTTTTTTTTTAAAGCCGATTTCGCGATCGCTATTCAAATTGGTTACGACCTCTTGAAATGTTAAGGAAAGGACCAGGGAGGGAAGCGCTTTTTATTTTTCTGGGAAATTGCCTTTCGTTGGGTATAGGACACGCATTTCCCGCGGCCCAAGCCAGGCTTGTGGTTGCGTTGGGACGCGGCCGGTTGACCTCCTCCCCCCATCCCCCGTCCTCCTCTTCCAAAGTCAGCGATGCGACGGGATGCGACGCGACCCTTCGGTAGTTTCGCCAGCCGCGGTCGTTTTTTCTTGGATCGACTCGGGCTCTTCGATTTATGGGTCCCCGCATCTCCGATTCTGTCTGGCTTCTCGTAAAAGTGAAATTCTCGATACGTAGCTAGAAATATATTTCCGGGACTACTAAAGCTGAACACACAATATTTCCAGTCGGGACTACTAAAGCTGAACACACAATATTTCCAGTCGAAGCTCTAGATATGTATAAACGAGTTGCGTGTGGTACAATCCAATGCTTCTTTAAGGATCCAATAAGAAGCATGAAATGTCAATCAAAATTATTGATCCTCCCCATGCTCATTTTCCGTGTTAATTCTCCATGGCTTCTCGCCAATCTTTCTAGGCATGTTCGGTTGGTGAATTGAATGCACGTGATTTGACAATTTCCTTTGCTCAAATGCAATTTTTCTTCCAGTGTGCTTTTTCGGTGAGACGTGAACGAGTCCGGACAAACAAAATCAATTTAAATGTATTGTGGCATTTTTTTATTTTTATATTTTGCAATCTTGGCTTCAAAATTATTGTTGACATCATTGAAGTGAGGATTCGGCGTGCGTTCGCAGTAGATATCAAGTGGACATAACTCGACCACACGAACAAGTCGCTAAAAATGAAATCTTTTGCGTGATAAACTCTTTTAAGAAACGGTAAACCTCTTCTCCACAGGCCCCACCACTAGTTGTAATTTTTTTATTTTCATCTTATTGGAACCACTAATGAATTTCATCGGCGATAATGTTTGAGACTAGGGTTTTAGAAAAGAAAAACAGAGGAATCTATTGGTAATATCGGAAGGGTACATTTCGCCTAAGGAAACGTCGAGTTCTAAATCTCTAAATTCATATACTTTCATAGATGTTTTTTAATTTTGAAATAAGATCGTAACACAAAGTAATTTCTCGTGGATGTCCTAGTCTAGCCATAGACGGCCATGCCTACATATATGGTTGCAAAGTTTTTTTTGGAGAGTTCAAACAAGCTGATGAAATTTAAGGACGGGCTTAGGTCATGCACTTTCAATAAATGAGATGGAGAAAATATGTATATGCATCACTTCAAAAAAAATGTTTCGAAGCACTATATTGTCGCTAGAATTTATTTTCAATTGCAGCATCTATCTTTTTTTAGTGGGTTTAGAACCTTATTTTATATACCCGTTTCCCTTTTCATATCGCTCTTAATTAGGGATAATGTAAATTTTTAATTGTAGGAAGATAAAATTCGAGAATTATGGTCTGGGAATATAATAATAGGAACTTTTTCCGGATCCAATTTTCTGTGTTAACAAAGTTCTACTCGTCTATTCTATATTTGTGCCAATCAAGACCGGCTTGTCTTCATGATCATCCAATTTTTATAAAAAAGAGGGAAGAAAATTATGAAAGCATCGTTACCAAAAAAAAAAAAAATTATGAAAGCATGGAATTAAAAGAAAGGACATTGACGTCACGCGAATGAAGGAAAGGGATGGGCGTTGAGTTGACGATTTGGCTCATTGATTATGCTGAAGCCGCCCTCTAATCCGTTGAAACATCATTGTCAGCCAGAATCTTCTGCCGGTGAAGCCAGATGCGAATTCAATTCGCATCGTTCCGATTCAATCCATCACACCACGTTGTTTTTCCTCCAGTTTCATGAATTTATTTTGTACTTCTTAGATCTTTAGATTACCTCGAAGCCATGTTCGAGTCAATCTCGGCGCCGATCCAAGGTCGAAAAAGAAACCTAATTGGTCCCCCCGGGAAAGCGAAGGACAGGTTTAGGCCCAAACCCAAAAAGAAAAGTCGAGGTCGGACTCGATTCGGGGATTTTAGCCTCTAGCTAATTTTAACTCTCGTGCTCATCCTACCCATTTTTGAGTTTCAATGAAACTCTTACTCCGTGCTGAGTTTATCGTAAACTGAAATGATTTGAACGATTAAATACGTAAGACCCGAATCACTGAGGTTTGTTCCAGTGGCCGCCCTTCCAACGTGGAAGGGGAGGTGAAAGGTTCAAATCTCCATTTTCTCAGGGGGTTGAGGTGGGGACAAGTAAGTTTTAAGAGTGGATTTCGACTTCCACGCCCTAGAATGAATGAAAAAAAAATAGGGTACGTAAGACCCGCGTGATACCTATTAAAGAAGTCACGGCTTAGGTCACTTGATTCCCCCTCGATCGGAGCACGAGCAAGATTTTCGGTAATGGTTCGTTAGCGACGGCAGCGCTTTTTCTCCACGACCGGCTGGCAGATATTCTCGTCCATCACGACAACAAAGAAGGGAAAAGCGAAGACATTTTCCTTGTTTTCTGGTTCCGCTGTTCCTTTTTTTTTTTTTTTTTACCTTCATCATGTCTCCGACCAATCACCTCTGTTGGGCTTCGAACGATAATATGGTTTTCCTTCTTATTGGGCCACGTACCAAGCAGCTTGCCCACGAAGCATTCTCGAGAACGAGCATAATCGAGATCTGAAGGATTAAAAAATTGTCTGTCTTGAAGTTACTTCGAATTGCAAAGTCCAATCCAACTTTTGTTTGAACGCGAACCGGCTCGTTTGCTTTCGTCTGCGAAGATTATTCGAGCCCAAAGTTTGAATGTAATTGTCGAAAGAAAGCAGGCTAAGTACAAATGATTCAATTATAAAGTCTCGTTTGATTCAGCTTTCTCAATAGGCTTCTTCGAGACCCAAAGCTTCCCAGGAAATATATAAAGTGTTTGGTTCACTTTTTTTATACTTCATCCATCAAATGCTAATAGTTAGAATGGTGAAAGCCCAAAGTAGATCTTTATCTATTTTGGGCTTTAGTATTTTTCGAATGTTATTGTGAGGGTTTAATGACTTTTTTTCTTTCTAATATTATCCTCACTGATAATCGTATTTTCCTCTTTTGCCCTTAAAAAAAACTATTCATCATCTTCTTCCTTAGAGTTGTTGGTCAACCAGCAAAGCTTAGCCACCAATAGTCAGCTCGGCCCGCCGAAAAACCTCACTTGAGGTAGCACTCGCCTGAGGTTGCGTGACCTCAAGTGACGTTGCCTCCTCGCAGCCACCACCACCAACCACCTCCCCACCACCAATAGATTGAGCCACCTCTCCCACAATTTCACCCTCTTCAATGCATCAACATCTCTTCCTCTGTTTTTCCTTCTTTTTTTCTTTTTTCTTTTCACCTTAAAGTTGCTTTATAAAATATACACCAAAATGAATATCCAAGTACTTTTGCCTTTACCAAATGCTCATTCATTCAAAATACTTGAGGAAATGTAAAGACATTTCATTAAAGTGGAACCAAACGAGCTCTAAAGCATCTCATTCCTAAAACCACAAGTGAGGAAAACTTGAAAAGTTTTCACATCATTAGCATCATGAAGAAACTCACTCCAAATAATACTTAATCAAAAGTTAATTAGATCTAGGCCTACCAAGATGGGCCATAGACCCATTTCCTAACCCATATTTAATGAGTCAAATTGTTATATGAGTTAATTATTTCTAGTAAACGGATCGTAGATGAATTTAGATGAGTTCACAACTTTTTTACATCTACCTCATCTCTATAACTCTCTCTTCACTCCCTCTCACTTTCATTTGATCTCCTTGTCACACATTTTGTGCTTTCGTCTTAATTTGAGTATGAATTTTTCTAAATTTGATTAAATATAGAAGTATTTTAGTAATATATATTAGGTCAGATTTGGGTTGAGGAATGATTGGGTTAGATGTGAGAAACTAAATTTGTAATACAAAAAAATAAATCAAAATGAGTTAAAAGAAATTAACACCCATTCGAAGGATCTAATCAGATGTTAATCATTTATCTCACAAAATAATGAGTATCGTCCTCGTAACAGGGACAAAGGAGTCTTGCGAAAAGAGAGAAATCAAACGTACAAGAAATGATATGCGGGACGTCCATTCAGCACTCCTCCAACGTCCCAAGAACAATAGGAGGATCCGGTACCTCATGCTCGAGCAGTAGCACAGGAATTGCTGAGACCCAATGTGACACGCACTTGTCATCATCTTTGAATTTAAAGAAAGAGAGGTCCACAGCAGTACACAAGCCTTTCTGCGTACAAACTTACACAGGCTGTTAGGAACAAAGTACACAGAGAGAGAGAGAGAGAGAGAGAGAGGTGTAGGTTGGGCCGCGTTTCATACTGCAAAGTCCTTCCCTCTCCGCACTTCACTTTCATTGCATTCAAGATTATCCCCATTGACTGCTTGGTCTCTCTCTCTCTCTTTTGGAGGTACCACACTCTGAGAACCACGAGGGAAATTTCTTCAAGGCCCTTTCACTTTTTCTCACTAGGCAGATATTCCCCAAAGCATTGAGCCTCTTTTCTTTTTCCGTAGGCATGTACCGGAGAGAAAAAGGTCAGGTTGGTTGGTTGGGCATTCCTCGGAGGAGCAAAGTGAATGATATATGTTTCTCTGCCTCCAAGGCTTCTTCTTCATCTATCCCTTGGTTGCTACAAGTAGTAGTAGATAGAGGCCTACTACCCTATAGTATATACTCAAAAACTATTCCGTCCACTGAGGAAATGAAGATCATAAATTCAAGCCCATCATCATCTAGCAACTCTCCAGACCAATAAGCAGCAAAATTGCTACCTCCAACAGAAAAGGACACCAGAACCCGTAGTAACCACCACCATGCCTTGAACATCCCAAGATGCCACGAAATGGACATTTCGCCCCACTCGGCCACCACCCAACTTGGCCTCTGAGGTGGGTTTATTAACCACATTGCCCTGTTCCTGACAGGGCTTTGACCCCAAATGGTTTGTGGCTTGTCGATGGTGACTCAGTCCGGTAACACAGGCCAGGGTTGTCCCAGGCCCTGAAGCGCCTCTCCATCTTTCCATAGAACCATTTAGAGAGTTCGAGCTCGCTGGTGAAGTTGTTGCCTTTTAGGTACAGAGCATTGATGCTGGGCAATGTTGCCAATTCTGGTGAGATGTGACCACCAAGGTGGTTGTTGCTAAGACCCAGAAACCTGAGGTTTTTCAGCTTAGAAATCGACTCTGGAAAGTCCCCTGTTAAACCCGTCTGTGAAAGGTCCAAAGTGACCAGGCCCTGCAATTTTTCCCACACTAGGTTTCTCAGGTCCCCTCCTATCGAGTTGTTGGCCAAGATCAGCTCTTGCAGTGAGCACATTGATTCGAGTGACCGAGTCAACCCACCAGAGAGCTTGTTGTCAAATTCTTGAGCTTCCCCAGTTCGATTGGCAGCTTCCTTTCTAATAGATTGTTGCTCAGGTCCAGCTTCAGGAGTGAAGTCAAACCCCCAAGAGCCGAAGTCAATGGCCCGGACAGAGAATTACTGCTCAAATCAAGGATTAATAGCTTGGACAATCTGCCGAAGCTGTCCGGGATCCGGCCCATGAGTGAGTTCCCCCCAAGGACTAGCTGCTTCAGGTTCGGTAAGCTACCAATGTTCGGAGGCACATTGCCACTCAAACCATTCTCTAGGATCACCAGTGAGTGGAGGTCAACGAGCTGGCCAAAGCAAGATGGTATTTGCCCGACAAGCCCCGGGTTCGACCGAAACTCCAACGACTCCAAGCTGTACGCCTTCCCCAGCTTTCGGGAGGCACCATGATGGGATTTTGGTGGGGCGAGACGAAACAACCGAAGAAGGAGAGGGATTTCAGGTGAGTGAGCTTGAAGACGTGGAGTGAAGACCCAATTGGCCGAGCAAACAAGGGAATTCTCATGAACTGGTCCGACGTTCAGGGTGGTGACATACCAGAGCCCATCAAATAGATCACAGGACACTCCCTGTCAAAAAAAAAAAAAAAAAAAAAAAAAAAAAAAAGACCACTGAGTAGTGGGGCACGCAGATTGGCTTGAAGTGGGCCAAGTTGTGGCTTTGTCTCCTTCTGGCTTTGCAATTTCCCTCTTCCATTTCAAGGAGGGGTTCTACCAAAGATGTTCCTACTGCCAAGACATCTTCTTGTTTACCTTCAAACCCGTAAAAATTATAGTGGTACTATGGAAAGTAGGTTGTATCTTAGTCAGCAGCTCAATGTCGTGAACACGTGTTATCTCATCCGTGCAAGAGTCGAATCATATGTGATTCTAATATTCATCTGAAGTCAAATTGTGCGCTCGTGACAAATTTAAAGTTATCAATATTATTATTACTTTTTTTTTTTTTTTTTTTTTGGTGTCTATAAAAGAGTTCTACAAAGAAGTTGGTTTCGAGATTATCTACCACAAGTCGAACTTTTTAACATCTTGAACAACATTGGGAAATTTTATCAAGTTCAATGAATGACACACCACACACACCACAAGTACCATATAACATTCTGAGCTAGAAGTGGACAGGAGATGCAGAGAATCGCAGCCTTCTTTCTAAGCTAAACAACAAAATAGCACATGAAGGCAGCTAAGTTCATGAATTGAATATGTAAAGAGTGACCGTTTTCTTTGTCATGGTTATGTTTTCGGAAGCCGTGTACATTTATTTTGTGGAAGAAACAAAGTAAAATTATCCAAGCATATTGGTATCTGTGCTTGATCGTTGTCTCCCCTTTTCCTTGCTTCCTTCCATTTGTGCAATGGGATGCGAAATTTAAGCTGGCTAAATCCAAAATAACACGATTCTAATCGACTTCCGGGGTTTGATTTACTGGACCAAACACATGAGAAGAGTAACTCGAAATGGAAGGATCACAACCATTGTCTAATGGAGTGTGATAGGCTTGCTTATTATTTTTTTCTAGTATCGATTTTTTCTATTCATACTTTATATGATTTGATTCAATATATATATATATATATATATATATATATATATATATATATAGTTGTATAGTTGAAATGAGTAACGTTTGATATATTAAGATCAATTTACAAGATAGCTAAATAAAGCATAATGAGAATTAGGGTTTGATTTATCCAACCAAACACGGAAGAGGAGCTGTCAAATGGAAGGATCACAAGCATTGTCTAATAAAGTGTAACCAGTTTGGTTACTATTGTTTCTATATCAGTTTCTTCTATTCGTACTTTGATTGATTCAATTCAATATCTCAATGTAAGAGAAAGGGTTAGGTAGTCGAAATGGGCATCGTTAGATATATTAAGATCAGTCTATAAGACGAGGAGATAGAAGCAAAATGAGATCACGTAATCATTAACCGTTGAAGGATGGTAAATTTGTATATGGACAGATGATGAAACAAGAATCAAAACTATAACAAATATTAAACAACTAAAACATCACATGCATGTATGACAACCAGAGAAACTTGCTTATGCAGACCACTCATTAGGACAACTAGATGGAGAGCTTTCTGAGCAACCATTACATCCATCATGGAGTTCCCAACGTTTCCTAAACACGTTATCAAAAGCGAACTTATTCCGGTCCTGGAAACATCATTAATGAGACGCTGGATGGCTAAACAGAAAATATGATTCTCCTTAACCCGAAGCTGCTAAGCAACTCTAGGGAAGTCATGGTGCCGCACGGAACATAGGCTCAAAGCAGCGAGGGCAATCTCTTCTGGGGCCTTTCTCACGCCAGAGATCCAAGATAATAGGCGCACTGGACAAAATGTAGACGAGGGAGGTGAAAAAGAGTGGCCTCCGCCAACTACGATTGCAAAGGGCTCTATCTGAATGCTCCTGAATAAACGTATCAGATTCATGGGAATCGGTCCATCTGAATATAGGTCCAATAAAACTCATATTCCATCAAACCACCATGATCAATACACTCACGGAACAACAATCTAGTCCGAGCAGAACTCACTAAAATTATTGGGGTTTGGGATCTTGCTAACAA
This sequence comes from Eucalyptus erythrocorys, assembly GCA_014182555.1. Taxonomy (NCBI): domain Eukaryota; kingdom Viridiplantae; phylum Streptophyta; class Magnoliopsida; order Myrtales; family Myrtaceae; genus Eucalyptus; species Eucalyptus erythrocorys. The sequence continues at coordinate 33,526,216 of CM024603.1, read as the reverse complement.
TCGTCCTGTATTCTGGTGTCAATAGAAACTTGCACTGGCGGAGAACATGCCGACAGGATTTATGAATCTCTTTCATTCCAGCAACCATACCAAATCATAATCGATCAGGTTGGGCCCTTTGGCAAAACGGAGTAGGAAGTGCATCTCAATCTCAAAGTAAGCAACGGTTCCAGTGAGTCCTGTGATAGTTAGAGAGTCTTTCCCCATTATATGCTAGCAATCACCTCTCTGACGGGATCATCTTTGTGGAATAGTCTCCTATTCCGTTGCTGGTAATATGGAAATATCGTAGTTCTAACGAGAGAGACGCATGTTTTGTCTGCTGGGTCATACACCGTGTTCTGTGTGGATATCTATGTATCTTCTTTTGGGTCAATTTGGGCAGAAAGATGCACTAGGCTGGTTGAGACAATCAGTACCTTTTCTCTGGCCAACTAGGGAGTAAGAACCGTGGAAAATTGGACTTTGGACCTGTGAGCATCGCTCAAGAAAACCCAGAGTCAAATACGCATGAATGTCGTGGCAATCAGTAAAGTGCTCCTATGACTCTGGTAAAGAGGCTAACAACATCATGTCATGTTCTTCATCATCAAGTATTTTACCGACGTTCTTCAGATTCATCATGAGTTTATTAAATTCTTCCAAAGGGGTTCTGATAGACGTACCTTCAGTGTATCTAAGTAGAAACATTCTCTTCAACATGTATAGGCGATTGTTCAAACCTTTCTTCATACAGAGTGCCTGAAGTTTTGCTCATAATGCTACGGCATCCTTCTCCTCGGCAACCTCTATTAAAACCTCATCTGACAAGTTCAATAGGATTGTGCTCTTTTCTCTTTCCATTAGCTCTACTCTTTCGGAGGCTTTCATTATAATCGACAACTCATCTTCACCATCCAATGCCTTGGTCAAACCTTGACTTATAAATAATGCCCGCATCTTGATGCTCCATGACCCAAAGTTATCCTTCCCGTTAAACTTCTCAATTTCATTTTTCCTCTCAAACATAATTGCAATAATAGAATTTCCAAATAATAATCAAACAAGTAAAAGCTCCAAATCACAATTAAGAAATCTGATCCCAAACTCCGATAGCAATTGTTGAAATATAATACGCGAAAACGATAGGATCTTGCAATTTATGTCAACATGAAATCACCAGAGAAATAAACAAGAAATAATAAGGACACCAGAAAATTACGTGGTTCGATCTGAGTATCGGTATCTACATCCACAGAAAGAGCCAACAACAAATAATCCACTATAATTAGAGAATCAGAGTTTACAATCTGTCACAGTGTTCCCCCACCTAGATTTACTCACAAACCAAAAGTGTTTACAAATAAATAATGTAAACTCACAACGCAAAAATTACCACACATTCAAGCTCAAGCAAAACATTCTATGTACTCCACAAACAATTAAAAAAAAAAAAAAAAAAAAACTCGTCTGCTTGTTCTTCTTCCGTATGGCTTCATTGTTCTTCTTTTTCTTGTGTTCGGCGCTCCCTAACTTTTTTGCGACACACACCTCAAAGAAAGAGCCCACGTTTGGTTTTATATGTATACCCCACAACGTCAACATATTTGACCTGGGCCCACCAACTTTTCAACGTGGACTAGGCTTTTGCAAGGAAGAAAGAAATCCTTGCTTTTCCTTTATATGGATTCTATTTAAGAAAGATATCTTATACTCTTGAATAAAGATAAATAAAGATAATAAAATATGCGAGCCTCTTTTTTTTTTTGTCTTGTAGCTGCACATGATATCTTCCTTACTTATTTTGCAAGTCTGAAAAAAAAAAAAAAAAGGAATTGTTTCTTCAACCGATTTCTAATCCTCGAAAGAAAATATTTATCTACAAATTCGATTTAATAAATCGTTATCTGAATTCAAACTCAAGACAATAATTTATCACCGTGTCGAATGGGAATTAGACCTAATAGAGAGGAGAACAAACGCAAATCTAGTCCAAGTAATGGGGCTGGGCATTTGGCTCGTTGAACGACTCTCCGGGTTCCCATTCCAAGTCGCCTACCTTTCGCCATTGTCAAGGTCAAAAGCCAACAAGGCGGGGAGAGAGAGAGAGAGCAAAGCGAGATGATACACTGACAAATCTTTATGTAAACAATCAAACGTGCATATCATGTAATATCTTACAACAGCCTTCACCCTATTATATAGTCCCTAATCGCCATCGACCACCCTATTATACAACAAGTCACGATAGAATGCTTAAACACATGCTAATCCAACAACTCCCGTCGACCTTATTATACAGTCCCTAATCGTCGACGAGCCATCGACCTGGACCAAACGTTTACATAGACTAATCTCTCCGGCAAAAAAAAAAAAAAAAAAAAATTCATATACATCATCTTATCAGATACCATGAAGTACAATGAAGGAAGAAGGCCTTCGGCGAGGATTCCGGAGAAATGCATCGTCTTCCCGAAGATTCAACCCATTCAGTTCCTCGGCGTGGAGTTGAGCTCGGAGTTGCTATGCATGGATGGGCCGCCGCCGCGAGGCAGAGGGCCCTTGGGGAGGTAGCTGAAGATGCTGCCCCGATGGAGGAAGGCAGTCCTGTGGGGGTGATGGCGCGGGCCATGAGGAGGAACCGGGAGGGGCAGAGTCATGGTCGTCGATGTGGTCGGGCCAGGCCGAGCAGCGGTGCATGCACCGGCGGCGAGGAGGAGGAGGAGCGCGAAGGCGGAAAGGGCTTTGCATGCCAGGTCCATCGGTTGGGGTGATCCGGCGACGACGAAGGGACAGGCGATGAGAGAGAAAGAGAGAGAGAGAGGGGGGGTTGGTAGGGTTCTTCGTTTTCGAAAGTGGGATACGAGGGATGGTGGGGGAGGGGTGGAAGCTTAAATACGCATTCGGAACGAACCGGTGTGGAAGAAGGCGGACGGAAATTTTGAGGAAAATGAAATGAATTTCACGCATCCCGAAATTTTAATTTATAGTCGACGCGGTTAGGCCAAAAATTAAAGGAAAAAAAGATTTTTGTGGTGTGAAGACGCGGTTGACCGAGCAAACAAGGGAATTCTCATGAACTGGTCCGACGTTCAGGGTGGTGACATACCAGAGCCCATCAAATAGATCACAGGACGCTCCCTGTAAAAGAAAAACAAAAAAAAAAAAGAGCCACTGAGTAGTGGGGCACGCAGATTGGCTTGAAGTGGGCCACTAAGTAGTGGGGCACGCAGATTGGCTTGAAGTGGGCCAAGTTGTGGCTTTGTCTCCTTCTGGCTTTGCAATTTCCCTCTTCCATTTCAAGGAGGGGTTCTACAAAAGATGTTCCTACTGCCAAGACATCTTCTTGTTTACCTTCAAACCCATAAAAATTATAGTGGTACTTTGGAAAGTAGGTTGTGTCTTAGTCAGCAGCTCAACGCCGTGAACACGTGTTATCTCATCCATACAAGAGTCGAATCATATGTGATTCTAATATTCATATGAAGTCAAATTGTGCGCTCGTGACAAATCTAAAGTTATCGATACTATTATTACCTTTTTTTTTTTTTTGTCTATAAAAGAGTTCTACAAATAAGTTGATTTTGAGATTATCTACCACAAGTCAAACTTTTTAACATCTTGAACAACATTGGGAAATTGCATCGAGTTCAATGAATGACACACCACAAGTACCATATAACATTCTGAGCTAGAAGTGGACAGGAGATGCAGAGAATCGCAGCCTTCTTTCTAAGCTAACCAACAAAATAGCACATGAAGGCAGCTAAATTCATGAATTGAATATGTAAAGAATGACCCTTTTCTTTGTCATGGTTATGTTTTCGGAAGCCGTGTACATTTATTTTGTGGAAGGCCCAAAGTAAAATTATCCAAGCATATTGGTATCTGTACTTGATCGTTGTCTCCCCTTTTCCTTGCTTCCTTCCATTTGTGCAATGGGATGTGAAATTTAAGCTGGTTAAACCCAAAATGACATGATTCTAATCGACTTCCAGGGTTTGATTTACCTGACCAAACACATGAGAAGAATAACTTGAAATGGAAGGATCACAACCATTGTTTAATGGAGTGTGATAGGCTTGCTTATTATTTTTTTCTAGTATCAATTTCTTCTATTCATACTTTAGATGATTTGATTCAATATCTAGATGCTAAAGAAAAAGTTGTATGGTTGAAATGAGTAACGTTTGATAATTAAGATCAGTTTATAAGATGGCTAAATAAAGCATAATGAGATTTAGGGTTTGATTTATCCAACCAAACACGAAAGAGGAGCTGTCAAATGGAAGGATCACAAGCATTGTCTAACAAAGTGTAACCAGTTTGGTTACTATTGTTTCCATATCAGTTTCTTCTATTCGTACTTTGATTGATTCAATTCAATATCTCAAAGTCAGAGAAAAGGTTGGGTAGTCGAAATGGGCATCGTTAGATATATTAAGATCAGTCTACAAGACGAGGAGATAGAAGCATAATGAGAGGGAAAAGTATCAAAAAAGTCCTAAACCTATTGCATTGGTACCAATTCAGTCATAAACTTTTCAATTGGATCAATTTAGTCCTAAACCTTTTAATATTGGTACCAATTTAGTCCATCTGGCCAATTGGTTGGTCGACGCTGACATGGACATCGATCGGTGGTGAGACACTAGCGTCGTAATTTTTATGATTTTTTATGATTCTTTTGAATTTTTTATTAATTTTTTCCTTATTTTTTTTTCCTTTTCTTTTTGGCGGTGGCCAGCGAGCCTCCTGTGAGGCTCGCCGGCCACGGGCGAGAGCCGTGAAGCCCTTGCCTGCGACTGGCGAGGCCATGGCAGCCATCACCAGGGCAGAGGCGAGGGCCACGAAGCCCTCGCTAGCCACTAGCAAGGGCCGCGGCCCTCGCTCGGCTTCACCCAGGGCTATGGGAGAAGCGGTTTAGCCCAAATCTGGCGAAGGCGGGCAAAGGCGACGAGCGATGTGATCCAAATGGAGGTCGGTTGACGCGGGAGAAGTCGAGGCCGAAGAGGGTTGGATCCGAAGAAGGAGAGGAGGTCTCGAAGGTCAGATCTGGATGCTAGAGGGTCGAATCTAGGGAAGGAGAGGCGAGACCTGGGCGAATCATGCAAAAATTCTCACCTTTACCGGACCTTCGCCGTGTCGCTACTGCCCGATGCCATCCTCGAGTCGAACCACTACCGCCTGTTGCTACCGCAACACCACCGATCGCAGCCTCGTCGACTAGCTGCGACTCCTACCGAGCTAAGCTCACCGCCCCGATGACCAGCTGTGGTGCCCCCTACTGCCTTGTCAACCAACCACAAGCCCGGCCACCCTGAAGTTCCTTGGCCCGATGCTGGTCACTACTGCCGTTCCGTCCCACGTCTCCGCCGTCGCCATCGTCGAGCCTCACACCGTCAAACACCGTCTTCCCCCGCCGCTCGTCTCTAGCACTGCCATGTTAGCTGGGAGCACCTCCAGTCGCCCGACCCTCGCCAGCGACAGGCGAGGACGGCGAGGGCTTCGCGGTCCTCGCCTAGTGGCCAGTGAGCCTCACCGGAGGCTCGCCGGCCACCGTCGAAAAAGAAAAGGAAAAAGGGAAAAAAAAAAAAAAAAAAAAAAATTAATAAAAAATAAAAAAAATCATAAAAATTGCCACTTCAATGTCCGACCACTGACCGACGTCCACGTCAGCGCCAACCAACCAAAATTAGCCGGATAGACTGAATTGGTATAAATATTAAAAGGTTTAGAACTAAATTGGTCCAATTAAAAAGTTTAAAACTGAATTGATACCAATGCAATAGGTTTAGGACTTTTTTGGTACTTTTCCCCGTAATGAGATCGTGTAATCATTAACAGTTGAAGGATGGTGAATTTGTATATGGACAGATGATGAAACAAGAATCAAAACTATGATAAATATTAAACAACTAAAACATCAGATGCATGTATGACAACCAGAGAAACTTGCTTATGCAGACCACTCATTAGGACAACTAGATGAAGAGCTTTCTGAGCAACCATTACATCCATCATGGAGTTCCCTCTGTTTCCTAAACACGTTACCAAAAGCGAACTTATTCCGGTCCTAGAAACATCATTAATGAGACGCTGGATGGCTAAACAGAAAATATGATTCTCCTTAACCCGAAGCTGCTCAGCAACTCTAGGGAAGTCATGGTGCCGCACGCAACATAGGCTCAAAGCAGCGAGGGCAATCTCTTCTGGGGCCTTTCTCACGCCAGAGATCCAAGATAATAGGCGCACTGGGCAAAATGTAGACGAGGGAGGTGAAAAAGAGTGGCCTCCGCCAACTATGATTGCAAAGGGCACTATCTGAATGCTCCTGAATAAACGTATCAGATTCATGGGAATCGGTCCAACTGAATATAGATCCGACAAAACTCATATTCCATCAAACCACCATGATCAATACACTCACGAAACGATCTAGTCCAAGCAGAACTCACTAAAATTGTTGGGGTTCGGGATCTTGCTAACAATCGTCCTGTATTCTGGTGTCGATAGAAACTTGCTCAGGCGGAGAACATGCCGACAGGATTTATAAATCTCTTTCATTCCAGCAACCATACCAAATCATAATCGATCAGGTTGGGCCCTTTGGCAAAACGGAGTAGGAAGTGCATCTCAATCTCAAAGTAAGCAACGGTTTCAGTGAGTCCTGTGATAGTTAGAGAGTCTTTCCCCATTATATGCTAGCCATCACCTCTCTGACAGGACAATCTTTGTGGAATTGTCTCCTATTCCGTTGCTGGTAATATGGAAATATCGTAGTTCTCAACGAGAGAAACGCATGTTTTGTCTGCTGGGTTATACACCGTGTTCTGTGTGGATATCTATGTATCTTCTTTTGGGTCAATTTTGGGCAGAAAGATGCACTAGGCAGGTTGAGACAATCAGTACCTTTTCTTTGGCCAACTAGGGAGTAAGAACCGTGGAAAATTGGACTCTGGACCTGTGAGCATCGCTCAGGAAAACCCAGAGTTAGATACGCATGAATGTCGTGGCATGCTTTAAATTCTCTTTAATGGCCCTGCTTTCCACGTAATTTGTGTGCTTTCCTTTTCATAAGGAAAAAGGGGATCGACCCCAACGTATATCTTTTATATAATCTCTAAAAAATGTGGTGTATAGAATCAGTCGCGGACATAAAAACCATACAGGAACTTCTGTTTTTTTTTAGCTAGATTCGATATGGATTTCATAAAATCTTAAAATGCGATTAGCTTGATCTAATAAATTTAGCTCATGCGAGGCCAGCATGCTTACTGAATATGGGAACCTTGCCCATCAACAATAGGTGCAACCAAGTACACTTAAAAAGTGAAATTCTCGATATGCAGCTAAAAATATATTTTCAGAACGACTAATGCTAGAAACACAATACTTTTGACCGAAGCTCTTTCTATGTATGAGCGAGTCCTAGGGAGTACAGTCTAATGCTTCTCTAAAGATCCAATAAGAAGCCTAAATATCAAGAATACGATGTCATAGTACTATGTCATGTCAACGAAAATTGTCGAAATTCAATGAGCTGGAATCACTAGCTCTTTGATCCATTGTTTGCAACATTTGACCGGCGGTGGTATTTTTTCAAATGTGTCATTGATTTACTATAATCATTATTCTAATATTAAGTAAATTTCCGGGTTTGTAAGTGATGACTAGATCAAGCTATGGCGTTGTTTCCACATATGGTCATATTACTTTCTTATCCTAAAAAGAAGCCAGGGCAAAATTTTCCTCAAACACAGCTTACATTTACTTAATTGACGTAAAGGGACCGATAAGGAATGAATGAATATCGCAATGACTTCAACACCTAGATCTTGAACTATAGGAGTTACTTTCCAATGAGGAAAAATACACGTAAGGGACCGATAACGCTATCTCGCTACGAAGAACATCACCTGGTGCGGTTTGACCTGTTCAAGATTTTCCTACAAAAACGCAAGTTTCGGTCCATATCTAAGCCCTTTTACTCAATCCGCTGTTGGTGACTGAGCTGTGCGTTAGGGGTGAGCATGGTCCGGATTGGGCCAGCGCACCCCCTAACCCTTAGACCAACCCGCACAGTACTAGTCCTCAATTCTTGGGATCGAGGACCAACCCTATTAAGCTTGGGACCGAGGACCGGACCGACCCAGTGGGTTCAATCCGATTCCAAGGTCAACCCAGGACCAACTAATAATTTATTTATTTCATTTTTTGTACTATTTAAAAAGGCAATCGAGGACTAGACCGACCCAATGGATTTGGTCCGATTGTAGGGTCAAACCCAGACCAATCTATAATTTTTTATTTCATTTTTTGTACTCCCTAAAAAGGCAAGCAAGGACCGGACCAACCCTATGGGTTTAGTGACAAGCGAGGTCAGCTAAGAAAGGCGAGTGACGAGTGTCGAGTGGGGTGAGCATTGAGCATCGAGCAAGGAGCAACAAGCCGGTGAGCATCGAGCGACTAAGGGCACAAGTAACCCAAAGCGAGTGAGGCGAGTGTCAATGGTGAACAGAGAAGTTATTTCTTTAGATTTTGGCAAATTAAAGACTAAGAGGACAAATAAGACAGAAGGGAATGGGTATTAGAGGAGGATGTCGTAAGGAGCTATTTATGTCATTTTGAACGCCGTGAGAACTCCTTACAAAAACATATTTCTCCTTTGTAAATTATGGCTTTTGACGCCGTAAAAGATATTAAAAGATCTAAGTTATTAAAAAATAGTGTAAAATTACTTGAACTCCTTACTAAATAGCTATTTAATGTTGTTGACGTTGTTTATTTTAGGGTTTTCTTTATATAAAAAAATTATAAATAATATATTAGATATATAATATATATAAAATCAGGTTTGGTCCGGGTTGGACCGACCCTAAACTCCTAGGATCAAGGACCAACTTGCATAGTGCTGGTTCAGGAATCCCAAGGTTGGTCCTGGGTTGACCCTAGACTGATGCTCACCCCTACTGGGCGCGCACCGGCGAACAAATTCAATGCAGCGGCACGTGACTCCTAGGTTTGACCCGGTAAGATTTGAAACTTGCTATCCAAGTACCTCGACACGAAGGGCGGTAACAAGATTCGACACCGCGCATCAGTCAAATGTCGGATCAGTCGAACGCAGGTTTCCATCTACATCTGCGTTGGCAGGTAGGTAGGCAGGGTCGAAGAGTCTTGTTCGACGACCGTTGCGTCTTTGATGAAATGCGACTAAATTGCATGTTAGTCGCGCATTTGCCAAGGGTAACTTGACCCATGTGTTGAAATATAATACGTGAAAATAATAAGATCTTACAATTTACGTCAATCCGAAATCACCAAAAAAATAAACGAGAAATAATATAAACAACAGAAATTTAAGTGGTTCGGTCCGAATATCGGTACCTAAGTCCATGGGGAGAGCTAACAACAAATAATCTACTATGATCAGATAATCAGAGTTTACAATCCCTCACACGCTCGAGTGTTTCCGCCACCTAGATTTTATCTCAAACCCAAAATGTTTAAAAATAAACAATGTAAACTCACAGCACAAAAATTACTGCACGTTCAAGCTCAAGCAAAATGTTCTATGTACTCGTCAAACAATTAAAAAAAACTCGTTTTCTTGTTCTTCTTTTGTACGGCTCCGTTGTTCTTCTTTTTCTTGTGTTTGGCCCTCTTTAGCTTTTTTGCGACACACACCTCAAAGAAAGAGCCCACGTTAGGTTTTATATGTGTGACCCACAAAGTCAACATATTTGACCTGGGCCCACCAACTTTTTGACATGGATTAGGCTTTTGCAAGGAAGAAAGAAATCCTTACTTTTCCTTTATACAAATTCTGTCGAGGGAAGATATCTTTTCTTTTGTACGGCTCCGTTGTTCTTCTTTTTCTTGTGTTTGGCCCTCTTTAGCTTTTTTGTGACACACACCTCAAAGAAAGAGCCCACGTTAGGTTTTATATGTGTGCCCCACAAAGTCAATATATTTGACCTAAGCCCACCAACTTTTCGACGTGGATTAGGCTTTTGCAAGGAAGAAAGAAATCCTTACTTTTCCTTTATACAGATTCTGTCGAGGGAAGATATCTTTTACTCTTGAATAAAGATAAATAAAGATAATAAAATATGTGAGCCCTTTTTTCTTTGTCACTTATTTTGCAAGTTCGAAAGAAAAGTCCAAGAAGGAATTGTTTCTTCAACCGATTTCTACTCCTTGAAATGAAATCTTTAACTGGTCGCTAAATGAATGTATTCAACTGGTCACTTGGTCAAATGGACAGCTGTAATAAACTTAACTCGGTACTACTTTCCAAAGATACAGTGTTCACATAAGTCCAACTTCTCTGTCTTCTAACCCTTCAACAATTCTCTTTCACTCAACATTGTCATACATGCCTCGCTCATGTGCTCTAAACGCATATGCCATAACTGAGTCAAGTTAGAGTCTGACTCACCTGATGAAACTGTAGCGGTTCCGATCACGATATCTTCCAGTAGATGATAGAGAGTATTCATGTTCTTTCCTTTCATCACTGTCATGGCACATCAAGAAATCTTCAGTACTTCACCTTCAATGGTGTACCTACACCCGATGTCGTCGAGTGTCCCCAGGGAAATAAGATTCTTCTTGAGTTCTGGTACATGCCTCACATCTGTCAATGTGCGCACCACCCCATCGTGCATCTGAATCTGAATTGTCCCTATCCCCATAACTTTACAGACTGCGTTATTCCCCAAAAGAACTCTATCGCCATCTATAGTTTGGTAAGTAGTAAACCGATTCTTATGAGGCACCATATGATAAGAACACCTCAAATCTTGCACCCGTTCGTTTCTTGACGAAGTAGTAGTCACACATAAAATAGTTTTCGTATCACTAGTGCTCCCATTGACAATGTTTGCCACACTGCCTGTGGCATTCTACCTATCTCCTTCATTTCTCCGCTTTGGACAATCTCTCCTGATGTGCTCCTCCTCATGATACTTAAAGCACTTCACGCGTCCTTTGGACTTTCTATGGCATAATTTCGATCTGTTTTCTACCTCGAATTGTTAGTGCTTGTGTTACTCCTCACGGCAGACCATCATCTCACAACTTTCTCTACTACTCCTTAAAGAATAAGGGCGAACTTTATCTCTTTTGAGGTAATTGTAGTACGACCCTATAACAGTGAGTCAATAAAGTGCTCACATGACTCTAGTAAAGAGGTTAACAACATTATGCCATATTCTTCATCATCAAGTATCTTACTTACGTTCTTCAAATTCATCATGAGTTTATTAAATTCTTCCAAATGGGTTCTGATAGACTTACCTTTAATATATCTAAATTTAAACATTTTCTTCAAAATGTATAGGCGATTGTTCAAACATTTTTTCACATAGAGTGCCCGAAGTTTTGCCCATAATGCTACGGCAACCTCTATTAAAACCTCATCTGACAAGTTCAATAGAATTATGCTCTTTGCTCTTTCCATTAACTCTACCCTCTCAAAGGCTTTCATTATAATCAGCAACTCATCTTCACTATCCAATGCCTTGGTCAAACTTTGGATTGTCAATAATGCCCGCATCTTGATGCTCCATAACCCAAAGTTGTTCCTCCCATTAAACTTCTCGATTTCATATTTCCTCTCAGACATTATTGCAATAATAGAATTTCCAAATAATAATCGAGATATCTTATCCCAAGCTCTGATAGCAATTGTTGAAATATAATACGCGAAAACGATAGGATCTTGCAATTTACATCAACGCGAAATCACCAAAGAAATAAATGATAAATAATAAGGACATCTAAAATTTACATGGTTCAATCCGAGTATCGGTACCTATGTCTAAGGAGAGAGCCAGCAGCAAATAATCCATTATAATTGGAGAATCAGAGTTTACAATCTCTCACAGTGTTTTCCCCACTTAAATTTAATCCCAAACCCAAAGTGTTTAGAAATAAGTAATGTAAACTCATAGCACAAAAATTACCGCACATTCAAACTCAAGCAAAACTTTCTATGTACTCCGCAAACAATTAAAAAAAAAAAACTCATATGCTTGTTCTTCTTACATATGGCTCCATTGTTCTTCTTTTTCTTGTGTTCGGCGCTCCTCAGCTTTTTTGCGACACACACCTCAAAGAAAGAGCCCACCTTAGGTTTTATATGTGTGCCCCACAAAGTCAACATATTTGACTTGGGCCCACCAACTTTTTAACGCGGACTAGGCTTTAGAAAGGAAAATGGAAATCCTTGCTTTTCCTTTATACAGATTCTGTCGAGGGAAGAAATCTTCTACTATTGAATAAAGATAAATAAAGATAATAAAATTTGTGAGCCCTTTTTCTTCCTCACTTATTTTGCAAGTTCGAAAGAAAAGTCCAAGAAGGAATTGTTTCTTCAACTGATTTCTACTCCTCGAAAGGAAATCTTTATCAACAAATTTGGTTTAACAAATCGTTATACAAATTCAAACTCGATACAATAATTTAACATCTTGTCGAATGGGAATTAGACCTAATAGAGAGGAGAACAAACGCAAATCTAGTCCAAGTAATGGGACTGGCCATTTGGCTCGTTGAACGACTCTTCGGGTTCCCATTCCAAGTCGCCTGCCTTTCGCTATTGTCAAAGTCAAAAGCCAACAAGGCGGGCAGAGAGAGAGAGAGAGAGAGAGAGCAAAGCGAGATGATACATGGACAAATCCTTATGCAAACAATCAAACGTGCAAATCATATAATATCGTATAACAGCCTTCACCCCAAAAAGTCATGATAGAATGCTTAAACACGTGCTAATCCAACAACTCCCGTCGACCCTATTTTACAATCCCTAATCATCGACGAGCCATCAAGCTGGACCAAATGTATATGTAGACTAAGCTCTCCAGCAAAAAAAAAAAAAAAAAAAAAAAAGTACTCATATACAGCATCTTATCAGATACCACTAGGGGTGAGCATGGTCCGGTTGGACTGGTCCACCCCCTAATCCTAGGACCAATCCGTACAGTACTGATTTTCAATTTTTCGGACCGAGGACCAACCCTATTGAGCTTGGGACCGAGGACTGGACTAACCTGATGGGTTTGGTCCGATTCCAAGGTCAACCCGAGATCAACTAATAATTTTTTATTTTATTTTTTGTACTCCTTAAAAAAAGCGATTGAGAACTAGACTGACCCAGTGGGTTTAGTGCGATTTCAAGGTCAACTTAGGACTAACAAATAATTTTTTATTTCATTTTTTGTACTCCTTGAAAGGGCAACCGAGGACCGTATCGACCCAATGGGTTCAATGATGAGCGAGGTCAGCTAAGAAAGACAAGCGATGAGAGTCAAGTGGGGTGAGCATCGAACAGAATGAGCATCGAATGTCATGCGAAAAGCAACAAGCTAAGCGAGCATCAAGCGATGAGTGACACGAGTGACCCAAAGTGAGCAAGGCGAGTGTCGAGTGACAAGCGAAGAAGTTGTTTATTTCGATTTTGGAAAATTGAAGACTAAGAGGACAAATAAGATAAAAGAGAACGAATATTAGAGGAGGATGACATAAGGAGTTGTTTATATCTTTTTGGACGGCGTGAGAACTCTTTACAAAAACATTTTTCTCCTTCGTAAATTATGACTATTGACATCGTAAAAGATATTAAAAATATAAGTTATTAAAAAATAATATAAAATTATTTGAATTCCTCACTAAAAATCTATTTAATATATATATTCAGGGTTGGTCCGAATTGGACCAACCCGGAACTCTTAGGATCGAAGACCGACCCGCACAGTGCTGGTCCAGGAATTCTAGGACCAAGGACCGACCCATTCTCCTTGGAAACCGGACCAGGACTGGCAGGGTTGGGCTGGTCCAGGGTCAGTCCAGGGTTGACCCTAAACCGATGCTCACCCTTAGATACCACAAAGCAGAATGAAAGAAGAAGGCCTTCGGCGAGGATTCTAGAGAATATGGGCTTCCCGAAGATTCAACCCGTTCAGTGCCCCGGCGTGGAGTTGAGCTCGGAGTCTTGCCTCGATGCACTGCCGCAAGGCAGCATGATCGAGCCCTTAGGGAGGTAGCTGAAGATGCTGCCGCGGTGGCGGAAGGCGGTCTTATGGGGATGATGCCACAAGCCGTGGGGAGGAACCAGGAGGGGTAGCGTTGTCGTCATCGTTGTGGTCGGGCCAGGCTGAGCAGCAGTGCATGTGCTGGCAAGTAGGAGGAGGAGCGCGAAGGCGCACAGGGCTTTGCATGCCAGATCCATCGGCGAGGCTGATCTAAAGACAAGGAGGGGACGAAAGAGAGAGAGAGAGAGAGAGAGAGAGAGTAATGGGTTTAGAAGTTGGTAGGGTTTTCTTTTTTCGAATGCGGTATATGCGCTCGCAAAGCGCGAAATGGAGATGGAGGGGAGATGTGTTCGCAAGCCGAATGGAAGTGCTAGAGAAAATGCAATGAAGTGCTAGATAAAACACGCTTTCCCCTCTAGAGGAGGCGTGGGGAACAAGACTCGTGTGGAAAGGGGCCGTGAATACACGATACGACGCCCCTAAGCCTGGTTGTCTGGCGTTTTGGGTGGTTGGCTGGGAAATGACGGTTGACCTCCTCTCCCTTCCCCTCCATTAGTCAGCGATATGGCCCGGTAGTTTTGCAAAACCACGCGATTAGGAACAATAGAAATCATGCCGAGAAAATTCAAATGGTCCGTCTATGAAAGATCGCGACATCAAGTTCACAAGAATTAAGGGGCGAAGGTGAAAATAGATCCAGGGTCCAAAGTGCCATCTTTTTCTCATGTTGATTAGGAGTTGGAGCGGAGTGCTCCGACTTGACGAGGGGTAACACATTTCGACAAGTAACTATCGAAGCTTTCGCATGATGAGATTCGAGATAGAATGATCGAGTTTTCAAGCATTCATAGTTCAATTAGGGGTTCTCAGCTATGTAAAATTAGGTGACCCAAGATCTTCGACTAATGGGTCCCCATTAATCTCTAATTCTTTTTGGCATCTCATCACCCTTTTTCGGTGGGCTCAGTTCATGAATTGACGGCTGCTGGAGAAAACTCATTTACTGTTTTGAAGCTAACAAAACATTTCCATCAGCCTAGTCCAAAGACTTTCAGACTTAAATGTTAAAGTCTGAAGTACTCTAGACTCTATCGTCAAAGTCTGAAGACCGCCAGACTCAAGACTTAGAATCTGACCTCACTGACAGTTCCAGACGAAGAAAGAAGAGCTATCTAGATGACAGATTATCTTCGAAGATTCGATTCGTATGGTTTATGGAAGACCTCATGGCTGGATAAAGCATCAACATGATTGATCATTCTTATCTATTTTGATTTGAAAGATCTTTTGAAAGACAAGTAAACTTGGAAGATTCTACTTATGGAAACTCTCAAGATCTTGATTGTATGGGCAAACAAGATTGATAGGCTTTCATCACTATTTAATCAACAACTCGAGATCACCTTGATTAATATTGTCCAACGGGTAGATTAGAAGAATTCCTTTGGAAAGTGCCAACGGTCGTGAAGGCATGAAGGAGTATATAAGGCTGACTCTTCAGTTATTTGATGAGCATGCTTGAGAGAAGAATTTCAAAGTCTGAATCTCCATAGTTCCTTGCTCTTTCATTCTTTAAGCTTGAATTGTATACAAAAGAAAGAAGCATATAGTGTGAAGAGACTAGCTAAGACTCTTCATTGAGGAAGTCGAAGATCAAGTGCTATATAATCTCTTTTGATTCATAGTGGAATCCAACCAATAGGCTGTCAACGTGGAAAAGTGGACGTAGGTTTGGATTAAGCCAAACCACTATAAATCTTGTGTCAAAATTCTCTTTCCTTAAACTCCTTATCTTATTCGTTGCTTTACTTAATTGCATTATAGATTTATTCAAAGTAGTTTACTTTTCTATATTATTATTATTATTATCCAAAGGCAATTTAATTTTTTGTTAAGACTTACAAGAAAAAATTTTATACACCTATTCACCCCACTCTAGGTGTTCATATTAGTCCTTTCAACAATAACGTGATTTACAATTTCCTTCTACTAAAATGGATTTTTTCTTTCACTTCTCATTTCCAATATAGCATGAAAGAGTGGAGATGAACAAAATCGATTAACAACGTATCAAGGCATTTATTCATCTTTTTTCAATTTTGGATTCGAAATTATTGGTTACATGAGCAATGTGAGGATTCGGGGTGCGTTCGCAATGGAAATCAAGTGGACATAATTCGACCACAAGGACAAAACGCTAAAAATGAAATCTTTTTCGTGAGAAGCTCTTGTAAGAAACCGTAAACCTCTTCTCCACGGGCTCCACCACTAGTTGTAATTTATTTTATTTTCATTTTATCGGAACCATTAATGAATTTCATTGGCGATGATGTTTGACTCTAGGGTTTTAAAAAAGAAAAACAGAAGAATCTATTGGTAAAATCGATGGGGTACATTTCGCCTGAGGAAACATCGAGTTCTAAATCTCTAATTTCATATACTTTCATGGGTGTTTTTTAATTTTGAGATCAGATCGTAATATAAAGTAATTTCTCCTGGATGTGCGAATCCGGACATAGACGGCGATGTCTATGTATATGGTTGCCAAAGATTTTAGCGTAGAGTTCAAACAAATTAATGAAATTTAAGGACGGGTCTATGCTGCGCGCTTTCAATCAATGAGATGGGAGAAATTATGTAGTCATGTCACTTCAAAAAAGGTTGTTTAAAGCACTATATTGTCACTAGAATTTATTTTTGATTGCAAAAATTTATCTTTTTCAAGTGGGTTTAGAACCCTATTTTATATACATATTTCTCTTTTTAGATCTCTCTTAATTAGGCATAAGTTCTAACTGTGGGAAGATAAAATTCGAGAATTATGGAATGGGAATATAATAATAGGAACTTTTTCTGGATCCAATTTTCTGTGTTAACAAACTTCTACTTGTGTATTATATATTTGTGCCAATCAAAACCAGCTTGTCTACGTGATCATCCAATTTTTTTAACAAGAAAGGGGGGAAGAAAAACACTAGAAAATTATGAACGCGTGGAATTAGAATTAAAAGACCTCTGACGTCATGCGAATGAAAGAAAGAGATGGGTGTTGAATTGACGATTTGGCTCATTGATTCTGCTGAAACCGCCCTCTCATCCGTGGAAACTTCATCGACAGCCAGAATCTTCTGCCGATGAAGCCGGATGAGAATTCAATTCGCACCGTCCCAATTCGATCCATCACACCTCGTTGTTTTTCCTCCAATTTGATGAATTTATTCCCTACTTCTTAGATCTTTAGATTACCTCGAAGCCACATTTGAGCCAATCTCGGCGCTGGTCCGAGCTTGAAAAAGAAACTGAATTGCACCCCCCTCTTCTTTCCCCTTTCTGATGCGTCCTGCCCATTTCTGAGTTTCGATGAAATTCCTACTCCGTACTTAGTTCATTATAAATCTATATCATCCGAATGGTTAAATGTGTTTGACCCGCGTGATATCTATAAAGAAATCAGTGCTTGATATCTATACAGCAATCACGGCTTAGGTCACTCGATTCCCCTCGAACGGAGCACAAGCAGGATTTTCACTAGGGGTTCGTTAGCGACGGGCAGCCCTTTTTTCTCCACAACGGGCTGGCAGATATTCTCGCCCATCACGACAACAAAGAAGGGAAGAACGAAGAAATTTTCTTTGTTTTCTGGGTCCGCGGCTCCTTTCTTTTTCTTTCTTCTTCATGTCTCCGACCAATCACCTCTCTTGGGACGATAATGCGGTTTTCCGTTTTATTGGGCCACGTTGCAAGCAGCCTGTCCACGAAGCAATCTTGAGAACGAGCGGAATCGAGCTCCGAAGGATAAGGCTGAAAGCCCAAGGCAGGTGCCCCTTGGGCTTTCAGCCTCCTCGGCATGCTGAGAGCCCCTTAAAAAAAAAAAAAAGTTTTCTTTCCAAATTGTCCCCATTGATTTTTCGTTTTTCCGACCTTGCCCTCACTGTTCATCTTCTTCGGTCTTCTTCTTCTTGAGCAACTGCCGACGAAGGGACCGGCGACTGTCGCGACCGCCACACCGACCCGCCGCGCCACGACCTCCGCCGTGGCCGCGGGAACCTTCGGCGAGGGTCGCGCGACCAGATGTGGTCGCCGGTCGCGACTTTCAGGCGACCTCGCGGAGGTCGCGACCAGATATGGCGACCTCCGCAGATCTGGTAACCACCAAATCGGCGTCGCCGCAGCGACCTTCGCGAAGGTCGCGACCAGATCTGGCGACCTCCGCAGATCCGTAGCCACCAGATCGGCGTCACCGGCCGCGACCTTCGCGGAGGTCGCGACCGGATCCGGCAACCTCCGCAAATCCGGTAGCCACCGGATCGGCGTCGCCGGCCGCGACCTTCGCGGAGGTCATGACGCAGATCTGGCGGCCACCAGATCTGCGTCGCCGGCCGTGCTTTAGGCACATCCGCGGAGGTCGGGACCCGCGCCCGACCTTCGCCGCAACCGCAGGCGCCGCCGCAACCTTTAGGCAACCTCCGCTGAGGTCGAGACGTCGCGCGACATCGCCGCCCCTGATCTGGGGTCGCCGGAGGTCGCGACGGCGTTGCGCGACATCGCCGCCCCAGATCCGGGGCCGCCGGAGGTCGCCGGCGGTCGCCGGAGCATCGACGACCGCCTGCCCTTGCCACTTAAATTTTTTTATTTTTCTTTTCATAATTTTTTTTTACCACAAAAGTCATTTGTCCCCCGCAAACACCATTTTGCTCAAGGATACTTCACAAAGGGCTTTCAGACTATAATTTACCAAATGCAGTTTGCATTTTGGAAAACACTTTTAACTCAAAGGTATTTGCATTTTCCTAAAGACTTTTTCTTTCCAAACGCACCCAAAATATTGTCTGTCTTGAAGTTACTTCGAATTGCAAAGGCCAATCCAAAATTTGTTTGCACGCGAACCGCTAGTTTGCTTTCGTCTGCGAAGATTATTCGAGCCCAAAGTTTGAAATTACTGTCAAAAGAAAGCAAGCAAAGTACAAATGATTCGATTCTAGAGTTGCGTTTGGTTCAATTTTTTTAGGAGACTTCCTAAGGCCCAAAGCTCCTAAGAAAAAACATAATATGTTTGGTTCAGTTTTTTAATACCTCCTTTGTCAAATGTTAGCATTTTGAATACCGAAATTCTAAAGCAAATCGCTATCTATTTTGAGCTTTCAGCATTTTCCGAATACTATTGTGAGGGTTTAATGACTTTTTCGTCTTTCCAAGATTGTCCTCACTGATAATGGCATTTTCCTCTTTTGCCCTTAAAAAATATTATTCATCTACTTCTTTTTTGGAGTTGTTGGTCAACCGACAAAGCTCAACCACCGATAGCTAGATCAACCCATCGAGAAACCTCACTTGAGGTCGCACTCATCTAAGGTTGCGCGACCTCGAGCGACGTTGCCTCCCTACCACCAACCACCACCCGCACCACCACCACCAATAGATTGAGCCGCCTCCTCCACGATTTCACCCTCTTCGACGCATCTACATCTCCTCCTCTGTTTTTCCCTTTTTTTTCTTCTTTTCACCTCAAAGTTGCTTTACAAAATATACACCAAAATGAATATCCAAATGCTTTTGCCTTCACCAAATGTCCATTCATTTAAGATACTTGAGGAAATGCAAGGCATTTCCTTAAGATTGAACCAAACGAGCCTTAAAGGATCTCATTCCCAAAACCACAAGTAAGGAAAACTTGAAAAGTTTTCACATCATTAGCATCATGAAGAGACTCACTCCAAATAATACTTAACCAAAAGTTAATCAGACCTAGGCCTATCAAAATGGGCCTCCCATATTTAATGAACCAAATTGTTATATGAGTTAATTATTTTTAGTAAATAGATTATAGATGAATTTAAATGAGTTCATAACCTTTTTACATCTACCTCATCTATATAACTCTCTTCACTCCCTCTCACTCTCATTTGATCTCGCTTTCACACATTCCGTGCTCTCATCTTAATTGAGTATGAGTTTGTCTAAATTGGATTAAATATAGAAGTATTTTAGTAATATATATTAGGTTAGATTTGAGTTGAGAAAGGATTGGGTTGGATGTTAGACGCTAAATTTATATTATAAAAAAATGAATCAAAATGTGTTAAATAAATTAATACCCATTCAAAGGAACTAACCAGATGTTAATCATTTATCTCACAAAATAATGAGCATCGTCCCCGTAACAGGGACAAAGAAGTCCTGCAGAAAGAGAGAAATCAAACGTACAGGAAATGATACGCAGGACGTCCATTCAGCACTCCTCCAACGTCCCAAGAACAATAGGAGGTTCCGGTACCCCATGCTCGAGCAGAAAGATGGCACGTAGCACAGGAATTGCTGAGACCCAATATGACACGCACTTGTCATCATCCTTGAATTTAAAGAAAGAGAGGTCCACAGCAGTACACAAGCCTTTCTGCGCACAAACTTCACGGGCTGTTAGGAACAAAGTACACAGAGAGAGAGAGGTGTAGGTGTAGGTTGGGCTACGTTTCATACTGCAAAGTCTTTCCCTCCCCGCACTTCACTTTCATTGCATTTAAGATACCCCCATAACTGCTTGGTCTCTCTCTCTCTCTCTCTCTCTCTCTCACTCTCTGTGGAGGTACCACAGTTCTGAGAACCACCAGGGAATTTTCTTCAGGGCCCTTTCACTTTCTCTCACTAGGCAGATATTTCCCTAGCAATGAGCCTCTTTTCTTATTCCATAGGCATGTACCGGAGAGAAAAAAGGTCAGGTTGGTTGGTTGGCCATTCCTCGGAGGAGCGAAGTGAATGATGGATGTTTCCGATAGTAGCTACCAATTCCAACATCAACAAATTTCATAAATTTGAGAGAAAGGAAATGTGATCTTTGGGTTATGACCTCTAAGAAAAACCAGTCGCGTTCAAGCTCGACAGTACCGCTAAAGTTTCTGCATTTAACTTGCTAGAAACTCATGCTGCCCTCATCAAAGTTGCTCTTTTTCTCATTCTGATGATCTCCGGCCTACAGGACATTCCCTGATTATGCATTAGAGTACGGCTGCGTTTGTTTTGTTTCTAAAATCTGTTTTTAAACAGATTTTTTGTTTTTTTGTTCCAAGTAACAAAAAAGGAACAGAAACGCGTTTGTTTGCGTTTTTATTCCAAATCTATTCTTTTGTTCTCAGAAACACATTTGGAACAGAAACAAGAAACAAAATTTTTTTGTTTTTTATTTCTGGAACAAAATTTTGAAACAATTTTTCTCTCTCCTCTATTTTCTTCTCTCTTTTTTCTTCTTCTTCTTTCTTTCTTTTTTCTTTGGCCGGTTGTCGGCCTCAGCCATGGCCGGCGACCGGCCGTCGAGGGCCGGCGACCTCCGGCGAGGTTGCCGGCCCCCGGCAAGGCCGAGCGTCAACGGCCCCTGGCGAGGTTCGACCTCGCCTTGGCTAGGCGAGCTCGAGCTCGCCCAAATCCGACGAGGCGAGCTCGCCCGGCGGCCAACGAAGGCTCGGCGTTGCCGGGCCACGACCGGCGACGACGACCTAGCGGTGGCCCGGCGATGCGGAGCCTCGTCGGCCCGCCGGGCAAGTTCGGCCTTGCTAGGCCACCGCCAGTCGGTCGGCGGTGGCCCGGCGACGCCGAGCCTCGCCGGCCACCGGGCGAGCTGGCCTTACCAAGCCACCGCCGGTCGGGCGGTGGCCGGCGAGGCTTGGCGTCCACGGCCACTTTGGGCAAGCTCGGCCTCGCGGGATCTGGGTGAGCTCGAGCTCGCCCGGCCAAGGCGAGGCCGAGCCTCGTCGTGGCTGGGCGAGGCCGCCGGCCCTCATCGGCCGATCGCCGGCCATGGGCCGAGGCCGGCGACCGGCCAAAAAAAGAAAAAAAGAAAAAAGAAAATAAGAAAAATAAATAAGAAAATAAGAAAGAAAATAGAAAAAATAAAATAAAATATTAAAAATTATAGAAATTTACCAAACATGTTTCTGTTCTTTTTATATTTTTGGCAATGCATTTACTAAACGCATTTTTTTGTTCAAAAATTGTTCCCTGGAGCAGAAATACTTTTTTTCTATTTCTGTTCCCAATGACAATTTTTCAATCGAAACGTTACCAAACGCACCCTATTAGTCCTTGGAATAGGCACATTGGGTTTTGATGACTGTGTTCGCTCACCATGACATTGTACTCCAGCAGAATAGAAGTACTTTGTTGACAGATATTAACCCTAAGGAAAAGCCAAAATCTTGAACAAAGATGCATAATCGTGGATACCCCGAATTAGGAAATTAAACTCAAATGCATGCCAACAAAAGGAACGCTATTCGCATATGAGCTTATGGGTAAATTAATGGTTAGTTCTATAAGAAAGATTCTGACTTTTTTTTTTTCTCTGCCTCCAAGGTTTCTTCTTCATCTATCCCTTGGTTGCTACAAGTAGTAGTAGATAGAGGCCTACCCTATAGTATATACTCAAAAACTATTCCGTCCACTGAGGAAATGAAGATCATAGATTCAACAGAAAAGGACACCAGAACCCGTAATCACCACCACCATGCCTTGAACATCCCAAAGATGCCATGGAATGGACATTTTGCCCCACTCGGCCACCACCTGACTTGGCCTCTGAGGTGGGCTTATCAACCACATTGCCCTGTTCCTGACAGGGCTTGACCCCAAATGGCTTGTGGCTTGTGGATAGCGACTCAGTCCGGTGACACAGGCCAGGGTTGTCCCAGGCCCCAAAGCGCCTCTCCATCTTTCCATAAATCCATTTAGAGAATTCGAGCTCCCCGGTGAAGTTGTTGCCGTTTAGGTACAGAGCATTGATGCTGGGCAATGTTGCCAATTCTGGCGAGATGTGACCACCAAGGCGGTTGTTGCTAAGACCCAGAAACCTGAGGTTTTCAGCTTAGAGATCGAATCTGGAAAGTCCCCTGTTAAAGCCGTCTGTGAAAGGTCCAAAGTGACCAGGCCGTGCAATTTTTCCCACTCTAGGATTCTCAGGTCCCCTCCTATCGGGCTGTTGGCCAAGATGAGCTCTTGCAGTGAGCACATTGATTCGAGTGACCGAGTCAAACCACCAGAGAGCTTGTTGTTCCTCGGGTCCAAAAGGGTCAAATTCTTGAGCTTCCCCAGCTCCATTGGCAGCTTCCCTCCTAATAGATTGTTGCTCAGGTCCAGCTTCAGGAGTGAAGTCAAACCCCCAAGGGCCGAAGTCAAAGGCCTGGACAGAGAATTACTGCTCAAATCAAGGATTAATAGCTTGGACAATCCGCCGAAGCTGTCCGGGATCCCGCCCGTGAGTGAGTTCCCCCCAAGGACTAGCCGCTTTAAGTTCGGCAAGCTACCATTGTTCGGAGGCACATTGCCACTCAAACCATTCTCTAGGATCACCAGTGATTGGAGGTTAACGTGCTGGCCAAAGCAAGACGGTACTTGCCGACGAGCCCCAGGTTCGACCAGAACTCCAACGACTCCAAGCTGTCCGCCAGATTTCCCCAGCTTTCGGGAGGCACCATGACGGGATTTTGGCGGGGCGAGACGAAACAACCGAAGAAGGAGAGGGATTTCAGGTAGTGAGCTTGAAGACATGTGGTGTGAAGACAGGGTTGGCCGAGCAAACAAGGGAATTCTCATGAACTGGTCCGACGTTCAGGGTGGTGACGTACCAGAGCCCATCAAATAGATCACAGGACACTCCCTGTCAAAAAAAAAAAAAGAGCCACTGAGTAGTGGGGCGCACAGATTGGCTTGAAGTGGGCCAAGTTGTGGCTTTGTCTCCTTCTGGCTTTGCAACTTCCCTCTTCCATCTCAAGGAGGGCTACTGCAAAAGATGTTCCAACCGCCAAGTCATCTTCTCGTTCACCTTCGTAACTATAAAAATTATTGTGGTACTATGGAAAATAGGTTGCATCTTAGTCAGCAGCTCAATGCTGTGAAGATTGATTTCTAGATATGTGAAAATGTGTCGTCTCATTTGTACAAGATTCGAATTCGTCTTATGTAGGATTGTGCACTCGTGATAAATCTAAAATTATTGATATTACTATTACTTTTTTGTTTGCGTCTCAAAGGAGGTATAAAAAAGTTTAATAAATAAGACGGTTTCAAGATGATCTACCATGGGTTGGACTTCTAACATCTTGAACAACATTGACAAATTGCATCAAGTTCAATAAGCGACACACCACACACACCACAAGTACCATATAACCTTTTGAGGTAGAAGTGGACAAGAGATAGAGAGGATTGCAGCCTTCTTTCTAAGCTAACCAACAAAAAAAGTAATTAAAATATTAATCAGATATACAATGCGGTTTCACAATTTGATTTGATTTTAAGAAAGGTTAGAACTAGATCAAACAACAAAGAAATACTTCGCGTTCCCCAAAAAAAAAAAAAAAAAACTCTCAAACTAAATCAACCTACCAAGAATAATTTGGTTCAATATGATTAATAGTTCAAACTGTTTTTATCTCAATCCCTATAGATAATGCTCGGCCCAATTACTCGCCTCAGATAGGCAAGAACACCATCTTCAGAGCCGGCCCACCTTCCCCGTGCAAACAAGCCGACCAAATTAACCGGGCTGAAATTAGGATCGAATGACACTACTAATTACAGCACGAAGACTAAGGAATCATTTATTGTAATTTTGCAATTTGACTTTGACCAAGCATATCGGAAGGCCGCCATGACGTGAACAAAATCACATAAGTCAAGGCTTACACGACGAGAAGATGTTGCGAAAGTCTTGGGATTTAGCTCATTCGTTGACTCCAGGCTGTAAAGGGAGAATGGGCGGTCCATTTGATTCTCTTTTTCTTTTTTTTTTTCTTTTTTTTTTTGTGTCGGACAGTTATCCTCTGTTTCTGATTTTAATTTTATTTTTATGGCCAAAGGACGATTATTCCATTCATTTAGACATTAGAAGAAAGGCACGTGTGATGTATGTGGTGATGCGAGTCCGCTGAATTTCACAATTTTAGGCTTAGAAAAATGGCACATATGATGCATATGATGATCGAATTTTTTTTATTTTTTATAATTATTTTTTGGTCATAAGCGATCAATTTTTTGCTTTTTTTGGTTGGATGAAATTGGGTCGTTAGAGATTTGGACAACAAAGAAAAAGAAATTAGCAAAAATGCCCACAAAAAAATCGCCTCAATTCTTTCCCTTTTTTTTTTTAATACCGAGGATCCGCTGGAGAATGCCCTTATCGATTTATGCCGATTTGGGATCTCACAGGCTTCCGCAATTGATGACCTACAGTGCTTATACTTCGGGGGAAGCTAGCCCAGCAACCCACCGTCGAGGTCCCCCACTTCAATTGCTAGCAAAACAGGATTTTGACCTCTCGACCTCCATGCACTAAAAAGGGAGATCTCAACCAACTGCACTGCCCACAGGTGGGTCAATTCTTTCCCTTATTTCATACGCCACGCACCATTATTGGCCGACAATAGCCTCGAGGCGTCCAAGTCGGACCACCTTTGATGGTGGCCATTTCATGGCTATTTGCCCAATGACGACAGCGGCCGATTTCTTCACACCCTTGTCACCAACATCGCCTCTTGATTCGATTTCCATCATTTTAAAAAATCCTTCTGAAATTGGATAATCAATTTGTCTAACTATTTTGTGGAGTTGGTTTAATCATGTTGTGTGGGTCTTGAGTTTCAAAGGCTTTAGGAAACTATAGAAGTTGCGAAAAAAGGTCCAAGTAGAATTGGCTGTCCAACTGGGTATGAATGGTCCAAGCGTCCGACCTTAAGAAAAATTCACTGTCCGAGGTCCAAACAAGTCGAACGACCATCCATGTCTATGTCAAACATTGGACTTACAATAGTGTTGGCATCAAATGCATGGTGGCGAGAGTTTTCTTCACACTCGATTTCAAACGTCCGGCAACTTCACCGGCAGTCGAGAAAAATTCGCTGTTTTCCCTTCCTGAAAAGGGAACAAGGACGTGAACAAAATCTTCTCAATCTTGCGGCCAATCATCTCCTTTGCGTCTCTCGTTTTGAAGGGAACCGAAGTCTCGTCAAATCAGACCGTACCACTCACTCGCGATTTGTCTTTCTCTCCCTTTGCTTATGAACTTGAAATTGCTCTCAAACCTATTTAGACAACATAAGCAAACGACTTAAATTGCGGCCAGTCTAAGGTTTTTACTTGCTGTATGAGGCAAGCGAAAACTCCTCGGAGTCGTCAAACCCTAATTTTCAATTGCGCTACCGACAAAATCTAAGTTGCCAAACTCAAAATCCCTTTTTGACCAAGAATAATATACGCACAAAAGGCAGCCGCTTGTAGAATTTACAAGTCGTTTTTTCCATTCAATTTTATCTGTCATCCATCTCCACGACAGCTAAGTCTAGTGCTCAGGTTTCTGGCAACACAAGTGACCAAGTCACCGACGTGCTTTCCTCCACCTCCTCTCCGAACGATTTGGACCGAAGTCGAACGATGGACCGACACAGTCCCAACATTTACTTGCCCAACAACACTTCTTACCCTAGGAAAAATTATCAAATCGATCCTAAACCTATTGTATGTTAGCTAATTCGGTCCTAAACTTTTCAATTTTGTATAATATTGTCCTAAACCAACTTATTCGGAAAGATTATATTGTAATTTCGTGCAAAAATTTAGGATTACAGTGCCAAAATCAAAAAATTTAAAATTGAATTGACATCTATATAATAAGATTTCAACTAATTTGGTAATTATCAGCGCTTACCATGTGTTTAACGAAAGTTGTTGGCTCCAAGTTAGCTACGCTAAGTAATGAGAAACGGTCAAATGGAGAGACAAGAACTCCTCGTGTGTCGGGTTGGGAAATTGCTGGACAATCAAAGTCAACTAAGAACGGTCCACTTAGTATGCCGAAGATTATTAAATTGGTAGTTATGCAGGAGTTAGATACGCATGAATGTCGTAGCATACCTTAAATTCTCGCTAATGGCTTTGCTTTCCACGTAACTCGTGTACTTTTCTATTCGTATGAAAATAACGGATCAGATCGACTACTATATATATTTTTTATTTAATCTATGAGTGATGCCGTGGATAGAATCAGTGCAAACATAAAAACCATACAGGAACTTGTATTTTTTTAGCTAAGCTCAACATGGTTTTATAAAATCTCAAAATGCAATTGGCTTGATCTAATAAATTTAGCTCATGCAAGGCTGGCTTGCTTCTCGAATATCGCACAATACCCATCAGCAATAGGTGTGACCAAGTACACTTAAAAAGTGAAATTCTCCATATGCAGCTAGAAATATAATTTCCGGATAAATAATGCTAAAAACACAATATTTTCGGTCAAATCTCTTAATACATATGAAGAAGTCGTATGTAGTATAATATAATGCTTCTCTAAGGATCCAATAAAAACCCTAAATATCGAGAATATGATGTTATTGCACAATGATATGTCAACGAAAATCATCGAATTCAATGAGCTGGAATCACTAGCTTTTGATCAGTCGTTTGCAACATTTGACCGGCGGTGGTATTTTTTCAAATGCGTCAATCATTTATTATAATCATTATTCTAATATTAAGTAAATTACCGGGTCTATAAGTGATGACTAGATCAAGCTGTGGCGTTGTTTCCACATATGGTCATATCACTTGGTTATCCTAAAAAGAAGCCAGGTCAAAATTTTTCTCAAACGCTGCTTACATTTACCTAATTGACGTAAAAGGACCGATGAGGAATGAATGAATATCGCAATGACTTCAACACCTGGATCTCGAACTTTAGGAGTTACTTTCCAATGAGGAAAAATACACGTAAGGGACCGATAGCGCTATCTTGCTACGAAGAACATCACCTTTTGTGTTAGAGATACAGTTGAAAATTGTGATCATGGATTGATCCTAATTGTGGACTGATTGATTTAGTGATATATGATAGCTTTAGTAAATAGGAAATTTATAATTCTTTATATATTATTTCCTTTTCTTCTCTTTCATTCTTGTACTATAAATGTATTAATGTACTTGTATACAAATCAATGAATATACAGAGAATTTCCTTCCTTTTTTTTGCATTTCCTGTCATGGTAACAAAGCCAATGGTCATATTGGCCTAGCTTCCGCATATCTGGAATTGCCTCCATTTTTTTTTTTTTTTTTTTGCACTGTTGTTGCACATTCTTGTTCTGCGAAACAGACTAGCAGATCGGTTAGGAATTCAACAATTTTTTTTTTTGATACCATGACAAAGAACAAGAACATCGAGAGCTCCCCAACAGAGGAGACACCCACCTCAGCTCAAAATCAAACTCCATCAGATCCGGTTATCCTTTCTGGCGAAGAGCGGTCTTCTATTCAGCAATCAAAAGAAACTCACAATCCTGCAAGGTTCGTTCTTGCTTTGGGTCAAATTTTCGGCCCAGCTCAGTGGCTCCCGACATTTCCCCCAATTAATTGGTATCAGTGGACTACTAGGCCAAGACAGATGTGGACCCAATATCCATCTGGACCTACGCCGTCCGTAATAGGCCCAACTGAGGAATCAGGCCAGATGAATCCGAGTCAGGGATTTGGATCTGTGCCGAGTCAAGGGACGAATCCCTACTCGGCATTTCAACCCAAATACATGCCGCTGGTTTTTCTAGTTGGCAGTGGCAGCCGACCTGAACCCAATGATCCCCTTTACACATCGCCGACGGACGACCCCAAATTATGTCTCATCAACATCCAACACACCAGACCGAAAAGCTATTCCTCGTGGGCTTGAGATCTCCAGCAGGCTCTAGTGACGAAAGACAAGGATGGCTTCCTCGACGGAGCCGTCCCGTTTCCAACCGACGAACGCCTCTAGCGACTCTAGTGGAAGTGCAACTAGTTGGTTCGCACTTGGATCAGCAACATGCTCGCCCCCGATGTCGCGGCTAGGCTATCACCTATTGAGGATTCCAAGCAGATTTGGGACGGCATTAGAGAGATGTATGGCCGGCTCGACCGAGCACGGCTCTTCAGCATCACTCAAAGCTTGACTGAGTTGAAGTAAGGGAAATTCTCGGTTACCGCTTGCTTCAACCGTCTCTCCTCCCTGTGGAACGAACTAGAGTTAGCCGAGGAGCGTCTACAAGGACCCGAGGCAACACTAAGACAATACAAAGACATACGGGAAAGAGAAAAGGCCATGCAGTTCTTACTCATCCTCAACGACTCCTACTCGGCCTTCCGATCTCTGATCCTCATAATGGAACCCTCGCCGCCGCTCAGACGCATTTACCAGCTCGCCATCCAAGAAGAAAGTCAGCGCCTCACCGCGGCCAAACATGCTTGAGTGGGAGAAGGCCTGAGTCTTGTGGCTTTTCCGTCCGACGCGGGCTCATGAGAGGCGATGGCCGAAGGTAGCGAAATGGGTAATGCGGCTGCAGAGACGCGGACCCTTAGAGTGCCATAAGTTGACACAAAGGGACACTTAAGTGCCAAAAGTTACGAAATGTACACTTAAGTGCCAAAATCGGAGCAAAATGGATCACTTGAGTGTCAATCCGGCCAAAACGCTGACGTGGCAATTTTCCGGCAAGGCAAAGACAAAACGACGTCGTTTTAGTGTTGACATGGAAAAAAATAATATAAAAATTAATTAAATTTAATTTAAAATTAAATTTATTTAAAACATTTAAAAATAACAATTTTTAATATTAAAATTTAAAAGGGGCCGGCAACCCCGCCGACTAGTGGCAAGGGCTCGCTAGGGGCCGACGTCCCGACCAACCGGCAACAAGGGCCCATGAGCCCTCGTCGATGGGCGAGGGCCACGACCCTCACCCCGGATCTAGGCGAGGGTCGCAGCCCGCCCGGATCCGGCGAGGGTCGGCAACCCTTGCCCAACCGGGCCATGGGTCGCCGGCAACCCCTCAACTCCGGCGACCCTTGGCCCGACCGGGCGAGGGCCACCGACCCTCGCCGGATCCGGGCGAGGGCTCGCGGGCCCTCGCCGCCGATCGACCAGGGTCGCCGGCCCCGGCCGGGCTCGGCGACCCCGGCCGACCCTTCCCCGGCCGGAGGCCGCCGGCAAGGCGGGCGGCGGGCGAGGGCTCGGCCCTCGGCCGTATCCCCCTCCTTTTTTTTTTTTAATTTTTTTAAAAATTTAATTTTAATTTTTTTGAATTTTTTTAATATTTGTATTTATATTTTTAAATATTTTAAGTAAATTTAGTTTTAAACTAAATTTAATTAATTTTTACATTAATTTATTGCCACGTCAATGCAAAAACGACATCGTT
The DNA here is from genome assembly GCA_014182555.1 of Eucalyptus erythrocorys. NCBI lineage: Eukaryota > Viridiplantae > Streptophyta > Magnoliopsida > Myrtales > Myrtaceae > Eucalyptus > Eucalyptus erythrocorys. The sequence goes on along the minus strand of CM024603.1, from coordinate 33,495,993 downwards.
TTTGTACTTATTTGGCCACATCGGCGTGCAAAACGGCATCGTTTTGCACTTATTTCGTTGGAAATTGCACACGCCAGCACTTTGGCCGGATTTTAGCCGGAGTGGCACTTAAGTGTCCCATTTATTTTTGAATGTGGCACTTAAGTGTACCTTTCGTAACTTTTGACACTTAAGTGTCCCTTTGTGCCAACTTTTGGCACTTGAAGCGTCCACAACAAGGAGAAAGCCTGATGGAAAGCCTAGCTCATTTCGAATGGACGGCTGGGATTCACGCGAGCGATCTAACCTCTTGGATTCACGTGGCCTATTGGACGGTTCAAATCAGCGCGCTGCAACGGACGGCTACAGATCACCCATCAGCTCGGACGGATCTGAAGGCTATCATCAAGCCACGTCAGCCCCTGTTTATAAAGGATCCTATGACTCATGTGACGCCACATCATCAGGAAAGGTCAGTGGGCAAAATAGTAAATTCAAAAATAAATATTGTGAATATTGTAAATGCCCACACCATACTATTGATACATGCTAGAAATTGCATGGAAAGCCTGTGGATAAAAATAGAAAAGAAAAATAATCATTAGCTTATCAGGTCTTGACACAAAGGATTGATGGGGTACAACAAACAATTACCCAAGATTAGTATCAGAATATCATGCAGATTTTGAATCAATTGAAGATGGGCGACAAAAGTGCTAGGTTCTCTGGTACTTTCCTTTATGAGGAGAATTCTTTTTATATGAATGCATGGATAATCGATATGGGGGCTAGTGACCACATAATATGTAGTGAGCATCTTTTTTCCCATGTTGATAAAACATCATAATCTCCCGTATCAGTACGTCTTCCAAATGGAAATGTCACTCAAGTTACCAAGATTGGTACTATTCACCTTGGTCCACATTTTGTCCTTAGAAATGTCTTATACATTCTTGAATTTGAATTCAACCTACTCTCTATCTCAAAAGTCTGCATAGATAGTTCCTATTGTGCAAATTCAATTCCAACAATTGTTTCTTTCAGGACCGTTCGATTGGCAAAGTGATAGGCTTGGGTAGTGTTGCACAAGGACTATACTACTGGATTGATTCCCCAGGAGATCTAGAATTACTAAATAAAGGCATTTCTTGTAATGCTATTAGCCGAAACACAAATCTCCTTTTTCATCAGAGATTGGGTCATAGTGCACATTTCCCTCATCCTAAATGCCCAATATGTCCCTTGGCCAAACAATCTTGAGCATCTTTTCCAAAGAATACATCTCAAGTAGATAGAATTTTTTTTTTTTTTACTTCATATGGCTATCTGGGGACCTTATCATACCTCTCATCATGATAGCTCCTGTTTCTTTCTCACGATTGTGGATGACTATACAAGGGCCACTTGTATATATCTTATGCAATCAAAGAGTCAAACATTTACTCATCTTTCAAATTTCATTTCCTTGATTAAAAATCAATTCGATCAATCTGTGCAACGAATTCGTACAGATAATGGGTGTGAATTTTTCACCTCTGATTGTACAAAATTCCTATCTTCTCAATGAATACTTCATGAGAGTTCTTATACTTACACTCCACAACAAAATGGAATTGTAGAACATAAGCACAGACATCTCTTAGAAGTAGCACGTGCATTAAAATATCAAGCCTCCATTCCTGAAGGTTTTTTGGGAGATTGTGTGGTCACTGCTGCCCATTTGATTAATCACATGCCAACTTGTATCTTCTATGGGAAAACTCCTTTTGAACTGCTTTATAATAGACAGCCTAACAATGATCATCTCCGAGTATTTGGTTATCTATGTTATGCGACAAATGTGGGTCCTTTGGATAAAATGGACCCCCGTGCCACTCAATGCGTATTCATGGGACATCCGCCTCTTCAAAAAGGCTATCGAGTTATGGATATTTCTATAGGGCATTTCTTCATAAGCAGGGACGTCATTTTTCATGAGAATGTTTTTCTATTTAAGGATATGATATCTTGATCATCTTCATCATCATCCCCAAATCATAGGCCTTTTCTATGTGAAGAAGATTTATCTATGGCTTCTCAATATCCGTTCGTTGCTCCAAAGCCATCCATTTCTGTCCCAAAGGACACCACTATTTTTGAAGATGACTTACCTTCGAGTTATTAGAGAATCCTTCTTCTGCATTGGCTTCATGAGAGACTAATCCCGAGTCTTTCTCAGCACCTGAACCAATAGTAGCTAAGCAGCCTCGATGTTCTGGACGGCAAACTCACCCACCCACGTGGACAAAGGACTACATTTGTTCTATATTGCGTTCTCCAGGTACGAAGTATCCTATCTCTTCATATGGGTCTTTTAATCAACTATCACCAAAACATATGTGTTGCATTAGCCGTCTCTCGGAAGAGAACAAACCTTCTTCCTTCCATGAAGCATCACGTGATCCACCGTGGCAACATGCAATGGAATCAGAACTTACTGCCCTGATAAAGAATCATACTTGGGATATTGTCTCACTACCCCCACATCGGAAACCAATCGGATGTAAATATGTACATAAAATCAAATTTCAGGCAAATGGTTCAGTTGAAAGATATAAAGCTCGGCTAGTGGCTAAAGGGTTTACTCAATGAGAAGGCTTTGATTATCATGAGATCTTCTCACCCGTTGCCAAAGAAGTCATTTTCCCTTCCTCCTTATCCATTGCAGCCATCAAAAATTGGTCATTACATTAGATGGATGTCCATAATGCCTTCCTTCACGGTGATCTAAATGAAGAGATCTATATGGAGCTTCCATAGGGATTACGCAAACAAGGGGAGTCTCGGGTATGTCGTCTTCGCAAACCCCTATACTGATTGAAACAGGCATCTAGGCAGTGGTACGCCAAGTTCACTACTGCGCTAACTAATGCAAGATTTCGGCATTCTAAGCATGATTATGTCCTATTTACATGGAATGAAGGTAATTCATCAATCTATTTGCTAATATATGTTGATGATATACTTGTTATGGGAAACAATGACTCTCATGTTGCAAGATTTAAAGAATATTTGCATTCTACTTTCCATATCAAGGATTTGGGACCACCCAAATATTTTCTTGGCAATGAAATTGCTCGATCTGATAAAGGTATCAAACTCAGTCAGAGGAAGTTCATCCTAGAAATTGTTTCTGAAGCTAGATTATCTGGATGCAAACCAGCTGTCACGACCTAATTTTTCAGTGCACCACCTAAAACTAGATTAATGGATTACTAAGTCTCTAATTTAGCTCGGGCACTCCCAAGCCCAAACCAATTCGTGACTTATGTTCAAATATTTAACATGCAGATGAATTTTATTTAGGAGTCACCACTAATCATTTTTTGGTAGGTTGATTAAACACCTAAGTAAAATAACAGGAGAATTATTTTATTACTCCTACGAACCGAGAGACTAAGGGTACGGGGACTTCATTACATTAGACTACCCTAATGCCCTTTTGGTACCATTTTTGAAAAAATATTTTGCGGGCAGCTTGAATTGATTTTAATTCACTTTCCTAACATGTGAGGTGATCATGCGGGTGCACGTACAACCAATTTAACACTCAATAAAGCAATGAATGAAATTATGGGACTTACCTCGTAGCAACAAAAGCATCTGCGTCGTTAGATCGAATTCACATCAACAAATCTAGATATGATTTCTAATTAACACGCAATTTCTTCTTTTGTTTTCACTTTGTTTAATGAAATTTAATCTAAATGCAATGCATGCTAATAGACTTAAATCATGTGACATGAAATGCAATAATAGCAACTTAAATGACCTAATATGCAAATTTTAATTAAATGGCCCTAAAATGCAAATCATGCTCTTAATGTTTTTTTGGATTTTTTTATCTGAAGTTTTGAACTAATAAAAATCCTAATTGAACTATTTAAAGTGAATAATTTTCTAATTCACGTTTGGGATTAATTTGAATTAACCCTATTCGACTTAGAAAATCATTTCTTTATTTTTTGTTTTTTTATTTTAAAAATGCCAATTGTTCTAATGACAAATTTATCTAAATCGACCCTAACCTATTTCAAAAAAGATTTCTAAAAGATATAATCCTAAAAATGTGATTCTAAAAAACCTAATTTACTAACCTAAATGTCTCATTTACTAAATCTACATATCTAATTCTACATGCTCATGCAAGATTTTGATTTTTTTTCTTTTGATTTTATGATTTTTTTTTTTTTTTCTAAAAATTGCAATTTTCCTTAAAAAGTGGAAGTAATTTATCCTAAGATATTTGAATGAAATTCCTAACCAAATTAAAATTCTATCCAATTTAAACTAGGGATTCGGTTATACTAAATCCTAATTTAAAGCAAGACATTATTTTAATTCGGCAGTTTCAAACCTAAGATGCAACATATCTAAAGGATTGACCTAAATTTAAAATTAAACATGCAGTTCTATTCTAAAATGCATGATGATTTTTGTTTGTTTTTTTATGACCTAAAATAAAATCCTTAATCTAAATATGCAAGACAAACCTAATCCTAATTCAACATTTTTTGAGTTTTTTTCTTTTATTTTTGAAATTGACAATTCATAATAACTAAACATGCAACCTAAACCAGTTAATTTGATTTTTGATTTTTTTTATTTTTATTATTTAAAAAAAAAACATGAAATTTCTATCCTAAGCATGCAAACCCTAAAACTATATTTTTGATTTTTGACTTCTTTTTTAAAGAAAATTAATTCAAACAACCCCAAAAATCAAGCAAAATTGATCCCCCAAATTGACGAGCCGTATCTCCGCATGAGATCGGGTTGGCCAATTTCGCGAAAAATCACAAATCGGATCTCGGGCGGGAGATCGGATTGGCAATTTTTTTAAGTAATTGCGAGTCGGATTTCGGGCGCGAAATCGGACTGGCAATTACTAACTTCATGACAATTTTTATATCATGGAGTTTCAATTTCACATTAAAGGATAATTAAACTATAAGAGAACAAATAAAATAAAGCAACAAAATAACAAAAATAATAAAATAAGGCAAATAGGTTAACAAGTAAAAAAAAAAGAATAAAGAACTACCTAAAAAAATCTTTTTTTTTTTTTTTTTTTTTTTTTCCTTACCCAAGCACGATTTGTGCTCGTGGGTCTCGGGGATGCCGAAATTGGAGGTCCGGCAGTCACCGAGGCGGCGAGTTGCGGGCGGATCGGCGGATCGGCGTGGGTCGTCGCAAGGGCTGCAGTGGCTCGGATTGGGAGGCGCGGGGCGGAGCGGCGTGCGTCGAAATCGTGGGTCGGCGCGGCATGAGGACGAAAGCAGCAGACCGGTAATGGTGGCCGACGGTGCAGCTCGGAGTCCGGTGGTGCTAGGGTCAACCGCGCAACAGAAGAAAACTCCGGAGAAGATGAACAGTGGGGCGGGGCTTTTTTTGCTTTTATTTTTTCTCTCTCTGGCTCACCTGTCGCACGTCTCCTTTCTTGTCTCTTTTCTTTGCACTTTTTCCTTCTTCTTTGCTCACCTCTTTTCCTTTTCCCTGCAGGTTGTCGAGAAGAGAAACAATTTTGGCTTCTTGGACGAGGGGATCCCTCTTTTCGTTTTCATTTTCTTTTACTTTCCTTCGAGCTTTTCCTTTTTTCTTCAAAGGGACGAACGAAAAACCTCAAGGAAAAAACTCCTCTTTCCTTGTGTCGATTTTCGACCTAGCAATCGAGTAAAAGCCCCTCTTTTTTCAGCCAAAAGAGAACCCCAATGTGGCCGTGTATTTCTATTGTCTGGCCCCCCTCAAAACCCTATGCCTATTTTCTTTTTATAGGCCACCGATTAGGGTTTCTTAATTCCCAAAACCATATCAACGAAGATTTCTTTTCCAAACATAATATTTGATTTTTTTTTCAAACGCAATATTTGCCTTTGAATCGAAATCTCACAAAGATAAATTCGTAAAATCTCCTTGAGGATACGGGTTTGGGCCAATCTCGCTCTCTTCGTGGGCTTAGCTTGACTTATCAAATTAAAGCTCCGGACCACTAGTTTGAATCCATTCGCTATTGGTCCAATAAATAAATGCAAAAATGCGAATGCACCTAAATCTATATGCTATTTAATTAAATTTTTTCAGGGATAAAATTAACCCCTAATTTTTAATGCAATAAATGATTAACCGGATCGCCAAAATTTAGGTGTCAACAGCTGCCTCTCTTTGAAGGTGAGCTCGTAGAGGTTGCTTTCAAAGACAAATTGAGACCTAAATTTTGGTCATGCACGTGCAATGAATGATTTTTTGTTGGAAAATGAATTCCATTTTCTAAATGCAATTTATATGATGCATGGAAATGCTAATGCAAATGCATGATGCGAAAGGAAATGATAAATACCCATTTGCTTCACAAGTACCCAATTCTCACTCAGGTTCCTTGAAAAGCCTAACATGTAATAAATTGAACATTCACATCCAAAGTGAAATGTTCAAATCAAGACATCCAGGTCCAGACTGAGATATCAAGAGTTTTGGGGCTCGAAATACTTAGATCCAGACTAAGGTATAACGAGAAAGATGAAAAAAAAATATTCACATCCAGAGTGAAATGTTTAAATTAGGACATCCAGATCCAAACTGAGATGTCAAGAGATTTAAACTCGAAATGCCTAGATCCAGACTAAGGTATAACGAGAAAGATTAAAAACATTCACACCCATAGTGAAATGTTTAAATCAAGACATCCAGATCCAGACTGAGATGTCAAGTGATCTTACCTTCAATGAAGATAGTTGGTGTTACATGTCCAGGACTCATACCATTCTACGGTCGCCTAGAATAGTAACATGGGTTTGTGAAGATTCGCTTTCCCGGGACCCGTACCACTCTACGGTCGCCCAAGATGGCGTAAAGGAATTACTTTCCCAGATCCGTTCTATGCTACGGTCACCGTTAGAGCAATAAGTGTTGTCAAGGAGCCGTACCATTCTACGGTCGCCTCGACGAGGAAATTTGTTTTTCAGGATCCGTTCTATGCTACGGTCACCTGAATGGAAAAATTGCTTTTCCAGGACCCGTTCTATGCTACGGTCACCTGTTAAAGCAATAAATGTTGTCTAGGACCCATTCTATGCTATGGTCACCTAGACTGAGGTTTTGTTTGGCTAGGACCCAAACCATTCTTCGGTCGCCCAACCTTGCGACAGAAATCATCTGACCAGGACCCGAACCATTCTTCGGTCGCCTTAATCAGATTGAATCTGAGAAAAAATCTTTGGGGGACAACTCCATTGAGTGTCAATATAAAGGACTCTGGGCTACGAAAGCACGCCAGGTCAATAAATGAATGGACACCGGGCTACGAAAGTATGCCGGGTTAATAAAAATGGACTATGGGCTACGAAAGCACGCCAGGTCAATAAATGAATGGCACGGAAGCACGCCGGGTCGATGAAAGGGACTCTAGGTTACAAAAGCACACCAGGTCAGTATAAAGAGACATCAGGCTACGGAAGCACGACGAGTCAAGAACTGGACACCGGGTTACAAAAGCACGCCGGGTCAATAAAAATGGGACACTGGGCTACGAAAGCACGCCAGGTCAATATAAAGGACACCGGGCTACGGAAACACGCCGGGTCGATGAAAGGGACTCTGGGCTACGAAAGCACGCCAGGTCAATATAAGGGACACCGGGCTACGGAAGCATGCCGGGTCGATGAGAATGACAGCTTGACCGAGTCAAGTGTCGATGCACTTGAGAGAGAATACCTGCGCAATGACAAGTATTTTGAGTATGGGTAGAGATATACTTACCTGGTGATATCTCTAATTCTTGGGGATATGTCTTCTGGAATCTTGTGGAGGTCTCTCACCTCCTAGTAGAGATAAATTTTGGAACATCAAGGATCCACCTCAAATGTTCGTGATGGTTTCTCATCTTCTAATATCATGAGGCATTCTGAAAGGAGCCTAAATGTCAGGAGCTCTAAAGCCTGTCAGATATGATTAGAGCAAAAACTTATATGCATTCATCAAAGAGGTAGACAATTTGAGCTATTCTAGAATGCACATTTCAAAGTTCTAAGGGTTTTCTTTCAATTTAATCAAGGTTTCTGCATAATGATTTTACCACATCTGCATCACCCAAATTTCCACTGGATAGAATTATCATTCAAGACAATTTTCATTCATGACATGAATTTCTTAAGAATACTAAATGAGAGACTTTCAATTCAAAAGGACTTTCACTCACTCTCATTTAGAAGGGCTATTTTATGAGAATCACTCCATCTCACCATCATCATATCGACAAGGGTCTGAGTATTCTCGCAAGCGGTACGACCTTACCAATCTGAGAGGTCTTTAATAGGGACCGTAATGTGGGCTTGGTCAACAGCTTAACAAAGGGACTCTTTGAGTCAAGGCTATTGAAAGAACAATTTTGTATTCATCTCCGGGTTTACAAGTCAAGAACCTTGCAAAATGAGAAAGAAATAATCTTGCTCGCACTTCTTCGAGCGATGCTTAAAAACATATGAACTCCTACGTTAATTCAAGTGTCCTAATCAGAAGAGACTTTGTAAGGGACGTAACATAGGCTGGATTCATGGGTTGAGAAATGAAAGGATCATTCGGCTCAAAAAAGTATTTAAAGGGTGAGAGTTGATGATCATCTTGGCATTGCCGCCAATTTTCTTTTTCATCATTGGGGATTGTCCTCATGAAGTGCCCCATTGATTGTAAAAACTCATCATTTGAGTTCTTTGAATATCGCTCCATCGGGATTCAATTCTTGCAATTGACAAATCACTTATCTTGACTCTCTTTTTCATCTATGGACATTGGCCTTGCTTTTACCAGGCACACTACTTTTCATGCCCCTAGTTCTCATTCATTTTTCTTTTTCTTTTTTTTTTTCATGGGCATTGGCCTTGCTTTTACCAGGCACACTGCTTTTTTATGCCCCTTAGTTCTATTTTGATTTCAATTCTTGCGCATGATGCATGCATCAAGCAATCACACTTTGAATGACACTCGAACCTTCAAGGATCTTAATCTGCCTTTTGCCTTGCCCCAGTGTGGGGGATGATCACCAACTGGGTTTAAAGAAATGAAATTGCAGGCTCAAGTGGGCTATGCAAAGGATATAAGTGTATAGGATAGAGAAAGAAATGCTCTTCATCATCCTAAGGCACTTAAATTACCACACGAGTTCAATGTAATAGCATGACAAGAAGATTGATGCAAGTGAGAGCAAGAAAATTTCTTTTCATTTTCCTCACCTCATGATGTTGTCTTACCTCCAATTTGCCCCAATGTGGGGTGGTTCTTGACAGGGATAATTTGAAAAGAATTTCATAAGTGTATGAGGCTCAAAGGGGTTAAGCAATGGATCATATGTAGTGTTTAGGATAGAGAAATGAATTGCCCCTCATCATTTCGGTTATCGTACCTTTGCGAGAGAACTCTTTGCCTTGCGTAGATATGGAACTTCCTACACTCATCTCACAAGTGTATAAGTAAGGGACTTGTGTATATGATAGGGCTTGCCTTTCATCATTCTGACACGTCTCATTCAGCATTCTTAAGCATTGATGTCATTCCACAAAATTGTCTATTTTGACAAATCTCCACATGAAATTGGTGAATTAAATAGGCAAAATCACTATCAAAGTTCTCCATTGAGAAGAGTCCGACAATTTAAGCATGAGAAACTTCTATGAGAAACAATTTATCATACTCAAAAATGTTTTCATAAGCACAATTTTGGCCATTCATTCAAAGAATTGTCCCACAAAGGCATCATCTTAGTAGTGGGTGTTTTTGGATTGCCCCTGTCGAAAGGGAACACACACACTAATTGATCAATCAAGGATGAAAAATTCGATCTTTGATTCAATGAAATCTGGCTTTTGCCCCTGCACAGAACAACGTGCATGAATAGAATATTATGCTTCATCAAAGTAAATTCACATGGAATATCCATTTAGGTTTGGATGGAGATTTTGTCTCGGTCGGGTCATTGCCAAAACTTATCATGCCCCTAATTTGTCATCTGCAAGAAAAAGAATAGAGTATCATTTCCCAAAATTAATTATGCTCATGAACACAATGTATCCATTTCATCCAAGACGGATGATGTTCTTTTGACTTGTTCCATCATTTTCTCATGGAAATGAGAAACTTGATTTGGCTTTCGACATTTCATACAAATTGTAATGAGATGTGCCACACATCACATTTTAGAATCTGGATGGTCTTCCTTTGGCTTGCCCTCGGTTTCTTATTGATGTGCAAGGAAATCTCCTAGGACAAGTAGTGTTTAATGTCTTTCTCCACTCTTGGGAGATGTCATCACAATCGGCTAGGAAATGATCCTTTGCTTCCACAGCTATTTTTCCTTCAGATGTATGTTCCCAAATCAACAGGTCCACTATCACTGGAAATTGACGTGTTATTTTCAAATGCCTCTCTGTTATGATATGAGACATGAGGTAAATGAGTTAGAAAAACAAACAAGGGTAACCTACTGCATGCTTTTTTTGAAAGGGTTTCAAAAAATGATTTTTTTATGAGAAAGCATGAAGAAGCCCGGTCCTCAGAATTTCTCCATGGATGATGTTCTCTTTTCATTGTTGGATATCGTCACCGGGCTGGTTTGGTATACCCCATCATGTCCTCAAAACAAAACTTGTAATTTTATTGATATCCATCAACCGAATTACAATTATTGGAATATGATGTTCAAGCATTAAAACAAACAGAAGAAATTGAAACCAATATCTAAAAGCAATAGAAATTCCCACACAAGGGAAGGTGCAACTAAACATGCCCCTAATTAAATAAGAAAAGCAAACTGCTTAGGACCATGAATTATGTGCTTGAATTCTTCACCCTCCTTAGTCTTATGATGTGAACTCTCCAGGTCAGATATTTTTCCCTTTGGACTAGTCCTTTCATGGTGCCATCAAATTCAGCTGTCTTAGGAAAATGAGACGGTTCAAAAAGTCTTCTTGGCTCTCTTCTTGGAATCGCAATTTCTCATTGAAGATAAATCGCAGCACTTTTGCTTGGCAAGATAAGCTCTTTTTGATCGGTCATTTTAGATCTCGATCGTGAACGGATGGGTAAGAAGGATCGCTCCATAACCACCTAATGGAAATGAACGAGAACATATAAGCATGAGGTGTACATATACTGAGCCAATCCATGACAATGATCTAATCAATTTTTTTCATTTTTTTGGCATTTATGAAAAGTTTGTACAAGAAGGGCGTTTCCTAAAAATAGACTATGAAAATAAAGATAGATGCCCTAGCAAGACGAAATTTCTTAGACATGAATTGAAATCAAATTCTCCAAAGGCTCTTTTTTTTTTTTTTTTTTTTTTTTTTACAAATGATTCATTACATGGCAATTTCCTCATTTCATTTTTGATTGACAAAGGAATTAGATCAAATGACTATCCTAGATTGTCATGGACCGACGAAAAGCACGACAAAATAAATTGCAAGGTATAGGGATAGAAGACTTACTTTACCGAGAAAAACCAATGGCAATCACATAGACATGCGCATGGTAAGTGGTTCGATTTCTAATCTATAAGGCTTAACAAAGTGGAGCCACAAGGATGATCGGATTAGCCACGGGCGCGTGGACTATGTCGGGTCCTCATGACTCCGGCTCGGTCAAAGAGCCGACCCAGGTCGCAGGCATGCAGACCAAGGTGGGTACTCTTAACACCATGAATGAGATTTCGAGATTGAGATGAGCGACTCGTACCACGAGCTTGCGGTCGGAGTGGTATCCATCTCAATACCATCCTAGATAATCCTATGCAGCCCAGGTCCGGCGGCAGGTTGTGTGTGCAATAGTGTAGTGCTAAATGCAAGGCATGCACAACAGTTTATATCAAACAACACTTTATACATAAAAATAAACCATTCATTCCTACACCTCCCTGCAAAACAAAGGTCAGCAAACACTTCCCCTTATACCTCCCAATCTGCAAAAACATTTAACACCTTAAATGTTAGGGACGTACCTGGGATCCTCGCCGCCAAACAAAAACATTTTTTAAAAAAGAAAAATTGGCCTAAGTCCACTAAGAGTTTCAACTCAAGTCCCCAGTGGAGTCGCTAAGCTGTCACGACCTAATTTTTCGGTGCACCACCTAAAACTAGATTAATGGATTACTAGGTCTCTAACTTAGCTCGGGCTCTCCCAGGTCCATACCAATTCGTGACTTATGTTCAAATATTTAACATACAGATGAACTTTATTTAGGAGTCGCCACTAATCATTTTTTGGTAGGTTGATTAGACACCTAAGTAAAATAACAGGAGAATTATTTTACTCCTACGAACCAGAGACTAAGGGTATGGGGACTTCATTACATTAGACTACCCTAATGCCCTTTTGGTACCATTTTTGAAAAAATGTTTTGCAGGCAGCTTGAATTGATTTTAATTCACTTTCCTAACATGTGAGGTGATCATGCGGGTGCACAAACCACCAATTTAACACCCAATAAAGCAATGAATGAAATTATGGGACTTACCTCGTAGCAACAAAAGCATCTGCGTCGTTAGATCAGAATTCACATCAACAAATCCTAGATATGATTTCTAATTAACACGCAATTTCTTTTTTTGTTTTCACTTTGTTTAATGGAATTTAATCTAAATGCAATGCATGCTAATAGACTTAAATCATGTGACATGAAATGCAATAATAGCAACTTAAATGACCTAATATGCAAATTTTAATTAAATGGCCCTAAAATGCAAATCATGCTCTTAATGTTTTTTTGGATTTTTTAATCTGAAGTTTTGAACTAATAAAAATCCTAATTGAACTATTTAAAGTGAATAATTTTCTAATTCACGTTTGGGATTAATTTGAATTAACCCTATTCTGACTTAGAAAATCATTTCTTTATTTTTTGTTTTTTTTATTTTAAAAATGCCAATTGTTCTAATGACAAATTTATCTAAATCTGACCCTAACCTATTTCAAAAAAAGATTTCTAAAAAGATATAATCCTAAAAATGTGATTCTAAAAAAACCTAATTTACTAACCTAAATGTCTCATTTACTAAATCTACATATCTAATTCTACATGCTCATGCAAGATTTTGATTTTTTTTCTTTTTGATTTTATGATTTTTTATTTTTCTAAAAAATTGCAATTTTCCTTAAAAAGTGGAAGTAATTTATCCTAAGATATTTGAATGAAATTCCTAACCAAATTAAAATTCTATCCAATTTAAACTAGGGATTCGGTTATACTAAATCCTAATTTAAAGCAAGACATTATTTTAATTCGGCAATTTCAAACCTAAGATGCAACCTATCTAAAGGATTGACCTAAATTTAAAATTAAACATGCAGTTCTATTCTAAAATGCATGATGATTTTTGTTTGTTTTTTTTTGACCTAAAATAAAATCCTTAATCTAAATATGCAAGACAAACCTAATCCTAATTCAACATTTTTTGAGTTTTTCTTTTATTTTTGAAATTGACAATTCATAATAACTAAACATGCAACCTAAACCAGTTAATTTCATTTTTGATTTTTTTGATTTTTATTATTTTAAAAAAAAAAACATGAAATTTCTATCCTAAGCATGCAAACCCTAAAACTATAATTTTGATTTTTGACTTCTTTTTTTAAAGAAAATTAATTCAAACAACCCCAGCAAATCAAGCAAAATTGATCCCCCAAATTGACGAACCGTATCTCGCGCATGAGATCGGGTTGGCCAATTTCGCGAAAAATCACAAATTGGATCTTGGGCGGGAGATCGGATTGGCAATTTTTTAAGTAATTACGAGTCGGATTTCGGGCGCGAAATCGGATCGGCAATTACTAACTTCATGACAATTTTTATATCATGGAGTTTCAATTTCACATTAAAGGATAATTAAACTATAAGAGAACAAATAAAATAAAGCAACAAAATAACAAAAATAATAAAATAAGGCAAATAGGTTAACAAGTAAAAAAAAGAATAAAGAACTACCTAAAAAAAATCTTTTTTTTTTGTTTTTTTTTTCTTTCCTTACCCAAGCACGATTTGTGCTCGTGGGTCTCTGGGGATGCCGAAATTGGAGGTCCGGCGGGTCACCGAGGCGGCGAGTTGCAGGCGGATCGGCGTGGGTCGTCGCAAGGGCTGTAGTGGCTCGGATTGGGAGGCGCGGGGCGGAGCGACGTGCGTCAAAATCGTGGGTCCGCACGGCACGAGGACGAAAGCAGCAGACTGGTAGTGGTGGCCGATGGTGCAGCTCGGAGTCCGGTGGTGCTAGGGTCAACCGCACAGCAGAAGAAAACTCCGGAGAAGATGAACAGTGGGGCGGGGCTTTTTTTGCTTTTATTTTTTCTCTCTCTGGCTCACCTGTCGCACGTCTCCTTTCTTGTCTCTTTTCTCTGCACTTTTTCCTTCTTCTTTGCTCACCTCTTTTCCTTTTCCCTGCAGGTTGTCAGAGAAGAGAAACAATTTTGGCTTCTTGGACGAGGGGATCCCTCTTTTCGTTTTCGTTTTCTTTTACTTTCCTTCGAGCTTTTCCTTTTTTCTTCAAAGGGACGAACGAAAAAACCTCAAGGAAAAAACTCTTCTCTTTCCTTGTGTCGATTTTCGACCTAGCAATCGAGTAAAAGCCCCCCTTTTTTCAGCCAAAAGAGAACCCCCAATGTGGCCGTGTATTTCTATTGTCTGGCCCCCCTCAAAACCCTATGCCTATTTTCTTTTTATAGGCCACCGATTAGGGTTTCTTAATTCCCCAAAACCATATCAACGAAGATTTCTTTTCCAAATGTAATATTTGATTTTTTTTTCAAACGCAATATTTGTTTTTGAATTGAAATCTCACAAAGATAAATTCGTAAAATCTCCTTGAGGATACGGGTTTGGGCCGATCTGCTCTCTTCGTGGGTTTAGCTCGACTTATCAAATTAAAACTCAGGACCACTAGTTTGAATCCATTCGCTATTGGTCCAATAAATAAATGCAAAAATGCGAATGCACCTAAATCTATATGCTATTTAATTAAATTTTTTCAGGGATAAAATTAACCCCTAATTTTTAATGCAATAAATGATTAACCGGATCGCCAAAATTTAGGTGTCAACACCAGCTATCATACCAATTTAATAAAATGCCAAGTTGACTACTCATGAATATGATTTGAACTCCTCTTCATTTATTGAGGACCCACTGCTCAAAGATCCATCGGGATATCAGCAACCTGTTGGTAAATTAATATATCTTACTGTGACAAAACCCGATATATGTTATGCAGTGTAGATACTTAGTCAATTCTTGTATGGTCCAAAACAATCTCATATGAATGCAGCCCTAAAGGTCGTGAAATACTTGAAGGGATGTCCAGGACTTGGAATTTTCTTATCCTGCGACTGCAATATGAAGATGACAGCTTTCTATGATACAGATTATGCTACTTGCCCGATGACCAGAAGATCTATTACTGGTTTCTACATCAAGTTGGGAAAGTCATTAATCTTGTGGAAGACGAAGAAGCAATCAACTGTGTCATTATCATTAGCCAAATCAAAGTATCGAGCCATGGCAAAAACTACTTGCGAAGTGTTTTGGATTTAAGGATTACTCTCAGATCTTGGGTTACAAGTTAGTGGACCAACTGAATTATTTTGTGATAACGATGCTGCACTTAATTTGGCAGCAAATCCAGTCTTTCACGAAAGACGAAACATATAGAAGTTGATTGCCACTTCACACGAGACAAAAATCAGAGAAGGAATCCTTGTAGCAAAAGGTATTGGAATAATGGATCAACCTGCAGACATCTTCACTAAGCCACCGTGTTAGAGACAACATACTTACCTACTGAGCAAGCTATGTGTCCTTAATAAATATAGGCCACCAGCTTGAGGGGGAGTGTTGGAGATACAGTTGAAGATTGTGATCGTGGATCGATCCTAATTGTGGACTAATTGATTTAGTGAATATGTGATAATTTTAGTAAATAGGAAATTTATAATTCTTTGTATATTATTTCCTTTTATTCTCTTTTATTCTTGCACTATAAATGTATTAATGTATTTGTATACAAATCACTGAATATACAGAGAATTTCCTCCCTTTTTCTTGCATTTCCTGTCATGTTGCGGCTTGGTTCAGTCCATGTTCGAGCCCTTTTACTCGGTCCGCTGTCGGTGAATGAGCTATGCGCGCACCGGCGCACGAATTCAGCGCAGCGGCACGTGATGCATAGGTTTGACCCGGCAAGATTTGAAACTTGCTGTCCAAGTACCTCGACCCGGAGGGCGGTAACAGGACTCGGCACCGCGCATGAGTCAAACGTCGGATTGGTCGAGCACAGGTTTTCATCCGCATCTGAGTCGGCGGGCCGGTAGGGTTGGACAGTCTTGTCCGACCATCGCCTCTCGATGAAATGTGAATAAATCGCGTGTTAGTAGCGCATTTGCCGAGGGTAAGTTGACCCATGTCGATTGGGAATTAGACCTAATAGAGAGGAGAACAAAGCCAAATCTAGTCCAAGCAATGGGGCTGGCCATTTGGCTCGTTGAACGACTCTACGGGTTCCCAGTCCAAGTCACCGGCCTTTCGCCATTGTCGAAGTCAAAAGTCGCCAACTCGGAGAGATGTGTAGAGAGAGAGAGAGAGAGAGAGAGAGAGAGAAGCGAGAGAGCAAACCGAGATGATACACGATCAAATCCTTAAGCAAAAAATCAAACGTGTATATCATGTAACATCGTATAACAGCCTTGACCCTAAAAAGTCATGAAAGCATGCTTATAACACATGCTAATTCAACGACTCCCGTCGACCCTAGTATGCAGTCGTTAATCGACGACCAGCCGTCGAGCTTGACGAACCGTATGTATAGACTAAGCTCCAGCCAAAAAAAATAATAATAATAATAATAAAGAAGTGTACTCCTATGCCAATGAATGAATGAATGAAACGAGTCGACAGGTGCAGAGGGAGTCGACCGGGAGGCAGGCGGCGGTGGTGGAGACGCGCGTATGGGCTTTCCGAAGATCCAACCCGTTCAGTTCCCCGGCGCGGAGTTGTGCCGCGGGTTCCCGCCGGAAGGCGGCACGGGCGTTTTTTTGGGGAGGTAGCTGAAGATGCTGCCGCGGTGGCGGAAGGCGGTCTTGTGGTTATGATGGCGTGGGCCGTGAGGAGGAACCGGGAGGGGCAGCGTCATCGTGGTCGTGGTCGTCGTCGTGGTCGCGGTCGGGCCGGGCCGAGCGGCGGTGCATGCACCGGCGAGGAGGAGGAGGAGGAGGGCGAAGGCGAAAAGGGCTGGGCGTGCGAGATGCATCAGCGGGGCTGATCCGGAGACGAGGAAGGGACGGAGGAAGAGGCGATGAGAGAGAGAGAGGGGAGGGAGGGAGGGAGGGGGAGGGAGCGAGAGCGAGAGAGATAGCGAGAGAGATGGGTTCAGATGTTGGTAGGGTTCTTCTTTTTCGAATGTGGGAGATGAAGGTGGGGGAGAGGGAAAGGAGCTTAAATATGCATTCGAGCAAACGGGAAATGAACTGGAGACGTGTCGAAGAAGCCAGACAGAAATGTTTGGGAAAATGAAATGAATTTCACGCGACGTCCCGAAATTTTCCCCCAATATCATCACCGGGAGGCCAAAAATTAGAGGAAAAAAAGATTTTTTTTTTTTTTTTTTTTTTTTAAAAAAGGTGGACAAATGACATGTACACATGGTAATCCGATTGCTTTTCTTTTTTTTTCTTTTTTTTATAAAAGCCGATTTCGTGATCGCTATTCAAATTGGTTACGACCTCTTGAAATGTCAAGGAAAGGATAAGGGAGGGGAACGCTTTTATTTTGCTAGGAAATTGCATCTTGTTTGGGATAAGAACACGCATTTCCCGTCGACGCGAGGCGCAAGCCAGAGACTTGTGTAGCGACTGGCCGTGATCTGACCGGCTCCATCCTTCCGTCTTCCGCGTTTGCGGGGTTTGCGTTTGGACGGGCCGGTTGACCTCCTCCGCCCTCCCCCGTCCTCCACTTCCAAAGTCAGCGATGCCATGCCATGCCATGCGAGGCGACGCGACGCGACCCTTCAGTGGTTTCGCAAGCTGCGGTCGTCTTTTCTTGGATCGACTCGGACTCTTCAATTTATGGGTCCCCGCATCTCCGATTCTCTTTGGGTTCTCCTAAAAGCGAAATTCTTGATATCATCTAGCTAGAAATATATTTCCGAGACCACTAGAGCTAGACACATAATATTTTCAGTCGAAGCTCTAGATATGCATAAATGAGTCGCATGTGGTACAATCCGATGCTTCTCTAAATATCCGATAAGAAGCATGAAATGTTAACGAAAATTATTGATCCTCATCGTGCTCATTTTCCAAGTCAATTCTCCGTGGCTTCCTGCCAATCTTTCTAGGTGAATCGAATGCATGTGATTTGACAATTTCCTTTTGCTCAAATGTGATTTTTCTTTCAATGTGCTTTTTCGGTACGACGTGAACGAGTTTGGAAAAACAAAATCGATTTAAATGTATCGTGGCGTTTTTTATTTTTATATTTCGCAATCTTGGCTTCAAAATTATTGGTTACATCAGTGAAGTGAGGATTCAAGGTGCGTTCGCGGTGGATATCAAGTGGACATAATTCGACCGCATGAACAAGTCGCAAAAAATGAAATTTTTTGCTTGAGAAGCTCTTTTAAGAAACCATAAACCTCTTCTCCGCGGGCTCCACCACTAGTTGTTATTTTTTTTATTTTCATTTTATTGGAACCACTAATAAATTTCATTGGCAATGATGTTTGAGAATAGGGTTTTAAAAAAGAAAAACAGAAGAATCTATTGGTAAAATCGGTGGGGTAAATTTCGCTAGAGAAATCTCTAATTTCATATACTTTCATAGATGTTTTTTCAATTTCAAGATCAGATCATAACATAACGTAATTTCTCATGGATGCCCTAGTCCGGCCATAGACGGCGATGCCTACGTATATGGTTGCGAAAGGTTTTTTTGGAGAGTTCAAACCAGCTAATGAAATTTAAGGACCGTTCTAGGTGGCGTGCTTTCAATGAATGAGATGGGACCCTATTTTATAAACCTGTTTCCCTCTTTAGATCTCTCTTAATTAGGGGTGACGTTAAGTTCCAAGGAAGATAAAATTTGAGAATTATGGTATGGGGATATAATAAGAGAAACTTTATCCCGATCCAATTTTCTATGTTAACAAACTTCTACTCGTGTATTCTATATTTGTGCCAGTCAAGACCGGCTTGTCTTCATGATCATCCAATTTTATTTTATTTTTTTTATAAAAACGAAGTAAGAAAATTATGAAGGCATGGAATTAAAATAAAAGGACATCTAACGTCATGCGAATGAAGGAAAGGGATGGGCATTGACTTGACGATTTGACTCATTGATTCTACTGAAACCGCCCTCCCATGCGTTGAAACATCATCGTCAGCCAGAATATTCCGCCGGTGAAGCCGGATGCGAGTTCAACTCGCATCCAATCCATCACATCATGTCGTTTTTCCTCCACTTTGATGAATTTATTCTGTACTTCTTAGGTCTTTTGATTACCTAGAAGCCACGTTCGAGCCAATCTCGGCACCGGTCCAAGCTCGAAATGGAAACCTAATTGGTCTCCCCAGGAAAGCTAGGGATAGGTTTAGGCCCAGGCCCGAAAAGAAAAGTGGGGGTCGGACCCAATTCGGGGTTTCGAGCCTCCAACTATTTTTAACTCTCGTGTTCGTCGTATCCATATTTGAGTTTTGATGAAACTCCTACTCAGTATTGAGTTTATCATAAACTAAAATGATCTGACCGATTAAATATGTAAGACTCACGTGATACTTATTAAAGAAGTCACGGCTTACCCCCCCCCGGATCGGAGCACGAGCAAGATTTTCGGTAAAGGTTCGTTAGCGACGGGCTGGTAGATATTCTCGCCCATCACGACAACAAAGAAGGGAAGAACGAAGACATTTTCCTTGTTTTCTGGGTCCGCGGTTCCTTCTTTTTTCTTTCTTCTTCATGTCTCCGACCAATCACCTCTGTTGGGCTTCGGACGATAATGCGGTTTTCCGTTTTATTGGGCCACGTTGCAAGCAGCCTGTCCACGAAGCAATCTTGAGAACGAGCAGAATCGAGCTCCGAAGGATTAAAATATTGTCTGTCTTGAAGTTACTTCGAATTGCAAAGTCCGGGCCAATTTTTGTTTGCACGCGAACCGGCTAGTTTGCTTTCGTCTGCGAAGATATTCGAGCCCAAAGTTTGAACGTAGCTGTCTAAAGAAAGCACGTGGAGTGCAAATGATTCGATTCTAAGATCTCGTTTGGTTTAGCTTTTTCAAGAGACTTCTCAAAACCCAAAGCTCATCGAGAAAAGTATAAGGTGTTTGATTCAATTTTATGATACCTCATGAAACCGGGGGTACAGAACTAGCCTGCGGTTCCATGCAGTGCCGTAAGGCATGCTAGTTCTGTAGTGGACATTTCACTCACCTCATTCATCCTAGGCGCAAGTGGTTTCTATACCAGTCTACCCGGTGGTAACCAGTGCAAGCATTAATCTGGAGTCTATATTTCTCACCATGAGACCCTCAAATTCCTTATCTTTCTTTGTCTTCCCAATAGAGAAAAAATATGGAGGATAGCACAAATTTTCCCACCCCAAGGCGGATCTCCTGCATGTTTCCTCCTTAAGCCTTTTAAGGACCTACTCAGGTTTAAAACCGTGGATCATAATGAAACGAAGATAAATTTTACATTTATGAATATCGTACAAATCTAAGTCAGTAAATTAGTTAGCAAAATTAAAACGTAGTTAAATGATTCTTTGGGGATGGACAAACGGTTGAGCGGTACTCGAGGCACATGGGCTGCGTAATCAATGGCGAATATGATCCATCAACGCACAATTATGGCTGAAAGCCCAAAGTAGGTCTCTATCTATTTTGGGCTTTCAGCATATTTGAAATGCTATTGCGAGGATTTAATGACTTTTTTTTTCTCAATATTGTCATCACTTATAATGGTGTTTTCCTCTTTTGCCCTTAAGAAAAATACCATCTATCGTCTTTTGGAGTGGTTGGTCAATCGATGAAGCTCAGTGGATGGAACGCCGTCGACGGAGTTGCTGGTCATTGTCTTCTTTTGCTTTTAAAGGGACCGATGAGGAATGAATGAATATCGCAATGACTTTAACGCCTAGATCTCGAACTTTAGGAATTAATTTCCAATGAGGAAAAATACACGTAAGGGAATACACGTAAGAGACCGATGACGCTATCTAACTACGAAGAACATCACCTGGTGCGACTTGACCAGTTCAGGATTTTCCTGCAGAAACGCAGGGTTCAGTCCATGTTCGAGCCCTTTTACTCGGTCCGCTGTCGGTGAATGAGCTGTGCGCGCACCGGCGCACGGATTCAGCGCACCGGCACGCAACGCCTAGGTTTGACTCGGCAAGATTTGAAACTTGCTGTCCAAGTACCTCGACACAAGGGGCGGTAACAGGATGCGGCACCGCGCGTCAGTCAAACGTCGGATTGGTCGAACGCAGGTTTCCATCCTCATCAGGGGGGCGGGGTCGAACAGTCTTGTCTGACGACCGTCGCATCTCTGATGAAAAGCGACTAAATCGCATGTTAGTCGTGCATTTGCCAAGGGTAAGTTGACCCATGCCGAATGGGAATTAGACCTAATAGAGAGGAGAACAAACGCAAATCTAGTCCGAGTAATGGGGCTGGCCATTTGGCTCGTTGAAAGATTCTCCGGGTTCTCATTCCACGTCGCCTGCCTTTCGCCATTGTCAAAGTCAAAAGCCAACAAGGCGGAGAGAGAGAGAGAGAGAGAGAGAGAGAGCAAAGCGAGATGATACACGGACAAATCCTTATGCAAACAATCAAACGTGTATATCGTGTAATGTGTAATATCGTATAATGTGTAATATCGTATAACAGCCTTCAACGTAAAAAGTCAATGAAAAAATGCTTGAACACATGCTAATCCAACAATTCCCGTCGACCCTATCATACAGTCCCTAATAGCCGACGAGCCGACGAGCCGTCGAGCTTGACCAAACATATACATAGACTAAGCTCTCCCGCGAAAATAAATAAATAAACAAATGTATTCATATGCAGCATCTTATCGGATACCGCGAAGCAGAATGAAAGAACCAGGCCTTCGGCGATGATTCCGGAGAAATGTATGGGCTTTCCGAAGATCCAATCCATTCAGTTCCCCGGCGTGGAGTTGAGCTCGGAGTTGCCCCTCGGGGACGGGCCGCTAGGCGGCACGGTCGAGCCCTTGGGGAGGTAGCTGAAGATGCTGCCGCGGTGGTGGAAGGCGGTCTTATGGGGATGATGCCGCGGGCCTTGGGGAGGAACCGGGAGGGGCAGCGGCGTCGTCGTCGTCGTCGTCGCTGTCGTGGTCGGGCCGGGCCGAGCGGCGGTGCATGTGCCGGCGAGGAGGAGGAGGAGGAGGAGCGCGAAGGCGCACAGGGCTTGGCGTGCGAGATCCATCGGCGGGGCTGATCCGGGGACGAGGAAGGGACGAGGAAGCGGCGATGAGAAAGAGAGGGGGAGAGAGAGAAATGGGTTTAGAAGTTGGTGGGGTTTTCTTTTTTCGCATGCGGTAGATGGGCTGGGAGGAAGAGACGTAGAGGGTTTTTATATGCACTCGCGAAGCGCGAAATGGAGATGAAGGGGAGATGATGATGTGTCCAGAAGCCGAATGGAAGTGCTAGAGAAGATGCAGTGAAGTGCACGCAACCGCCCCAATTTTCCCCATGGTCAACGCAGGGGAGGGCAAACATTAGGGGGGAAAAAAGATCAAAAAGATAAGAAAATGGGGCAAATTATATGCATGCGTATATATAGGATATAGGGTAATGCGATTGTTCCGTTTTTTAGAAGGTGACTTTTTGTGATCGCTATCCAAAAAATGGGCGAGGCAAGGATTAGGGAAATTGCCATTCGTTCGGAGATAAAACACGCTTTCCCCTCTTGAGGAGGCGTGGGGAGCAAAACTCGTATGGAAAGGGACCGATACGACGCCCCTAAGCCTGGTCGTCCCGCGTTTTGGGTGGCTGATGGGGAAATGCCGGTTGGCCTCCTCTCCCTTCCCCTATCCCGAAGTCAGCGATACGGCCCGTCGGTAGTTTCGCAAGGCCGCGCGATTAGGCACGATAGAAATCACGCCGAGAAAATTCAAATGGTCCCCGTCTATGAAAGATGGCGAAATCAAGTTCACGGGAAATAAGGGGCTGAGGCGAGAATAGATCCGAGGTTCAAAGTGCCATCTTTTTCTCTTGCTGATTAGGAGTCAAAGTGGAGTGCTCCGACGGGTAACTGTCAAAGCTTTCGCATGACGAGATTCGAGACTGAATGATCGAGTTTTCGAGCATTCATAGTTCAATTAAGGGTTGTCGGCTATGTAAAATTAGGTGACCCAAGATCTTCGATTAATGGGTCCCCATTAATCTCTAATTCTTTTTGGCATCTCATCACCCTTTTTCGATGGGCTCGGTTCATGAGTTGACAGCGACGTGATTTTAAAATTTCCTTCTACTGAAATGGATTTTTTCTGTCACTTCTCATTTTCGGTGCAGCATGAAAGAGTCGAGATGAACAAAATCGATTTAAACATATCATGGCATTCATTTATTTTTTCGATCTTGGCTTCAAAATTATTGGTTCCATCAGCAAAGTGAGGATTCAAGGTGCGTTTGCGGTGGAAATCAAGTGGACATAATTCGGCCCCATGAACAAGTCGCTAAAGATGAATCCTTTTGAGAGAAGCTCTCGTAAGAAACCTTAAACCTCTTCTTCGGGGGGCTCCACCACTGGTTGTAATTTATCTTATTTTATCTTATTGGAACCACTAATGAATTTCATTGGCAATGATGTTTAAATCAAGCGTTTTAAAAAATAAAAACAGAGGAATCTATTGGTGAAATCGGTGAGGCACATTTCTCCTGAGGAAACATCGGGCTCTATATCTCTAATTTCATGTACTTGCATAGGTGTTTTTTAATTTCGAGATCAGATCATAATACAAAATAATTTCTCATGAATGCCTTAGTCCGAACAGAGAAAGCGATGCCTACGTATATGGTTGGAAAAGATTTTTTGGAGAGTTCAAACAGGCTAATGAAATTTAAGGAGTCTAGGTCGCATGCGTTCAATAAATGAAATGGGAGAAGTTATGTATTCGTGTCACTCCAAAAAAGGTCGTTCGTGTTGTAAAATATTATGTTGCGAATATATAAGAGAGAGAATAAAGAGATTGAGAAGAGAAAACATGTAAAGTTTATCAATGATAGTGGAGAAAGCCAAATGAGAGAATTTTATTTCCAATATATCACAGTATGTCTATGACTAAGCTCCTATTTATAAGAAAATAAGGATGTACTCATCATTAATATCAATGTATCAAATAATACATGTATTGGATAAGAAGATGTACTTATAATGTATGATACAAATGAACCATAATAGGTACATTAAATAAGAAAAATATAATGAAAATTCACTATGTAAACCACCCGCCGTGGTGGCTCAGCTGGGTAGGCGCTAGACTTCCATCGAGGAGGTCTAGTATTTGAAGCTCTTGCAACTTGCGTTGCAGGAAAGCTGGCTTTGAGACTCTTGACGACTTATCCGGTGGCACTCGCAGAGGGCTAAGACGTGTCGCCCCTAGTGGTTTACCTCCAATTATCGGCCGTGCGTGACTCTCTGAGTCACAAAAATATATATATATAATGAATATTTATTCATTCATGTATTTTATAACAGTTTGAAGCACTATATTATCACTAGAATTTATTTTCAGTTGCAGCATCTATCTTTTTTTAATGGGTTTAGAACACTATTTTATATACCTGTTTTCCTTTTTAGATGTCTTTTAATTAGGGATAACGTTAAGTTCCAACTGTAGGAAGATAAAATTCATGAATCATAATCTGGGAATATAATAATATGAACTTTTTCCGAATCCAATTTTCTATGTTAACAAACTTCTACTCGTGTATTCTATATTTGTGCCAATCAAGACTGGCTTATCTTCGTGATCATCCAAATTTTTTTTTTTTTATAAAAACGGGGGAAGAAAAATACTAAAAAATTATGAAGGCATGGAATTAAAATAAAAGGACATCTGACGTCACGCGAATGAAGGGAAGGGATGGGCGTTGAGTTGAATATTTAGCTCATTGATTCTGCTGAAACTACTCTCTCATCCATTGAAACATTATCGTCAACCAAAATCTTCTGTCGGTGAAACCGAATGCGAATTCAATTCGTATCATCCCGATTTGATCCATCACACGACGTGGTTTTTCCTCCAATTTGGTGAATTTATTCCCTACGTCCTAGATCTTTAGATTGTCTCGAAGCCACGTTTGAGCCAATATCAGTGCCGGTCTGAGCTTTAATCAGAAACCTAATTGGTTCCCTCAGGAAAG
Source organism: Eucalyptus erythrocorys (assembly GCA_014182555.1). Classification (NCBI taxonomy): domain Eukaryota; kingdom Viridiplantae; phylum Streptophyta; class Magnoliopsida; order Myrtales; family Myrtaceae; genus Eucalyptus; species Eucalyptus erythrocorys. Next base: position 33,470,558 of record CM024603.1, on the reverse strand, counting down.
TCAGGGACAAGTTTAGGCCCAGACCCGAAAAGAAAAGTCGGGGTTGGACCCAATTCGGGGTTTCAAGCCTCCAGCTATTTTTAACTCTCGTGCTAGTCGTACCCATTTTTGAGTTACGAAGAAACTCCTACTCCATGCTAAGTTTATCATAAACTGAAATGACCTGACCGATTAAATACGTATGACCTGCGTGATACCTATTAAAGAAGTCACGGCTTAGGTCACTTGATTCCCCCTCGATCGGAGCACGAGCAAGATTTTCGGTAGAGGTTTTTTCTCCACGACGGGCTGGCAGATATTCTCGCCCATCACGACAACAAAGAAGGGAAGAACGAAGACATTTTCCTTGTTTTCTCGGTCCGCGGTTCCTTCCTTTTCTTTCTTCTTCGTGTCTCCGACCAATCACCTCTGTTGGGCTTCGGACGATCATGCGGTTTTCCGTTGGGCCACGTTGCAAGCAGCCTGTCCACGAAGCAATCTTTGAGAACGAGCAGAATCGAGCTCCGAAGGATTAAAATATTGTCTGTCTTGAAGTTACTTCGAATTGCCAAGTCCGGGCCAATTTTTGTTTGCACGCGAACCGGCTAGTTTGCTTTCGTCTGCGAGGATTATTCGGGCCCAAAGTTTGAACGTAACTGTCTGAAGGAAGCATGTGAAGTACAAATGATTCGATTATAAAGTCTCATTTGGTTCAGCTTTTTTAAGAGACTTTCCGATGCCCAAAACTCCTCGAGAAAAATATAAAATATTTGGTTCAATTTTATGATACTTAATTTGGCTGCGTTTGGAATCCACATTTCCAAGGGCCTTTAGGCCCTCAAAGTCCCTTGGGGCAAATGTGAGGTGTTTGGCAAACTTGTTCTGAAGCCCCTTGGGCAAATGTGGGGCTTCCCAAATGCTGAAAGCCCAAGGCAGCAAGGAGGCTGCCTTGGCTTGCCAGCATTCTCGGCAAGTCCCACGGAGCCTTAAAAAAAAAAATTTCATTTTTCCTTTGTTGCCCCTAAAACTTTATCAAAATTCCAAATCGACCAATTGGAGGATAGAACCCTAACTTTGCGTTTCGCCGCCCTCCCTCTACTCTTCTCGACCCGATCCTCTTTCGTCGTCTCCTCCGTCGCCGCTTCTCTCGCCGCCGGTTGTCTCCCCCGCCACCGCTTCTCTCGCCGCCGGTCGTCGCCTCCGCCTTGCTCCATCCTCAGGTACTCTCTCTCTCTCTCTCTCTCTCTCTCTCTCTCTCTCTCTCTCTCTCTCTCTCTCTCTCTCTCTCTCGACATCGGCACGTGATCGCTCGGCGAAGCCGAATCACTCCGCGGCCGCGCCGGCTGCGCCCGAGTCGTTCGCGCCTCTTCCGGAACCGCGATCACCGACTCCGGCAACGGAGCGGTCCTCGCGGCCGCCGACGGGCCGGAGGCCACTTCGTGTTTGTATTGATGCTTAAAGATCCGAACTTTTCAAAAAACTGCGAGAGCAGGTGGGTTTTTACTGTGATTGCTCGACCATTCTGTAGATGGGCAGGTGATGAATCTCATATTAAGAAATGGGTAATTTGCGTCTGAACTGATGCTGCGTTTGGAATCCACATTTCCAAGGGCCTTCCCTTGGGGCAAATGTGAGGTGTTTGGCAAACTTCTTCTGAAGTCCCTTGTGCAAATGTGAGGCTTCCCAAATGCTGAAAGCCCACGGTAGCAAGATCACCTTGGAGAACTGATGCCCTACTAGTGTTTTGCTCCTTTTTGGACTAGTAAATTGTTTGGGACTTGAAGTAAGAACATTTGTCGACCGATTCTTGCTTTGCTTTTGTGGGACTTACCTTTGCTTGCTTTTCCCCTATGTGTTTTTGTTATGGTTTAATCGAATTCGATGGTCCGGCCATGGTGTTGTAGTTCTTAATACTATTACTTGTGCCATCTATCGACAATGATATCTCGCAGATTTAGATTTCTCCATTATGCGCCATTGTTGAAGTTCTTTCTTGCACTAGTATCGTAGATTACCGATTTGCTAGATTTAGGGACTCACTTGATGATTCATTGACATTCTCAATTAAATTCAAATCTAGGGAAGATTTTCGTGCTCTTTATCTTTTTGCTCTTTCGGAGTCGACATGTTTTGAGAGCTTGCGGGATAAGGTTTGAATAGGGTAAATAGTTAGGTGGTCTTGGGATTACCTATTTCTAAAAATTCAGTTTTGACTTTTCTTGCCTTGATTTTTCTTTTGATAACACCTTCTCACCGTAAACATTGTAGACATGCAAAATACTTTCTTGGTGCCGATGTGCTATCCTAATATTCGTACTTCCCTTAAATCTCGTGCTTTTGTTGGACGAGACAAATGATTTGTTGGTACTTTGCCTTGTGCTCTCCCACAAACCCAACAAAGAAAATAGTTGTAAGCTTTCTGCACTTGTTCCTAGGTTTTTCAAGGTGCAAATTGCACGGTTATTTGGCGCAGAGCAGAAATTGTTTGGTAGTTTCACTTGGTATTCGCTTGTCTTTCAAATTTTGCTAGCTTAAGGTAGATTTCTCCACATTCATTGGAGCAAGCTACACGGGATTTGATTTGTTTTCACAATTTTCCACTCTAATAGTTTCCCACATAGCCTTTCCAAAACAAACTTTGTCAAAACCCAAAGTGAAGGCGACTCCTTCGAAATTCTCTGTCTCCATTAACTTAGTTCCCTAATTTCTAAAAACTTGCACTTTACCGAGTGCTACTGTTTGAGGTTTTTTCACTAGAGTACTCCTTCTCTCGTATGATGAGGCTCCTTCAAAGATATGATTTAAAGGAAATTGTTTAGATTGTCCCCATGAACTATTCACTTCCGTTAAGTTTCACCTTAAAGTACTCATTTTGTCGCAATTTGCCCCTTTGACATCATTGAGGATTGAAATGTCAAAATTAAGTAGCATCGAGGCTACTTTTTATTTTTCAGGTTAGTAGAATGTCGCTTTCAAAAGCTTTTTGATTAAATGTATGAATATCCCCAGAGTTGAAGTGGTTTCAGGCAAATTGGCTCCAATTTTCTAGCAGTATTCCTTTTTGAGCTTCAATAGCGTCACTCCAAAAGAATCAAGTCTCCGGTGGTAGCTTCTGTTCTTGATATCTCAATTCCACTTTTGGGGCACCACTCCAGATTTTCCCACTCTCCTCTCTGCAGTGTGCGCTTGTGTTTTTGTGTAGCATTGGCAAAGTACTCCAGGCAAATGAGTCTAGGGTCTGCACTTTTTTTCCGGGTGATCCACACACATTTTGTTATTCTTTCTTGTTTCTCGCTGTAATTTTGATGCTATTCTCTTCAATTCACAATCAATAGTCTTTTAGATTTGCTCCTTGTGGCGTGCTCTCTATTCTTATCATATAAGTGGGTTGCTATTGCAGGGTCGTCTTGTCTATTTTTGAATCTTTTGTTGATGAAGAAAGTCGTTTCCGTAAAGGCAACTTTTGTTTGTGGAGTGCAAGGTTTTGCATAAATGCCAAAAACTGCTAAGTTATATGCAAAAGAAAGATAAATGGGGAATAGAAAAAGGAAAGAACAGCCTTCTCTCGATCTCGAGATATTTAGCTTTTGAAAGAATTTGACTGGGCAGACTTTTGCTCAAACAGGCTGCTCTTGCTTTCATCTTGCCTCACTTGTAGATCTCCCTCAAAGGTCCGTTTGAAGGAAACGCTACGTATATAGCAGAATTCTCAGCAACAGTTGTACCAAGGGCATTACACACTTCTTCCTAGTGTTCTAGGAAGAGTCAGTGCTGACTCTCTAAATTTCAGGTACTCTCTAAATTTTATTCTGACTTTATGTTTCTTTTTCATGCTCCTATAACTGACTCTGTTTATCCGGTGTTGCTATTTTGGGTAAATCAGGCTCTTTTTTGATTGAGTTCTCTCCAAAGTTCCCATCTTTTCGCAGGCTCCTCTGTGAATTTGTTTGAGGCAGGTCAGTCCTTTTTACTCTTTCGCTTTCTTTTCTTCCATGTGAATATGTAGCTGTAACTTTGTGAATTCAATGATATGATTATGTCTAGCAATTGGCGTGAGATTGCAGCATAGAGTTTTTTCAGTTGTAGAATTGCTCTCTGAGTTCATTTTCTTGGGCTGTTTGGGTTCGATTGATGTGTCATTTGTGCTATGCATAGTTCTATCTGTATATGTGTTCATTCATCTATAGGGAATTGGGTCGTAGTTAATCTCATTTGTTTTCTTTTTTTTTTAAAATGTGTTTGTGTTTACTCTATTGGAAGATGGCTAGTTCATCAAAAGAAAAGGCTTATTGGAGCCCGGAAGATGTAGAAACATTTTGTCGATTGTGCATTGAACAAATTGAAAAAGGCAATCGTCCTGCGAGCAACAAAAGAGATGGATGGATAGCTATAATTGCCAAGTTTGAAGAGTTGAGGGGCAAAAAATACGATAAAAATCAAATGAAAAGTAAGTGGGATAATCTAAAGGAGGAATGGAAAAGATGGAAACAATTGATTCAAAAGGAAACAGGACTAGGATGGGATCCAAGGAAGAAAACGATTGATGCGAGTGATGAATGGTGGGAGACAAAGATTCAGGTGTTTATCTTTTTTTTTTTTTGCCACATTTTTTTTTAGTTCAGCTTTTTTGATATAACTCATAGAAATATCTTATTATAACAGGCCAATCCTAAGCTTAAAGTTTTTCGAACGAAAGGCATACATCCAAATATGGAAGTTATGTTGGACAGAGAATGTTCTAGGGTACGGTTGCCACTTTGGAAGTGTTACTTGGAATCCCGCACAAGGATTATGCAATGCGAGAATCCCGAGGCCACCCAAGTTGATATGCCTCAAGTTGATATTGGTGATTGTGCAGGATCCACCGATGATGCTTTAGAGTGTAATGTAGGTGAAACCAATGCCCAACCAAGTCAAAGTAAGAGCCGAAAAAGAACAAGACAAAGCTCAACGAAGGAAGCTCGAGGAAAGAGAGGGAAAAAATTGTCCGGACTGCTAAGTTAGCATCGCAAATCGACGACTTTGTTCAGCGGTTGAAAGTAGGAGCAATGCAACATCGGCTGCAAGGGAATTTGACCCTTACAAAGAGATTATGCGAGACATTGAAAGCCATTCCCGAGATTAAGGAAGACAGAAAGTTGTTTTTCTTTGCACTCTCTCATCTTTCGAAAAAAAAAGACAATAGGCAAATTTTTATGAACTTGGATGAAGATGAAGAGAAAGTTGAGTGGCTGAAATATAAGTTGGAGGAGCATAATAGTCGTCGCTAGGATGCTACTTACTTGTTTGAGCTTTTTATATTAATCTATGTTGTAACTTGAAATTGATGATTTGCACTACTTGTGAACTCTCTTTTTAATTATGTTTTTTAGTCTTGTGTTTTTAGTCTTGTGTTCTTTTGACTGGATGAAGTTTGCATATATATTATGGATGATAATTGCTTCATTGATTGATGATTATCCATCACTTTTCTTATTATTTTGTTATTTTAAACAGATATGGACGACTCTCCTGAAAGAGAATTTCATGAAAAAGAGGACGAGGAATATTGGCAACTTGTGGAAATTACTCAAGCCACAATCGCTTATCAAGCAATATACAATGAAAAAAAACCTTGTAGGACATCATCATATACAGAAATGCATGGATAGGAGAGTTGATGGATGAAAATGCTAATCCGATTAGGTGTTATGAAATGTTTAGAATGGATAAGATTGTATTTAATAATTTAATGCATGATTTAGTAACACGTTATGGTCTTAGAGGAACTAGGAATATTGATGTTACGAAATGCTTGGAATATTTCTTTATATTTTAGGACAAGGTATCGGTAATAGGTCAGCACAAGAACGTTTTCAGCGTTCTGGAGAAACTATAAGCAGATACTTTGGCTTAGTATTAGATAAAGTGTGTGAAATGGGAAAGGATTTGATCCAACCAGCTGATTGGCAATTTGGGGATGTTCCAGAGAAGATAAAAAATAATCGAAGATTTTTTCCACATTTTAAGGTACATGTTTATTATACAATATGAGAGGGAATTAAAAGCAAATTTTGATTATACAATAATATTTGCGTTTTTGTTTTAGGGTTGTATTGGAGCTATTGATGGCACTCATATCCCAAATGATGGTACCTGTAGAAGATCGATTCGTTTTATTGGTCGAAAAGGTACACCGACTCAAAATGTCTTAGCGGTGTGTAATTTTAATATGGAATTCACTTATGTTTGGGCTGGTTGGGAGGGCCAAGCCCATGATATTCGTATTTTCTATGAAGCTTTACGCAGACGTGATGTGCAATTTCCTCATCCTCCTCCCGGGTTTGTTAATTAATGGTTTTTGTATATTAATATGTATTAATGTAGGCTATGTTGATTAAATTTATATTATATTTGTGCAGGTAAATATTATTTAGTAGATGCTGGATATCCAAATCCGACAGGTTATTTGGGACCATACAAAGAAGTTAGGTATCATTTGCCAGAATTTCAACAAGGTCCTGCCCCTACAGGCTATCGAGAGGTATTCAATCGTGCTCATTCCTCGCTGCGATCGGAAATTGAGCGAGCTTTTGGCGTCTTGAAGAAGAAGTGGAAAATTCTAAAGCATATGCCAAATTTTCCATTTGAGAAGCAAGTGAAAATTGTTATAGCAGCAATGACTTTGCATAATTATATACGACGAAACGCCGCCAATGATAGACATTTTGCAAGAGCAGATTTGGATCCCAATTATGGATATTCGGTTGACCTTGCCGATACAAATGAGGGGGCCGGTACCTCAAATGACAATTTATCTTATGATATGACGCGTTTACGTGATCAAATAGCAATGAGTTTAGTAAATAGTTAAGGATGTTTGTAATTTTTAATATAAACCTATTTCTTTCTTCGATGCATATGTAATCATGTTTATTATAATGAAATTACTCTTTCTTTTTAATTGAGAAAAAGTTCACTTTGATGTATTTTTTAACTTATGAATTTATTAATATATCTATTTTATATATACATCTCAAGTGCAAAAGATATATATATATATATATATATATATATATATATATAAGTCATTGAATTTGTTAATATATCTTTTTTATATATACATCTCAAGTACAAATATATATAAAAAAAAAAAGTCATTGAATTTGTTAATATATCCTTTTTATATATACATCTCAAGTACAAATATATATAATAAAAAAAAAAAAAGTCATTGAATTTGTTAATATATCTCTTTTATATATACATCTCAATGCAAAAAAAAAAAAAAAAAAATTATTTTTTTTTTTTTTCAATTTAAAAAAATAAAATTAAAAACTTAAATTGGTTTCTCTAAAGGACTTCCCAAATACATGTGTTTACCAAACAGCATTTTCCCAAAGTTGCATCTTCAAGGCGCTTTTCAATTATACTTTACCAAACAGTTTTTGCATTTCATCAAAACCCTTTAGGCCAAAGGTTTTTGCATTTCCTTAAAGGCTTTTCCCAAAAACTTTTCCAAACGCAGCCCTAAAGCATCTCATTCCCAAAACAATGAGTGCGGAAAACTTGAAAGTTTTCACGTCATTAGCATCATGAAGAAACTCACTCCAAATGATACTTAACTAAAAGTTAATCGGGTCTAGGCCTATCAAAATGGGCCATAGGCCATTTCCTAACCCATATTTAATGAGTCGAATTGTTATATGATTTGATCATTTTTAGTAAATGGATCATAGATGAATTTAGATGGGTTCATAACTTTTTTACATCCACTTCATCTTTATAACTCTCTCTTCACTCCCTCTCACTCTAATTTGATCTCGTTGTCACACATTTCTTGCTCTCATCTTAATTTGAGTGTGGATTTTTCTAAATTGAATTAAATATAAAAGTATTTTGGTAATATATATTAGATCAGATTTAGGTTGAGGATTGATTGGGTTGGATGTGAGATATTAAATTTATATTACATGAAAATGGATCAAAATGAGTTAAATAAACCAAACCCATTCATCGGATCTAATAGGATGTTAATCATTCATCTCACGAAATGATGAGAATCGTCCCTAGGAGAGAGACAAACGTACAGGATCCGGTACCCCATGCTCGAGCAGAAAGATGGTACGTAGCACAAGAATTGCCGAGACCCAATATGACACGCACTTGTCATCATCTTCGAATTTAAAGCAAGAGAGGTCCCCAGCAGTACCCAAGCCTTTCTGCGTACAGACTTCACAGGCTGTTAGGAACAAATTACACAGAGAGAGAGAGAGAGAGGTGTAGGTTGGGCTGCGTTTCATACTGCAAAGTCCTTCCCTCCCCGCACTTCACTTTCATTGCATTTAAGATTACCCCCATTAACTGCTTGGTCGCTCTCTCTCTCTCTCTCTCTCTCTCTCTCTCTCTCTCTCTGGAGGTACCACAGTTCTGAGAACCACCAGGGAAATTTCTTCGAGGCCCCTCTCACATTCTCTCACTAGGCAGATACCCCCATTAACTGCTTGATCTTTGGGTATATGATCGCTCACAAAAACCAGTGGCGTTCAAGTCCGACAGTACCGCTAAACTTTCTGCAATTAACTCGCTAGAAGCTCATGCTGCCCTAATAAAAGTTGCTCTTTTTCTCATTCTAATGATCTCCGGCCTACGGGATATTGTGGGGTTTCCATGATTATGCATTAGAGTATTAGTCCTTGGAGCAGGCACATTGGGTTTTGATGACTGTACTCGCTCACCGTGACATTGTACTCCAGCAGAATAGAAAGTACTTTGTTGACAGATATGTAACCCTAAAGAAAAGCAAAATCTTGAACAAAGATGCATGATCATGGATACCACGAATCAGGAAATTAAGCTTGAATGCATGCCAGTAAAAAGAAACGCTATTCGCATATGAGCTTACGGGTAAATTAATGGTTAGTTGTATTAGAAAGATTCTGACATTTTTTTTCTCTGCCTCCAAGGCTTCTTCTTCATCTATCCCTTGGTTGCTACGAGAAGTAGTAGATAGAGGCCTACCCTATAGTATATACTCAAAAACTATTCCGTCCACTGAGGAAATGAAGATCATAAATTCAAATCCATCATCATCTAGCAACTCTTCAGAACAATAAGCAGCAACATTGCTACCTCCAACAGAAAAGGACACCAGAACCCGTAATGACCACCACCATGCCTTGAACATCCCAAAGATGCCATGAAATGGACATTTTGCCCCACTCGGCCACCACCCAACTTGGCCTCTGAGGTGGGCTTATCAACCACAATGCCCTGTTCCTGACAGGGCTTGACCCCAAATGGCTTGTGGCTTGTGGATAGCGACTCAGTCCGGTAACACAGGCCAGGGTTGTCCCAGGCCCCGAAGCGCCTCTCCATCTTTCCATAGAACCATTTAGAGAATTCGAGCTCCCCGGTGAAGTTGTTGCCGTTTAGGTACAGAGCATTGATGCTGGGCAATGTTGCCAATTCTGGTGAGATGTGACCACCGAGGTGGTTGTTGCTAAGACCCAGAAACCTGAGGTTTTTCAGCTTAGAGATCGACTCTGGAAAGTCCCCTGTTAAACCCGTCTGTGAAAGGTCCAATGTGACCAGGCCCTGCAATTTTTCCCACTCAATAATTCTCAGGTCCCCTCCTATCGGGTTGTTGGCAAAGATCAGCTCTCGCAGTGAGCACATTGATTCGAGTGACCGAGTCAACCCACCAGAGAGCTTGTTGTTCCTCAGGTCCAAGAGGGTCAAATTCTTGAGCTTCCCCAGTTCCATTGGCAGCTTCCCTTCTAATAGATTGTTGCTCAGGTCCAGCTTCAGGAGTGAAGTCAAACCCCCAAGAGCCGAAGTCAAAGGCCCGGACAGAGAATTACTGCTCAAATCAAGGATTAATAGCTTGGACAATCCGCCGAAGCTGTCTGGGATCCGGCCCGTGAGTGAGTTCCCCCCAAGGACTAGCCGCTTCAAGTTCGGTAAGCTACCGATGTTCGGAGGCACATTGCCACTCAAACCATTCTCTAGGATCACCAATGATTGGAGGTTAACGAGCTGGCCAAAGCAAGACGGCATTTGCCCGACGAGCCCCGGGTTCGACCGGAACTCCAACAACTCCAAGCTGTCCGCCAGATTTCCCCAGCTTTCGGATGGCACCATGACGGGATTTTGGTGGGGCGAGACGAAACAACCGAAGAAGGAGAGGGATTTCAGGTGAGTGAGCTTGAAGACATGTGGTGTGAAGACAGGGTTGGCCGAGCAAACGAGGGAATTCTCATGAACTGGTCCGACGTTCAGGGTGGTGACATACCAGAGCCCATCAAATAGATCACAGGACACTCCCTGTTAGAAAAGGAAACAGAAAGCAAAGCAGGGGTCATTTCTCATTATAAAACCGAAGCTTTCAGAGCAATGAACTCGACTGCATGATAATCACCTAACAAAATGGCTAAGAGCTTGCAGTGCACGTTAACACTATCATATTGATGGAGGGTTTATTTGTGAGACCTTTATGTAAGCGATTAAAGTTACGACAGTAAATGAGTGCAACGACCTCAACTCAATTTAAACTAAACAGCACCACAATTTAAAACATTGTATTCAAGACTGGTAATTGCAACTGCATGGTTCTTCTTTTTTTCACCCGTTGGGTGAGAAGTCAGTTAAGGGTTTTCTTTGGTGGTCCAAAACTCGTGCTCTGTATCTTGTTCTGCTTCAATAGCACAGTACAGTATGGTACAGATTTGCCAATGTCACAGTGAAGATTTGCTATCCACAACAAAAATGTGATGGTACTGTAGATACCTGTATGGGAGTCCATCCACAAGGGTCTGGGTAAAGATCCGACCCGTTCCACCAGCTGCCCACAAACCCTTGTATTGCAGAGTACAGAGCCTGCCTCTCTGTTTCCTCCATTGGAGCTTCGTCTGTGTCTCCTGCTTCTCCATGCCAAGCAGCGACCAAACACACTCCCAAAATGATGAGCCAACCAAAGTTCTTCATAGTTACCGTGTGCGTAAGTGTATCGAGAGAGAGAGAGAGAGAGAGAGAGAGAGAGAGAGGGGGGGAGAGTTTGGGTGGGGGGGGGGTGCAAGGAAATGAGAACTCAAAAGTTTGATGGAAAAGAAGAAAAGGATTGATACGGATCCCTCGAGAGAATTAGCTGATGTTCTTCCAGAATGGAAGTTCCAGCTATGAGAAGGATTTAAAAACCTTGAGAGAGAGCAGAGAGGACAAGCTCAAACCTTGAGCACAGGTTTCAATATTTATACAGAAACGGCAAGGAAAGGCGTGGCATTAGGAATAGAAGAAGAACCCAAAAAGCGCCTCCGGAAGCAGACAAACTGTAAATTGCCCCCAGTAAATATTGAAGAAGAGTGGGGGGGGAGAGAGAGAGAGAGAGAGAGAGAGAGAGAGAGAGGTTGGTGAAATGAATTAGGGAGAGAGGAAAGTACGTAGGAGCAGCTTCTGCTTCTCTTTTCTGCGTTGTGAATGTCTCTCATCAGACACTCATGATGGCTGTTCGCTGTTTTTTTACACAGGCATCTAGTATATAGGCCATAATAATTATGTCTAAAGGGGTTTCTAAAAAAGCACAACAGTAAAGAGAGGGAGGGAGGGAGGGAGGGAGGGGAAAAGGCCAAAGCTTCTAATGGATTGGTTGATGATTTTCCTGTTAGGAAGGAAGGTTATGTGGGACTCGGTTAGTTATATTATACCAGCTGGGTCAGGACCAGTTTGTGAGGGTTTCGAGGTGGGACGAGGGGGGACCACACAGAGAGAGAGAGAGAGAGATGCATTTATAACAAAGGAAAAGGTAGTGGTTGAATTGAAAAATTCATCTGTTGTAACTTGCAAAGCGATGTAGTGAACTGTTACTGAGGGTTGAGTTTTGCTCATTTGAGTAATATCTCCTTAATATGAGTTAGCTTGATTCCGATCCCCTTTACATAATGGTTCTTAGTGTGTGTGACAAAATGGACGAGAAGTGCACACAGAGAGAGAGAGAGAGAGAGAGGCAGGGACAAAATCCGGGCTTTTGAGTGCCTGCGACTGAGGGCTACTCTGGTTCTTTACTTTTTGGGCTGCAGGTTTATTTCAGCAGTGAAATCTGATCAATCAGCAAAAGGACAAAAAGAGCCACTGAGGAGTGGGGCGCGCAGATTGGCTTGAGTGGGCCAAGTTGTGGCTTTGTCTCCTTCTGGCTTTGCAATTTCCCTCTTCCATTTCAAGGAAGGGTTCTACAAAAGATGTTCCGACTGCCAAGACATCTTCTTGTTTACCTTCAAAACCATAAAAATTATCGTGGTACTATGGAAAATAGGTTGTACCTTACTCAGCAGCTCAATGCCGTGAAGATCAATTCCTAAATACGTGAACTTGTGTCATCTCATCCGTATAAAAGTCAAATTATATGTAATTTTGATATTCATCTACTATCGCATTATGTGCTTATAATAAATCCAAAGTAAACGATATTATCATTGCTTTTTTTTTTTTTTTTTTTTTGTGTCTTAGAGGAGGTATAAAAGAGTTCCACAAATAAGTTGGTTTTAAGATTATCTATCACAAGTCGAACCTTTAACATCTTGAACAACATTGACAAATTGCATCAAATTCAATAAGTGACACACCACAAGTACCATATAACATTCTGAGTTAGAAGTGGACAGGAGAAGCAGAGAATTGCTGCCTTCTTTCTAAGCTTAACCAACAAAATAGCACATGGAGGGAGCCAAGTTCATGAACTGAATATGTAAAGAGGGACCCTTTTCTTTGTCGTGGTTATATTTTCGGAAGCCGTGTACATTTATTTTGTGGAAGGCCAAAAGTAAAATTATGCAAGCATATTGGTATCCGTACTTGATCGTTGTCTCCCTTTTTCCTTGCTTCCTTGCATTTGTACAATTGGATGCGAAATTTAAGCTGGCTAAACCCAAAATGACACGATTCTAATCGACTTCCAAGGTTTAATTTACCTGACCAAACATATGAGAAGAGTAACTCGAAGTGGAAGGATCACAATCATTGTCTAATGGAGTGTGATAGGTTTGCTTATTATTTTTTTCTAGTACCAATTTCTTCTATTCATACTTTAGATGATTTGATTCAATATCTTGATGCTAAAGAAAAAGTTGTATAGTTGAAATGAGTAACGTTTGATATATTAAGATCAGTTTACAAGATGGCTGAATAAAACATAATGAGATTTAGGGTTTGATTCATCCAACCAAACACGGAAGAGGAGCTGTCAAATGGAAGGATCACAACCATCGTCTAATAAAGTGTTAACTAGTTTCGTTACTATTGTTTCCACGTCAGTTTCTTCTATTCGTACTTTAATTGATTCAATTCAATATCTCAATGTAAAAGAAAAGGTTGGGTAGTCGAAATGGGCATCGTTAGATATATTAAGATCAGTCTATAAGACAAGGTGAGATCACGTAATCATTGACCGTTGATGGATGGTAAATTTGTATATGGACAGATGATGAAACAACAATCAAAACTGTGACAAATATTAAACAACTAAAACATCGCACGCATGTATGACAACCAGAGGCGCTTGCTTATGCAGACCACTCTAGATGAAAAGCTTTCTGAGCAACCATTACATCCATCATGGAGTTTCCTCCGTTTCCTAAACACGTTACCAAAAGCGAGCTTATTCCAGTCCTGGAAACATCATTAATGAGACGCTGGGTGGCTAAACAGAAAATATGATTCTCCTGAACCCGAGCCTGCTCAGCAACTCTAGGGATGTCATGGCGCCGCACGCAACGTAGGGTCAAAGCAGCGAGGGCGATCTCTTCTGGGGCCCTTCTCACGCCAGAGATCCAAGAGAATAGGCATACCAGGCAACATGCAGAGGAGGGAGGTGAAACAGAGTGACCTCCAGGACGGACATTTGCCTACTATGATTGCAAAGGGCTGTATCTGAATGCTCCTGAATAAACGCATGAGGGTCATGGAAATCGGTCCAACTGAATATAGATCCAACAAAACTTAGATTGCATCAAACCACCATGATCAATACACTCAGGAAACAATCTAGTCCGAGCAGAACTCACTAAAATTGTCTTGAGTTTGGGATCTTGCTAGCTATCATCCCGTATTCTGGTGTCGTTAGAAACTTGCACCGGCGGAGAACATGCCAACGGGATTTGTAAATCTCTTTCATTCCAGCTACCATACCAAATCATAATCGATCACGTTGGGCCCTTTGGCAAAACGGAGTAGGGAGTGAATCTCAATCTCAAAGTAAGCAATGGTTCCAGTGAGTCCTGTGATAGTTAGAGAGTCTTTCCCCATCATCTCTCTGACAGGACTATCTTTGTGGGATGGTCTTTTATTCCGTTGCTGGTACTATGGAAATATCGTAGTTCTCAACGAGAGAAACGCATGTTTTGTCTGCTGGGTTATACGCCGTGTTCTGTGTGGATATCTATGTATCTTCTTTGGGGTCAATTTGGGCAGAAAGATGCACTAGGCAGGTTGAGACAATCGGTACCTTTTCTTTGGCCAACTAGGGAGTGAGAACCGTGGGAAATTGGACTCTGGACCAGCGAGCATCGCTCAGGAAAACCCAGAGAAAACCAAAATCTACAGGGAGGGAGAGGGCAGTAGCGAACAAGGAATAGCCCCCACACTATTCACCTTTCTTCATTTTTATAAAGCCAGGCCCTGATTATGGACTGACAAGCCACTTTCTGCCTTGCTTTTTTCCCGTCTCAGACAACCCAGCCGACATTTAATGGCTGCCTCATTTGATTCCAAAACAAAATCAATTATTGAATTTAAAATTTATGCTTTTCATCGGAGAAGAAAGGTGGAAAGCAATCCACTTTTTGGTTCCAGGGACCGGCCTCCCTTTCCTTGTCTTTCTTTTTCTCTTTTTTTCACTTTTTGTTACGGGGAAAGACAGGTCCATAATTTGATGGATATGGTCAACCTTTGATTGGGACGGTATAGAGTATATTTTTACTCGAAGCGGCAGGATCAGATCCAAGCAAGTTAGTTTGCCCGTCTCCAAACTCATCTCTTCATGTCGCTTCTACTTCTAATCAATTCGTTTAGAACAGCACGAGCAAAATCACTCTTTGTGACGCCCTTTGAATGCTCGCCTCTCCCGTCCCTGACACTGCCTCTGGATATAAGATGGAATGGAATGGTACATCATCTTCACCTCTACTTTCCAAGGTGATGTTTAAGGACCAATTTGGCCTCTAAAATCATGAGCCAAGTAATGGTTCCGAAATGAAGAAATCAAGCTAAAAAAAGGAGGAGAAAAACAATAAGCAAAGACACTGGAAAATATGTATAGATGACGAGTGGAAAAGGATGAGAAAATGAACACGCAAAGGGTTATTGCGACGATAATTATGCAGAGACTATCTAAAATGTTCACTTACATCGATTGACGGATTGCTTAAAAATGATACGTGAAATTCCAAATCTCATTTTCATCACGCTAATAGTGCATTCCTCATTAGTGAATACTAAGTAAGGGCACATTTGTCGTCATTATGAATTTACCGATACATATGTGAACATAAAGCCGCTGATTTTACTAACCAAAGTAAAATGGTGGAGTGGAGATTCTGACTGTAGGACTACATGAGTAGATAAGGCCAAAATTTATATATTAATTAAAAAAAAAAAAAAAAAAAAAAAAAAAAAAAAAAAAAAAAACACACACACACAAACACAAACACAAACCCGTTCTTGACCCTTGCCCGGTGAAGGGCACAAGAGCATGCATTTGAGACTTTAAATCTGAGGAAAACATGAAACAGCTAAGCATTCTCAGAGACGCCACTTTGCTTTCATCCGATCTTTGTGACCTGCAAAATGAGTTTTCAAAAGGTTTCAAAGCAACTGTTCTCACACAACAGAGCTGCAAACGAATCTTCAAATCATGCCACAACTTCGTCACTACACAAATTTGAGTTATTTGCCATCAATCAACTCATAATATCATCTAGGCGTGCCAACCGGCAACAATTATGCACCTAAGAACTTGGGAGAAAAAGGGACAAAAACTACTCCAAAGCACCTATATGCCTCCTACACTCAAGAAAGATACAGGGTAGAACGAAAAGAAGATGCTCAGCCTCTATTGTGGTAAAGAATTTAATCTATGATTTTACAATTTTGACCAGCCATTTCCTGCTGCTCAAGCTGCATTTCAATAGAGGGAGCACTTGAAGCAAAGCTCCTAAAGATTCAGCAGTTATGTAGTAAAAAAGGTCCAGATCTTCTTTCCTACAGATGCTGCACCAGGATTCTCCAACTCATCATCATAATCCTCTTCAGCCTCATTAAGTGCACTCCCATTCTCATCTTCACCAGACAATTCCTCCGTCCCAACCGTTTCTCCATTTTCATCTGGCTTGGCTAAATTTACACTGTTGTCAACAACATTTACTGTCGTGAACTGCATGAGAACAACAAGCAAAATCAAGAACTATCTTACGTATGCCTTAATTGTTGCTCAAGGACTCTTCTCTGGAAAGGTTGGAGCTGGGGATGACAGAAACTTTACCCTGACAACCTTCTGCTGTGATAACTCCATGGTCCTCAAACTTGTGGCCTGTGTCAAGTGCATCTGATTATGATGTTCATCACTGTTATGTGATGGCACGTTATTATCTTCTCCATTTATCGTTTCTTCCCCTCCACCACTGGTGGCTTCTATTTTTCCATCTTGATTTAAGTCAGCTGAGGCTTCCTCTGCTGCCACATTGCCAGCACTGATAGATGCCAACATCAAAAGTCATAATAGTCAGAAACAAATTTAACCAAATTTGCCTTATGGCAAGGCTAAGATAACATCATGCATGAAAATTTTGGGGCATTCACTTACGTTTTCTGTCGTCTGAGATTGTATCGCTTTTGCCCAGGAGTCTGCACCCCGGCACATGGACAGTTTGTCGCCTCTTCTTACGCCCACCAACTGAAACACTATTGGAAGGTCCTTCACTATCACCCCCATCCTGCTCACTTTCTGTTATTTGAGAGCTTTCTGCATGTTGCCGCTTCCTTGGAACATTACTTACTGCTTTCCCCTTATGAACCAAATCAGCCTGGTCTGCCTTGCTCATATCATCATTAGGCAGCATATCCTTTGACACATCACCTAGAAAGGCCTTGGCATCTTCAACCACTGCCTTCACTGATTTTGTTCTGTGAATTCCATTGTTTCTCTTCCCACCTCTTCGTCGACTCTTTTTCACCTCAGAATGCTGAGAATCTTCTGGCAGATCAGGCATCTGATCATGCAGATAGCTACTGTCATCAAGAGATGGCACACGGCTATCATCAACTTCTTTAATGACGTCGACAGACTTAAATCTTTGGTTGAAAGTCGCCACCTCAACTTTTCCCGATGATGGTTCTGCTTCATCTTCAATAGTGCCATGTCCTTTGTTTGTTTCCTCGTTTCTAGCCATACTCAAACTTCCATTGTTCTCTTCAAGGTTAAAATTTTTATGGGACTGCGGTGAAGCAGAATCATCCTTGATTTCTTTACTTGGAGATAGTTTGAAGATTTTGGATGTGCACTTACGCAGCCAAGACATGCGGCTTCCAGAATCTGAATGAACCAAACCACATTCATCGGGAGATTTTTCCGAGGGTGATCTACCAAAAGGACTCATCCTACTACAAGGCTTATTTGACAACTCTTCCACCAGCCTAGGCGGGGGGAGAATCTCTTTATCCCCCATTTGAGGTAACTGTAGATCAGAGAGTGTAAATTCTCTAGCTTCCTCTCCACACTTCTCACAATTCTTGAACTTCTCAACAAACGAAAGGAAGCGGCTTCTTTCCTTAATTAACTCTTCCCTTTGATCCTTCAGCTTCTGGCTGAGAAGAAATAGCTGATCAATGTCTTCATGCACTTTAATCTGATTTTCATCCAGCTGTTTCTTATTCAACACAAGGGCCCGTTTGTCTTTCTCTATCCTGTGCTTCTCAGACCTTATTTCGTCCAGTTCTCTCAGAGCACTTTCTTTCAACTCATTTATACTTTTAAGCTCCTTCTCCTTCTCTAGCTCAAATTGTTTCTCCAGAAGAACCGCCTTTTTCTCTGTCTCCTCCTGCCGCTTTTGGAGACTAGTTTCAAGATCCACTTTCATCAACTCAAATTCCCGGAGCATTTGACTGCGCTCATTCTGCACTTTTTCAGATAAATCAGATTCCTCATGTTTCATCTTGGAGGCAAACAATTCTTTCTCCAGTTTTATCACTTCCAACTCTCTCTGCATACGCTCCTCCATTTCATGTTTCTCCCTTTTCAACCTTTCTTGTTCAGCAGACTGCCATTTTCCTGACTTGTCTTTCTGCTCCAGAAACTTTCTATGCTCTTCAACAATTGCAGCTCTTTTCTCATCCAAAGCTTCCCACTCTTTCTCAAATTTCTCTCTTTCTTCTTTTAGCTCTTCACTTTCCCTAACAAGCAACTCCTGTTGAGACCGGCACTTTTCTATCTCCATCTTCAATTCTGCTTGCAAGCGGATATGTTCTGACCTCTCCTCATCATTTAATCTGAGGTTTTCACTCTCCTCTTTTATCTCCAGCTCCTTTCCAGCAATATCGGCTTTTATTTTCTCAATTTCATCTCTGAGATTCTCCAAGGCCTCTTTCTCAGCAGATAACTGTTTCTTCTCCACCTCCAATTTCTTCTCCTCGGCTTTCATGGACTTCTCCTTCTCTTTCAATATTTTCAACATTGACTCAAGCTCCTTATCTTTCTCCTTAAATCTCTCTGTCTTTGCATGCAAAGCAGACTCTCGCTTCCCCAACTTCTGTTCTTTGTGGTTTATTTCGACTTCCTTCCGCTCAAGTTCTTCTTTCTTGATCTTCAATTCCTTGTCAAGAGATTTCCTCCTCTCTTCTAATTCAGTTTCAAAGCTGAGCATTTTACCATCCAGAAGGGCCTTTTGCTCATCGACAAGTTTCTGAATCTCCACCTGCAGAGCAAGCAGGAATCAATTCTACACTGCTAGACATGAGCTATAACATACCATATCATCCCATCCACTCCAATCCATCCGCTAAAGTCAAAACTATCGTGATAAAACTTACCTAAATAAAATCAATCAAAACAAAGGTGAACAGAAAACAAAACATAGGGCACCCACAATAAAGACACAAATTACCCCAAAAGACAGAACGATCAACACACAAGCACGGAAGAAAACTCCTATGCATAAAAATGTTCATTCACATAATCCACAAAAAAGGTGATTCAATAAGAGTTGTTTCTACTTAACAGTACTAGTCCTGCTTTATCCTGTGCAGAGAGATAATATCGAACATCCACAACACCAAGCAACCCGGGATTGGGTCCACTCAACTAGATATTGAGTAATTTAGCACGAAATATTAGTTCTTGCAAAGAATTAAAAATGAAATATACTCATTTAAAAATTGACCTCAATATCAAATGACTACATGAAAGGAAAACGAGCATCATCAATCCTCAGTGCACAAGAATATGAGTTGCCAACCTCTCATTGTCTCCCCTTTCACACAAAGAAAATGTCTTTCATGTTAATCATATCTGTGTTGACTCATAGCAGCATTAATGACAAGGACAAGAAGCATGAGTCACGGCAATTTTAAAATTAGTACTTGCAAAAATAATAGTGCTATTCTGTCCAAAAAGAACTTATCCAACACTGACAAGAAAATGAATGAAGTATGAATATTATTCACCTTGAGATAAAAAATAATGATCACAAGTAGAAAAGCCATCAAATCCAAGTCCATCTTCAAAAACTTTCTACAGTACATAACACATCAATAATTTCTAAAGAAAGATTATGCATTCAACTCACACTTTCTCTCAGATTCAGCTTGTTCTCCAATGCATTTAGCTTTTCCTCTTTCGATCTTATGATGCTTTCTTTTGACAGTACTTCCTGCAACCAAGTTGAAAGGTGAACTAAGCGACTATCAGAAAAATATGATGTAGGTTGATTGCAAAGACCGATAGGAGAATCAGCAGTGCTAAACAGTAAACTTACCTTTTCTTTTGCAGCCAAGTCCGCTAAACCTTGATTTATATGTTGCTCTTTCTCAGACGACATTGATTTGGATGACTCAATGTTTTTGTAAGCTTCTTCAATATCCCTCTCCTTCTGCATAAGAAGTTGGTCAATTTCATTGGCCTTTTTCTCCTTCTCGTTAAGGATTCTCCTATCCTCACACAGCTTCTTTTCCCTTTCCTGCAACTTTTGATCCCACTCTCGTAAATCTTCTCTCTGTTTATAAAATGAGGCCTTGTGTGCTTCCTGCCTGCCAAAAGGGCAATTTTGCAACCTTACTTGCTAAATTTCTCTTACAACCATAGCAATGTAAACAACACCGCCATGCATGATGCATAAAGATGCACAGGTTGAAAAGAGCATACTCAGTTTTCAAAGACAAACGCTCCCTTTGAAGTACACTTTCGCGCGCCTCCATCTCTTGCATCTTCAAGTCCAATTGTGAACTTTTTCTGCTGACCTCCGCGAGCTTGGCATCAACATCATGCAGCTTCTCATTCACCTCCAATGACCTATCCTCAATTCCAGTGGTCAAAGCACTCGCTTGAGCCAGCTTCTTCTCAGAATCAAGCTCCATTTTGTCCTGCTCATTATGTATTTCGTGCAGAGCCTTCTCAAGCTGCATAAATGAGGATCATCTATATAACGAATTTATGGAAGACTTCAAATGCTAATCACATTTACTTCCAGTGCTCACATGAGAGAAGATATATTCAAGCAATCAAGTTGAAGAACAGCTCTTGTTATATCTTCCCATTTGCAGTGCAACTCTGGCAAAGGAAGAAACGAAGATAACACTTGACTTTTTATACTATCAAAGGAAAATATGGTCCCACAGCACCACATATTAAAACCAATGTCGACAATCTATTATTCACCCTAGACATAAATTTGTCTAAACCATGCGTGTGCATGTCCGCTACTCTATGCATGTGCAAGTTCAATCAAATACCTTCATGTCTGAGAAGACTCAGATTGTAGGAAAAGAGAGCTCGCTCCATAATGGCATAAATCATTAATGCACGAAAGGAGGTCACAAAAGAAATAATTCTTTTTTCCATTTTACGCTTAGCTTTTACAGAGGAGTAGAGAACCTACTTTTAAGAAGATAGTAACTTGTTCCCACAAAACTAGAAGTTCAATTGAATGAAAGGAGAAAGCTCTTATCAAATTATACCATAACCACACAAAAACCAAAAAAAGCTAAAACAGCACTCTCGTTAACCTTTTTGGCACACGGAGATTCTCATCAACAATTCCTGAAGGTATAAAGCACAGATAAAGAGCTTGAACTTGTTCCTGAGAATGGGTAGATCACTTTCAGATTGATCAACCACCAGATTAACACAATCAACCAGAATGGCTAATCCACCCTCCAATCAAGCAAACACAAACTGTTGATTTCTATGATTGAGTTAGCTACATACACTCAATAAAATTGTCTGGAAACAGAAAAATTGAACATTTTCACACAAGTCCTGCTTTACTGAGACACAAGAGACCAATTGCAAGAAAAAGAAACAGGGGAAAAAAGAAAGAAAGACACAAGTCCTACATACGAGAAGTGCCTAACTAAGCAGGGCATTGATATAGACTCCGCACGCAGTAATATACACATGATGAACACACATAATCACACAGGCAATCTAGCACTAATGCAATAATTCGGGTTAACTAGTCTAGAGAAAATCCTGACTTGATCAATCCCAGTGCCTACATTTGATTCCGTGTCCACAAGAATGAAATATTGTAATCTAGCACTCTGCAACAATTTGGACTAAAAAGTCCAGAGAAAATTCTGCACTCGAACCCCACTGCATATTTTTGATTCCTTACGCATGAGAATGGACTACTATAGAGCAAAAGATCTTGGGTGAGATAAAACATAAAACAGCACAGAGAAATACCCAAGATTTTATGTCTTTGAAATTCTAACATGAATGGCAAGACATAATTTGGCAATCACATGCAAACTAGTGCTCCGGCAAGAGTTCTCCAGGCTTTTGTCAGATCATAGGAAAATCATGTCATAATTAAGCTTGTTTTACCTTTTAACTATCCAATTTAGCAATCCCTAGTGCCCATAAACAAAATTTTGACAACACAAATTCAGCGAGCACTTTGTCATTAGTTGACTGTATTTCCAAAATAGAAGACAGCAAAGATATATACAATGCATAATACACAGCATTGAAATAACAGAAAGTTCAAATTGCAAGACTGCTAGCAAAAAGTAGCATACATCTGCCACAGACTGCCTTTCAAAAGCCAAGGCTTTCCTCAGATCTTATGTCCCCAAAATTCTAACATGAAAAGTAATGCATGAATTGGCAATGGGAATCAAACTAGAACTCCAGCAAGAGTTCTCCACCGGGAGTACATTCTTTATGCGAGATCATAGAAGAACCATCTCGCAGTTGGGTTTGCTTTACCTTTAAGCTATCTGATTTAGCAATCCTATTGCCCATGAACGAAATTTTGGCAACACGAATTCAGTAGACAGTTTGTCATTAATTAACTGTACTTCCAAAATAAAAGACAGTTAAATTGCAATGCAATATTTAGAGCCTTCAAATAAGAGGAAATTCAGATTGCAAGACTATCAGTGAGAAGTAGCATACATCTGCCACGCACTGCCTTTCAAGAGCCAAGGCTCTCCTCAGATTTTCCCCTTTCTTCTCAGCTTCAGACATTGCAATCAGATGTGCTGATTGTTCTCGTTTGAGGAGCTGTTGTGCTTCCGATAATGCTTGACCCAACTCTTCAAACTTCGAAGTCCACTCTTTTTTCTCGATCAAAAGCAGCCCCAGATTATACTGGTAATCAAATAGCTGCCAAAAGACTTCTATTTAGATTAACAACAAATGCTTGATCTCATTACGAATTTCACAGGAATCAATTCCTAATTACCAAATGCTTAACCTAATTCAACACTACATATAAAAAGAAACATGAAAATTTGTGGCAATTGCACATCAAAAAGTTAGCAAAAGTACAGCTCCACTGTGAACCTCACCAAAAAACAATGCCATCAACCAAAATAACAGACACAATTGTTCCAACTATTAATGCAGACATCATATCATGACAAATCATCAAATGAGAAATGTTTAGCATTAGGCTCATCTTGCCACACGCTTTGACAAATTCTAAAGAACCCATTAACTCTCTTACTATTGGGATTCCTACTAACCCTGCTTATGGAAATGGTAACTTACCTAAGAAGATTTGAGGGTAGTTTCCCCCAAAGGAGCTTAATAAGTCTCATGACGGCTAAACTGCCAAGTCCATTTAAAGACTAATAAAGAGCTAACAAGTCATCTCAGGACAAACTACGCACTTTATGGCATCCATGTCCTTTCATGTTCCATGCCAGCCCTTGACTGGACAAGATGCTTCTTGAATTGTAGCAAACAAAGAAATGATCCCGTGACATCTCGCATCATATCTCCTCTAGGGCGGTTGGATTTGTCAATGAATCAGATGTTACACAAGCAATGAGCCCGCCTATCCCAAACTGCACCTCATGCTCTGCTTACTCGGGATGGGCATTCATGCATAGCATGATCTCCATCCAGCTAATCAGTTTGATTTGTCAATGGATCAGATGTTAGACAAGCAATGAGCCCACCTATCCCAAACTGAATCCCTCTGTTAACTTGGGTAGGTAATTACACATGACGAAATTTCCGTCCAGCAAGTAAGCGCACAAAACATTATAACACTATTGCAAGAAGCAAGTACCAACCCACGGCAGCTTTATACACTAGGAGGAATAAGCATGGGACCCGTCATTAATCAAAAATAAAACATACCATGCCTGGTTTATCTCGTAAAATATTTGTCCTATTCCTCAATAACTCTCTGTCTCTAACAAAAGTTAATTATTCTAGCGCAACTGGTATCCAAGAACTCCCAAGAACCCCCATTCGTCCGAAGTAAATTAACCACTCCAAACCTTAGAAATATTTAAAAAGCAATAAGCCGCGATCCACAATATCGATCAAATTTACCTCGTTTTCGAGCTTGGTGACCTTCTCGGCGATTGCCTGGCGGTCTTTCCTGTCCATCTCCGCTTCATCCAACAGACCCGCCTCCCGAAACCGCCTCCAGTCCTCCATATCCTCCAACCCCTCCAACCCAACATTCCCCATCACATTCCCATCCAGCGAGGCCACCGGGGGCGGCGGGGGCGGCGGCCCATCGAGGAAAGCCACCGCCTTTCCCTTGCCGCCGCCGCCGCCGCCGCCGCTCCTCGCGGCCTCGGTCCGCGGCGTCAGCGAGATCGCCGGGTACGCCTTCCTCTGGGGAGTGAACATCCTGAACGGGAAGAAAGAACCGGAACACCCACCACGAAACCTCAGCGACCCATCAAGGAGAAAGTCCGAAAGGACCCGGAAAGATGACTTCTTGGAAACCCTAGAGGGAGAAAGCACTCGTTCCAACTCGCGCGCTCCCCAACGGGCAAGAATCAGTAGAGAGAGAGAGAGAGAGAGAGAATTCGAACGGGGTTGCTACTGTGTTTCTAGAGAGAGAGAGAGACAGAGAGAGAGGCGATGGATGTTGGGGGATTTCGCGTTCGGTGGTTTTCTCACAGAGGATTGGCGAAGCGAGCGTGCGGCTACTTTCCGTCGGAAGGACGCAGAAATCGCAAACGGTGAAAAACAATATTGTGCAGCAATTGCATATGCAGGGGCCCAAAAGTTTACTCGAGATATATACAGGGGGTTTGTTGTTTTTTTTTCCGCTTTATTAATATTGACGAAAAAGCAAGGGGTCTAGTTTTCCTCCCTCGTATGTTGTTCTTTCGTTACACGTGTTTTGCTTTTTCAGAAAACGCCACGTAAAATCCCAAAGTTCACGCATTTAGCCGAATTTTTTTTACTTCGAAAATCTCAAGTTATATTTATTACGACACATTTAACTTCCATCAATTTTATATTAAATAGACTTTTTGGCCAAAATAAAGTGAAATTATATTTACTTTTGATGGATAATAAATATATCACATAAATATAAATTTAAGATTTTTTTTTGTGTCGGGAAAATTTTTTTAATATAAATATATCATTATGAGCATAAATTAGTTTTTTTTTTTGTATATTTTGCCATTTACTTTTTCCTAAGATTGTAGATTAGAAACTCTTTTATTTATCGAAAGTCATGCGCCTGTGCATAATTATTTTTTTTTTTTTTTAGTGATCCGGGAACCCCCACACGGGGATCTTGGAGTAAACCACCGGGCGACATGTGCTAGCCACCACACACGTGCCACTGCGCAAGTCACCCCTCCCCTTCGCGGGAGGGAAGTAGGCCCCTCCCCTTCGTGAGAGGGAGGAGACCAAGCCCAACCTTGCTGGGTGGGTGGTGCGCAATGCATAATTATTAATATGTAGCGTCAAGTCTTTTTATTTTTCAAATTTTAGATAATGTTCTTTTTCAATTTGACGCCCTGGCAACAATAGATCTCGTCGAACGAGCGCCTTGACTCTCTCCAGTCGCTGGAGCTTGTTTCCTCGTTCGACGAAGGAAAGGACGGCGACCGGAGCGACGGTTGTGACTATGACTACACCGGCGGCCTCTCCGACAAGTGCTTGTCCCTGACATGGGGGACTGAAAAGCGGTGCTCTTCGCCGTGTGCTAGCGGTGGCTCTGCCTCAACGGCGATAACTGGCATCAAAACTGTCGCTCAACGCCCAGGCCAAGCTGCTCCCGTCCATCTTCTCAAGCTTCGGTGCTGTCATGAAGCTCGCACTCCGGTGCGACCAGATGCCGATTAGCCTCGGCGACGATGCATTGATCCTGATCTCCCTCGAGTATTGGAGCCTCACGCCGCTCAAGCTCCACGGCTGCCGCGAGCTCACCAATGTCGGAGTCGCGACTTTCTGCTTTTCGGAGGCTCCGGTAATTGCTGTTAAGGATTGGCGTTTTTGGAGGGAGTCGGGACAGATTTTTGTAATTTCCTGCGTTTTGGTGCAGGGTGTGTCATGCTTACGTCTGGAGAGAGTAGGCAAGAAGAACATAAATAAATAAAAAAAATAGAAATAAATGGCCGAAAATAATGTGGGTCGGATTTGGATTTGAGTCGGATAATTATATTATATGAAAATGAGTTAAGATGGTTAAATGGATTAGTATGGACAGATCACTTTCAACCTAGGTCTAATCTACTCATTTGACAGATCTATTCATAATTACCAAAACCATGATACTAGTCTAAAGAAAATGCGAAAAAAAAAAAAAAAAAAAAAAAAAAAAAAAAAAAAAAAACAAGAGCCTTCGCTTTCCACTCCGATACATAGAATACCACCTTTTGTATAACTAGCATTATCTCAATTCCCTAGATCACTCGGACCAAACTTTATTAGAGTATAATGAATGAAATTACATTGGCAAACTTTCTCATTAATAACCCCTCATAATTCTTGAAAAAATTGCAAATAAGGATTCGAACCATCCTTATTTTTTCAAATAAAAGACTAAAATAAACTTTATTTCAAATAATAATCTGAAGTGTCATATTTTCTTGAATAAAGGTATAAAGTGACCATGTCAATTTCAAAGAATGACCTAACTTTCTAGTTGGTCGGTCAATAACATTTTTATCATTTACCTTTTCTGAGGCTTTTCCTTTTTTTTTTTTTTCCTTTTTTTTTTTTTTTTTTCTTTTTTCTAGTTTTCTCTTTCCTCTTCTTGGTGGCTGGCCTTGAGCGATGACTGGCCACTGAAGAGGCCTAGGTGAGGATCATCCTTGTTGGCCGCAAATGAGGGGCCTCACCCTTGCTAGCTATGGGCAAGACCACTCTCACTAGCAACTAATAAGGGCTTATAGGCCCTTGCCGACCTTTGGCGCAAACCCTTGCTGGTGCTTCCTAAAGAGAAAAAATAATAATAATAACAACTTAAAATTAGAATTATCTTTTGGCAAAAATGTTCTTGATCAATCATAATATTTAACTAACTAACGACCAACGAGATTAGACTCTAATTTAAATTAATAGCTACTTCAGGTCTTTATTTAATACTAACATGACCATTATTTGAAATAAAATCCATTTCGTACTCTCATTTGAGAAAATGAGAGCAATTTAGACCCCCATTTAGAATTTTTCCCAATTCTTTTTATTAAGAGTAAAGATTAGGGGTGAGCATGGTCCGGGCCACCCCCTAACCCTAGGACCAACCCGTACAGTGTTGGTCCTCAATTTTTAGGACCGAGGACTGACCTTATTGAGCCAAGGACCAAGGACCGGACCGACCCAACGGTCCGGTTCTAGGTGTCACGCCCCGAACCCCGAGACACGTGAACAACCCGCCATGGTCATGAAATTGCGACATTCCCAGGTAGTGTCGCCGACCCAAATTAATTTATTTAAGCGCATGCGGAACGTATTAAGAATCCCCTGACAATTTAAAAGCGGGATAGAACAGTAGGAACAAAAATCAATTTAATACAAACCAACATGCTGTCACAAAATCAAACAAGATTTACATGCAGTCAAAACGGGTCGGAGTCTACACACTAAGGATCGGCCAAACCAAAAACAAGGAATAGTCCTAAAACTACTAGTCGGACTCGATCGTCGATCCTCCATCTTCTTGGCTCTGCGACTCCTTGTCCAACTGCACCGGCGGTCCACTCCGACTCCATTGGAATCGTCATCTACGACCCCGAAATGTTTTCCCACAACGGGGTGAGACATTGTCTCAACAAGTTCACCCCTCCTAAGCCCCTATTAGAAAGAAAATACACCCCAAAGATGACCTAACCACACATCAAGAAGACTTACCTCGCAACAGTCCGCGCCTGTAGGTTAGTACAATTCATATCATTCAATCACACACAAATGTGAAAATTAAATAAAACACGGCGCAATCACATCATCAACCAATCAACCACTTGGATCGTCTCAGCGATCAATCGGCTCGACCGATTACATATCATTCTACAAACCAATCAATGCTCCCAACCACGACCCTAAGGGTAGACTCAACAAATCGGTGGTATCACGGCCCCACGTGGCACGACCTTCAAAAAAGGTGGTTCAACACTAGTAGCATCACGCCCCACTCGGCACGGCCTCTCATAGGCGGTCAACAACTAGTGGCATCACGGCCCCACTCGGCACGGCCTCTTATAGCGGTCAACAACTAGTGGCATCACGGCCCCACTCGCACGGCCTCTCATAGGCGGTCAACAACTAGTGGCATCACGACCCCACTCGGCCTTTCCTAGGCGGTTCATCGCGGCCTCAATAGGCACGGCCTCTAATAGGCGGTTATCACGGCCAAATCCCCATCAATTTCTACAATTGGAATTTCTACACATAACCCTAATTTACGCAATCACACTCAATTCGCCACCAATCAAGCATCAAATTTAAATTCGACATCACAAAGAAATGATCGGACGAAATTCGAGCAATCGGGGCTAAAAATAGATTTTTCCGTTTTTTTTAAATAATATTTAATTAATTTCGGAATATTATATTATTATTTTATTCAGCCGAATTTCAAGCATTTAAATAATTCTAATTTAAAATCTAAATAAGTCACATCACCACTTAACTTTAATTAATCTCTTTTAAACTTAATTAAACCAAATTAAGCTTAATCCAATTTCCTTAATCCAACTTATAATAAAATAATATAATCTAACCACCTAAACACACTTTATTTAAACTAAACATACTTAAGGCATAATTAACCGGCTAATCAAGGATTAGTGAGGTAAACTCACCCGATTAACACACCGAACGGATCAAAACGACGAGCGCGACGAGGGGAACGATAAACTCCAAAACGGGCCTAGCATCCGGGGCGGGAAGGCGGCCAAAACGGCCCACGAAGGGGCTGCCATACCCACAAATTCCAGATCTGGTTTTGCTACGATTTGAGGTCGAAATGAGGAGATTCGGGGTGATTTTGGGCGGAGGAACGGCGGGGGAGCTACGGCGGTGTCATGTGGCCGACGGCGGGGTCTCACGGCGGCGGGAGGTGGGCCGAACGAGCCGAATAGCTCGCTGAACGGCGAGGGGCGGAGCGCGCGCGCGCCCCTTCACGCGCGGACAACGGCGGTGGCGGCGAGCCTTGGCGAAGGCGTGCGGCGGCAAGCCTTGGCCAGCTTTCCGGCGGTGGCTGTGGCGTCCAAGAAGAAGAAGAAGAAGAAGAAGAAGAAGAAGAAGAAAGGGGGGCCGCACGGATGGGGGGGGGGGAGGAAGAAGAGACCTTCTCTCTCTTCCTTTTCCCTTTCTTTTCCTTTTTCTTTTTCTTTCTTTAGTCAAATAAAGTGGCCCACCATGACATCACCGATGATGTCATGGTCCACTATCCCCCCACCACTTCCTCAATGGGTCCAATTAATTTTCCGCCGGGGTCCAAAACTTTGCGCATTTAATTTCTTCAATTTTCCTTTCAATTGAATCCAATTGAAGTCCACAAAAATTAATCCAATGTCCCCATATTTTAATTCACACCTTGACTCGTCCATAGAACCAATTTAAATCCTAAAAGCACAACCAAAAGCGGACCTACTAATTTCTCTTGATTCAATTCAAATTGACTCCCGAAAATCAATTGACGTCTCACTTATCAAATTGATTATTTTCTTTATCCAAAAATCCATCATATTCCTCAATTTCACAATCCCCGGCTTCAACTGAACGAAAACGACCCTATTTATCCAGTCGAAATTAGGGCCAAAAAATCGGGATGTCACACTAGGGTCAACCCGGGACCGATCAATAATTTTTTTCGTCTTATTTTTTATACTCCCTAAAAAAGAAAACCTACAAATTAAAATTACACATCCATTAACAATGTGGCATTGTGCAACTAAATTATATATACCAATACATATTTAGCAAATTTAAGATGACACAATAATAAAAATTTCGTATCTTGCCGCTAACCGCTCATGGAGATATGGGACAAGATGGAAAGTTCTTATAATCATCTATTTTTAATATTCATAACACCATCTGCAAATGCATTTTCTTACATTTAATCACTAGAGTCCACTCAACCAAAAAATGAGCTTCACACCACTTGACAAGCAAATCAGCGTAGTAACTGCAGTACTACTCTACTCTTCAAAAACTTCTACCATTTGACACAAATTGAAAAGCAAAGTGCAGCTGAAATTCATTAATAAAATACAATTAAACCATAAAAAGTTCAAAATACTTAATATAAATCATGAATATATAACTTCACATCTTATTAATTTACTTGAACTTCTAAACATTTGAAAACAAAACAAACAACACATAATTAATACTCAACAAAAGTTTTAAATTGAAATTTCTATTAGTGCTATTGATAGAACATCTCAATATAATATAATATAACAGACATTTTACTTAGATTTGAATATATAAAAGAATTATAAATAATATAATATAATATAATATAATATAATATACAAGGTTGGTCCGGGGTTGGACCGACCCAAAACTCTAGACCGAGGACCAACCCGCTCGTGTTGGTCCCGAATTTCGATCAAAGACCGACCCAGTCCCTTAGGAACCAGACCAGAACCGGCAGGGTTGGGCCGGTCTAGGGTCGGTCCAGGGTCGACCCTAAACCGTTGCTCACCCCTAGTAAAGATATACGATAGCAAAAAATTTTCCATGGAGGTTATATGAAAATATTGCTTATATTGCTTAAAATATCTTGTCAATAACAAATGTTATTACAATCAACAACAATTTTTTGTAGATGGTGAAAATATTTTTCATTTGTTATTTTTTTGAAGCGATACAAGCTATGAGATAACACATAAAGCGCACAAAGTCTCTAATTCTTGCTCAATTTCTCTGGCAATACCATACGAACGCCATATCTCTTACCTACATGAATAATCAAGAACAATTGATGCATTATCCCAATCACTAGGGAAGAGTTGCAAGTTTTATTTATAGGGCATATCTCATAACGTGTCAAATAGTGCATGATTTTATTCTTTTGTTTCCCAGAACAATAAAAGAACAAAAATCTGTCCGGTGATGTTTTTGTTTCTGGAAACAAATAGATTTGGAACAAAATTAAAATATAAAAATGAATTGGTTCTTTATTCCTGAAAATAACTCGAGGATCGAGCACAAATTTTTTTTTTTCTTTTATTCTTTTTCTTTTCTTTATTTTTCCTCTCCCTCTTATTCTTTCCCTAATCAATCGCTTGCAACTAGTCAGACAAGATCCAATGACCTTGTTGGACCCTCGCCAAGGGCCAACAATGGTCACCCTCGCCTAGTCGCCAAAGGCTGATGAGGCTCCCCCAAGGTCGGCGAGGTTACCAGCTCTTGTCCGGCTAGTCGCTACCATCACCATGGCCGACAACGGGCTATAAGAAGAGGAAGAGAAGGAAAAGACAAAAGGAAAAAAAAAAAAAGATTTATGTAATAAAATTATTAAAATTTTTAAAAATTATGTCATGAAAGAAAAATTGAGAGTTGTACGGAATGCATTTTCGTTCTAGGAATTAAAAAACTCATCTAAAAAACAAAATTACAAAAAATTATTTCTAAGCAAAAATTGTTCTCGATAGCAAAATAGTTATTAAGGATCTGTTTGATAATATTTTTATTATGGAGAATAATTTCTCTTTATAAATAGTCATTTTCTATTTCTATTTCCTTAAACAATTTTTTATTAAAAGAATGTGTTTAATAATGACATAAAATTCTTATTATCGAATGAAAAAAGAACAGGAATGCGTTTAGTAAGAATTATTTTGTACCAAATTGTTCCCTGGTACGTAGAAATTTTTTTGTAATGTAGTATTTTTTTATTCTTTAATAATTTTTTAAGAATTTTTTTCTTTTTTTCTTTTCTTCATCATCCATCTGCCATTGGCAATGTTGCCTGAGGGTCGACGGCAGGCAAGGGGCGGCGAGATACAAGGAAGAAGAAGAAAAAAATGACTTATTTCTAAAAATTGTTCCCAAATACAAGAAATTACATTTTTCTACTTCTTATTTTTGTTCTAAATCTATTTCCCGACCACTTTTTCTATGTCGGGGAGTAAAAAAATCAACTGACGTTATCAAACAAAATTCCGTTCTTTTTATATTATGAGGAGCAAAAGAACATACAAATAAAGAAATAGAAGCGCTATCAAACGAAGCCTAAATACACTCGGTGAGCAAGATTTCTTTTCTTCTCGCAACATTTTCACTAAATATGCTCTTAATTAATATTTGCATCAAGAGTGCATAAATAATGTAAGTACAGTTTTTACTATGTTATGATATAACCGATCATTTTAAGTTACTTCACCAATAATTTCGATGGGATTATGAAAGTCATATCTAAAAATCAAGCATGAAATTAATTACTTGCAACAACAAGCAAGATGTGTTGAGATTGCAAAACATTTGAAGGAAGTCAATTAACATTTTAAAAATCTGAAAGTAATGGCAGCTAAATAAACTTCTGAACATAAGAAAAAAAAAACAAATGGAAAGAAATCCAAGAATTATTGAAAAATGTCGAGGTGGGCCTCAAATAGAAAGAAATCCAATGATATTTGCTGAAGAAAGTTTAGGTGGAGGTGGGATAAGCATTGGAATAGTTCCGAAATTGATAGTCTATTTTTCTTGCAACTCATTAAAAGAGGGGCATGTTTGTTCCAATTTTTTAAAAGTAAAGAAAAATTACTTATTGTATTTTTGCCAAAATAATATAGTAAATATCAATTTTGAAAAGTTACTAGAGTTCATATGATTGTAAGTACTCTCGAAATTTAGGAAATTTTGCGTAAATAAAAGCCTAATTTCAAATGCTGAAAAGTAGAAAGTATAGACAAATATTATTCCAAACACACTGTGAGAGTGTAATCTAATAATTATTGCGACAATAATGCGATGGAGAAAATATGATATTATGGAAAAATAACTATTACTTTAGCCCAAATAAGGGATTAACAAATAATGGTTACCGTTGCAGAAGGAAAAATGCATGATTTATAGCTGCAGTAGGCCATTACGTAGTGCCTGTCCGCTTCAACAATGGTAAGGTTGTGACCCTGCAAATCAAAGATTGAGGTCTTAAGGGTCCGTTCATTTCATGGAAAATGAGTCATTTTCAAAAATATTTTCTTATAAGTCATTTTTCAGGAAAATAACAATATTTTATTGTATTTGGCTAAAACCTAAAAATGTTTCAAAAATATTTTTTGGTGTTAAGTAAAGAAAATATTTTATAAGATTTCATCACTTAAACATGCATTACTTATCGACATATAAATCCATCAAATATGAACTTGTCTTAAAATCCGGGCAAACTTGCATCATATATTTGTTTCCTCATTGTCGCCAAAGGCTCATTTAATCTAAATGTTGACGCCTAATTTTGGAAAAATAAAATTGCATTTTTAAACAAATAAAAAGAAAACCACCGAGATTTGCCCTAGTGGCCACTTTTCCATCATGGAAGGAGGAGGTGAGGGGTTCAAATCCCCACCTTCTCGGGGAGGGATGGGGTGGGGACGTGTAAGTTTCAGGAGTAGATTTTGACTCTCACGTCCTACAAGAGGCAGGGCAAAAGTCTGAGAGTGAGTGTAGAGTAGGAATAGAGTAAGATTGACAAAAAAAAAAAAAAACAAATTAAAAAAAATGAAAATGGAGGGAATTTCGAAAATAAGAGAGACACACCCTCAGAGATCTGGAGTCCAGGCTCTCAAGAATTCTCCGATTGGTCTATTGGATGGTGCAATCCTCTTGACGACGTCCCACATTCATCATGCGTCATGGATATTGACGACAAGCATAAAGCTAAGTTGAGCTTCCTTGTTTAAGTTTGATTGTGTGCGATTCCAATTTGCTATTTGAACTAATGTGATTTTATTTTTGTTTCTTGCCTAGATTAAGCTCCTACATCTTTGACCATAATTCCAGCAGCGAGATATCAAAGAGGCCACCGTTCGATCCACTGTCTGTCAATCACAAGCCACCGCCATGATCCCATGAATCGCTTCAAATTCATGCCTCCAATTTGGGTTTTATTTTATTTTATCTATGTTCTTTCGACTACCCACTAATCAGGAAGAAAACTTTTAGGGGGGAGGCCCCGTTGAGGGGGCTTCATAGAATCCACATGCGGCCACACCATCAAAATACGCAGATCACTTCATCACATCATTAGTGCATCTCGTCATCATCCTTGGCCACCTTACAAGCAATCTTAGCGATTTATTTTGAGGAGTACGCCCAACGCTCCACTGACCTGGTGACACGCACCGACAATTCCTCTTTACCCTTGCAACAACAAATTGTGGATCGGGCTGCACCCTATGTAGCACGGACACTCTCCGGAAGCCTTCGTGTCGTGTCCGACACTCCGACACGTGTCCGACACGCTCCGACATGTCCCGACACGCAGTCAACGAGTGTCGAAAAATCCGACACGTGGTCAACTCTCTCCGACACGCTCCGACACGCGAGTCCAGAATTCCGACACGCGACTCCGACACGCACGGGGTCAATTTTAAAAATTTCTAATACTTGAGGGGTCAAAATATAAATATACACAAAAGAAGTAATAAAAGAAATAATAAAATTACTATAAATATACACGCACGGGGTCAATGATTTTTTTTTTTCAGTTTTGTTTTTTAGAATTGTTTTATTTTTTTAAAAGTCTTTTACTATGAAAGAAGTAATAAAAAATGCTATATATGATAAATAAATAAATTTAAAAATATCATTTCAGCATTTTTCTTTAAACAATGTTTTTTTCCTCTGAGTTTTTGTGTATTATTGTAACAAATTAAAATAATGAATGATATTATTTAATATTTTTTGTGTAAATTAATTCTAGGTTAATTTTATTATTATTTATTTATGTATTTATATATAAAAATATATTTAATATATAACGTGTCGGAACGTGTCGAAATTTTCTATTTTTAAGAAATGACGTGTCGGCGTGTCGTGTCGTGTCGTGTCGCGTGTCGCGTGTCCGTGTCGATGCTACCTAGGCTGCACCTCCAGCTCCCTGCAACATGGCGATGCTGTCTTGATATCTACCTACCGAGTCATGTGATGCCGGCTAGCATCCTGCGGCCAGCGACCCTCACATCAATCGCGCTTGCACTTTTCCTTTGCAGGTTCTTGGCGACATCGGCAAGTCTGGATTCTTCAATGGGCACAAGTGATAGAATTCCAAAGTACTTGGTCTTGTGGAATAAGTCCAACAATTACTGAGCGACCATGCATGCTATGGATTGTCGATCTTCCTCACTGTGCCATCAACCAAGGCCAAGCACCAGCACGCACCACCGGTCACCCATTGAGCGAATTCCACTCGGTCTAAATTTGGTAATATCATTTGCTGAATTAGGTAATTGTCATATCTAAATTTGATTTAGATATTTTATTGCCTAAAACATGCTTACGTGCATATTTAAATGATAAGCGCATTCCCAATTAGGATTTATTGCCTATTGCCTAATTCACAACCGCACATCAATTTTTTATTCTATCTATAAGGCTTTAGATGGAATAATTAATCACGTGGGAATAAAATTGATATCTTGATCTTTAAGGCTTAAGATCAATTTATCGATTTTATTAGCGAAATAATCAAGTTTGAGTTTCAATTCAAATATGGATAATATTTCTGATGACCATGGATGATTTAGTGTCTAGCTTTTTATTGTTTTGTTTATCCCGAAAATACAAAAAAATTTGCATTTGCATTCCATGTAGATCATGATAGGTTAGTTATTTTTTCTAAAATGCATCCTTAAAATGTATTTAGAATAGATAACATTTCACTTTAGTTAGATTTTTTATTACGAATTTTCATAAAAAATATAAAAATACAAAAAAAATCATGCACATGTCATGTAGGATTAGATTCATGAAATGCATGTCATTGAGTGATTATTGCTAGGTTCATTTAATTAGGAATTGCTCGTCATTAGAATTAGGTCATTTGGTTAATTTAAATTGCATGTTTAACCATTAGACAATTTTAATTTCGAATTTCATGGAAAATATAAAAAATTGTCTTAGGATAAATTAATTTGTTCTCTAGGATAGATTGCATACATATGCCATATAGTTAGGTCATATTGCCATGACATATCATTGCATGTTAGGTTGCATGTTGCATGTCATCGTAGTTGAAATTTTTGTACGTCATTGCATTGCATTGCACGTAGTTTTTTAGACTTCATTTAAATAAGAGAAAATCTTAAAAAAAAGAAATTCTTGTTAATTAGAAATCATATCTTCCAATCTAACAATGCAAGTGCTTTCGTTACTATAAGATAAGCCTCGTAATTTATTCATTGCTTTTTTGGGTATTAAATCGATGGTTTACGTACCCGCATGATCACCTCACATGTTAGAAAAATAGATTTAAAATAAATCCAAGCTGCTTACATAAAACATTTTCAAAAAATAAAAAATAAAAAGAAATGGTACCGAAAGGATATTAGGGAAGTCTAATCTAACAAAGTCCCCATACCCTTAGTCTTTGGTTCATAGAAGTAAAATAATTCTCTTGTTATTTTACTTAGGTGTTTAATCAATCTACCGGAAAATGATTAGTGGCGACTCCTAATTAAAAATCATTTGCATGTTAAGAACTTGAACTTAAGTCGCGAATTGGTATAGGCTGGGGAGAGCCTGAGCTAACTTTAGACTTAGTAATCCATTAGCCAAACTCTTGATGGTTTACACTTGAAAATTTGGTCTTGACACTAGAAATGTTGTATGGATTTTAAAAAGAAGCAAAAGAGAAAAAAAAAAAAAAAAAAAAAAAAAAGAAGAAGCATATACAGCTCTAATGAGAATCTTCCAGTTGAGTGGCCTATTCTCCCCTTGCATCATTTGAGCAATGTACAACTGCAGGGTAGAGTAAATAAAAAAATAATAAACAAGAATGCTGAGCACGAGCTTGAGATTGAGGAGTTCGAAGTTCACCTAGCAACGACCAACAACTAGCCAAAAAAGAAAAAGATGAGAAAAAAAGAAAAAGAAGAAGAACAAAAATAGAAAAGAAAAAGGAAATATAAAAATAATTCGAATTAAAAAAAGAAAAAAAGAAAATTAAAAATAATTCGATTTAAAAAATAAAAGAAAAAGGAGAAACAGGAGGACGAAGTGAGAATTTGTACAAATGTGAGACAAAAGATATTAAATGAGGAAAACGTTTTCCACTTTTGAGGATTTGTACAAGTGTGAAATGAGAGAGATTAAGTGAGGAAAATGTTTTCTATTATTCAAAAGTGAAAAATATTTTTGCCTAATTAATAAGACATTTTTTTTTTTTACATTTTTTCTTTCATGGAAAACATTTTCTCCAAATAATCTATTTTCCATGAAACAAACGTCGGAAAATCCGAAAATGCTTTTCCGGAAATTATTTTTCACAAAACGAACGGAGTCTAAGTAACAAAAATGAAGGGTCACTTCATCTTGCAAATCTATCTCCGAAATTTCTTCAATCTAACAGTCTTTAAAAACATCGAAAAAGCCCAAAGTATATGATCCAGAAGTGGACACTTCATTATAGAAAACAAGGAAATAAACAAACCAGCGGAGTAATTCATAGGTTGTAATGAAAGTATACCTCAATTTGAAAGTTGAGA
Organism: Eucalyptus erythrocorys; assembly: GCA_014182555.1. Lineage (NCBI taxonomy): Eukaryota > Viridiplantae > Streptophyta > Magnoliopsida > Myrtales > Myrtaceae > Eucalyptus > Eucalyptus erythrocorys. The sequence continues at coordinate 33,432,962 of CM024603.1, read as the reverse complement.
GTAGATTGAGCGGTCACACTTGAAATATTGAGGCAATACGTTTCACCAGGGTCGACCCTCCAATGTGAATATTGAGGATTGATCGCATCACGAGTGGTAAATTCAGCACAATCAAACTTTCCCTTCCTAGGAATCAATAGGGACTGCAATCCAAGTGGCAAAAGAGAATGAAAAGAACATGACAAATGAGTGAAACCGGTCTTTAAGTCCTTCATAATTGAGCAAATCAAATTAAATTAATCACCTCAGGTTCCACCGCCCCATCATAATAGCTTTTGTAGCACTGGTCGTCAAGGATGATGCTCTTACCATAATCGCAAGCAAATGGCTCGGTCATGCTGTACAGCGGCAAAACATCGACCAACCCATGCAATTCATCCACTATTTGCCTTATGTAATAGGAGTAGTAAGGAGATTTTCCAAGCTGCAATGAAGCATATAAGTATCAATGACATCCCTTCGCAAGAGAAGGGTTTAAATGCCCACAGTGCATATTCATCGAACGAGGTAGATTCTACTTGAACCTTGCATGAATTTTAGAAAAGCTCATATGAACATGGTGAATGATCTTTGTACTTAGGACTCACCCGATTGGCAATGAAACGATAGGTGAAAGTTTCTCCAAGAAAAATTGGCCTTTGATTGATGGACTCTATTCCATCGCTTCCTAGATTTCTAATCTATAATTCAATCCAGTTCAAACTCATCGTCTCATAATCTTCTCATTACAATCTTCATCAAACACACTACAGAGACTCTCATAACACAGTTTCCATGGGTTTGCCCCATCCCTATTGGGTTCTATCCCAATGGATGGCGAGACTCTCCCCCAACTCGTTGGTAACTTTGACGAAAACTTTGTCTCCTCGTCGCACCCAGATGGTCGGGCCCGGGGACTCTTTGTTGATGGTGATGACCTGCTTCTTTGTATGAGCTCAGCGATTTTAGCTTGCGCCTCACATCTCAATTGTAGACATGCAGTCGAGCCCCTGCCAATGCTATCATCACGAGAAGCAATAGAAACAATGTCATCAAGCCACCCATCTCTTGCGCTCACCGGAATCAAGCCGTGCACGAAAGATGGAAACTTTGATCGGAACAGAAAGAGTTCGCGCGACCGCTCTAGTATCAACAGTCCCCAGTGGTCACTTTTGGAATTAATATGACGTATTTACTCAAACTTTTTTGTAACATCAAAAACTCTAAAGTTATATTTGCGTGATATATTTATCCCAAAATTTATGATAAATAGGTTATACGAGAACAAATTTGGGGTTTTTATCTCATAAAAAATAATTTATGATAAATTTATCACAAAAAAATTCAGGATAGATTTGTCACACGAGTATAAATTTGGGGCTTTTTGTGTCATTAAAAGATAATTTGGGTATATGTGTTGTAGTGGACATAATTTAGAGGTTTTTGTGACATTTTCCTGTTTCTTTATTCTGTTTTTTCACTCGGATCCTCCGAATTCATTTCCTAGGAAGAGCGGAAAAAGAACCGGAAAATGAAAATCCAGACGACGTGGAGATCCCTGATTGGGCAGAAGATCTGGAGAAAAAAGGGCAAAATAATAAAAACCCCGCCCCCAACTTCCGAAGAGTTCCCCCCGTCTATATAAAGGTGCACGGCAAAGATGGATTACCCACCCCAGGGAGCTAACAGAGAGCACTTCTCTGCCCCCGCCCCAATCTTTTTCCGAAATCCCCAAATTTCAAAACCCTAATTCGATTTCACCCTCCTCCCCCGCGCCTCTCCCTTTGTATTTTTCATTTTTCTTTTGATTTTTCCTTTCCTCCTCTACTCGAGCGCGAGCGAGCGGCGGAAATCGGGAGTCTCTCCGACGGGCGTCCCGAATTGAGGAACGGCGGCGGCGGGCGGCGGCATGGCGACGGAGAGCGGGCCCTCCGCGAGATCGAATTCGACGGCGGACTCGTACATAGGGAGCTTGATTAGCTTGACGTCCAAGAGCGAGATCAGATACGAGGGCGTCCTCTACAACATCAACACCGACGAGTCCAGTATCGGCCTCCGAAACGGTATTTCCAGCCCCCCTTCGTCTCCCTCTCTCTCTCTCTCTCTTTCGATTCCCCGTCGGTTTCGTTCTCCCTCGCTTGCAACGGTCGCGCTGGTGGTCCTGAGTCGGCGATCTGGGATTTTGGTCGGAGTTGGATTTGAGATGATGAGACGGAGGAGCTCTTTTCTTTGTCTCGTAGTCAGTGTCGAGAAGGAGCCGGATGTCGTCCTCATTTATCGATTTTAGGCCGTCATTGATGATTCGCGTGCTAGTGTGTTTTGGTTGAAGAATCGTTACTGAGTTGACTTATGCGTTAGAAGGAAATAGAGAATGTTCGCTAAGTGAAGAGCTGTGAGAATGACGTCTGCGCGATTGCGCTGTTTGTTCGAGCTCGCTTTTGAATCTGCATGGTTGTGCGCCGTCTTTCCGAGGTTGCTTTTCACGTTGGATGGGCGGGAGTTTTGGGAGTAGGAATGTTTTTCTGGTATGAAAAGAAGCCGATAGTACGGTGCAATGTCCGTTTGGATTTTGCTATATCTTATTCGATGTGGAAGACGACAGGGTTATATTCTTGGCCCAAATCATGGCAGTAGCTTGAGTTGCTTGCAGATGCATTGCGCATGCCCTACGTAATCGTATGGAATTGTGGTATCGAGGCATGTTGTATGAGTCGCTAATAGTGGTTCCATTCCTGATGGATGCAGTAGATGATGCGTGACATTATTATTATTATTATTATTATTTTTTTTTTTTTTTGGTATGTGTATGTTTGTTTGCAGTTGCAGTAGCTGAATTTACTGAAAGTGGCCAACACTCTGATATTGAGGATTTAAATATTAGGATGTCTATACTATGTGTTTGTCCCTGTAACGATTTGCATCTATCACCTTGTAGTGATTAATGGTTTTTGTTCCTGATAAATGCTGTTTCTCAAATTTGCATGGACAATTATTTATTAATGTTAAGTTGTTCATTTCCCTTTTTGCAGTACGATCATTTGGAACGGAAGGACGGAAAAAAGATGGACCACAAGTCCCACCAAGTGACAAAGTTTATGAATACATATTGTTCCGAGGAAGTGACATCAAGGTATGTTATACATCCGTGAACACATATGTTCACCATGATGAATAATAGAATGAGGTGCTTGTTTTAATATCTTCAAGAAAATTCCAAAATCGAAACACATAAAGGTTTGTAACTTGGGGCATTCTACAGTTGTTCTCTTCATCTGCATCAGCCAGGTTATAGTGACAAACTCACATTGCATAATTTATCTGTTCTGGTTGCATCAGCCTTATGATGTGGCTTGCATTGAACAAAGCCTGTGTTGTGTTTCATCCTTACTTTTTTCTTTCCATTGGAAGCTAGAATTGGGAGTAGAATATCATGCCATCTCCTGTACTAACAACCAAAAAAAAAAATGGTTACAGAATCTTTTTCTCGTGGCTTGGCTTAAACTATTTTTCAATTCTGTTTGTCCTTCTTTTTTATTTCATTTGGACGCTGGAGTTGGAAGTGGAATATGAAGCCAGCTCACTTGTTTAACAATGATTGACATAGCTATAGATTCCTTTTCATGTAGTGGTCTAACCCGTTTTGTTTTTTTTTATTTGGCCCTTCCTTCAGTAGTGATATGCACTGGTAATGTAGCTGATTTTTCGTTTGTCTTGTTCTCTCATCAGATAAGTTCTCTGTGCTTCTCTTTTTGCAGGATTTGCAGGTTAAATCCTCTCCACCTGTTCAGCCTGCACCTGTACCCCCTATCAATAATGACCCAGCAATCATACAGGTACTTGGATGGATAACAGTTTTACTCTAAAATTAAGTAAATGGAATCTCATTGCTGTGTTTCAACAATTTTGGCAGTCTCATTACCCTCGTCCAGTTTCAACATCCACAAGTTTGCCTCCCGCTGCTAGTGGACCCTTAGCCGATATTGGCTCCAACACCGCACAGATGGCACTACCTGCTACGAACTTTCAAGGGGGCCTTCCTTTATATCAACCACCTGGAGGGAATATGGGATCATGGGGAGCTTCCCCAGCCCCAGGTGCAAATAATAGTGGGATTATGCCTATGTATTGGCAAGGATATTATCCTCCCAATGGGCTTCCTCATATTAATCAGCAGCCTCTGCTTCGGCCGCCACCGGGGCTGTCTATGCCTCCTTCTCTGCAGCAGCCAATGCAGTATCCTGGCTTTAATACTTCTTTCCCCACCGGAGCTTCGAACTTGCCAGGTCCACACTTGCCTGAGGTTCCATCTCCTTTGCTTCCTGTCAGCAGCAGTTCACTCGGCATGACTTCCATTTCCTCATCTGCTACTCTTCCATCAACTCTCTCTACTGTTTCATCAACTACAACATCTTCAGATTCCCTATCGAGTGTCATGTTCAATAAGCCTCCGATCTCTGCCCTTCCTTCAGTCAGTTTGAGTGCTAGTTTGCCATCACTCCCTCCTCTGATGACTACTCCGGAGATTTGCAACATGATTCCCCCTATATCTAACAAGCTCAATGTATTCGTTGGTCCAACCTTGCAGTATCAAAGTAGTGCTCAATCCACTTCCTCCATTTTGGGTTCATCTAATGCTGTTAATCCAGAGGCTTCTGTACAGATGCCAACATCAACAACAATCCCTTCATTGATAACGCCTGGTCAGATTTTGCAGTCTGGATCCACTAGCACCCCTTCTTCTCAACCTTCACAAATTGCTCACAAGGATGTGGAGGTGGTTCAAGTCTCACCATCATCACCAAAGCTATTGGCATCACCAAAGCCATTGACACCTGTTGCATCGGAAGCTCAACCTCCTATATTGCCTTTGCCTCCACCTGCACGTGGTGGTTATAAGGTTGTATTCTCTATATGCATATTTTAAATTTGCACACACATGGCAGCACATGTCTGAAAGCATAATCTTCTTGTTTACTGATGTACTTGTATTTTGTTCATCTGCGCATAGTTTCATTTTGATCCTAAAATTCTGCATCTACTTAGTGGTCTCTGGAAAATTATGCTGAGTATATGAGGTACATTGATATAAATCTATTCATTTGAATTACTACTGCCCTGAAGCTGGCCATGTGCTTGTTGTGCTCTGTGTTCTTATCACTGGTTGTCTTATAAATAGCATGAATATTCTATTCATGTGAATTGCTACGGGCCTCAAGCCTGTAATTAAAATTCTTTTTTGTGATTAAAATGCTTTCGATTTTCATTTCCCACTTTTTGTGTGGTTGAAAGTTTGGTCTGGTGCACTCTGGTAATTTGTAAGGCAGTGTACTTGTATAGTTTCTGGCTCACTGAAACTGCTTAATAATCTGAGCTGGGTGTTTTGACACGCATTTTCTCTCTTCACCAGCAGAATGGAGTTCCATTTCAGAATCGTTATGGACAAAGAGGTCGTGAAAGGGGGAGAGGAGCTCGGGTAATTTTTCTGTGTTTCATTTGTCAAATGGTTTCCTTGCTTCTTTCAGAACTCGTAATGATTGTATAATGGAACTATTTATATACTCATTTAGGGTCTCTTGATAGGTGCTTCTATCGGTATCTGTGTCATTATTTCTTCAAATGCTCTGGCAGCAGTTTTATGGAACTTGAGCCTCTTAAGATTACTTGGGTTCTGACAATTGGAAGAAGACAAAACTTGCCAGCCTTATGTATTTGTTTAAAACAAAAGTGTTTTAACTGCTATTTGTACCTCCATCTCTTTATGGATTGAGCATTGGTTTTCAATAGTGGATTTAACATTTTAAGTTCATTCCTACACATTTTTTCCATTTTAAGATTGAGTATTTTTATGAGTGATTTGTCCTTCTAGTGGAAGGACTGAAAGCCAAAATTAGTTTTTGACATGAGCGATAATTAACGTAGTAAGATGCTCATATTTGTGCTTTTACTTCTGTGCATGATGGTGATATCTTCTGTCCTGGTTTAATAGAGTGGCAATATTTTCTGTGCAACTGCTAGCTGTAGGTTTTCCAAATCCAAAGATAACCTGGTGTTTGACAATGTAAACATTAACTGAATGTTGTGCAGGGTTCACGTCCAGTCACTAGATTTACTGAGGATTTTGATTTCACGGCAATGAATGAAAAATTCAACAAGGATGAAGTATGGGGTCACCTTGGTAAGAGTAAAGGTCACTCCAAGGACAAAGATATCGAGGGCGATGTAAGTGACGAGGATAATTATTATGATGAAGAGGATAGTGAGCTACCAAATATGGAGGCCAAGGTATGATTGCTAGTGTTTGTGATTCCTTTATCTCCTGAATATTTGTTGGAAGAGGCCTGCTACTTCTTCCTGTATTTCACTATGCTTTTCTGCTGGGCAGCCTGTCTACAACAAGGACGATTTCTTTGATTCACTCTCCTGCAATGCTCTTGATCATGGATCAAACAGTGGAAGGCCAAAGTTTTCTGAGCAAATGAAGATAGACACGGAGGTATTATTCATGTTGAATTTTATCATTTGGCCTTGTGAAGTAATTTACGTGTGTGTATCTTTTTGGTCTTCAGACTTTCGGTGAATTCTCAAGGCATAGGGGTGGTCGAGGTGGCCGTGGTCTTGGTCGTGGTGGTCGTTCTCGGGGCTACTATGGGAGGGGTTATAACTATACCGGAAGAGGCCGAGGAAGAGCGGTTTATGGCCGTGCTTCATAGAGGTTATTGTGGCCTATGTGCTTCTCAGGATTAGAGGCTTAATAACTTTGCTGGAACTGGAACGTAGCTTAGCTCTATGCTCCTGATCTTTGTGTTTTGGTTTTTTCTGGAGTCTAATCAGTCTTTTATAATGTTGAGCCGTTTGAGGGCCGCCAGTTCTGGTAAGAATTGGTTGCACCAATATTGGAAGCAGAATTTTCAGTTCTATGAAATATCGGAGGGTGATCTTGTTGAAACCTGCTGTCTTTTACTCTTTTCAAATTGCAAGAGGAGATAACTGAAGTAAATCTTTGTTTGCCCGCCCCAGGAGGGATCTTCCTTCTGCTATGGTAACGAGTCTATGGCTTAAGGCCAAGGTGCGACGAGCACGAAATAGATTTTATCCTAAAACGTTTGGGATAGAAGGAGAAGCAATTGGATGGGCATATGAGCTTGTCAATGTGTTGTCACTTTGCCGAAGCATGTATTTTTATGCTTCACGGGCTTCTCTTAAACAACATTTTCATGGTCCCTGCATTTGGTATTTGTCGCAAGCAATTATGGTACTCCTATTCGACCAAGAACTGGGCTAGAAATGGTACTGAAGAGTCGTTCCTCCCTCATCTTCTCCCTACTTAAAGCAATTCTTGCACTTTCTTTCCTTGAAAAAAAGGAAGAAGAAGCCGGGAGCACGTTAGACAATTTAACAAGCAAAAACAGACGTATCCCCGTTGAATTATTGAGGCTTTTGATAATAAGAAATTTCCCACATGACTCCACACGTCCCTCGGTCTTGTCATTACTCGATGCCACAATGCAACGGCCCATGGTGTCAAGAGCCATTTGTCGCGACTCACCTCCGCCTACCTAATGAAGAAAGCCCCATCGGGAATGGTTCTCTTATCTTATAGTCGATTCAAGCGAGGGGCATGTGGGTACATTAATGCTGCAATTAGCAGTAATCCGAAACAGTACGAAATCGACAAGTAGGATATATATATATTATCTTGACAGACTCCTCTTTCCGAAATAAAACAATTTGCCAAAACTGGGATAAAAGGAAAAGGACTGCCTTTGCTACGATCTCAGTCGTGAGCCCCGGCGTATCTTGCAGACTCCCCTCAGGTGTCGGTGGTTGGTGACTGACTGAGCGAGTGTGAGCTCCATTGCTGAGCTCGAAGGAGGCCTTAAAAGAACACATGGGGAATTCTCCTCCTCCTCCTTCTTCGCTGTTCCTTGTCCTCCTGTTTGCAAGAATCTGCGGCGTGGCAGTGGCAATGCTTGTGCTCTCTTGGGCTCTCGTCTTCAAATCTAGCTTCCTCCCTCGCTCCTCCTCTCAAGAAGACCTCATTTATTCTGTATTCCCTGTCTCTGTCACTCTCTCTCTCTCTCTCTCTCTCTCTCTCTCTCTCAGTGCATGCTTTTGGTTGTGAATAGGAGCAAGTGGGTGTTTCTCTTTTTTTTCAAACAGGTTCTTCACCCACTGTTGATGGTCATCGGCTTCATTCTCATTAGTGGAGAAGGTACCCAAGATACAGACATTTTTGCTGGTGAATTTGAAACCGGAAAGAAGCCTTCCCATTTTGCAAATCTGCTCTCTCTGAATTTCTTTCTCTTCTCTTTGTTGTTCTCCCCCCTTAAATGTGGGTCTTCTCTGTTTCAGCGATCTTGGTCCACAGATGGTTGCCTGGTTCAAGGAACGTGAAGAAATCGGTGCATCTGTGGCTTCAAGGAGTGGCTCTGGGAAGTGGGGTTTTCGGCATTTGGACAAAGTTCCACGGGCAAGACGGGGTTCTGGGTAATTTCTACAGCTTGCATTCTTGGATGGGCTTGATCTGCGTCTCCTTGTTTGGAGTTCAGGTTTTTCACTTCCCCCTTCAATTTTATTTTTCTTTTTTTCATCGCAATGTCACGTTTTCTCTCACCAAAACATTTCTCGATTTTTTTTTTTATTTTTTTATTTGCTACCAACTTTACCAGTCGATAAGTAGTCATAAAGGGTGCTGAAAACGGTGTATTTGCGTCTAGAATCTGCTCTAAACCCTCTGCATTTCTTGCTGGGTGTATCTTGGCCACTTACAATTTGATTCTCAGCTGATGAGTGATTCGTGATATGTCAGCCAAGAAGAAACGGATTTTTCCAGCAAGAAAAAGAGGGCTGACTAGTGATAACCAGCTTGCTTGTGGTATTTGTTTTCATTTAGATTTTGTTCTCATCCCCTTTTTGAATAATCAAAAGCATCTTTATCAGTACTTTAATGGCTTGGTCACAAGTGTCTGCTTCTTTGGAATGATGAAAGAAACAGATTTTTGGTGGAGGATATAAGTAGTTAAATCGAGATCATCGCATCGACCGAGTTTAGAGTAATCAGAATGTATTATTTTAAAAATTATAGTGGCTTGTTCGGCTAAAAAATGTGTATGGGGGTATATGATGTCGTTATAAAAGACAATACTCTGGGAATATAGTAATAGCATTATTGTGCCCTCCTTTTGGAAATTGATTATGACATTGATAAAATATCTCATAACTTTTCTAGGCATCCAAGGTACACGTAGCTCTCAACACCATTTGTTTGTGAACTGTAGAAAAAGGCTATTCCTGTCTCATAACTAGCATCCATTTTGGGCCTCATTAGTAAGTATGAAGCTGGGTTTACCGTTGACGATATTCAAGTATGATGGGCCTAACCATGACCAACCCAATGCTTTTCTGTCCGCTTCATGGCGCTACTTCTCTTAACTACTAAACCTGATCTCATCGGTTATCGAATAGGGAAAACACTACATAAAATGGTCATCAGACTTCCTTTTCATTTGGCATCAAGCTCAGATTCTCTCATTAGCATGTAGAGAAAGCCATTGTATTGCCATTTGCGGTTGTTTTGATTTCCTTAGTTTTCAGTTTTATCCCAATGAATTCCCGCATATGCCTCGATGAAAATGCTGGTGAAGTGCAAAACTTTTGCCTTCCCAGCAGCACTCAGGCATTGCAGAAATCTAAATTCCTGAACTACCTTTATAATGTCCAATTGGGCATGCATCTAGATCTGGTAAACTTCACAGTGAACTTCTTCACCCAGTGACGCAACAAGATCTTGTTGGTAAAATGAGCAAAGCCAACTGCTTACCTTTAGGTTGGTGCATGGATGCTTCCACTCGCATATGACCACGTTATGTTGTCGACAACTCTTAGTTTCTTGTCAGCATTCAAGGCACTGGGTGATCTTCTTATGCATGTCAAAAGTTTTCCCAGGTCTTAACTGAGCAATTGACATTCCGTTTCTTCCTGTTCATGTTTCAGTGGTTGATGGGTTTCCTGAGCTTCTGGCACAGAGGAGAGGCACGGTTGATAAGAATGAAGGTGTTGCCATGGCACGTCTTCCTCGGACTCTACACCTACGGCTTGGCCGTGGCCACAGCAGAGACCGGGCTTCTAGAGAAGTTGACTTTCCTACAGACGAGGAGAAACGTAGACAAGCACGGCTCGGAGTCCATGGTCGTGAACAGCCTCGGTCTGGGATTGGCCCTGCTCAGCGGGATGGTCATATTGGCCGCAGTCTCTCCAAAGTACAAATCTCTTCAAACAAAGCTCATGTACTCACGCTCTGAACCCAAGAACTTGACTTCCTAAGTTTGGTGGCGATGTGGGTGGGAGGTCAATGTAAATAGTTTGACTGTTCCATTGCAATCTGGTTTCTTCATACCTCAGTCACCGCAGCTCTGGTTCTGCTTGTCGTTGACATGGATTGCTTCTGCCAATGTTGACATCTGTGGAGTGCATTTTTCACACTTCAAATTCCACCATTGATTCAAACCCACAAAGCAAGATGATGATCAAGGAAACATCATTCGAAAAATCCTTAAATTGCCTTGTCCAAACTTCTAGGACTCTTGGTTCACCTGGATCTCGTGTTGAGTCTCTTGGATGAAGCTTTTATTAATGAACACAAGTGCTTCCATGTCCTTGCTGTACCTGTATTTATAATGTGCAGAGCCAAATAAACTGAGGGAATGAGAAAAGTGGGGTTTAATTTAACTCGCCAGTGCACATCCACTATTCTTATTCAAACCCTCAGAACTTCAGACTCAACTAACTAGACCCCGTCAAACGATAACAGTTTTGGTGAGGCAATTAGATCAAGGAGCAGTAGGGAAATAATTGAACGGGAAATGAGCTTTTCTGGAACAATTTAAATTCAAAATCGATTGGGAAACATGTTGAAACTTGTGATTGGCTTATTTTGTCGTGTTTTTCATATAATCAACATATTTAATCTTTTTTGTAGATGAGCATGACGTGTCTTTTTATTTTTATCGAAATGTGCTTTTAAAGGTGTTCAAATTGTTATTTCCAATTTCTTCAAATGATTATGATTTCGTACATGCATTGCTCACGAAATTTTTTTTTTACATTATTCCCTCGTAAATATTTTCAAACTATTTTCCGAATGGGAAATATGATATTACCCGCCGTCATTTTTTTTCTTTATTACTGGCGAAACCCGTTTATAATTTATCATTTGGATCTTTTTTTCATTTTTAGGTCAAAATCATTTTTATCTATTAGGGAGCAGTTCTTTTTGTCCGAAAATGAGCACGCACAAAGTAGCTCAGGAGGAAAATAAAACCCCCCCAAAAAAGAAAAATCTGGAAAATGTCCCATTTTGACGTCTCGTTGAGAATGTCACCGAATTCCTGCGATCTTCCTCTCCAATGTCCGATCACGCTCGTTCGCTCCATACCCGGTTCAGATAACCCCTAAAAATCTCTCCTTTCTTGTCTGCTTCTTCTTCTTCTTCGCGAAAAATGACGTTTTCAGCTGCATCTGCATCGGTCGCTCCTCCCGACCACTTCTTGTCGTCCCCCGGCGCTCGCCCCCTCTCGCTCCGCCGCCGCTTCCCTATCGTCGTCAGACTCGGCAATCTCCGTTGGAGGCCGCTCCGTCTCTCGGCGTCGCTCGCCGAGAGGAGCCTCGACCCCTCGTGGGCCGACGAGGATTGCGCGACCTCCGATTCCGATTTCAATGGCTGGGCCGTGGTCGAATCTCGGCCCCACAGGGAAAGAAAGGGTATTTTCTGTCGTGGGTCTTCTCCTGCAAAGATTTTTTTTCCGTTTGAAGTTGCATGGTGATGATTTTTCTTTTTCCTTTTCCGGTTGTGCAGGATTGCCAACGTATGTTATCGGGGCAGTTGGGACTTCACTCGCTGTTTTACTCGCTGTAATCGCTCATTACGCACTGTCTAGAAATGGTAATTGGTGTTTTGTTCTTCGAGCTGCGTAGTTTTGTACTTCACTTGTGGCTGAGTTAGTTGGCGGAGAATTGATTGATGCGAGTGATGCGGGTTCTCTAGGTATAAGGGGATTTGGGGTTGATGCCAATGCATATATGGGGATGGTTTTTGAGCAACTTGTTAGGTTCATTATTTCGTTTGTTATTGTAGGGTATAGTTTTCGTTTCGTCCATCGGCTGCGATCTTGGAGAAGTCTGTTGAATCAGGCTGAAACTGAACCTGTTTCGAGTGAGGATTTGGACTCTGCTGTACCGGATGGAAAGAGCATTCTCTCCCAGGATAGCCCGGAGGGTGTGTCTGATTTGGTCAGCAACAATGTGGTTTCAGGTACTTTCACGTGTCAAATGGTTTCTGATTAGTGCTGTCCCCTATCAAGGCCTTTCTAAAGTTTGCGGTTTGTTAGATGGAGAGGATTGCCACGCATGTGTTGAGTTGTGTTTAGTCTGACGAGATTTGTGTGGAGGGATATTTGTTGGAGTCCTATTGGATCATTTGGATACTTTTGACTGGGCAAGTTCTTTTCCTTCAGACGGCTTAACATCAAGGGATAAGCAGCAGCAAGTTATAGTTCCAGTTGCTGTAGATTCTACTCAGCAGGAAGCTGTGATGGTTCTGGAAAGACTGAAGGTTCGTTTCTAGAAGCAAAAGAAAATGACATGTCTAGGAAGTCTCGCCTTTAACTTATAGAAAGGTCTCATCTTTATTTCGATTATACTCTTGCATAACGCTCTGGATCCTATTTCCATGTTAAGTATTGTCAGTATTTTGCTGTTTCTGTCTCGGTTTCCTGACGTGACATTCCCGTCTAAGTTTGATGAGGCAAGCTTGGTCAATTTTTGGTTCTTGAGCTAGAATATTGTTTGTCTTGTGAGGAATGGAAAATTGTTAAGAAAGTGTTGGAATTCATAACTGACAGAACTAGAGCTTTCAGTGGACTTTCTCTTTCCTTTTGAGTTGCTTATTTTTGCTGGCCATGGTCTTGAGTACCTTCCAATTCTTTTACTTGCCTTAATGTTAGGCATTGAGGGTGCCCTTTTTTGGGTTGGTAAATGCATTGAGGGTGTCTATTGTTACCTATGAAGGTTCATTTTATTCTGAGCATGATCATGAATGCCATTAAGGCGTGCAGATCATGGAGGAAGACATCAGGGCCAATGAATTATGCACTAGAAGGGAATACGCTAGATGGCTAGTTCGATTAAGTTCTTCATTGGAAAGGTATTGATTGAAGCTAGTTCCTTTGGATATTCTTGACTACCTGTACTTTATTTAGAATATTCAATTATCTAGCCTGCTAAACCATCAGTTGACTATAGGAACCCAAAACGTAGAATTGTTCCATCCTTGTCACTTTCCGGGTCTAAAGTTGCTGCCTTTGATGACGTGAGTGTTGAAGACCCGGACTTTGGCGCCATCCAAGGTGAGTTTGAACCGTTTATATTTTTTCGGTTGGCTATCTACTTAAAATTAAAAAAACCTGAGTCTTTGTTCGAATATTTATTTAAGCGCTAGCGGAGGCTGGTATCATTTCTAGCAAGCTCGTGGGGGAAAACTCCAGTTCTTTCTTTGCAGATAGGCACAGCATGTTATTCTATCCTGAGAGGTATATCAAGTCCATTATTTTGTTTTTTCTTTTTTCAATATTCCCTTCCAACTCTAAGGCATTAATCTTTTGGGCAGGTTCATCTCACGACAAGATATGATAAACTGGAGAGTGCAATTAGAATATGATTTTGTTCCGGGACTAGAAGAAGAGGTACTGTACATCATACACTGTTTGCAGATTACTTCATTTCTGGTTTACATTTGTTTCCATGATGTAGATGCTTCATTGGTGTTTTAAAGCACTTGAAGTGTAACTTGTTTACAGTCCAGATATCAAAGAAAAAAGTTGGCTTCATGGATATGAGGGAGATCAGTCCAAATATATCGGCAGAGTTTTTCATGGACTTGTTGGCTGGTGACAGGAGCATAATGAGAAAAGTTTTTGGTCTGTTTCTTAACCCTTATCCCGAGTCTTTCACTGCCTATACTGACGCATGTTCCCTAGTATGGCTAGCAAATTTGTGAGTCTAGTTCTGTGTTTTAGTTTCTGGACAGATCCCGTTGAAATCATATCTTCAAGGTCATGCTGCAGACATTTGTAACAGAAATAATGCTGGCTCCTTATTTTTCCTTGCGTTAATTTATTGGAGCTTTGTGCAATATTTTATCCTAAACCTATTGAACAGTATTTTAGTCTGTACAATTCATGTCTTAAGTGCAAGCAGCTTTTGAGAGTATCTTATGTGGATCTGATCATTCAGTGTTAAAAATCCACATTCTACAGGACAGAGCAAGCGATTTCAACCTAATAAACCTTCTACAAAAGCACAAGCTGCTGTTGCACTATCCAGTGGCCGGATGATGTCAGCAATTCAGATGGAACTAGCAAGACTGGAGGCAGAGAATTTTTCGAGGGAGGTTGTGATGGAAGAAATTAGGTTAGAGTTAATTGAAAAGGGTGACATACAGAGGTTTTGGGATGAGAGGCTGAAAGAAGAAGAAACCCATGGTGTGGAAGTTGAAAAGATTTATCTTGTGGCAATTGATGATTTAGAGCAAGAGAAGATAATTCAGGAGAAGAGCTTCCAAGAGCATTTGAAGGAGAAAGCAGCTTTGAATTGTCAGAAGCAACTGATTTGCAACCTTAGAGAAGAAGTTGATGAGATGTCAGACAGGCTTGCGTCAGAGAGAGCTATCTATGTTCGTGAACAATTTGAGGTGCAGGATACTATCAGCGATTTAGAGACCAAGTGTGAAAGGATGCTGGATACGAAATCTATTCTGGGAGCTGAGATAGAAGCTTTGCGGATTCTTAGGTAATGCACCTCTATGGATAATTTGAAAGCATGCATACTCAACACTGTTAATCCAGTTCCTATTAAAAAGCTCACATGCCAGTCTCATAAGGTTCTGGCTTGCGTGTAAGTAAGGTTTCTTAGTTATGGGGCATTTCATCCCAAGATTGGGCATGCCATGTTGACCTTTGATGTTTTAATTGCATCGAAACCAAACCTTCATGGTGGAAATAATTTCCAATACCATAATGACAGTTTGTCCTTTAAGCATGCGCTCATTCACTATCCTATCTCCATCTGCAGCAATCTGGCCATGGAATTTTTCATTTAGTTGTGCTTTAAATGTCCCACCAGTGTCTGCATCGTGGACATCTATTCAACAGCTGTCTCATGTCTAGGTGCAAGAAAGAGCCATAAAACATTCTTGAAATCGACATCAGTGCAAGCATCCACGTCTATGTTGACTTTTCTATACCTAATGCGCACATCAATTGGTTCATGCTGATATTATGCTTATTTTCTCTCTTTGTAATTATTGTCAATGTCTGGGAATATTGTCCTGATGACAGCATCGATGGTGATGGGAGAACTGAATTGTCTTCTACATTGCTATATGTTGTTCGTGTTCTATAGTCCTTTGCATGATGAAAGTGATTTGCACAGGTCTTGGGTAGAAGATGAAGCAAGGAAAAGCCAAGCCCGTGCTAAGGTGCTAGAGGAGCTTGGGAGAAGGTGGAGATGGGATGGCCAATCATGATAAAGTAGTGTACAGTGGGTGGCTACTTGAAATGCTTCTAGCTTTGCAGCTACAATTGCAAACTTCCGGTTGACCTTTCATGTATTACACATTCGGTCTAGCGCTAGATGCGGCTATAGGATATAATTTTTCTTTGTCTGGCAGGACAAAGAAGGTTGATTTTGTTCTATCTCTCTCTCTCTCTCTCTCCCCCCACAAATCCCCACCCGACACCGTATGTCCCTCTCCGAACTGTTTGAAAAGAAATCCTTTGAACAGTATCATCGACGCCAAGATTCAAGATTCTTTAGTCATTTTTCTTTTCGTATGCTGCAGCTTGGTGTGCAATTTTCTTATGTCTAAGCGCTTCTTTCATGATCTCAGTTATTTACACTTGTGTATGGTTCATTAATCAGTCGCAAGAGGAGAAAGGATGTCGTGTTGTAAAACTTTGTGGATGAAAAGCTAGAGATCTTGTTTTCACTGACTTGCTTCCAGGAACTAAGCCTGGAAGGCATGTCATTGAGGAGCATAGAAAGGGGAGCATAGAAAGCCAGTTATCTGATTTTGCACCTTTTTCTTAAGGTTGAAACCCTGACTTTACTTTTTAGTTAGCTTTTTCTTAGCCCTTCTCAAGCGAAGCTGAAGATTCAATTAATTCCATTTTATGAAGAAAATGCGGTGCTTTCGACTTAGTTGTGCGGCATATTTTTGGAGACCTTATCGGGTCCAAAATTTTGCAGTGCAAGTTAGGACTTTCACTTTCACATCTTTTTAAGTTGCCATTTTGACGATTCGGACAGAGGGGCACAACCAAGATTTGGAATGTTTTTTGAGGACCGAGTTCCATTATCTCATTTTTAAAAAGATTATTCAGAGGATTTCATTAAATACTGTCAGCTTTCCATCTATCCTCTAATGTAGATAAAGCGTAAGTGACATGCTGCATGCAGCGCTAATGAGTACTTTCTATACACCTTCGATGAACACTGACACAATAAAACGAATGTCAAGATAAAGAAGAAACTCAGTATCCTGTTTGGCAGTCCTGATGAAAGTCCGGTTTAACGAATGGAACATAAAGACCTCACAGCATGTGCCGTCAAAAATTTCAATCATCTTCCAAGAACGATCGCCACTAATGCTGTTAAAGTCTAATGAAAGAATGGTCAGTTTTAAACTCCGAAAGAAGACACCGAAAGAAGAGAAAAGTGGATTGCATCCCTATTGCATAGTGACGACGAGGCTTCGATCCACAAATTTGGCACCTCCTACCTTCCCTTGAATATTTGGAGGCAGACGAATGACGCGTCTTTGATCCCCGGCCTCCACCAGCAACTCCGATCCTCCCCTATACTGCATTTTTCAAGTTGTTGACATTGCATATTAGCTTACTGGTGAGGGACAAAAGTTTATGCTCGTGACCTAACATCATTGACTGTCAACGGAATTTTACTAACTTACAAGGCAAATCAAGAATCTCTCCGCCACTTATGCATGCTTCTATACTTAGGATCTTTCTATTACCATGATGCAATCTAGTTCTCCGCCTCGATTATTCTTAAATGCCACCTCAACTAGGAAGCATCTTTAAACACATATTTCACTTCGTCCCACCCAAAGGTAGAGACTTCCCATAGCATAAGCATCTTGACTTCTAGTAGTCTCCTTCAACAGTTCTCAAGTAGAATTGCCACTAAAAAAACTCTACCAACACTGTAGATCTTAGCAAAACCTATGTCTATGCAAACAAAACAATCGTAGGAAGAGATATACAGAAGCTGAGCTTACTTGGTAAAGCTTGATCTCAGATTTATCGAACCCAGGCAACAGTAGAGTCACTGACTTCTTTGCCGCATCAAACTTGACTGATGGCATCGAAATGCTGCTTGCGGGCAATGAAAGAAGCTCTCGTGCTTTATTACTTGAAGAGTTCGACATTATTGCATCCCAATCTGCTGGGGAAGCAAATGAAAGGTGCGGAATGAAAGCAGATGAAATTGGTGCAAAGGTCTCTTTAATTCTTTCCATCAACCCTCCAGCTTCATTGGGAGAAGCAACACCAAAAGCACCAGATACAAGAGCACCGGCTTGGATTGTGCTACCCCAATAACGCAATGCAGAGTCCACAGAAGCTGGACTTTGGGGGTCCACCACAAGAAAGCATCTAAATTTACGCGGGTCAGAGAAGGCAGAAGTTCCTCTCTGCATTACTTGTAATCAATATCTTCATGATTGTAAAAAAATCATGGGGCATGCTGACCACAAGAGAATATATTAGTTATTTAGTACCTCTAACATTTTGTCCAATGCGTCCCATATTCTTGCACTTGTGTTAACATTAAGAGTGGATTTGCTCCCAGTTAAACTCATGGCTTCATCTATCAGGCTTAAGACTGAAGGACCCGCCAATCTTCCCAGATCAGTCTTCTCGGCTATGCTTCGCAAGTATTTTAAGTACAACCTATGTAGCCAAGTAACTGCATTTAGAGAGAGAGAGAGACAGAGAGAGAGACAGAGAGAGAGAGAGAGAGAGCAAAGTTCTTCTGACCTCGCTTTACTGGGTGCGCCAATCATCCTTAGGGTTTCCTCTGTGCTGATACCATCGTAGACTATCATGTCAAATGTTTCTCTTCGTTTTCCTTGAGATTCATTCCACAAGAACCTGACATATCTTTCGAGTTCAAATACTGAAAAAATGGAGTCCATCCCAGGAAGCACCCCAAGCTCTTCTCCCACCACCTACTACATTTAGGAGAAGATGGCATAAAAATGTGTTCAAAAAGAGAGATCCAAACTTTTTCTTTTCTGTGATGCAACCAGAAGACGGATCACGTACCTACCCCTTCAAGAACTCCATTTGTCATATTAAGGCGGGAATCCGCTTCCTGAAGCCGCTCGAGAGGTTCAAGAAGCATCTGTCAACTCATCAAAGATATTTCAGTCTCAGATACACAAATAAGCTGCTATCCACATATAAGCATAAAGAGGCCAAAAGACATACTTTCGTGGTCTCCAATCGAACAGCCGAGAGGTTGTCCTTGCATTTAATAGGAGAAGTTCCAATCTTACAATTCAAGAGATACTCAGCAGTAGTGTCTGATGAATGCATCACCAAGCATGTCTTAAGCCCCGCCATCGCATAGTGCTGATCATGAGCTTCGATATCAAGGCATGAGTATAATGACAAAGACCACAGCTAACCAAGCTTTGCAAAATAAAACCCCCTCCCCCTGTCACAAGGTGGGTGGAGGAAGGAGAACGGTATACTAATAGCGATCAAGCAACAGACATTTTCACACTTTGACATCATCATACGACTGCCCGGAGCTCAACAAGAGCCTAAAAGATAAGGAAAGCCATCAACCTGAATTAACAAGAACTGACTCTTCCAGCAAGTACGCAAAAATGAAATCCTTCATTTGGTCCAATTCAATTTTGCTATCGAAATCTGGCGATAAGGGAACAATCAGGACAATCACGACCTTGCATTGGGGCACTTATCTCTTTCAAGAGCACAACCTCAGATCAAGAAGCTCGGAAACAAATAAACAGACCAAGTCGATCTAAACTCAACGTCACCAATTACATTCAAAACAAAACCAAAGACTATACTGGGATCAAGAACCGAACAAAGACCGGAAAAGAATAGTACCCATGTTTACCTGAGCAGCGAAAACAGCCGAGGTGGTCTTTCCAGACCCACCTTTGCCCAGAAAGGTGACCAGTTTAGTAGATCGCGCCTTGTCCCTGTCATCGGAAGAGGACACGGCCCTGACCAAACCTCGACCTCGTCTGCTGCCGCGAGCTCTGCGTGTGGCGTTCGGCGTCGAGAAAGTAAAAGGGCAGGCAGGATCTGCAGTCAGGAGGGAGGAGGACGAGAAAGACAGCGTCATCGTTGAGCTCTGCTTTTGCCGAAAAGTCTCGACCTTTTCCGCTAGACGGTGGCCGGGGGATCAGCATAGAGGATTGGAGAGCAATCTTGTTTTGTCGTGGCGCAAAGTTATTTAGTACAGCGTATTTGGTAATGGTTGTGTTCTTGAGAATAATTTTAATCAAAAATGATTTATTTTTGTCTCTCTTTTGGAGAATAATTTCATATGTTTGATATCGGTACAAAAATTTATATTCCCGAAATAAAATGCGTTTAATAAAATTTTTATAATTTTTTAATTTTTTTAAATTTTAAAATATTTTTATTATATTTTTCCTTTTTTTTTTTTGGTCTTTTCTCTCATTCTTCCTCCTTTGTGGCCGGTCGTCGACCACGGTGACAGCCAACAACTTGCTGGGCAAGTTTGTTGAGCTTCCCAGAGGCTCACCAAGTCAAGGTGAGAGCTAGCAAACTCGTTGAAGGTTTACCTGGCCACCGCGAGGCGGCACGAGATCGACCTCGCCCTGGCCTGGCGAGGCTGAGCGTCGTGCTAATCGGCCAGGCTCGGCCTTGCCAGATTTGCGCGAGCTTGAGCTCGCCCAGCTAAGGCGAGGTCAGTGAGGCTCTGGCCAACGAACCTTGCCATGGCTCAGTGTCACTAGGGGCCCGCGACACCTTGGTGAGGTTGCCGGCCAAAAGGAAGAAGAAGGAAAGGAAAGGAAAGGGAAGAAGAGGAAAAAAAAAAAAAAAAGAAGAGAAAAAGAAGAGAGAAAAAAAGTCGTTCCCGAAAATAAGAAGTTACTTTTTCCTACTTTTTGTTTTTGTTTCAAATCTATTTTTGAGAATATAAATTTTACCAAACATATTTCTATTCTTTTTCCGTTCCCAGGAATAAAAGAACATAAATAGTTGTTCTTCGAATAGAAATTATTTTTACCAAACAGGACCTTAATCGAAAAACAAAATGAGATAACTCATTCTAAAATTTATCACAAAAATATTATTGAATCATAAATTTGTAAAAAGTATAATCAACTTATAAAATTTATCAAATAACTACAATCCATGTCCAAAAGATAACACCGTCAATTTATTTAATGAAAAATGCTAATGTGACATTTTAAAATTAATTTCTTTCTCTTAGTTGGCATTTTTTATTATTTTCTTTTTTTAATCTTATTTAAACCAAATTTAAAACTACAAAAAATTAACATTTTTTAAAAAAAAACAAAATTGAGAGAGAGAGAGAGAGAGAGAGAGAGAGAGAGAAGCAAGGCAAGGCAGCCACACCGATATGCAAGACCGCCACTACAACCCATTGCCGGAGGGGTCGCCTAGGCGAGGGTGGCTAACCCTCGCCAACTCCGGCAAGGCCTTGCTAGCCTCAAGCGAGGGCAAGCAATCCTCATTGATTCAAGTACAGGCCCGGATCTAGGTACCCACGTGATCTAGGCAACACCGAATGTCGCTTGGAGCAGGCAAGGGTTGGCCACTCTCACCCAAGGCTTGCGGAGGTCACCAACCCCTCCGGAGATGGGTGACACCAACGGTGGCGCCTACCGATGTGGCTTGCCCCGCCCCCCTCTCTCTCTCTCACAATTTTGTTTTTAATAAAATTGTAGCTTTTTTTAGTTTTTTAATTTAATTTAAATAGGATATTAAAAAGAAACGATAAAAAATGTCAACTAGAAGAGATAAATTAATTTAAAATTGCCATGCCAGCCTTTTCCATTAAATAAATTAATAGTGTCAACTTTAAGATTTGATTACACATATTTGACAACTTTTAGGACTTGATTGTACTTTAGGGCTCAATTATATTTTTATGAGAAGTTTTAAAACTTTTAGTGAACTTATCAAAAAAAAGTTAACATTCATGCTTGCTTTTTTTTTAGGCCAATATTGTAATTTCACATAATCAATTGTAGGGCAAATAACACAAACGGGGTGAAGAACACTCAAGTGCCACAACTTAAGACGGGGGATAAATAAGTGCTAAAACTTTCAAAAGATACACTTAAATGCTAAAATTGGAGAAAAAAAGGATTATTTAAGTGCTAATGGTAAGAATTTCCGGCCAAACAGCTAACATTATTTTTTTCAATGAGAATTTTAAATGATGTAGAACTTTTATTGATTTTTATTCAATTTTTTTCCGCGTGGCATTTTTTTTATCAACTTCTATTTTCCACTAGGCATTTTTATTCATTTTTTAAAATTAGATTAAAAAATAAAAAAAGAAAGGCCAAAATTTACATAAAAAGAAATTAAAAAAAAAAAAAAAAAAGAAAATGACAAGCTTGCGAGTAGACACTTTCATCGCCACCCATCGCTAGAGGGGCCGACAACCGTCACCAAGCATGGTTAAGGGTGGTCGGTCTTGCCTAGCCAAGGCGAGGCCTCGCCGACCCTAGGCAAAGGTGAACCCTCGCTAGGCTAATGCTCGGATGCCCAAATCTGAGCAATGCCCCATCACCTAGCCAGGGCAAGGCCTTGTCTTTGCCCCTTCGCCCAAATTTGGGCAAGCCTCATTGACCTTAGGCGAGGGTTGCTAACCTTCGTGAGGGCTGGTGTCGCCCAAATCTAGGTGTCCTTGCTTGAGCCTTGTGAGGGTCATCGACCTTTGCTTAGGGTTGGGCGAGGCTGGCCACCCTAGCTTAGGGTTGACAACGGTCATCGACCCCTTTGGCAATGGGCGATAGTGTTCTTTTGCCAAACAAATGTGTCTTTCTAGTGATGGGGCAACGACGGTGGGGGGAACATGGAGGATGACTTTGTTTTAGGCAAGGATTGCTAAATGGACATTTCGATGAATCACGCAAATCGATTTTATTAATAAAATAATGCCACGTCAGATTTCTAACAATTTCAACAAATCTTGTTAGAGTTGGCACTTAAATATCCATTTTTTTTTTATTTTTAAAAAGTGGCACTTACGTGTATATTTAGGAAGTTTTGGCAATCATGTATCCTTTATGCCAAGTCGTGAAACTTTGGATGTTCTGCTTCTAATGCAAATGATACCTAAACTTTAAATTTGTTCAAAGCTATACATTGAATTTTAGCTCAATGTGTAATATCAGCCATGAACTCTTAAATTATTTAATGCGATCCCTAGACTTTTGGTACGTGTTCAATTTAATTTATGAACTATATGAAAATATTTGATGTTGTCATTCAATTAAATCAAGTTCAAGGACAACATTGAATATTTTCTTACAGTTTAAGGACTAAATTGAACATTTACAAAAAATTCATAGATTATATTAAACAAATTCAAAATTCAAAAACAACATTGCGTACTGAGTTAAAGTTCAGAGATCGCATTGAATGTTGAGTTAAAATTCAAGAACCATTTATATCATTATCTTTAAACTATAGAAAGGCGTTTCTAAAGAGTGGACGGTTTTTTTGGGGCCGTCCAATTTAGTTTTGATTTTGTGCTCTTTGGCACTTTGGAATTATAAATTAAAATATGCTCAAATATGTAATACATGCACTAATCAGAAAGTAATAATTAGAGGGGTTACCTCCGATTAAGGGAATGAGAAAAAAACAAGATCCTAAGCTAACTAGCCAGAGGTTCCTACCATGATGTCTGCATCAGCCTCAACTAAATCACATCTTCCTATTTCAATTCATGAGCAACAAAACCATGAACCGATGGAACACCAACCGCGAGTGCCGCTTGTTTTGCACCATCAAATGTCGGGACTTGAAAGGGACAAGGAATATTATGATGTGATTTAAACCACACGATAATGACGTGCGATGTAACAATTCAATTAGATCGATGTGAATAGATCCATAATTTAAGCATCATGTAGGATGGACAAGCATGTCATGCGAACAATGTGAATTTTCGATCAGTTACTTGAAAGGTATGTGCACGATGGTTCACTCAAAAAATGCAAGCTGTTAGATTGCGGTTCAAAATCCATTTTATCCCCATCACTCTCTCTCACATGAAGGCCGACGCAATGGAAAACGCCTTAGATAAGCAAACCTTAGGAAAAATTGTTTAAGAAGCCCCAAATCTATTGAATATCGGCTAATTCAATCATAAATTTTTCAGTTGTACCAATTTAGTGTTAAACATTTTGATAATTTACCAATTTAATTTTAACACTTTTAATTGTACTGATTTAGTCCTAAACCTTATGAGAATTTACTAATTTAGTCACAAACTTTTTATCGAATTATCAATGTAGTCTTTCAAGCTAATTTTGGTCGAATATCACGGACATGATTGTCCAATCAGTATTGCTCATTCTACATGAGCGGCCGTCGGCGACATAGATAATTTTTAAATTTTTATAATGAAAATTGAATTTTACATTTATTATTTATTTTATTTTATCTTTGGTTCAAAGAGCCGGTGAGGGCTTTAGGGCCCTTGCCCAAGGGCCTACTCCCTTGAACCAAAAATGAAAAGAAAGAAAAGGAAAAAAAAAAAACTAATAAAAATCGAAAAAATTGTGCACGATGCTGGCCATTTTACACCTTGTTATGTAAAATGGCCAGCATTGATTGGATTATCAAATTTTCAACAAGTTTAGGATTGAATTAATAGATCTTCAAAAGTTTAGAATTGAATTATCAATTTTTCAACAAGTTTAGGACTAAATTATTACAATTGAGATGTTTAGAACTGAATTTGATGCCGTATATTAGGTTTAGGAATATTTTAACAATTTTTCTGCAAACCTTGTGAGCGTTGTCGAAAAAGGGAGATCTACAACTGGGGAAAATCGGGGTTTGAGGAATCAAACTCAGGAACTCTAATTCCGATATCAACTCAAAGTAAGTCACCCGGCTGTTTACTCCAAAAGCTTGAACCGCTAGAATGCGTTGAGGGATATTCGAACACCGACTCACGGACGACAGCATTTGTTGATGAGAATCGAACATAATGTTCATGGCACACGATCAAACTGAACAAATAGAGTTATATAAAGTGTATTGGAAGCCATGCGAGTCCACATAATACAGAAAGCACGATGCAAAGTCAAGTAATGGATTTCCACATAATACAGAAAGCACGATGCAAAGTCAAGTAATGGATTTCATCATCTCGACTTTT
Source organism: Eucalyptus erythrocorys (assembly GCA_014182555.1). Classification (NCBI taxonomy): domain Eukaryota; kingdom Viridiplantae; phylum Streptophyta; class Magnoliopsida; order Myrtales; family Myrtaceae; genus Eucalyptus; species Eucalyptus erythrocorys. The sequence goes on along the minus strand of CM024603.1, from coordinate 33,408,467 downwards.
GATTATCCCCGCACGTATCAGAAAGTCACCGACCACTGCGTCCACCAAACTGCCCGCAAAGAGTCGGCAAACCCTACCCTAGCGAATTGGCAATGGCGACTTCCGATCATTCCTGTGCCGCGTCCCTTTCTTCTAGATGGTTTCGCCATCACTGGCCATCAATTTCCCAGGCGGATCTTGAAGGCAATTGCTCTGGATTTCTTCAGATTCTATGTGATGGAGAAAGAAAGGTGCCGTGGAAGCTTATTCCATTTCTCATGATTCATCGGCGCCCGATGCCCACCGACCACGGTATCGGCACAAGATTATATGCTGGGGACTTGAAATTTTGAACTAATGTAAGCCCCAAGGTTCGTGCATAAAGATATGAAATCGCAAAGTTCCCGTAGAAGACTTTTTGATTGTTGATCTCGGATTCACAAAGTTCGATCAAACTGATGACGTTTACAATTGAAAGAGGTGGAGGACCATGGTCCTTGTGTTTCGCCTTTCTAGCATATTTTAGCTTGGTAGATAAGAGAATATTTCTTGAAGCAGGTCAGATTCTATATTCAATAATTTAAACAGTTTTTCTATTTGTAAGGAATAAAAAAATAAAGGTAGTGATGATGACCCTAAATATACAATTTCTATATAGTCATGATTCAAGATGCATAGTGCAAAAATAAAGGTAGTGATGATGACCCTAAATATATGAATGAAGCAGGTTCAAGATCTACAACTAGGGGGACACAAGGGCCCAGAAATGATAGATATGATTCAGGGGTTAGAAGTAAGAAAAACATAGCAAGATGCTCAATTAATCAAATTTAAATTAGGTTTTGCTATTTCCCTCCCCTTTTCAATCTGTATGTACATTTCTGGCCAAAAAAAAATCTATATTTCCATTTGAGATAAGTTGTAAAGTATAAACGAGAGGAACGACTCGAATACGTATCATTTATTCAATTTCTGATTCGGGGTATGATACAAATTGAGAGGTTTTTACTAAAATGATCTTAGTTATATAGATTGAGCTTCTAAGTAATTAAGCTGAATGTCTAGCCAACCTAGGCCAAAGTCACAATTAATTAATAATTAACGTGATAGTTTATTCAGTCGCCGAATTTCGATGAATGAGTTTCTCGTTCTGACTTAAAAAGTAATTTGTTAACAATTTCGAATAAAAAGTGACGCTTGAGCACCTATTTAAAATAACTAGAAGTGGAGAATTCACAATTTCTAATATACCGATTCTTCTGTAAATTCACATTCAATAATCTGAATCTTCGATATACATTTCATGCGCTATCGACACTACCCATTGCCCTAGTAACTCTACTTTGCTCAACTAATCATTAACGAGTATTTCAGCCAACCCATATTTAAGATTGGAAGTGATCAGAAGAAAATGCAAATGAATTGATCCGTCAAACTAATAGAAAAAACCATGGAAAAAAAATTAAATAAATGAAGCCCAACTAATTATAATAACTAAAGAGGAATATATATATAAATATATATGCGTGTGTAAGCCAATCACGTGCGAAGAAAACTTCCCCTTTCTTTTTTTATGTTAATTTTTTGGAGCCTAAGAGACAGGATTTGCATAATCATCTATAATCATCAAAGTTAGCGAAGCTTTCAGCCCTAACTACCCTCATTAGCATCCGTCATTATGGCGCAGCTAGATATTCTCCTTCCCAAAGCCCTGCCGTGCCGTCCCAGCTACTCATGTCCCTCACCACCGCAGAGCCTTGATGACGAATTCTTAACAGTAAAATAATCAAACACATGTTCATTCCGAGCGAACACCAAAGCTCATCATCACAAATAAAGAAGAAAAAAAATTATGTATATTGTAGTTGAACTAAAACCCAAGATTATGCTGTTCTTCTTTATCATAACACAATAGTGACAACTCAATGCATGTACAAGTGGAGATGACGAAAGATCGTGTTTCTCTGGAACCCCAGGTGTGCAGTGCAGATCATCATGGATGGTTTCAGAGATATGTAATTTCCATGCAGGTTGCAGCGATGCAAAACTTGCCACTGGGGTATTGAATATGCATCAATCAGTGGTGCAGCGGGTTCGGCCCGGTCGGGACCAGCCTCTTCTCCACGCCGTAGCGGGGGTCGATCTCGCGACCATCGTCAGGTGGCTCCGGCTGGTGGCTCTTCCCACGGCGTTTCCGGAACGGGGCGAAGTCGAACTTGCTGGCCAGGACCTTCCGGTTGATGGAACTGCGGTGGTGAGAGGTCGAGAATGAGGATGAGGATGAGGATGGGGATGAGGGCGATGATTCGGTCCTGGTGCCGATGCCGACGATGTGCTGTATGTTGCTGAGATGCGATCTGGACTTGTAGAACTGGAGAAGCAACAGCAGGAGGAGGGATAGCCAGAGCATGGTGAATAGGGCATGAGGGAGCTTTGGGGTCATGGTGGTGGAGGGTGGTGGAGGAGGAGGATGAAATGGGCGGCGAGAGGAAGCATGGAGGAGGAAAAGGCCAGGGACAGCTATCGAGAAGAGAGAGGGAGGGAGGGAGGGAGGGAGTAATTTGATGGAAGATGATGGGAGGAAGGTTAATGGAATTGATATGTGTTGTGGTCTTTTTGCTTGTTTAGGGGGGGTTTTTGGGGTAATAAGTTGCGAGAACCTTTTGATGTGCTCATATTTATGGAGAGAGAGAGAGAGAGAGAGGGAGCGGGAGGGGAAGGTAGACCCACTTTCCAATGAGAGTTTCTTTAAACTTAAGCAACAAGAACTTAATAGTAATCATCATCGATTGTCAAACCTCCTATCATTTTTATTAATTTGTCTTGGATTATGCTAATTATGCCATCTTTTTGAGGATCTCTCATCTTATATTATATCAGAAATCTTTCAGGTAGAAAGACCTTCATTTTATCCCCCCAACCATAGTGAAGATGCCATAGATATGCAGTCAACTATATGATGAGAAATATGCAAATGTGCTGATGGCCTTCTCTATGAGTGGAGAAATCTTATTAGCAGCTGCTTGCTGATGCTGAATCTTTCTTAAGCTAAGCAGAGCTAAAAGCATGTTCGTCTTTGTCAAAACTAAAGAATTGGTTGTTGGAAATCGAGACGAAATTATGCATGATTATAAACCATGCTAAATATTGGTACTCATGAGAAGGTGGATGAACCCCATGTCAAGGGCCGAAGCTTTCATGGCCAGGGACAAAGCCTATGGCTTTAGATGAGTTGGGACATCGGGTGGGTCTTCCCTTGTTAGATCGTTCCCAAGCAACGAGGCACGTGAGCATGACAATTGGTCATGACCAACTGCGCCATGCTCACATTGGCTTGAATATTTATTACTTTAATGAGATATGCAAATTATTTGAAAGCACAATTGATTTCGGCTTACTAGAGCTATCGATAGGGAAGAGTATCGGTTCGTGACTAATTTGACGAAGGGAGCCATCCCCACTTTAAGAGTTCTCCATGAATATTTTCTTTTACACACTAAGATCTCTAACCCAAATATCCCGACACTATTTAAGCAATTTAGTTGTATCAATACTTTTGCATCTCTCACACTCCATCACAACATCACAAAATCCCACATTTTAGACCATATGGGTACAGGAGAAATCCGACCATAGCACTCACACCACGAGATGGTCATGATCACTTAAGGGTTGTGATCCGTCTTAAGGTGGATGTCCTTATACAACGGTAATCGACATCCTGAAAATGCTAAGTTCACTCGTTGTTGATGCGATTTAATAACTTTTCTGTCTTCCGTGCAATCCATACATTCCATGGCATTACAATAAAGTTTACCCCATCCCGAATTTCGCGTTCTATATCTCATCCTTTTCGGTTTCCAAACGAAAAAGCCAGAAGAATGATTTCTCGTGCATCAAACTCAAAGAAATCTTTCTACGTGTACGCTCTGTCGGTGCAAAAAGTGGCCATCAATGTAGGTGATGGTCCGATCCAATTCCCGAAGTGGTGGGGAATACGCATTCCATGTTATCCGTGGACAAAGCAAAGTGTGAACAGTAGTACTGGGTAAAGCGAGAGAACTCCATGAGCACAATACGCGCGCGCGAGAGAGAGAGAGAGAGAGAGAGAGATCAAAGCTAAATATGAGCAATCTTGAAATCAAACGGGAATGATGTTAACGACTGTACATGATGTAACAACTAACAAAATGAACCACTTGGTACCTCGTGACATGCTGAGAAATAATAAGGCTTTGCACTAAATTCCTCGGCCACTATGAGTACACTGAGTAGGACATTGAATACGCTCCCCCTTTTCCTTCTTTTGATTACCAGGGTTTTTGTTTGGGCAAAATGAATTTTTTGTGAATTAGTTTTCTAGGACTTTTATGTGTTTGGTCCACTGAAAACAATTGATTGACCAAAAATCATTACAGTAAAATATATATATATATATACACACACATGCTTAAAGTTAGAAAAGATGAATTTCCCAATATAAAAAGGGGAAAATATTTCCCTCAAAAATGATTTTTCGAAATGTATTTTTCTTTATTATGAATTTTTTTGTTTCTTGAAATAAGCACACCAAAAGATCTAAACATCAAAAGTTTTTTCCGTACACCACCAGACAATTGAAAACTATTTATTTTCCTCAAAAATAATTCTCACGGAAAATATTTTCGTTCATTAAGAAATTTTTTGCGAAACAAACACACCATGCATTTCTATTGCTCAATGCTATAAATCACGCAATTTTATTTTTTATTTAACTCTCTCAAAATATTTAAGTATCAACATGTGGATTCGCATGAACCTTTTCCTTAATTCTTGGAGTTCAAATGATAATTTAAGTTTGGGAAATGAGTAAAGAACGGTTCTGTTATTTCACAAATTGGACGGTCAATTGCCAGCCACCGGGTTTAAAGTAGGAAATTGGGATACCGGCTTGCGCGGGTTCATTTATTTTTGTCTCTGACTTGGTGAGATTTCCACAAGTTTGAATTGGGCAAGGATGACATCCACAATATGCACCAGATCAGGGCGCTGACGGCGAAAAATGAAATTGTTCCTCACCTTCCAGAGTTGCCAGAGGATCGCTGCGATCGTCTCGAAATCAGGTAAGACATTCTTCTGTGCTGCCCTGTTTGCTAGCCAATGGTCTATGCGCTGTATTATGTTTGGTGTGAAATTGAGGGCAAAAGTAGGGTAGGACCATATATGGGCAGTCCAAGGACATGAAAGAAAAAGGTGTTCGAGGGTTTCTGGAGCTTGATTATTGCAAAGACTACCGAATGGGTTAGTAGTTATGTGTCGACGGAAAAGGTTATCCCTGATAGATAACGTGTTATGACAAAGAGACTAAATAAAGGTTCAAATTTTGGGTAGTACCTAGAGCTGCCATATGCTTTTCCACAGGAGTTTGATGTGATAAAGACGACTGATTTGTGATAATGTGCGATGATGCTTGCCGTAATGCTTTATATCCGCTTTTTACCATGTATTGCCCATTAGTTGTGTTGGTCCATATGAGCTGATCTTCTGTGTGTTGTGGTCGAATTTGAATGTCAGTTATATCTTGGATAGTTGGAGGATCGAAAAACCTGTTAAGGAGGTCGAAATTCCATTGATGCTAGTTCGGCTCTATGAGTTTAGCAACGAACACAAGTTCATTTAGAATGAGAGTTTTTTGCAATTTAATATAAAGAAACAAATGATAATATCTGGACAAGACGAGATTTGTCTTTTTACTTTATTCTTTTAAAATGACATTATAATAAGTAATGTAAAAAGGATTCAATTGTAACTTTTAAAATGGTGGATATTTTCTTTGACCAAAGAAAAGATTTGGTATATATTATTTCACAATAAAATAAATTTAATGTCTCAAAAATAGAAGAGTGTGAAAACTTATTATACTTGGAACTCCCAATTATTTAAGGGGTTTGTAATCGATTAACACATTAGATGTTTTCTTAAAGAAAGAGTCATTAGTTTAAAACTTACGAATGCTTTTTCATTAAATAATAACAAATGACTGTGGAGGAAGAGTCATCCTTAAAACTTACAAATATTTTTTTTTTCATTAAATAACACAATGTACTTTTTTCAGATATTTATTTTTCAATATGAACTCTAGCATTTTATACTTTGATAGCAATTTGCTAGAAGAAGACAACATGCGTAGACGACGGCACATGAAATTTTATTAACTTTCACTCATTTAGGAATTTGGATCATATGGGTTATCGTAGCTATTCTCAAAATAAAATTTTCAATCAAGGAAAAATTGAGGGGTTTCAATCATGATGATACTTCATATTATTTTGTTATAAAATAAACTGCTTTATTATAAATAGACTTTTTTATTCGTATGACATGATGTAGGATCAAGTGTCATGTGGTCATATAAATTTTCTTAATCAACCAAACATTTGAGCTATGTCAAGTAAAATTTGTATGGAATTTAATCAAAAATCTACTCTTTTTTTTTTTTTTTTTTTTCCAAAAGCTTCAGCTTTGACTCATGTGATCCAGAGATTAATCTCATAATGCTTGAGGTCCTTGCACATCTTCACCTATGAGGTTCGAATCCACAGTTAATCTTTTCGTCTAGAAGTTCATCATTCATATTTCGATATCGTCTTTAATTCAATTGTTTATAGAATTGATATCACTAGTCTTGATTTTACGTTATCAGATCCTTTTAAAGCAATTTAATTTGACGAAAAAGAATGAGGAGCCATTCGATGTATCATTTTGTCATTAGTTGCAAAGCCGGCATTTCAAGCATATTATATTTTTGAATTTTAACAAAACTTTCTAGCGACATCAATGATTTCCTTTTAGTTCATTTGATATTTTTGTACTTGTGAGTAACTATATTTTGATATTTAATTTTTCTTCTCCTTTTTATATTCACGAAATTTCACGTGGTGGGATTTGTGAAAGTTCCCCTTTAAGATTCGTCCCTTCTCGGACCTTTTCAAAAATCCTCTATTCTTAAAAAAATTGTGCCTAGGAGATTCCACCGTCGGAACTTTGATTCTTACGGCACCGTTTTTGGTAGCCGGGTCCAAAAAGATAAGAGAGAGATAGAAAGAAAAAAGAAAAGAGAAAAGAGAAAGAGGCTGAGTTGGCGGCAACAGGCTAACGGCGTCGTATCGGAGCTCCATTTATACGACGTCAGATTGAAATCTCCTTCGTGTTCTTTCTTCCTCGCGAGAGATCGATCGATCGATTGTTTCCGTAGGTGCCAAAGCAGTCCTCGAAGAGAGAGGAGGAAGTTTCTGCCCCTGGAATTGATCCGAAGTCGAAGCAGAGATGGTGCGTTACCTTCGTTTTTTCTCTTCAATTCGACGGTAGCAACGGTTGGTTTGGAGATTAGGGGTAGCTGATTGTTCTGTTCCCTTTTGGGGGAGCGATTAGGGTTTCGGCGGATTTCGCTGGTTCGATCTCTGGGGTTTCGGTGCGATTCGTGTTGGTAGATTAGTCCATAGGTATGGCGTGTGGTTCTTTTCGTGGTTGTTGCTCGATTCTCCCCGTCACGAGGCGGTCGTCCTTCTCGTTTCGATGCGTACATGGAGAAGGGTCCGTAGGATGAATCGCGGACTCGTGAAATTCGTGTTTTTTTTATTCAAGATTGGATTTTGGAGCTATTTTGAGATGGTAATTTTAGATCCTTGGTGATGATCTGCTCTGCCTTTGATGCAGCAGAGCAGGGCCGTGATATATTTGCTCCAATTGTCTTGTCTTTTATCAGAGTCTCCTCTGTTGGGCTGCCTTTGGTCTATTTTAGATAGCATGGCAGAGTTATTGTAGATATTGCTGTGGCTACGAGTGATATGTTGCTGCGATCGACCATTACATATGGAGGTGGAACGACGTAAATTGCTGAGGACTAAACTTTCCTTCCTTTTGAATTTTGCAGTCTTCGCTAGCAGCTGCGAGAGCTGACAATTTCTATTACCCTCCAGAATGGACCCCAGACCAGGTAACAATTGAAGCTTTCAATTTCGGTGTTGTTATATTTTAGCATTTTGTATCTTAAGTTCTTACATTGCTTGGCTTTCAGGGTTCTTTGAACAAGTTCCATGGTCAACATGCTTTGAGAGAAAGAGCACGGAAATTGGACCAGGGCATCTTGATCATAAGGTAACTATTTATGTATAATTACGGTTTCTCTTATTTATTTAATTTCTGAAAAAAATTCTGTCATCAGGGTTCATGTGAATGCAATCTCTTATGCGGTACTTGGTATCGGTTATTGGTTTTACTTAGAAGCATATAGTCTCATCAATACGTTTATTATTAACAGGAGTGCATTATGAGTCCTGTTTTTTAGAGAAGCAGCTTAATGTGTGTCGTGGCTATTTATGTTGTGTCCACACCTGTTAAAGCTAATACATTCATGAACTAATCCTCTAAGTTTATGTACATCCCTCTTCCAGTGTCAGTTCCTTTTTAAGACCTGTGCATGAATCGGTGTTTTTGTGGCTCTTTCATTTCTAGGTACATAGGTGCTGCAAGGTCACTCATGCTCACATGTTTTTTTTAGCTTTAGTGTTGAGGTAGCTGGCATTCAGGAATGATTTCTCTTTGTATGAGTAAATGCATCCATTAGCTGGTTTTTTCCTCTAAATAATGAGATGAGTATTAGGAATAGTGTTTTGGATCTTTTAGGAATATTGAATCACAACTTGCTCATCCTTTCTCGAATTTACAGCATCTCATGACATTTTATTTGAGCACACTCTCTCTCTCTCTCTCTCTCTCTCTCTCTCTCTCTCTCTCTCTCTCTATAGCCATAGGGTTACATCCTAGCGAGGAATCTCCTGTCTAATGTTATTAAAGCTTTGCACTCGGAGGAGACCTTTTGTTATTAAATCTGTAACATTTTTCAGTAAGAATATGTTTTCTGTGGCGAGCTAACACTAATACGTGTGGTACAGAGTTGCAAATTGCTAATATATGTTATATTTCTCCAATATTTTTAGGTTCGAGATGCCCTTCAATATTTGGTGTGGTGGATGCAATTCTATGATTGCAAAAGGTGTTCGGTTCAATGCTGAGAAAAAGCAAGTGGGGAACTATTATTCTACAAAGGTACGCTTCTTTTGAAGACTTAATGCTTTCTGGTTGAATAAGTGCAATTAGAGATTCAGATTGCTGTAGACTGCAGGATGTGTCCCATTCACACATGGTATGATAATTAAAATGATCTATGTTGTCAATGATGGAAGAACTGTGATAAGATCCTAGTTCTTTAATAAAATTTTGTTAAAAAATGCCCCTAGAGCACTTGTTAAACAAAAAAAAGAAAAAAAAAATTCATTATTATTTCCTTCATTGATTGTCCTCGTGACATGCACAATCCATGCTTTGAAAATCGAATATTTTCCCATTAAGTATGTGTCAACAATATTTTCCCAATTGAATATTTTCCCATTAAGTTTTTGGGACCCAGTAATAATGATTGTCTTGATTGTTTATTTTTTTTTAAATATATGAAGATATGGAGCTTTTCGATGAAATCAGCCTGCTGCAAGCATCAAATTGTGATTCAAACAGATCCAAAGAATTGTGAATATGTGATTATTAGTGGGGCTCAACGAAAGACTGAAGAGTATGACATTGAGGATGCAGAAACTTTTGCACTTCCTGCAGATGAGGGTAGGCGATTTTCTCCTACATTCTATAATGATTCTTTTTATAAATAATTGATGCAAGCCAGTCCAGCTCTTTTCCTATTGTATCTTCTATGTGATTGTTTAGTTGCTTGTGATTTTGTGTTGGCACTGTTTGTCTGGAGCAGTGCTTCATTCTCTTTGCCTTTTTTAAATCTTGTGGGGCACGCACTTGGACTAATTTTTATAATTTGAACATCTAAAATTTTCACTACATATAGATGTTAACACGTGGAGTTTGTATGTTATGTTTTTCAGTTACCCTTTTTTAGTTGAATGTTATTGGATATTCTGGGGAAAAGTGGAAAAGTAGCCTTTTGCTTTTTGTAAGTCAAATTTAACCCTATAGATGCTAACTCCTTTTCTGGCTCAAATATTCTGTTGTTCAGAAAAAGGCAAGCTCGCCGATCCTTTTTACCGCCTTGAACACCAAGAGGAAGATTTGCAGAAGAAGAAAGAAGCTGAACCGGTACTAGTGCGCCTTCAACGTGTATCAGACGCTAGGCATGCGGATGACTACTCTCTGAACAGGGCATTACGGGCACAACTTAGGGTATGTTTTGAGTTATCCCAAGTGATATATTCTTTCTTAATGTTCTTCTGTTTTTCAAATTTTAACGTGGCTGACCATATCCAGAGTCAAAAGAAGCGGATTGCTGAAGAAGAGACTGCTTCCAGGAAGAAAGGCCTCGCAATACGACTGCTTCCAGCAGCGGAGGAAGACACTGCTACCGCAGCAAAAGTGAAGTTTTCGTCCAAGTTTGAGAGGAACAGGAAGGACAAACGGGCATTGATAAATGCTGCTTCTATATTTTCCTCCTCTGGGCCTGCGGCATCAGATAAGGGCAGACTGGTCCTGGAGTCTAAGAGGCGGAAAATTAGGGCCGCCTCAGCTTCTAACTTGTTGGCAGGTGGATTTAAGCCGTCAGCACTGTTGAGCAATGGCATTTCTTCAAGTAGACCCAAGGGCAGCTCAGCGGCAGTGAGAAAATTCTAGTTGTTTTTAGTGTAGTACCGGTAATACTATTGAAGTTTGGCTTTTGCCTGAGAGCGTTGCTTCTGTAGAATGCCGATCAAACTTTTGTATATATCTACCAATGTGGTGTTGGGGGAGTTCTGTTGTGCAGCAGTAATCCATCCTGGTGTATTTGTTGAGCTGTACTCTTTGTTCTTTATCGACAACCTTGTCTTGACCAATATGATACTGCAATAAGGATGTGACAAAATTATGTGCTGACAGTTCCTCCTTCCTCATTGGCTGCTGTGTTTAATCGAGTGGTAAAATAACAGGATCTTTAACAACGAGAAATCTGGGTTTCTTGGTTCGGCTACCCAATCGCAATTTGTCTTAGGGTAGGCCACAAAGAAGGTATTCCTTGCGAATACCCAATTCTTGTCGTAAGTCGCCTACTTGATAGGACCAAATCGATGAACTTATCTTGATAGCAAATTGGCTCACGATATTTTCTTATGTGATCCGAAGGAAAATTGCCTGCATGCCTGCCTCATAAGAATGCAGAGGATCTATTCTTCAATTTAGGTTTTTCATGTGATCCATTCTCACCCCCGAAAATCTAATAATTATTATTGGCTAACCTATGCAAACTGCTCATTTGGTATGTTGTACAACATGCATTGAAATTAATTAGAGTTTTTCGTGCAGCCATGGATAGCATAAAGCCCGAGTAATCTTGAAAGAGGCTTGGGGGGATGAGCGTGCGGTTCTAAAAATGGTCCAAACGCCTTCATTCGAAAGTGACATTGCACGCCTTCTCGCCCGCACAAACTGTACATAAAGGTCTCTCTATTTTTTTTTTTTTTAAGGGGTAACTGTAGCACTGAGATAACGTTGTATAGATTTCCGGAGATCCTGTCCCTACGTGAAATCGCCCCTCGCCCCTCGCCCCTCGCCCATACTCAAGAGACCAAAACCCTACTTCTATACCAAGAAGGAATGACAGAAAAACCCTACTCGACGGCGACGGTAGATTTCTTTGTGGAGTGGTTCTGGGAAATTATTAGCCTCTGCGCATCAAATCTGTCCTACTCTCATCCACAGTACGAAGAGATCGGATAAAGAGGCCGAAATTTCGCTCCTCGTGTTCCTTATCGCCAGTCCTGTAGAAAAGGGATCAATCTTGTAGACTCTTATTTTTCGTGGGGCAGGGCTATTGGTAACATTTGATAGTGACGTGCGGGTATAACAAATCAATCAAAAGCAAGCAACTAAAATTGAACAGTCACATTAAGTGTTAATGGGACACACATCTTTCGACTCATATGATTGATCAATTACATCATGTAAGTCACATGATTAACATATAAAATAACTCTTGTTATCATATCGTAGGGATAAGGATTAATATTACTTGCCTCGGACCCCATGTCCTGGCACGCCCTATCCATGGCCGCATTACTAACAACTCCCCCTAGTTTCTCCAGACAAAAGAAAATCCCTAGCAGAAGTACTACTCACGCAACGATCGTATCTTGCTTTTCCTCTGTTGGGTTCCTAGTATTTTACCGATTACTGATGGAATGGATCGTGGACGTGATAGGGATGATACAATCATAGCTACACGCGGATATCTCGGAACCGCATTCATGTTCCTACCCATTCTGCACACCGACATGCCATAAATCTACCAAGTAGACTCCAAAAAAGACCCCATACCCAAGAAAGAACCAGCGAAAGATTTGAAGTTCCTGTGTATATGTCAGCGCAAACTCTTGCCTTGGTTCTGCGGACTGTGTCAGGAGAGTCTCTGTCACGGAGAAAACGCGAGCGTTGTCCTTAAAATATAGAGAGCAATTTATGATATCCATTCACGGAGCCTAACGTATCGAGCTAGGCTTCTTCTTCATCGTCTTCTTCTTCTTCTTCTTCTTCTTGCAATCTCTTGGCTGCTGCTTCTTGTCTCTTGTTTTCTCCATGATATCACCGAGTTCGGTTTGCAGAAAAGATGGACCATCGTGTATTTAGATTGGACAGTCCTCATTCGCATGCTCAACCTGTGAGCTCTCTCTCTCTCTCTCTCTCTCTCTCTCTCGTTTCCATTTGATATGTCGCAGGGCCCTCGTTGAAAAGGCTATGAATTTTGGTCGTGGGGAATGGTTACTGTCGGTCCATCTTTTTTTTTTTTTTGATAGATGTGTTTCATCCATTAATGTTTTCTTTATTCCTGCTATGGTTTAGTTACTCGAAAACGAGGTTTTCTTAACTTGTGCATTCGAGATGTCCCTTAATCATATTTAACAAAAAAAAAAAGATTGTCAATATCTCGTGGCATTTACAGTCAGCGCATTAAAAATGACAATCCTTCTTTATTAAATATATAAGAAAATTTCTGAGATTATTTAAAATATGTATCCGCTCTTATATGCATCATTCCACAGAAATTTTTCACTAGCTACGAAATAAGAGAAGATATAAAGTAAATTCAGATATGGATTGAGATCCTCTACGTTTTAAGAAGTAAATTTATTAGGTAAAGTCATCTCTTGGTCCACAATACCTTACTCTTTAAGGTATCTAAGCATGAGACCGCACACCCAAGAAAGACTGTAGTGCCATGTCGGGGTAGGGGTGAAATTGGAAGAGGGGAATAGGAAAAAGAAGAAAGAAAGAAAAAGGAGAAAAAAGGGAAATAGGATTAGTCGCTTTGGGCCGTCCATTCGCCGTCCATTTGCATGAGAGACGGCGTGTCTAAATTTTAGTGGGGGAAACTGACCTAAATATAGAGGATCCCGATCCTTTTGATAGAGTCAAGATTTAATTTTGACCCGACACTATTATTAAGTGAGACCTATCATATTCAATAGTCTGCATATATTGTAGTGTATATGTACCGAACTCGTCTTGTGATTTCCCATTAAATTATGAATTGCTGATAAATTAGATCCATTCATCAAAATCTACTTTTTTTTCTCTTTTCCCTTGGCACTGATATGCACACAGGACGTGTGGTTCTGTGTGGTGTGTGGATTTTGATTTTTTCCTTCAGCATATCTGATGCGTTTTTGGAAATTATAATCCCACTAGAGATGTTTTCAGTGCTGGGGTTGCCTAAAACTATGCTTGCCAAGCTAGGTATCATGATATTGTAAGATAGAACCAGATTATGTTCTTAGTATAAACTCAATATGTGGGATCAAAGCCTAGAATATGACAAAGCTAGACAAGGTATGTGGACCCCTTAGGGCTTGATGTGAGAAGACGACGAAAAAGAACGGAAGTAGGGGTTTGAGATTGCAATTATAAGCAAATGAATGCACGTCCTCTGACAAGAAAAGGCCAACCTATGCAAAGCCAAAGCATTCAGAGAGAACGATTAGTAGACTGTCATGATTCATTACTGTTTGATTTGATGATATTTCACCCTAGAGAAAAATTTGAAAGATGGATTACGACAAGCAAGTGTCGTGAATCTAGACGACACAGGGCGGAATGATTACATGCAAGAGATCAAACAAGAGCAATAGGCCGTCGACAAGCAATGCAAACATTCTGTGTTTACCTGGTCCAGACGAAAGTGTTTACGTCCATAGGGAGAAGAACTGTTTCCATTCAATTAATCAACTGGTTAAGGACGTATCACATACGTCAGCTGAAAAGAATTAGGAAAGCTACAAGTCATGCACTTTGCACATCAAAATACCACATTTATCACTCTGAATGTAGGTCTTCCCAGAAACATGCGGTACACAGAGACCCGAAAGACAAAAAATCAGCAGTAGATGTCCGTGCAGCATCCACAAAACATACTATGGGGTTATGTTGAGCAAAAACGTTCAGTGGAGTTTCCCTGCTTAATACCCAGAAAAACCAAAAGACATGCCGTTGATCTCATCCATGTGCCACAGGAGCTTTTGAGTGAAGCATGCTCAATATATCCACATATACTATATCAGCTTTTGCCCATATAAAAATATAACTTAAGCAAACATAATGCATTGTAAATATCTACATGTTCTATGAATCCATGGGAAATTAAAAGATAAGAGGCAGAGTTCCATTTTGCAATTCTTTCCTCCTAGGGAATGTCTGTATATGTAAGTAGTTCATTATTTTGGCAAACCAGCTATATAGCACCGGGAGGTTTCTTATGTAATGCAGAACTACATTCATGATTCAACTTTGAGTATAGAAATGTTAAGAGGGTTACATCCGTCTCATCAGGCAAGTGTACCAGAAAATTGCTTGGGAGTTAAATAGACCAAATTTGACCTTACATGATGTACCTTATGCTGAAACAAAAAGGAAAATGCAAATGTTAAGTACACAGTCACTACCTTCTCATAATTTATTTACCATATCTAATCACAGTGAATCTCATACAAGCGTGTACTTAAGTCATGATAAAAATTGCAAGCATCGTGTAGAGTCTTAAACCTTAAGGATATATAATGCCTTGAGAGATGTATAAATTTAATTGAAAATGCTCACACATCTCAAAATTAAAATTCCAATAATTACGTTTAGACATAAATATATATTGAGCATATAAGTGTGGTGATCTGTCCACATAACAAATTTAATTTCCATGCACCATGTCTTGAGAGTTTCGAGGTGACTCTCAATCTCAGATTCTTTCTCAAAACACTGCATGACTGAGTTACCCCTCAGCACATTACAGCCATAAAGCTTGGTAAATTTTAATTTTTAGTCTTCTTCAAATCCATAATAAACAAATTGGGCACCTAAAGTTTGCCGAGTAGTATTTAGCTCATAGTATAGGAAAAATGAAACCAAGATGGCGAGGAAGTTCTTATGCGAGACTCTGGTATTCACGGAGGTGCTATTACATTCTCCTTCCAAGAGATGTAAATCACTTAAGCTACTTCTTTTCTTCTTGCATATTCCTGGAAATTGTCTAGTCTCTTCCCTCAATGTACATAGTGCTTCCATATGTCTTCATTATATTCGCTCAACAATGCTCAATATGTCAAGACATTGGTGTTGAATTATTTTACATCTTTTACCATGATATCGCTTCAATATCAACAAAATTTAAAATTTGTTAACATGACATATGTTATGTTTCCAAAACACCACGCCTGCTCATTGTCTGCTCAATTTGCAATATCCAAAGACTTCCGAGGCATCTGCGAAATATGAATTAGGAAACCTAGCACCTAGCCACTGCTCATCAATCCACATATGAATGCTAATCGGAATTTAACTAGTAAAGGAACCATTCAGCTCTCACATTGAATTGCTTGAAAATAAGAAACCATTCCCGGCATGATATCCACCTGTGCTTAGGGATTAGAAAACCATAGACAGGATAACCAAAGGGATTTGCAGAAATATGATGAACAAACCATAGCACTCCAAAAAAAGTTTTTCGCTCTCCCTAACATGCACTCCCAAAATGGAAATTACACAAAACAACCCACCTCTAAGACATCACCTAGTGTGGTTTGAGATGGCGACATAAGAAGAATCGTCTGATCACAGGGAGGAGATCAGAAGAGGTGCTCCAGTTTGGCCATTCGATCTCCTTTCCATTTTCAGTGATTTTTATAGAACTCGTGAATAGTGTTTTGTAATCTAGGGTTCTGTTCTTGGCCAAAGGAAGGAGTTACTGTCAAACTCTTGAATGATACCTGCCAGGAGATCCGTACTTCTCAACGCAGGACTCAGACCGCTCGTTTCAGTATAGTAGTTCGCCATCCCGCCACTGCTTGTCGCTGCTGCGGCATCACACAAGAGCTTGTCGATCATGCTCAATGAATCGTCCATCTCTGACGCGAATTGCCCATATTCTTGCGCCGAGTCGTTGTTGTTGATCGGTTGCTGGTGGGCACAGAAACCATCAGCACCGGAGAGCTCCGAAGCATTTGGGTTTCTCTCTCTTGCTCTCTCCCTCGCCTGTTCCCTTTCCCTAGCATCGCAAGATTTTATTTTCTCTTTCCTATTGCTAACATCTTGTTCTTGTTCGTGTTCTGCTTCAGCTTCAGCTTCAGCTTCAGCTTGAGCCGCCTTTACATCACCGCCGCAATCTTTCTGCTTGGTGATGTTTCGGCCTACCACATCCTTGATGGAGCTCCTGGACTTGGAGAGGAGCCACTCGATGGTCTTGCTCGCCTTATCGAACCCCAACATGTCCTGCAGACCAAAGAACTTCCTCGACACCTGCACCGACAACCTTATCCTCCGGTCTCGCAGTCCTTGCACCGTCCGGATCTTGCTATGCCGGTCCTTCTTGCCGGTGTTCCTCTTCCGAGGCAACGCCTTCTTGTTCTTCGCGGGATCAGCAACCCTGACCCCATTTGCATCGACGCGAGATTTCGTAGGCGTCGTCTGATCGGGAGCCGCGAAACTAGTGAAATCCGCATCGGGCGGTGCAACATGTTGTTGCGAGAAGTAGTGATGGAGAGAGGATAACACGCCATCGATGTGGTTAGGCAACGAAGGGAAGTGAGTGAAGGGTGAGGGGCGGCCACCCGCTTCTTGATTTTGAGAGGATTCGGCAATCGCCAGGGCTTCTTCTGTGGGAAGAAACGGGCTGTGATGACCATCGCCGCTGGCGGAAAACATGTTTTGACGAACTGAAATTTTTTGCAGACAAGTACAGAGAGAGAGAGAGAGAGAGAGAAGGTGGGGGGGGAGGGAGGGAGGGAGGGAGGGAGAGGGGGAGGGAGAGGATGAAAAGATCACAGAGGAAGGTAAACTGCGAAAGAGGAGGAAGATAGCGATGACGGTAACTGCGAAGCAAGCTGGGTCATGTTTGCATGTTCATGTGCAACGCTGGATCACTGGCCCTGAGATGGTTTGAGGAGCAACCGAGTTGGTAGCTTTCATCGCAAGATGTGATCAATGTCGTCAATTATTTCCAGTATGAAGGAGAGGGAGGGAGAGACAGAGAAAGAGAGAGAGAAAGGGTAGCGGATGATAATTTCACGTGGGGCGGAGGGGGGGGTGTTGCCATGATACCGACTTTTTTTAAAGTCCTCAGCTCAGAGAGAGAGAGAGAGAGGAGACAGCTATAGGAAAACCCTAGAGAGAGAGAGAGAGAGAGACGGAGAGAGATTACCGATGGAAAAGACAAGGTAAGAGGAGGACGTAGGAAGTAGGGCGGGTACATACATAAAGAGACAGGATTGTTTGACCGGGAGAGGAAGTGTCGTTGTTCATCTCCTCTCTCTCTCTCTCTCCCTCTCTGGGATTCCTCCTACAGGAATTTCAAATTCGTCGTGTTTCTCTCCTGCCCTTTTCTTTTCCCTTTTCCTTGACCATCTTCGGCTATGCCCATGAGACGCATTTGCCATTACGGGGAAAAGAGCTGATCGAAGCTCCGGCCCTCGAGTGATCTTTTGATCTGCTTCGATTCATTCGCTGAATATGAGATGCGGTTTACTAATTTGAAAGAAGACATATAATAGGGCAGGGACAAAAATAGGAGAAACTTCTTTCGTTTATCAATGATTATTCACATATCTCCATTTTTAACTATCATTAACATCCCCTTAGACAAGACTCTAAGCTAAAAAGAACAAATGACTCCACCTTACAAACTTATTTGAACATTCCGAGGATTTAGATGATTTGATCTTTGATTGTTTTAAAAATTTATTATAGCTTCTGAATTTAGGATACAAAAATGGCCATTTTTGTAAAGATGAGCACAAGGATAATTGATAAGAAGGTACAAAATAATATTTAAAGGTGAAATTTGGGCATGTATTTAGATTTTCAGAAGTGGAAGTATAGAAGTTTCTTTTTTGGGTTGGTAGAAAGTATAGAAGTTAACATTTGAAAATTTATTCCCTACTACGGTCCTTTCCCTGTCGGTCTTGCTAACCCTTTGGAACGCTACTCTACATTCTCTATGTTTAGGGGTGCTTGTATCAACATGGGCTAGAGTACCCTTATACATTCAATAAGAATTTTGCCAAAAGAAGCTAGAACCCTAACCCAACCCGTCTCTCTCTTCCCCTCTCCTTTAGCTTGAAGGATGGTGGCGTCGCCGCGTCGGCATAGTGGCTAGAGGAATGAGACAGCGGCTATTGGAGGTTTTTTTTTTTTTTTTCTTTTTTTTTCTTTTTTTTTAAGATAATGTTTCGTTCATTTCTCTAGAAATACAAGATAAAAATAATGCAGTCCAACAATGAATCATTACATTATGGGTCACACAATCAAAAAGTAGATTTGCGACTTAATTTGAAACCATAATCCGCGGATGATTATCAAATCGGTCTTTGTTAATAAATACACATTGAGATTTCCATCTTGAGCTATTAATATGGCTTGGCTTTTCGGCGGTGGGTACCAAGGAACACCTTCACCATAGTAAAATGGTTGAATGAACATGGATTTGAGGCCTCTAAGAACAAAACCTTTACGAAACTCCCATGAACTCTTTCAAAATTAGACTTGTACACCAATGAGTATATGAGGGAATTAAAACTAGGGTGATCGGATGCAAGGTAGGTAGGGTATAGACCTTAACCCTGCACTTGACTCTATTATGATCGGTTCTTCTTTTTTGAACCCTATACCTGACCCTATTTGTATTTGACCATTGACCATGTACCCGACACACAATGTTTTTGCAATCTGGTTCTAGAGCCAATCCCATTTTCACTTAAACCTATTTTGCAACCGTTCAATATCCTATACAGCTTCAAATTTTACATTAATACACTAAAAAATAACAGAATCCTCATAATTTGTATTGAAATATTAAGAATTTATAATCAATAAGTAGATGAACTTTTTGACTAAATGAAAAATTAATGATCCACAAGACTAATTATTATAAATAAAATCACAAGGCAAAGCAAAAATCATAACATTGCATAACAAACATAGGTCTAATATTATTCTCATTCCCACAACTACTATACTATATGAAACTGGTCATTTATCTAAAACGGTTAACAAATCTCTGTTGCAAGCATAACTCCTTCTCAAAAAGAAATATTAAGCAAGCCAATCCACGTGGTATATAGGAATTTGACAGTGACAAAAGCCGTCTGTTCATCAGACGGTGCGAGAGGGAGCCGGTGAGGGAGGGAAGAGAGCGAGAAAGAGAAACAATGAAGGAGGAGTGCCGTGTGTATTTGAGAGAGTTGAGAGGAGAAGCGCTATGCAATTGTAAGAGTAAGAATAGAAATCAAGGAAAAAAAAAAGATTTGGACCTCTGCTTACAAAACCGATTCCAAAACCGGTTCGAGAACCGGTTTCCAAGTGGGTGATTACTTGAAACCGGTTTCCGGACTGGTTCAAACTAGTTCCGAGGTATACTTGGTCCGGTTGAACACCCCTAATTAAAACCCTGAAATCATACATGTGAAAAAACCCTAAATTTAGATTAGATCCGGATAGAAATCTCTCCGAAACGAGTGGGATAAGCTTTCAAATCTAAAGAAGAGGAAAACTCCCTAAAATAAGAGGAAAGTAAGACTGAGGAAATAGAGAACCAAAATAATCAAAGAAAAAGAGGGGAAAGGGTAAAAAAAGGGAGGGGAGGGAGAAAATAGCTCAAACCCTCCCTTCCATGGAGGTTGAAGAAGGTGGCTGCTTGAAGATGGGAGGGAGGGGAGAGAACCTAGGGTTTTGCGAAGCAACGGATAGCTATTGGAGTTGGTTAGATTGAGAGATACCGAAGATTTTCTTATTAGGTTTCTAAGTTTGCATATCGGAATTTTTCCGGTTTAACTCGTGAGTTAGATAAATTAGGACATTGCATGTTTGTTATGTTGATGTGTCATCCATCTAAAGGAATAAATTCAAGCCTATAAAGATATAAATTAAGACCTAAGTGGCAAAGATCTTAAATTTTGTCTGAACTCATTCTAATAAATTGAACTCATTACAAAATAAGAAATTGTGAGTCTCCGCATAATTTCCATGGATTGGCATAACATGATGTGTTGCTGTTCCCACAAAATTATTTTTAGAATGTTGTCATAGACTTGGTATCAAAACCCATTTAAGCTCAACCAAGCCAAAGAAGCCTGAAGAGCAATATAAATGGGTCACTATAGATTGGGCCAAGTAGAGACTTGACTTGACTGGAGAATATCTCCACCACGAGCAACTTTCATGATGGATATACGTGGACAGCATGTTACGTTGACCCTTAATGCCAAACCCTGCTTGAATCAACCCAAAAATCATTGCTAGTTGAGATTCATCTTTTTCAAGAGAAAAAACTACATGTTTTAGGACATTCTACTAAAGTTTCGTATGTAATATGGTGATTTTTTTTTTTTTATTGATCTTGGATCATTTAATACACGAGCCTCCTTTGCTTTAGTACCAAATAAAAAATAGTTGCATCGAATATGTAGGTCAATAGCACCATCTGATTCCCATTTTGTTTTCCAAAACTATATTTAGCTACTACAATATCTATTCATTATAGTAACCACCGCTTTTTTTTTTCCTAATGCACAAGTACTCTCATGTCATTCCAAAGGTGCCAATATCATTCTCGTACAAAAATAAGTTTCGAATCGATAATCTTTTTTTCACATGGCGGTTCTCATTTGATTTTCAGAATGACATCTCGATATAAAACATAACCAATAAAATCCGACCACATTGGGTCGGAAAGCACTTGCGCCGCGGATAAATAATTGGTGCATTCTGCCAATGCGAGCCGCACTATATTTACGGGAGTAAGGCCCGCTCGAGCATCTCTCGGGAGGGAGGGAGAAGGAGAACTGACAAATAGCAGGGAGGCGCCCGGGCGCGAATTACACGTGTCGGGCGGGGAGTGGTCGGTCAAAACAGCGAACCGATAGGATTCCATCATTGGATGCTAGAAAGAAACGGCTCGCTCCCCTAAGCCCCCCCAACGTGCGCGATCACTGATCAATCCCCTTCTAAAATTTCTAATCTGAACTCCTAAGCCGACCGCGCCATTTCCTCGTTTCGCTCCTGTCTGCACTCCATCTCTCTCTCTCTCTCTCTCGATCCAACAACAATGGCGGCTCCTTCACTCCACTCCCTGCTCCTCCTCTCCTCCCTCCTCCTCCTCGCCGCCGCCGCCGCCGCCGCCGCCCCGGGTTCGTTCCTCAAGCTCCCCCTCCTCCACCGCCCCTCCCGCTCCCCGCAGCTCCTCCGCCGCGGCCGCGGCCGCTCCCGCTCCGCGGCCTCCCCGTCACCTCCGCCGCCCCCTTCGGCGCCGGCCAGTACCTCGTCGCCCTCCACCTCGGCACCCCTCCCCAGCGCCTCCTCCTCGTCGCCGACACCGGCAGCGACCTCGTCTGGGCCCGCTGCTCCGCCTGCCGCGGCGCCGGCTGCTCCCGCCGGGCCCCGCGCTCCGCCTTCCTCGCCCGCCGCTCCTCCTCCTTCCGCCCCCACCACTGCTACTCCTCCTCCTGCCGGCTCGTCCCCCGCCCCTCCCCCGCCGCGCTGCAACCGCACCCGCCTTCACAGCGCGTGCCGCTACGAGTACACCTACTCCGACGGCTCCCTGTCGAGCGGCTTCTTCTCCAGAGAGACCGTCACCCTGAACACGACCAGCGCCACGACCAAGGCGGCGGCGGCGAGGCTCAAGGGGCTCTCCTTCGGCTGCGGGTTCCGGGTGTCGGGTCCGAGCGTAACCGGGTCGAGCTTCAATGGGGCCCAGGGAGTCGTGGGCCTGGGCCGTGGGCCCATCTCGTTCTCCTCCCAGCTCGGCCGCCGCTTCGGCAGCAACAAGTTCTCCTACTGCCTCAAGGACTACACTCTCGTCCCTTCCCCCACCAGCTACCTCATCATCGGCGACCGCCCCAGCGCAGACACCGCCGCCGCCGCCTCCCCCCTCGCATTCACTCCGCTGCTCGCCAACCCCTTCGCGCCCACGTTCTACTACGTGGGCATCAAGCGCGTGTCCGTCGACGGCGAGCGCCTCCCCATCGACCCCTCCGTCTGGTCCCTCGATGACCTCGGCAACGGCGGCACCATCCTCGACTCCGGCACGACCCTCACGTTCCTGGCGGAGCCCGGGTACCGCCCGCTCCTGGCCGCGATGAGGCGGCGCGTGGGGCTCCCGGCGGCGGCGGGGGCGCCGCCGGGGTTCGACCTGTGCGTGAACGTGACGGGGGCCGGGCGGCGGCCGCGGCTGCCGAGGCTGAGCTTCGAGATGGAGGGCGGGGCGGTGTTCGCGCCGCCGGCGGGGAACTACTTCATAGACGTGGCGAAGGGGGTGAAGTGCCTGGCGGTGCGGACGGCGGGGCCGGCGGCGCAGGGGGCGGCGGGTTCTCGGTGATCGGGAACGTGATGCAGCAGGGGTTCCTGTGGGAGTTCGACGTGGACAGGTCGCGGCTCGGTTTTACACGCCGGGGCTGTGCCGCGTCGTGACTCGGCGGGTGGGGGCGGGGGGCACTCACTGAGTTCGGCCCCGCCGTGGCGTTTCGTGTTTTGTCGTGGGGATCCAACTTTTGCGAAATGATTTCTGCCGATTTTTTTTGAATTTGCCACATTCTTTTCCTTTTTCGATCATCATTTTTCGTCTTTTCGATTCTCGAGTTGGACATCACTTATTGCCAGATGGAAAAAAGGCTTTGGTTCTTTTTGTTCTTTTTTCCCTCCCAGTGAATATGCGAATTAGTTGGATGGCGAGCATATGCGGACCGTCGGGTCAAACTCCGCCGGCGTCGATTACCGTGCACGACCTCGCGACGTGATATAGTAATAGGTCTTAGTTTTTACTCATAAGTAACTTATCACGTCATGTTTATAAACCGGCTCTTTCCATGTCATTCATATTAGATCTAAGTAACGCACACACAACACATCTACAAGCCTGTCATATATTTATTGAAAAAATTATGAGATGAGTTTTATCAATAATTTTACATTAATATTTGAAATTTATTGATAAGATTGTTCCACATTTCTAATTTGTGATATAAAAACGGTATAAAGTTCGTAGTTAAAAGTGATGTGATATAAAAGGTTAATACCATGAAAAATTTTAAATCATTACATCTGTAACAAATTTACTAAACACCTCAAATCGTTATATTTGTAATAAATTTATCTTCTGTTAATTCCGTTATAGTATCAAGTTGCTTTGTTGGATGACAAATGACAATTGATGAATATACTGATTTGGGTTTTTACCCTCTATTTGTCATCGATATGCTAGTTTATGATTTTTCGTGGAATTCATCAAATTTAACCAAAATTAGCATAGAGTAAATTTATCACATATAAATCTCTCACAAATATATTATTTTAGGGTAAATATATTACGAGGATATTAATATAGAATTTTTGTGATATAAAAAAAAAAAAAAAAAAAACTCTAAAGCTTGTAGGGTCGGCTTAGGTCCACCCAAGATTGCTAAATGAGCTGGTCTTTTTTGTACTCCTCTTGTCGGTTAAACCTTTTGAAGAAACACCTCCACCTCTTAAAAATTAATTATTGTATTCCGTACAAGCACCTTTTAGGACTCGATCTTTTTGTCTAATTTTTTTGGGCAACCGATGCATTTTTGGCATTTTTCGAATTTGAACCTCGCGAAACTATCCCACCCCTAAAATGTCAACACGTGAATTTACGTCCCTTTTGCAATCTTTCGAGATTTAAAATGATAGTTCGACATTTTGGCGGGAAAGTAAGGACAATACTTATTACGTCACCCTTCAAGATTTATCTCCGTGTTAGCTAAAAGGTGAAGACCTAACCCCAACATTCTGCTTGTGTTAGCTAAAAGGTGAGGACTTAACCCCACCTTCTGGTTTGGTACTTTCGATCGGGTCCATCGTGAGGTGGTGTCATCACGAGCGAGGGCGTGAGCCGCGCGCGATTGACCCATAATGGGAGTCGGTTCAGAGATTCGATCCAAGATTTTCCAAACAAATGAAGGAAAAGTCAAATAGGATCTGACATTTTTTTTCCTTTTTTTTTTATGGGTACTTTTATTTACTTGATTATTATATCGACCTATTATTATTATTATTTAATTTTGGTCAGAATGTTATCAGACCTTGTTTCAATCGACAGAGTCATCTCATACGCGTATCCTTTCACATCTGATGGCAGGCAACATATGATCTGATTCTTCTTCTCTTTTTTTTTTTTTTTGGGTCAGAAGAGATTGATTGCATTAAAAGCTTCAGTACATAAAGCCTCGCCTATTTCGGAATAAAAAATTTACCCAAAGAAAAAAGCAAGCGAACTGTTCGCGATGTATATGCATACTTAGTGTATTTATGGTGCGAATGGTAAAATTTTTGGTTAAAAATTAATTTCTGAAAAAATAGATTTATCATTTCTATTTCTAAGTGAATTTATGAGCAAAAATTCCTATTTGATAACGATGAAAATTTTTTATCCTTAAAATAGATAACAACACAAAATAAGAGCGATGAATTGCGGCAACGATGGCAACGAGTAGGCGATTGACTGGTAGAGAGGACGAGCGATAAGAAGGGTTTTTATTTTTTAATTTTGTTCCAAAAATAAAGAAGTAAACAAAAATTATTTTTAATTTCTATTCCCAAATTATTTCTGAAGCAGAAATTTGTTTTAGAAATAAAAAAAATGAAATAGTTTAATCTCTAGAATATAATTTATGATTTATCATGCACCCCCATAGTCTTCCTAATTTAAGAAGACGCGTACTCATGTTGTGTGTACTTAATCCATGTTTTTCCCCCTCTATGTGGTCAAGTATACTTTCATACCAATTATGGCTGGCTCATCGAACGCCACACGCCTCCTCGAACGTCTTCTCCATCCGAACGTTAGTCTCACTACGCGTCGAGAGTTGATCGATCCTTAACTCTTACGGACACTCTCGGGCCCGACACAAATAGTTCCCGACGGACGGACGTGATGTGTAGAATTAATGAAATCGGACACCCGATCTTAGGTCTCGCAACACGAAGATAGAAAGCGAGGCCCGACGTACGCCGTGCACATTAAATGGCTTCCAAACCCAGCTAGATGGGGATGGAGAGCCATTAATTTGCAGATCCATGTTTCAACTCGCGGCAACAAATGGTACGGATCCGCATTAAATCGTGCCACCCTCATCTCATCAGGAGCCCACCCCCCTTTCTTTGGAGCCTCCGCAATTCTCACATGCTGCTTCTAGACATTAAACGGGAAAATTAGCGACATTCGCCATCGACCCTATCAAAGATGAACGCTTATAACGATTGGAATGATTAATTAATGAAAAATATCATTATTATCGATAACAATTTATGTTTACAAGATTTTTGTCAATGATGTAAATATTTTTGGTTCGTTAATTTTTGTAAGTGAGACGAGCAACCGTTTTTTGAAAGATACCTTATAAATTATTTGTTTTTTACGATTCTTTATATGTATTTTCTAGAGGTGATTAATTCTCGATCTGGTCTGATCCCACCTATAAAGCGGGAGGATTGGTTTGGGGCCACGGACCAATGACTTGACCATGATCTGGTCCAATGGAACTAGTCAATTGGCAATTCTATCTCCAAATTTCAGCATTCTAAAAGTAAATCTTTCCCTAAAAAATGACACATAATGGACTAGGTAAGTTTTCCCTCTCGGAAAAATACTAACCTTGTTGCTATTTTAGGGTTTGTTGCTATGTTTAAAAAATTTTAAAATTTTTTTTAAAAATATAATATGTCTAGTTTGATCTAGTCCCTGTTTGAAATTAGGAACTAGACCGAAAATCATTAGTTTCATTTTTATGAAATTGAGAATCGGACCAATGTTCTCAGGAACCGCTAACCGGTCTGGACGGTTCTCGATTCAATTAGTCAGATATGCTCTCCCTTAGTCTTTTTCTTCCAATTATGTTTGCCACATTCGAGTTTAATCATGAGGTTGGGATTGAGATTGAGACTGAGAACGACCGAATGAAGTTGATTCGTCTTGCCGCAACGTTGGTGGGCCAATGTCTCGTACATTAATTGATTAAATCATCTGTCAATCTATAAAAAGTGATTGGGAAGAAGAGAAGAAGACAAGGGGGGTGGGGGCAACGATTTCCGTGGAGACAGCTGTCGGGATGGGAGCGAAGGTCGGGCTATTCTTTAATACCCCCCTCTGATGAACGCCTTTCATAAAGATCCGGAATTGATAGGTGGAAAAGGCAGCACCCCTTTCCCATCTTAAATGAGGACGGACGGGGGATTACCGGCATTGAAAATTTGTTAAGGAATATAGTTTTTTTTTTCTTTTTTTTTAGATCATGTAGCTAAAAACAATTACACAAACTCGACTTGGTCCAGTGGGCTAATATCACGCTAGGTTGAGGATCCATGATTTAAGGGAACCTTGGCCGGTCCTCTTATGGTGGGTTCGACCGGTGCTCGATAGGTTTTTAACTTTAGAGGTCAGTGTCGACGCGACCTGAAGTGAACCGACTCTAAAGGTGATCAGCGTTATGTTTATCGAGATTTGAGAATAGCACCTATTGATTAGCCTAGTTGAGAGGGGTATGAAGGAATGATTGATGGTAAAGGCGTGATTAGTCAGTGAAACTAGATCATGATTACTCGATTAAACATCATAGGGTCCTCTCAAAGTCCAATTCAAGAGACTTCTTTTATTGATTGTGCCCATTCTTTAGACCGAATACTTTTTCACCTGGGATAGCTCAACTCGTGAAATTCAAGCATCAATATTAAAATGTTAGCCATAAAGAATGGCATATACATTCATTTGAATAAATTAAATAATCAAGAGCATTTTGATAAAAACAAGTAATAAATCATATTAAAGCGCGGAAGAACGATCTAGCCATCAAGATATTTTGCGAATTCTAGATTTTCCAAAATCATTCTCATAGCTACTTGTTTCTCAAATGGACATTTTGGACTCTTTCTTTCATGGGAACATTAGAAGTAATATCGATGTCATATCAATCAAAGCTCCAATGCCCTTTCCAGTTTCGCATGACAAAGGGACAAATACGGTGTCTCTCATGCCATCACTCGGACCAAAAATGTCCTCCAAACTCTCACGAACGATGCGGAATCCTCTCTCTCTTATGTCCCCTTCCCATCGAATGGGACGAAGCAGATGGACCCTGACCTTGGCCCAAGTTCATCGAGCAGCTGCTGTCTGTCCTCATCAACCAGATGATGCTGCAGACATGCTGCACCCTGACGATAGTAAAAGCCCATGGACCCACGAAGCTTTCAAGCCGAGTGAAGAAGAACGGTCAAGAAACGAGTTCAACGTTCGCAACGAGGGCATTCAGCCCATGGACTCTCTCCTTAAGGCCTTAGGCATTTTGTGTTTTGTTCATGTATGTTTTGCTCCTTTTAGACTTTGCGATCAGGCGGGTTCGGGTTCGGATCGTCAGGGTCCGCATTATGAAGTGGGTCGTTCGTAAGGGGCCAGGCCGATGTTTGATCAACCCATACCCGACTCCATTCAAACCAGGTCGAGCCTTTTCCTGACTCAATTTTTTTCCTTTATTATGCAATTGTTTCGTCTTAATGAATATCTTCAATGAATCAATAAATAACAACTTGAAAACTTTCAAATGTCTAAAATGAATAGGAAATTTGATCTCATCATAAACAAATAATGTTGAAATCAAATATCCCACCAAGCGCTATAATTTTAAACGACAAAGGAAAACACATATAGAATGTTAATGAAATTTAATATGACGCCATCCAACCTTAACTTTTAATGAGAAATAGTGAAACCTCAATGACATAATATAAGTTATGCATTTCTCCAATAGAATACATGTCACTTAGCTAACAAGAATCCCAAGGTTTTGGCTATTCCAATTCTAAATCGCGACTATAACGATTTAAGCCATGCGAGAAAAGATCATTCACATGACGAGTCAAAGTTACTCACGTCGTACATTCATAGCTTATTTTTTCTTTGTCACTCTCTCTTGGCATATGCCATCTCACTGATCTCAAGCAACAACCATGACCCTATATTCCAAATTCTGAAGAAACCAAGCACACCTAGACAATTTTGTTCAGGCAATGATGGATTCCGGTTCACTCGGCCAGAGGACAGCTACAAGCTTGTGACTAACAAACACATTGCATCATTGCATCTTTGTGGAACTTGTTTTAGACTGTGGTGCAGCTGAACCAAAGGGGATGAAGTATGACTAACCATTGGCAAAAATAATAATGTGTCTTTTCAGGGGGAAGGATAAGTGAAGATCAGGAGTGTTTTTCACTTGGAGGTAAGTGGAACAGAGGAGGTACAAAAAGTTAAAGTTTGTGTGTAGAATTGCAACTGAGATAAAGGCTCTTGACTTTTTAGAGGGATCAATCAAGAGCACACATGAAATTATGTGTGAAATTATGTGTGGAGGAAAGGAGAAGTTATCTGTAGCAGAAAAAAGAGTTGGAAAGTTCTCATTATGAGTAATTCATGGATCTAATCTTTAGTGGGATTTGTTGATGATGGATGTATCATAGTGAATTGCGTTGCAACCCTTGGACCAAAAACTTATGAATAGCGATGACATAGTGACGCTATGAATGACAATTCAAGTTAAGTCAGAGATCAATTTATATTAATAAGAAAATAAGACATGCTAAGGGAAAGATAATATGAATGTGATCCATAATAATGGAACTATGGCCGTCAAACGTATGTTTTATATGTGACATAAATAACCCATTTCACATGATGGCATGAGTCTTAGGCTAACATCTACTAATCACAAAATAAAAGTCCCAACAAAGATCTTGAGCTGATCAACATGTGCATGAACGATTAGCAAAATCGACAAATTGGTCCACAAGATCAAAGAAAACGCTAGGTAGGGTTTGGTGAATTCAGAGGGTCAACATAAGCAAATGCTAATTAATCATGTCACCCATTTAAGCTAATGCTAGCTAATCATGTCGCCCAACATTCGGACGGAAAGTGTCGCGGATACACTTCTTCTGGGGCTTTCATTGATCAGAGATTCTGAGGTCGCTTTTTGTCTGTTTGTCCTTTTTTTCTCATAGCTTTCGCAGGGGAAACGAAAAGTGGTTATCATTTTAATCATTGATTAAGCTGCTTGATTGAAGTTTAATTAAATAAGGAGCTGCCCATCCCCCAAATTAAGCATGGCATTCCTCGCAATGATGCGTGCATGTGCATCGAAACGCAACGCGTATCGGCGAAGCGTGAGTGATTGGTTGAAGATGAAACAGAACACCAGGTTTTGCCCTTTATAGATGATAACCCGCAGTTGCGTAGGGGATAGAGAAAATTGCTAAGTAATTCATTCCCATGTTCATACTCTCTCTCTCTCTCTCTCTCTCTCTCTCTACACACACACACACATACACTTAGCAAGATTTTAATTACCGTCAATCAATTTTCTATGAATGAATTAAGTAGCCCATCCCTTACTCACTAGATTAAGTGAGTTTTAGCCTTAATAGATTAATTTAAGTTGATTCCATTTAAAGTTATTGAATGAGTTTAATCTCATTGAGTGTCGAATTCTCAACTTTTAGAACTTTTTTGGGTTATCAAATCAGGCTCTTAGACAATACGATTAAAGTCAAACTAAAGTATACCCACAGAAGATTCTTTTGCAAACTTTGGACGTATTATCGCGCTCGAGAAACTGAGTTACCCACGAAAAGCTTGTTGTTTATCGGGGTCATATATAAAGTGACATCACACTAAGGTCCTAGAGCAAAGAGGTACAATGATAGCAATTCGTGATCGATCATGGCGTATGATTCAATCAACAGCAAACGCCTTCTTTGTACCGGCGTGCTTTCTACACGAGTCTTGACTTACGTTTCAAGAAACCAGCTAGCCGATAGCCTTCTTTTCGAGTCAAGAATCAAAAGGTAGGGGGGGATCAAAAAGGGCACACCCCCCTGCATTCTCTAGACAAAAAGTCAGGAGGAGGGGCTCTTCACTTTCGGCCTTGGGACAAATGAATATTCAGCGCCATGCGTCGCTTTTTTGGTACTTGCGAGTATAAATATATACATATATCTATCTGTATATTAATATATATATAAAATATAGAATATTAAAGTGATTGGGTGATGATAATAGTAACGAGATCATGTAACCCTTGGAAAGTCTTTCAATGACTTTTCCTTTTTGATTTTCAGACGACCTTTTCCTTCCGTCGTCTATACTTATTTATAGCTAACCCTAAAGCTACTATTTGTATCCAATATTTTATAAATAAACGGATGGAAGTAGTAAAAATGGGACGAGGATCTCTCGAGAACTTCTAACGATTTCATTTCTTCCAAACTCAGCATTTCTATGGATTTCTTGCTTTCCGAATGAACTTGAATCAATAGAAAACACCAAACATTAAATAATAAATGGATAACAAGGCTGCTCGAGAATTTCTTAGTTAGAGGTTTACTTTCCTCTAGATCCCTATTTTACTTTTTTTCACTCTCGCTTTTGATTTAACATTACTTTTGATCTAACCTTACTTTGGCATTTAACAAATTGCAGCACGGACACAAATTTAATCAAATAAGTATACATAATCAGTGATTAATATAAGTGAATTCGATTTGAGATGTTGACGCGGTTGTTGAAGCTTTGATTTTAAGATTATATAAAATTTACTAATCTTAATATTCATGAAATACTAGCATTCCACTATGCATCATACAGTTAGAGTATTTTTTGGATATCTCGTGATGCTTCGTAATTCCCTTACTCAAGGCCCTTCATGTCTATCAAAACAAATTCCGATATAAAAGGTATACATCGGTAAGGAAAATCTGACGGATACTGTGCATCTACATCAGTTAGAGTTTTCATTACAATATGTTCGAAGAGGAAAATTAGAAAATGAAGTTAGAGGGTGCGTGACTAAGGAAAATTCAGGGAACGCACTGTCCCACTTTGGGGATACACTCCTTGGAAACTTGGGCATACTCTTTTGACTCTACATGAGCCCAAACTCAGACAAGGGAATAAAAATCACCTATGATTGAGACTGCTCCTACTTATGAACTATCTATCTCTCTCAGGAGTCAGTGCATCATTCCTGCTGTGTCCTCAGCTGTCTGGTTGGGCCGTTTCTTTTTCACTTTCTTTAAATTTTCCTGTTAGAAAAGCTTGCATAGTTTTAACTTACCAGTTATTTTCTGGCGTGATGAATAATCAAATATGGATGAAAGATGGGTATATTTCTAAATCAAATGTGTTTGAGCAGTCTCTTTCGGAAGGGGAGGGTACCGACACTTGTTTTCTAGCGTGTGGAGTTGCTCGGTGAAAAAGGCAGTGATTTCCGTTTGGGTCCCAGCAGGAGATCTCCTTTGATTTGGGAGGAACTGTGGCCATCCAAGTTGTTGACTTCTCACCTGCTGTTTAGGCACAATCAAAGGGTCTTCGTCTTCCCCCTCTTTCTTTGACAGGAGATGTAGCACATTTCTGTATCTGTCCACCCCCGAAGCTGCAATCACGTAGAAAGGTTTAACTTTGCTTCTACGATGGGACGAGCGCATCGTTAGGGCTCTCTTTAAACGACAAGATTCTCCTCTACCTTAGGTCTTGCTCCCTGATTATTTAGTTTTCCTTTATTAGAACAAACTGGGTAAACTGATTCTCCCACATTTAAATTTCAGGTCAACATCTCCGCGTGCAGGAGTGTTTGTACTTACTAAGGAAACTAAATCTCAAATTTTAACAGCGAGGGTCGCTGCCAAAAAAGGGTTTCAAAGACATGTCATCCCAAAACTGCAAAACTCGTTAGTCACGAACGAGGAATGCGCTCTCTGGCTGTGATTGGTTGTGTTCTAGTTTCTTGGATTGCTAGGTTCAGCTTCTTCTTGCTCTTGGACCGACCTGGCAAAGAACTCGTCTAGCAAATGCTTGGAAGCTTTTCTGGTGTGTGAAGTCTCATTCTTCGTGACTCAGAACTTCTTGCGCGGACTGCTTTTGACCCTCTCAGTTATCATTCTTCATGTCCGCTTTTCACCTGTCCTCTTGAAAACAGTAGCTGATTCTTTGTCGCATATGTGTATATGTATGTAACATGTCTATGTCCGCACGATGAACAGGGGTGTAGCTTGGACTTGTGCCCAATTTACAATTACATGCAAATTTAGGTATATTTATTATTATTTTCATTGAATAGAGCAACGCATCCGTATGATGTTCTACTGGCTTGTGAGCTCGTCCACAATTGTCACTTCGTATAGAGTAACAAACGCACGCATATACATACGAAATGCCTTGCTTTCCAGCAAAATTACGAGATCCTTCCGTGAAGATGATCATCAATAAGCCATATGCGATGGAGTGTATTAGGTTAACTTGCTATTAAATGGTCAAAAAATGCCATTAAAAATTACACTATAGTGATAGCAATGGATAAAATCCCTTTTGCCGTTGTTGGGATCAAGCAGCTGGGAGCTTTAATCGAAAAGAATATTGATAAAACGATTAAGCATGTGCAGATTGATAGTAGTATGAAGTTTTTCTTGGATTGTTAAACAAATTCTGCATGAATGATGGTATAGTGAGATAATGTGCATGTGCCGATGAACCATAATATTTTGTAGAGTTGATGAGCAAAACTTCACTAGAAACGGCTCACAATATAATCCACAGTGTTGGTATGGTTAAGAAATTTCTAGCGGATGTGCTCAGCATGGCGAGTTACCTGGTGAATAGATTTCCATCGACTTAGATTGGATACCGAACTCTCAAAAGTGTGGTCAAATAAAGCTGCTTATTATTTTGTTTTTAGCATATTTTATTACTTGTGTTATGTTCAAGTTTATGATGATAAGCTTGGTGGAATGGCAAGAAAGTACATATTTTTAGGCTGTACATATGGTGAACAAGGCTATTGGTTGTAGTGCCAAAAATTATATTAATCTATTGTAAGAAGAGAAATTAAATTTGATAAGTCTGTACTATTTTTGGTTAGGTGATTGTGGTAATGTTTATACAGATTTTGATGGTTTTTAGCTAAGGTAGATTTATAAACAACAAATCCTAAGGGAGTGACTACTAGTGTGACAATCGATACAGATGATGCTTGCAGCAAGATAGAGCCTGTAAAGTCAATGGTTGCTGTAATTGATGAATTTGACTAGGTGTGTATTTGGTCTATTAATAGATGTAAATGCAACGATGGTTTTACTTTACTTGTATTGGAAAATCCTTATGGAGAGCAATTAAAGGTACAAGTGGAGTTGGTGTTGTGATAAAGTACATAACTATGGAAAAGTTCAAACAAGGCTTGGACGTGGAAGATGTTTGCAATGGTTGAGCCCATGAAGTGCTGTGAAAGAGTACTAACAAAGTTCGGATTAGTGTAAAGAGATTGTGACTTGACCGCAACGTCAAATTAAGGTGAGAATTGTTTAAAATATATCTTGAGTTTGAACTCGAAAAGGACACTTTCCTTAATTAAAGAGGAGCCTGTGCTTATGAATTACATCCCGAGTGTTTGAAGTCATAAAAATCTCGTATTAAAATTTTGTGTAAGTTCCTTGTGAGATTGAGAGATTATTTTATAAGAAATTGCAATGGCTAAACACTTTATGGGTTATTAGATGTAATTTGCATTGGAAAACAATAAGATATTTGAATGACTCTAATGTGGTTATAAATTTTTGATATTTTGCAAATTTATAGTGGGATTTTGAGCTATTACCTTTATGGATGTACGTCATATTGATCAAACCATGTTAATTTGGTGTCTGGTTTATTTTTCTTATTCTATTTACTTTATTATTCGACCATTTGTTTCTATAGCAATTATAATGGTAAATGAGTGTCGTAGAATTTAGGACCAATATAATACTTTTCGAAGCCATGTGAGCACAGAATTGCATCTGTACATGTAGTGTCGTGTCGATAATAGGACTGAATGGGGCTGCCCGAAGCAATGTACGATTCACTTTCATGAGAGTGCAAGGGTGGTCTTTTCTATCTACATTTCTCTGCCCCCTCATTCACAAAAAAAAAAAAACCAAAAGAAAAGAAGAGAAAAGAAAGACAAAGTCAGTGCCCATTCATTTCTACTGGACCACACACGGACTCGATCCCACTGCGTTTCAATAAATACAAAAGTAGTAGCCACCCAACCACTGGGGCTGAACCTGAGCTCTACACTTCAATTATTCCTCTCCGATTCTTCCCCTCCTCACATGGATTATGCGCGGCACTCAGTGGACCATGACCCTTCAGTCCTATATACTAACATTGTTCATTGCACCGATGATTCCTACTAGAAAGAGAGAGAGAGAGAGAGAGAGAGAGAGAGAGAGAGATGAAGTTGGGTTATACTGTTATGCTGTCGTGCATATGTATGTAAGAACCTTAAATAAGCTTAGATTAAATAGTGCTTATTTCTCGCTGAATTCCCCTGCGAATCATAATATATATCATTAGGAGAAGTGATCAGTGGTGTGTTTTTTTGTTTTCTAGGTCGTGTTGCTTTCATTGAACTTCTTTTTCCCTTCGGTCGGAAATTGATAGCTACACGTGATTGTTGAGAAAGGGAGAGTTTGAAACTTGCAGCTACCACTAACTTGACTAGAGATGAGTTATCACGTTGATGACACAATGTTTAGGGATAGAAATCACACCTTAAACTCATTGTATGGCGATGAATTCAATCTTAAACTTTTTAATAGTGTCAATTTAAATAGAAGCATTGTAACTATTTGTTAATATGGTCATTTCGGCTAATTTTAGCTAGAAATCGTTGACATGATTATTAGTTATCCTGCATAATGGGACAGACGACCGATGTGGACATAGGCAATTTTTGTATTTTATAAAAACAAATTATAAATTTTTCCTTTTTTCTTTCTTGTTCCTCTTTTTTCCTTTTCCTTTTTTTTGTTTCCCTTTTCACATATGGTTGATATGCCATGGTTGGGAATTGGCCACAGGCGTCGGGTCACCCTAGCAACCTGGGTGTAGGTATACCTTTTCATAAATAGTACTATGATTCAAACCTAGGTCATGTGCCATATGATTGATACCAGATTGAATCTTCTTCCTTTTTTTTTTTCTTTCTTTCTTGTTCCTCTAATTTCCTTTTCTTTTTTCCTTTCACTTATGGCCGATATGCCATGGCTAGCAAAGGCGAGGGTCACCTTGGTAGTCTGGGTGCAAGTCTACCTTTTCATAAAGAGTACTATAATATGATTGATACGGAATCTAATCTACCCCCTCTCCCCCCCCCCCAAAAAAAAAAAAAAAGGTAACCGTAAAAAAATTATTTCTACAGTTAGTGCATGTCTTAACGAAGAGGTCCATTGATACCACAAATATTTCCAATTCTTATTTTTAGATATCAATATTTTCTCCTATTATTAGAAAATAGGCATATGACAAATTTTCTTGATCTGTAAGTTCGTTTTTTATATATTTCTAGGAGTACTTTAATCTAGATGAGCAATTTTGAGGGCATTATTGCCTGTTTGAACTTCATATTTCAGGTAAATTATCTTTTCTTGATCTGAAAGTGTCATATCCGTATAAACGTTTCTAACCCCGCCAACACAGAATGTCCTTTTCCATTTGTTTGCTGTTACATACATCCGGCCATCCTTACTTTTAGGTCAACTTATGATTTAGTCATGCTTTACTTTGTGTACTAAAAACATTCATAAATCTAAGAAAGTACACAAAATCTAACTAACATCGCACTTTCCTGTTAAGAACGAAAAAGTTTGCGCATGCATTGCTGCATGTTAGGGTCTGCTCTTAGCCTGATTAATCATTGGAGGGACAGAGTGCATAGAGGAAATCAACTAATTAATTTTCATAAAGTGTACCTGTCATCAATTCGAACACACTAAATGTAACTATCGGGGCATATGGGCTTGCGAAGTCTTATGAGCAGCTTCAAGAGAACGTGCGCACATGGCGATTCAAATTCGAATCCCATGTGAGGAATAGACGGGCACATGCGAATTTCACTTTTTGTGGAACCAACCCTTGATTAATATCTTTCGTCTAATCGAATTGAATGGAATAACTCAAATTACTCATATGCTGGATAATATCATATAAGTTGTGCCGATTTATTCCGTAAGCGGTGATCATGTGTACTGTAATCCAGGCCCGGTGTATCGGGACCAAAAAGGACCGATGGATGTTGATTGTGACATGTAGCATTTACATTTCAGATTGTGAGGGACAGATGGCTTGTGTGGTGATGGACATTTCCTATTGGACTAGATCCTTAATGCCTTTGGTGGGCTTATCATGTTCCTAAAAATATTGCAAACATGCCATAAAAAATGGATTATTATATCATGCTCTACCGGCGCAAGCTTGGATATACTTAGTTTTTCTATTTGTCTCTTTCAATGGATGAATTAATTATAGATTTTGTGAACTTTTCACGTGAGGATACCAGAACGAAACACTTTTTGCCGAATTAGAATTCAATCAAGATCTTCAAATCCGAAGAATAATTACTGCAAAAGGATTGGGCAAAAAAATAAAAAAATCACCAAAAGGAGGTGTCATCGTTGAAGGTGAGTTGAGCTTTATAAATTCTTCCATCCTGAAGGTCATCCTCCTGCTCAGGTTCACCAGGCAATGGCGTTTGGTCGTGTCCATCTAGTGCTTAAGAGCCATTAGAATTCTCAAAATTTCTTCTCATGCTCTTTTCTTTCCTTTTCTCCAATACTTTTCGCAGTTCAAATTAACAAAGCTCAGTTGCGCAGCCTTTTTCCTATTTCTAGTCCAAATCCGTGCTCAACTTCACTAGAAATTTCGGGGTTCTTTTTCTTTTTTTTTCCCCTCTTTCTAATCCGCTGGTCTAGTTGTTCTTTTTGGCCAAAGATTTGTAGGCTTGGTCAGAGGAGAAATTATTATCTATATCTGCATTGTCTCCTCTCACAAGCGTGGTTTCAAATTGTTAGGTTTAGAAAAACGAAGGAAAGAAGTCAACAACTTTCGCCTGCAACTGAATGTGTGTAACCGGATTTACACCGAAAGAGCACGTATAACACATCCATGCAATAATGTGAATGAGAAGGCAAATGATAGATTTCTAAAAAGGGTGCTCGATCCGATATTTCAAATGTTATGATAAATATGGTCTGAAACTTGTGAGGCATTCAATATCCTCGACCTTACTTTGATAGACACCAAAAATAGATAGTCCGACCCGAGCATGCCGTTGACACGATATCATCCATTGGCATGGGGTTGTCATTTGGCGCCATCGACGTCCTCATGACTTTAATCTACGTCATGCTAACTCGAATTGTGCAAGCCTTTTTCCTACTAATGTATCAATTACAGAATGGACATAAAAGCTTGGGAACGGTTCTGGATAATAGTACAATCCAGGGTCATGCCGGCCAAAACTAAATAAGAGAAAGAAGGAAAACATCACATTAATGCGTTGATTATTACATAAAAAAAAAAAAATGGACAATTCGTACAACATCCTATGTCATCTATACAACATATCATGAAAACAATCCTCAAACGAAGCAATCGCACCACGTGGCTCACATACCCACATAATCTACTACAGTTCTTTTTGTTAAATGCGTACGTCATGACAGCGTGGGGTTGATGTCATGATAAACCCCACAAGCTAGGGCTTCGCTTCTCGTGGGTACATGTTGAGATAGTGGAAGGTGCTGTTATCATCAACCCTTTGAAACTTTGGAGAGATGTAAATTAGTAGATTATAGAAATTGAATCGAAGGAAAAAAAAGGGGGTGAAAAAGATGAAGGCATGGGGACCAAATCGAAAAGTACCCATGCGTGCTCCCGGAAAAAAAGATTTTCTTTTTCTCTCCCCTCTCTTCTTTTTATTAAATGAATTTGAAAATTAATGAAAATCGAAAAGATGGTCGGTCGTCTTCGTCTCTTAGCATCGCGACATGCCCTAGCAAATAGCAGCATAGCAGAGGGAGAAACACGAAAGAAGAGCACTGACCTAATAAGTCCGTACTGCTCTTATTTTAGCCGAGATGAAGCTCCAAAAGCAAGATGGCGCACATTGGGGATAAAGAATGTCGGGAAGGTATGGATTTGTACCGGTGACGATACAATATTTCCATCGATTGTAATATATAACAAAGGTGCGAAAGCTTATTTTGTCAATTAATGCACGATGAACAGAGGGACAAAAAATGCTTGACCTTATAATATTTTATGCTCTTTCGTGAGTTTAGGATATGGTTCTATTTTATTTTTTCAAGAAACGAAAGGAAAGTTACTTTTCGATCCTCCTGTCAAAATCAGAGGAAAAAAATTATGAAAAAGGTCTGAATGGCTTTAACGACCTTACTTATTCTAGAGATTTAAAAGTTGAATGTCTTGTCTTGGACGAAATGTAGCTTGAGTATCATCTTAGCGTGAAATGTCTTGCGACAAAAACACGCACAATCTCTGTCCGAACCCTATTATGCTGTCAAAAGGTTAAATGAAAAGCGACTAGGTTTAATGATTTCTTGTTATTGCTTTTGTTAGCCAACCCTGATTATGACTCTGTAATTACTCAGACCTTGTTGGTCAAGAGAGGTTCGAGGCGGTGATCGCCCCTTTTCATGGCCTCTTTTTTCTTTTCCCTTCGACTTAGTTATTTTATCTTATTTATTTTTGCTTTTTGCCCGTTGTTTCTTTCTTCTTCTTTTTTTCTTTTTTGCCAAAAATAATCACGTGGGACCATCGTTGCTTCACCTCTTTAAGCCAGACCAGACTATAGGAGAAGAAATAGGAGGAGGTGTATGCAAATTAATAGTCTATGAGATGCGGAATAAAGCACTGATTATACTGAAGGCACGGGCTACCACGCCACATGTTTAAAAAAAGAAAAAGAAGAGAAAAAGAGAGGCGACTGGCAACATCATTATTTCCATTGTGCTTAGGTCTTCTCTTGCCTTCTTAACTTAATAAGAGCAAACGATTATTTGATTCCCGTAGCTTTAAAGTTTCTTTTCTCCAGTGTAATGGAAGGAAATATACATAAAGAACATGAAGAAGGGGCACGAGTAGGGACGTTTCTTGTTGATGAGTGATCCCGTATACTTGTTAAGTATAACATAAAAAAAATATCGCATTTACCTTAATGCATTGTTTTTTTTTTTAAACATAGTCTGTAACTAAAGATTTTCCCTATAATATCTGCTTAGCAAATGTCTTAAAGGATTCGATCCAAAAAAAAATGTCTTAAAGGTACTTGTCTTAGGGTTGTCACTGAATTTTCATATTTTGTCCATAAGGAAATATCCCATAGACAGTAGATGGTACACACGCATGTACTAGATTTAAAATATTAACAATACTTCCAATTAGAAATCACATTAATTAGGTGTGACAAGAGAAATAAATAAGTGACAATAATCTTTTCAAACTCCTAATTACATACCAACTGGGAAAAAAATGTTTTGGTGTTGCCCAATTAGATGATATTTGGAACACTTTTTTTTATCTCATGGTTGAGGAGATTTTATCTCGAAGTCCTCAAGCCTTGAGAAGGGTTAGTGTCGAGCAACATACCAAAGACGTGTTGAAATAGAGAGGATATCAAAGGAGGAACGGACAATTCTAATATACCTAGATGTCGTGTGATAGGTGAGGAGTGTCAACTTACTTGTTTTGGAGATTTTCTCAATGGTTCGCTGCTTTGGTCAATAATAGTGCTAATTCCATACATTGAAGTAGAAAAGTCTCCCAAAACGAATGAAATGATGGGGAATTTTTGTGATAGGACTAAGACGATTGGCTGATAGGATCACGCCATGTGGCAGTCTTGGTATAGGGAACCAACTAAAGATAGGTTGCCACGTGTGAGGGACACAGGCTAATCATGGGTTGTCGTGTGTCAAGAGGACCCAAGCAACACTAACCCGCTAGAAAGAGTTAAGGACTAGGCTAAGTTATCTCTGATCAATCTTGTAACAAGCCCATTAAGCCAAAACTCTCTAAAATATCTAGAGTGGACAATAATAGCCAACGATCCTACCATTGATCTCAAGTCATCCTTGCCTTGAACAATGTACACATGAAGTTTATTGATGTAATTAATTGGATGTTTGCTCTTAAAAGCTCTAGCTATCAAGTTATATCGACCAATTAGATTTATGAATTCCTCCACAACTCATTTGTCCAACTTTTGTTTCACCAATGTTTTCACATATGCATCTTTAAAGACACTATAATGTCCAAGAATGGATTAGCCAATGTTTCACCAATGTTTCCACATTTGCATTTCTAAAGACACTATAATATCAATGAATGGATTAGCCATACCAGGGTTGGACATATAGAGTCACGGGCACTCCATTTCCTTCCAACATTTTGAAAACCTAAACAATCATGCAAAATGAACATCTCCTCCAACATAGTTATCTTGTTGAATTCACGACCCACCATTGTATGATATCGTTGCCGCAACTGGTGGGCAGGGGCCCTGTTTATTAAGATGTAAGTAATTCTGTAGCTAGCACAGTGTGTGCCCTTGTCTCTATGAACCATAATACACAATCATACTCTCTCTCTCTCTCTCTCTCTCTCATGAGTGTATTGACCTACTGAAACCGAGAAAGTTATACGTGGAGAAACTGTTGAGGAAGGCCGAGGGAGAGAGAGAGAGAGAGGGTGGAGTGTGTTCCAAGACACAATGATTACAAGGTCTTGGGATGGCGTGGAAATAGCGAGCGAGTATGAAAGAACGTG
Organism: Eucalyptus erythrocorys; assembly: GCA_014182555.1. Lineage (NCBI taxonomy): Eukaryota > Viridiplantae > Streptophyta > Magnoliopsida > Myrtales > Myrtaceae > Eucalyptus > Eucalyptus erythrocorys. Next base: position 33,367,267 of record CM024603.1, on the reverse strand, counting down.
GGGGCTTGACCGAGGTAGGAAAGGTGGCTACGGCCCCCGCAATAAAATAAATAAATAAATTGGCCAATAAACAAATTATACACAAGTAAAACAAAGGGAAAATCAAAAGGAAAGAGAGAGAGAGAAAAGAGAATGATAGATGGAACATAGCTATGCCTTTTATCATGACGATGCATCAGCCTTTTTAGAGACTTCGGTCGGTCGACAATCTGTGTGTTACCTTCACTCTGCTTGCTTCGCGTTTTAGCTTCCCTCCCTCCCTCTCTCTCCCTCTCTCTCTCTCTCTCTCTTCTCTCTCTCTCTCTGACCTACGCTCATGTGTTCACAGAATGTAATTATACATATTGAACCAATCGCAGAGCAACATATTTTAGTATTCTTTCGGAGCATATAAGCAGGGGAAAAAAGAAGAACGAAGAAAAAAGATCACCCCACCACCCCCACCAATATCTTTTGATAGCTACATGTATATGTTGCTGGAAACTGCCGTAAGAAGAAAGGAAAGTTGAGGCCCCCTAGACTATATACTTAGAGTGGTGCAAATTAGAAAAATCAAAACGCCACCAAAAAACAAAAAAGAAAAAACAGAGGGAACAAAAAGATACCAACAAAACCCACGAGAGAGACTCAGTTGAAGGCAATGAGGATAAAAAGGGGTCTCATCCAGCCCCCCACACACTGCACACTCAGGGCGATGCCAGACAAACCTACCAAGTGAAAGAGATTGAGAGAGAGAGAGAGAGATCACATAACTGGTCTTAAACCTTGGCTTTTTCCTTCTCCACCACCACTAGCAAGTGCTAGAGAGAGCTCTCTCAAACCCCAAACAAAGAGAGAACAAGAGAAGAACAAAGCGAATCAGCTCCTTCCTTCTTCATCAGTTACATATCAAGCAAAGGTCTTCCCTGCCCTACCATCCTTCCCCAGAAAGTAAAACTCTTTCTCCGATAACCCTTTTGTGCTTTTCGTCCATAGAAGTGCATATCAACTTCAAAAAACCTCCGTTTTGCTTTCGTTCTTGCTCCTATCAGAGGGTAGGAAAGAAGAAGAAGAAGAAGCAATCACAAAGGCCGCGAGCAAGAAGAGACTCGCTTTTGTTTTCTCTTTGGTCTCTCTTGAATTTAGCTTGTGGGATTTTAGAAGGTGGGTATGAGTGGAAAAATTGAAGAAGATCAAGGAGAGTGTTCGCAGACCATCAACAATTTCCACAACACCCCCCACCACCTACAAGATCACTACCACCACCAACAACAGCTGCTCCTCCAGATGCACCACCATCACCACCAGAACGACCACGCTTTTGGCGGCGCAGTCTTCCACCCGGACCTCCAAGTCCCACCGTCCGTCCTCCCATGGCCCCTCTCACAGCCCCACCCAGCCTTCAACCCTGTCCGCGAGCCCGACCCCTTCCTCCTCCCTCCCCCGCCGCCTTTGCCACCTTCGCCCTACGGCGGCTTCTTCAACCGAAGGGCCCCTCCCTTGCAATTCGCCTATGACGGCGGCCCAGCTTCGGACCATCTGAGGATCCTATCGGACGCCCTTGCTGCGGGCGCAGCGGGTCATCCAGGTGCCACTGCCGCCGTGGCGCCGTTTGGTCTCCAGGCCGAGCTGGGGAAGATGACGGCCCAAGAGATAATGGACGCCAAAGCCCTGGCCGCCTCGAAGAGCCACAGCGAGGCCGAGAGGAGGAGGCGAGAGAGGATCAACAACCACCTCGCTAAGCTGCGCAGCCTACTTCCCAGCACCACCAAAGTAAGCAAAAGAGAAAGATGTTTCACATATTTTTTTCGCTCGATGATCGTGTTGTCATGTTCAAGTCACGCAAACACCCAGCAGAATTGCACGCGCACTCAGAGAACTAAAAGCACAAAAGAAAAGGGAAATAGAATGGCACTTATATAGTTTTAGTTACATTCAGCACGCGTATAGCGTGGGAGGCGTATTTTATGTTTGCGAGTGTCGTATGCAAAACCCTTTTAGTTTTGTCTATGCAATAATGAACATTTTTTTTCCTCCCTCTTCTCAGATTGAGAGAGAAATCTGGGTTGAGATCTCTTGGGTTAGATTCTCTTTAACATTTGCTAGTTCTTTGGTAGACATATTAGACAACATAGACAGCGCCCTTCAAATCAAAACCTCTATCTCTAGACATAAAAACTGCACTCTCCCACATATCGCCATATAACCCACCTTTTCTTTTTGTTTGATCGATGGCAAAGATTATTTTTTTTTATCTTTTTTTCTTCTTTTTTGCTACTTGACACTTTTGGGATACCATCTCCGAATCTTCGGGGGTAGTTCCGAGGAGGCCATAATCGAAAAGGGCGAGAGGCGCTAATGTTGCTGGGCTGACACGATAAAGAGAAACCATTTGAGCAGTCGAAAAGGCTTCCCATGGATAATTCTTGCCGGATATCAATCACTCCGAGTCCCCTTCCTTTTTGCCTTTCTTGTTTAGATAAACAAAGGATGACAAGAAATAAAGAGGAAAGAGACAAGCTAGCATTCTTGTCAGTCCATTGCAAAAAATTACCTTCCCCCAAGGTAAAAAGAAAAAGATTCACCATGTAAATGTGGGCTTCCATCCTTATTCTTTTATGCTTCAGCCAATAGAGTATGCTAAAGCCAAAATGATGGTGTGCATATAGTATGCTTCGTTTCATGCTTTTAGATGGTAAGATAATGCACTTAACTTGCTATATGGAAAACCATGCAAAATGACTTTCTTTCGTCTAGCGACTGTTCTCATTCCAGTTTCTTTATTTTCTTTTGACGTGATACGAACAGACGGATAAGGCGTCATTGCTAGCGGAAGTGATCCAGCATGTGAAGGAGCTGAAGCGCCAGACGTCCCTGATCGCAGAGACGAGCCCCATCCCGACCGAGACCGACGAGCTCACGGTGGACACGTCGGATGAAGAGGTCGACGGCAAACTCGTGATCAAGGCATCGCTGTGCTGCGAGGACCGGTCTGACCTCTTGCCCGACCTCATCAAGGCCCTGAAGGCATTGCGGCTGAGAACACTGAAGGCTGAAATCACCACGCTTGGCGGGCGCGTGAGGAATGTCTTGTTCGTCACCGGCGATCATGATCAGGACTTGAGCGGCGACATTGGAGAGCACCAAGAACAGCAGCAACAAATACAACAGTACTCGATAAGTTCAATCCAGGAGGCACTCAAAGGGGTGATTGAGAAAGCTGGTGGGGGCGACGAGTCCTCTTCTGGGAATGTTAAGAGGCAAAGGACTAACGTCAATATCCTCGAACACAGGTCTCTCTAACAATGTCAACCTTATCTAAATCTTCTTCTAACTTCCTTTTTCTCCTTCTCTACTCTTTCTGTGTTTCTTATATTCCTTATGCTTGCGGGTGTTTCTCCTCTTTTTTTTTTTTTTTTTTTTTTTTTTTGTTTTCTTTTGGAGGGTTTCGGTGTGTGCTTGTGTCTCTCGGCCACTAAAACAGCCGGCAATATGATGGTGTTTTTTTTTTTTACCAAGTACACTGCTCCATTTAATGGAGAAACAAGAGGCAAAAAAGATGGCGTTGTACATGTGTGGTTGGTGGGGGGAAAATTCCCGCATTATTTTCTGGTGCTTCTGGTCTCGCTCGGGCTTTTGGCAGAGAGAGAGATGTAAGAGCGACAAATCTTTTTCGTGACAAGAGAAAACTTCTGAGAAAATCCCACTCAAGGAAATGTGAGGAATTGATTGCTTTAGGGTTTTCATTTGAGTCGGGTCCATTTTGTATCTGTCGATCTTTGTTCTCTTCTCCTTGCCGTATATGGACAGCGTGTACGACGTACTACGTGTGCCATCTTGTCTCTCTGGGTTGCGTGACGATGATGTACTCGTCCCAACCTTCACCATCACCATCACCATCGTCACCGTCTTCTCCAAGGGATTATGTTTTCAAGGGCTTTTTATTTTCACCGCAGCCTTGTTTTGCTAAATGAAGAAACAGAACCCCGATGAGGCATGCAGGTTCTGCGTTTCGTAGTGTATAGCCATTTTGCAGCAGGCTAGTTAGGGAATATTGTGCTCTTGAGGATCATCATCGCTTCGTATACTTATTCCATGCATGTGTGAAGCTGGGAACTATTTCCAGTTATTGTTTTTTCCTTTCTTTGTTTCTGGAGGGTCAGCTTCCATGTTGATTTGGATGTGCATGCGAGTGCATAATTTAATGACAGGAACATTTCACCCCTTCCAGATAATGTTATTCTTAATTTCTTGAAAGAAAATTACAGTGTGTTCTTACCTGTAATGCTCTAATACTAATACTTTGTATATTCTTTGTTGGATCTTGTGCCCGCGTAAAGTATAGCTTAGATGGAATAATTCAATTTCTTGGTAATTTTTCCATATAACACAAGAGTAATCAATGCATTGAAAACTGTAAAATTTCCTTAATATTATTCGACAAGTGCATCTGGGTACTTGTTCTTAGGTAATCGATGGTAAAATCTTTGTTTTTTTTCATTTTTTTCTCTTTTCTCAATCTTTTATTTTTTTGTTATTTTTCTTTACTCATAATGTGAAAGAAGGGACAATATGACTAGCACACAAGTCTCTGGTACGTCCTTGGAAAGGGGAGAGGACTACTCTGGTCCACAATCCCACTATTGAGTACATTGCCCTGGTACTCTACTTAAGAAATTTGTTGAAATTGTGCACACATCAAACATGGCAATGTGGTGGGGTAGACTGAAAGTCATGTAAACGAATGCAGCATTTTTAGGATTTTACTATATGGTGTTCTACTTTTTTAATGGGTAAGTTAGCACTTACATTTTAAACTATCAAAGAAGGTTAAAATAATTTGAAATGCTCCTTTGCCAAGTTGCCAACATAGATGACAATGCAAATTAGTGTATGTTTTTCAACTTCATGTATACCACAACAGGCACCTTCCGTTCTCTGTGAATCACAATTACATGAGTGCTGAGACTCTATTTCATTTAAATCTTCAATTTGCAAATTTTATACCTTCAATATTTTGCATGAAATATACATTTGGCATTGCTATTTCATGAGTTTTGTCCATCTGAAATATTTAAAACCGCAAACTTGAAATTATTAGAATTTAAAAATGCTCAATCTACAATAAAGAAGGCCCAAAATTTAAATTTAAGCTTCAAAATTTACCGATCTTGTGTATTATTTGCCAGTTCATCATTGGTTGTGTTCTTCTACTGATTAAATGTTCGGGCTAAGCCCTACTTGAGACATTACATCCATTAAAGGTCCACATAACTGGAGTGCACATTTAACATTTTGGTTTTAAATATACATATCCTATTTAAACATGCATTTTTGCCATTTTGATTGAGTAATTTCGGTTCTCTCCTTAATCCTATTTTTGTACTAATTTTATGCAGTATGCCGGTGAACATACTTTTATTTAGGAAAATATTGCTTAAAAATTTTCCATCATTAACTTTAAACTTAATTTGCAGTAGTTAAACTGCAGTAAAAACCTAATCGTATGTGAAATTCTCCATAAGTACATTTATGTAAAATCAAAACAACTTATTAAGGCCGACTATCCACCCAAAAATAAAAAATTTGTTAAGTCTGATGAAGTATATTGATATCTATTGTTTGTTTGACAAATTGGGAGTTATAGATGGTAAATAATGAAGGAAATTATATACAGGTCATATTATTTTTTGCAACCTACTACCAAAAGAAATCTCTCTTTTGTCATCTCTCATAATGATATTGGAAGAAGCAAAAGCTTGATATGTTCCCAAGTTCTAACTTGTCATCTCTTAGAATGCCTTCATGATGGTTGTAGTATTGTTATTTGTGCAAACACTTAATTTCAAGTCATTATTATTATTTTCCTTTTTTTTAGTCAAATCATTATTTTCCCTGTTCACTTGTCTTCTTTGCTAGTTATATATTCACAAAAAAAAAAAACTAAAAAAGTCTTAAATCTATTACATTTATACCAATATGTCATAAATTGTTCAATTTGGCCAATTTAGTTTTAAATATTTTGACGATTTGTCAATTCAATTCAAAACTTTTTAATTATGTGAATTTAGTTTTAAAACTTTTTACGATTTGCCAATTTTGGTCAAAAATTGTTGACATAGTGATCTAGTTAGTACTGATTATCCTACATGGCATGGTTAGTGTTAATGAGACGATTTTTTAATTCTTTTATAAATTTTTCTGAATTCTTTCATTTTTTTCTTATTTTTTTCCCCATCCAAGCAATAGCACGGAGGTCTCATCCATGGCCAACCAGGGTTGCAACACCCTTGCCTAGATCAAATGAGGGTTGCTAGCCTGGGGTTAGAAAAAAAAGGAAATAAAAAAGAAAAGACGAAAAAAATAAGAAATTCAGAAAAATTTTAAAAAAAGGTTCATCTCAGCACCGACTATACCATGCAAAATGAATAACACTAGCTAAACCGCCATAGCAAAGATTTCCAATCAAAATTGGCTAGGAGGACTAAATTGGCAAATCGTTAAAGGGTTTACGACTAAATTGACTAAATGGAAAGATTTAGTACTAAATTGGCATAAGTGTAATAGACTTAATACTTTTTTTATAATTTTTCCAATGAGTGTAGCCTCCACCCTCACATCCATTGAATGATTATCAATCCCCTCAGCGTCACTTATTAAATACGAAACTTTGCACTTCCGGAAGTGCGATACGTCTTTGTCGATGCGACTCGACTTTTCAAATGAAACAGTGGTGGAAATTTTGATGGGTGAGGACAAGTGAGGCACCGTGCTCCTTAAGCAACTTGAAAACCAGAGATGTTTAGGCAAAATCATGTGCGACTTGAATACTTGAATGGACCATAGTCAAATCGATACACATTCGGTGTTCCTGATTTCTCGAGACACGTAAGCGATCCCAACTTTCCCTCGTGAGGTTTTTTCAACTGGGCTGGGCCTACTAAATGCCTAGAGTGTGCCGTCGGACCATCTTTGAACTTTGAACCCCGCCATAAGCCTTTTGGGCCCAGAAAAAATGCTCGTGATTAGCCCAAATTTGGGTTTGATCTCCACTTGAACATCTGTGTGAATTCCGACTTTATTATTAAAAAAAATTCCTACTTTAGTCTCCTTTCGCCTTCGGTCGGATTGATTAAAACGTGATGATATTCCCCTGAAAACGCATCGAAGCTCTAACGAGTTATCAAGCAAATGGTTATTATGTGATGAGGGCGGCATTCAGACTATATAACCAACATATGGATAGTGAGTTTTAATGTAATAATTCTCCTTGATATGAAATTAGTTTCTTAGGTGAATTACAAGAGCCAAACATGTGACAAACATCGAGTACAGATACTAGTCTTATCTCGAAGAGCTGTAGAAGTCTCATTCTTCCTTTCTGCATTGCCTCATTATCATGTCAATTTTAGATCCTGTGCTCCCAGGACCGTCACAAATGACCGTCACCTTCCCGATCACTTTCCGGTCTTCCATGGTGGCGAACATGAAGAGATCTAATCGAAGTTCTCATTAATGTGATCAGAACAATGAAGAGAGTGTGGGGTTCTCCTGAGACCTCCGACCGGGCAGAAAGCATGAGAAATCTGGACAGTGATCGAGGCCTTTGCCAACCAGGAGAGTCAACTCCCTAAGGGAATCTTCGAGGACGCGGGGTCCATGGATTCTTTAGCCGTCCCGATACAGTCCATGCACCGTCCGGTTCTGGATCAAAGCAGACAAGTCAAATCGAACCAGAAGGAAATACACTGAAAAGAAGCATACCGTGATTAGATGTGGAAGGGCAAATAAAGGGGAAGGCCAAACTACTATTTGCTTAAATGTGTCATTGAAAAATATCTACATCAGCTTCTTGAATCGCCCGCCCCAGTTTCTTCTCAGTTTCAGCTCCCCTACAAGTTCCCCATGTGATGGACCTAAGCAAGTCCTTCAAAAGGCACTTCCAGCAGGGGCAGCGGATGCCACTTTCATTACCATCCAGGATGGCAGCAAATTTATTTCGATCGAAGATTACCAATCTACGAGGAGCCGAGGGCATATAATTTGAAAGTGGCCAACACCTGGCAACGGCAATAACAACGGCTCCACAAACCTTTCCGCTTTGCACCGCTGCAGTCCCAACTCCCCTAGCTGCACCGAGAACAAGCAAGACCTACATTTTGATCAATTCATGACGGGCATTAACTAAACGGAACGTGTGGCTGAAATCACATGGAGCGAAAGATGCCACAATAATTCCAATGAGTACAAATAGTACTTGAAGATAATCAACTATAGGATATATGCATGACAAGCGGTCAACTGGGCTCTGTGGCTCTGTGAACAAGAGCAACAAGTGAAAGTTCCAGATGCATGGTTTGGAGTTTTTGATGGCTTTTGCCCTTACTATTTTTCACCCCAGAAGCAAGTGAGGACATCTGTTTAGCAGACTTGTGGGATCAACCTGAGGCATGATGGCGGAGAGTTTTACACGATTCAATGATTATCTTCCGAACAGAGGGAACAAGGCATGTATAAAGATGAAGAATTTCCATTTCTTTGGCCAATCAAGGTCAAGGATTGCTCGGCCTAATAATTATTCATCTTCCACTCAGAATATTGCATCTTTAGAGCTCCTGCATCATCATGGGGCTAAAGAACACTAGCCCATGAGAGTGCGAAGGTGTTTCAGAGTCAAAAGTTTTAATCTTTTACGAGGTGATGGTTCTTCGACAATCAAGGGTGAGAATGAGATCAGCAAAAGATTCCTATCTTGGCAACATGGGAAATCAAACTCAAGTTCATATCTTAAGCTTGTAGCTCTTGCTTCTTCAGTGAGTGGCTCAGGTGTAAATACTCCGGAAATCCATCTGCAATTTCTGTGCTTTTCAGTCACGTGCAATTGCCTCACATTCCTACGAATTTGTTGCAAGGGTTTGGAGCTTCTCTCTTCTCCTGGAGTAGGGATATAGTTTTTGGCCAGGCTAACTGGTTCCAGAATTCTCGCTATTGATAGACTGGCTTTTGGATTGATATCAAGGGTTAAATCTGTTGAGCTTTCATCTGGAAGCAAGGATGAGAAGCCCCTAAATCCATATGCCATGGCATTTTCATTGCTAGCCACCTTGCATTTCATTTGACTTCTTGGCATCACATAAAGCGATTTTGGTGGGGTAGGTGATGTATTTCTCTTTATACTTATACATCGTTTGTTGCCTATCCACCTATCTTTTGGATTGCATGTGGTCATTGAACCGTCCAATTTCCACTTTTGTTGATTATGCACACGGCTCTTGACCCCCTATCTGGAAATAGCCCACAAAACCCATCAGCTGCCAAATATTGCCGAAGAATTCTTTTCCCCCTTTTGTTGTGTCATTTTGCTATGTGTTGTTATTAGACAGCTGAAGTTTTATTCAGGCATTCCTCTGCTTGCCTTGTTGCAGTCAATACATACTTTGAGGCTCCAGAATGTGTTGCTGTGCTAATTCTTGTAGCACCTCCTATTCTGGCACCATATTTTTCATGTAGAGGCGACGAAGGTAGTGATCTAGGAAGAGTACAAGAAAGAAGATAAATCATCTGGTTTGGATGCTGCAGGAATCCCATTCTCAAGAATCTTCAGGTTCTTGTCACAGACCATTAATTACATTTTCGAGGTGCTAGTGCAAATGGTGAAGGGGATGGGAGGCATGCTTTCCACTCTATATAAGAAACTGTTATCGACTTTCCTGCGCTCTGCTTTTGCTGTTATGCTGGTACAGTTTCTTTCTAGACTCACTTCACATAAGTAATCATTTTAGAGATTTAATTTCATATCGTTTCGTGTTATTCGTTTTGTTGTAATCTGTGGTGCAGATTTCGGTCATAATTGCTTACTTCAGATAAGTAATCTTTTAAATTAATAGTCATACACATTTAAGCGACTGGATCATGAGCTCAATAGCAACTTGGGTTTTTACCGTGTTTCTTTCTTCCAACATTGGATGTGGAATGTGGTGTGGATCTTCTGATTTAGATATGTTAAAAACTCATTGCTGGACAGTAAGTGGTAATTACACTATAGTAGATAAAATCATGGGATCCCTAGCTGTAGAATTTCTGCTATATGTTGATGTCTTTTCGTGGTTTCCAGGTAAGGATGGTAATTGAAAAATATAGCTGACAAGAGAAATGCATGGCATGATCCAAACAAAACCAACGAAAATGTCCTGCACGGATATACATAAAAGGTACTCTGTTATGTCATGATCACTCTGATCTTCCTTATAATGTTTTGAAGGGGAAATGGACTAAGAGTGCTTTGTCCAACTAACTTCCTTCGCTTTAACAAGACTGCATTTTATTGATAAAACCACATTTCAGGCATTGAGGAGCGTATATTGGGACAGAGATCTCCTGGAGAAGACCACTGCAATGCTTTTGGATGCCAACACTGAATCGAAACCCCCACTTGCAGAAAGAATGCAAGAAATCCCTTGTCCAGGTGACGACACAACCCTTATATGTAATGTGTAATCTTGACAGAATGTTTTTTTGGGAAGGCTCCTTGGCCAGAACTGGGGAGGAGATAGGATTGTGGAGAGAGGACACCTTAAGGAGACCAACTGACCCACATTTAATGCCTACTCTTGTTGTGGATCGGCTATGCTAAGTCCTGGACATCAATTATCTTGCGGGGAACCAAGGTTTTAGTACAGATAAAACTAGATTGCTGGCTAGTCACGGCTAATGTAATTGGAGCGAAAATCATCACCTTCTAGACCTTCTCCAGTGGCTCTACAAGTCCGGGACTGAAAAATGCTCTGTTCCATCATAGCCAAGGCAGTGTATAATCCTTCTCTACAAGTTCTATCCAAGTCTCCAAAAGGTTTTCTTTTCCATCAACACTACCTTCTCCACAGGGTCTAAACTGCACAAACATTGAATCTTCACTCTAAATAAGCTACTTTGCACTGATGGAAAAGGACAACAATCCCACTGTTGTACTCATGTCATCTCCTTTATTGCCAAACTAAGGCTGGGAAAATTGCTGGTCTAGATTTTCAGTATCAAAGATTAGAAAGAAGTTGAAAGGTAATGAATTGAGATATCGGTTTACAAATTACTTCCCACCGAAGAAAGAAGTTTCACTTGGGTGTCTATTTCCAACTGGCCTAGGAATGATCGATTTATTGACTTGCTTCTAGTGTCTTTGGCCCTTCCGACGCAGATGTAATTGTCATGGGCGACGATGACCGGCTTGTTCCATTCTGGAATACTGAGAGACTTTCACAAGCGATACCAGGATCATGTCTTGAAGTAGTGAAGCAATGTGGACAACTACCCCGTGAGGAAAAAGTAGAAGAGTTTGTTTCTGCTGTTGACAAGTTTCTGCGGAGGGCTTTCGTGGTTTCACAGGAGCAACAGATTCTGCAAGCTGTATCTCAGTATTCTTATAGTTGCAGAAGACCATTCCTCCTGCTTCAAGCAGATATCATGGATCTACCGAGAAAGAGTTAGTCTTCAAAATGCTTCAAGCATTCATGTTCTAGAATCCAGATGATTGCCAATTATTTTAGAAATTTTACGTCAGCGAAACAAGTAAATTAATTGTTGTTATTGCAGAAATTGACATTCATTATTTTTACAATTTCTGGGAGCTCAGTACTATGCATTAATCTGTAAAATGCCTGGAGCGAAATCTGATAATTGACGTTGCTATGCTGTACAATAAAAGCCGTGCTTGAGGTCTTTCTTGCGCAATCTCTGCTTGAGCGTTCGACAGGCCTCGATGCGATTATACTTATGCAAGATTAGCAAATATTGAATGGTCTAGCTATGCGGATTCACCCATACAATTGGAACAAGAAAATTACAAATTCAATGCCATGAGATGATCACTTTATGCAGTGAAAAAAAGCTAGTAGATTTCCTCGGGTATTCCCTTCGGATCTCAATATCTTCCATCTTAATCAAGACTATAAATAACTTGTATGCTATTGAGATGACTTGCATTCAATCGCAAATGAATCGCATTTGTAAATGTCCCAATAAAGGATATACTAGCTAGTTGTACAAACTTAATAAACGTTTACTCGATATTAAATCACTTACCGTGCAATATAAATTTCTGAGGGTGCTAGGTTAATGGACATATAATCTTAGCTTTTCAATATTTGGGAAAAAACCACCAAAAACCCCAAACTTTGCTCCGAGTGACACATTTTCCTCAAACTTTTTTTTGTGCCGTGAAAAATCTCAAACTTTCCAAACCGTGACACATTAACCCATAAGGGCATTTTTGTCTTTTTAGTTTCGTTTTTTTTTTTCTTTTTCTTTTTCTTTTTTTTTTTCTTCTTCCCTCCGCCGGCCATGGCGGCGCCGCGAAGGAAGCCGACACCGGCGAGGGTCGCCCTCGCCGGCGTCGGGCGGCCCTCACTGGCGTCGGGCGAGGGCCGCCCGACGCCAGATCTCGGCGAGGGAGGCCCTTGCGTTCGTCGGGCGAGGGGTGGCCTCGCCAGATCTGGCGAGGGCCGCCCTCGCCGACGCCGACGAGGGCACCCCTCGCCGGATCCGGCGTTAGGCGGCCCTCACGGCGTCCCGGCGAGGGCGGCCCTCGCCGGCGTCCGGCGAGGGCGGCCCTCACCCGATCTAGCGTCGGGCGGCCGGCGAGGGCCACCCTCGCCGGCACCGGCTTCCCTCTGCCGACTCCACCATGGCCGGCGGAGGGAAGAAGAAGAAAAACAAGAAAAAACGAAAAAAAAATTTTAAAATAAAAAGACCAAAATGCCCTCCAATTTTGAAGTAAATGTGTCACACTTGAAAAGTTCAGGGTTTTTTATGTCGTAAAAAAAAGTTAGGGGTAAATGTGTCACAGTTTGGAAAGTTTGAGATTTTTCACGGCACAAAAAAAAAATTTGGGATAAATATGTCACTCAGGGCAAAATTTGAGATTTTTCGTGGTTTTTTCCTCAATATTTTTACCGACGTACGATTGTTTTCCCATATCATAGACAGAGGATAGCTAAATTGCCACGCTATTAGCTTGTCTCACGTGGCCGTGAACTTGGAACCGTGAAAGTTCTCACATGCGACATATGACTATTGTTTCTGAGTACGTTTGAGAAGTTCATAAATTAGATTGTTAATGCTGAAAGAATAACACATCCATCTCCACTTACTATGTGTTCTAGAAATCTTTCATTATCACCAACCACACCTTAAATTGTACAATTTGTATCAAAATAGAGGCCCCCGAAAAATATACACTTCCGAGTCACTACGCTGTATGCATCACTATACCAGATGACAAGATTCAAGTGGATGCATCACTATACCAGATGACAAGATTCGAGTGGCTTTCTACACATGCAAGCAACTGCATACACATGCAAAACAATCGCGGCAATTCTGGATATACCTAGAGTTCCCTCGACAGTAAAGATGACAACAGAAGCAATGACGAAAGGAAGAACAAAGAAGGATGAAAGCCAGCCTCTCGAACATATGACTCAAACGATTCATGTTACTTGGAAACAACCATTTACAGCAAAAATGCCAACTTTTACAGTGGGTGTTTCTCCTGAAATAGTCAAAAATGTCTTCAACGATCAGGTCCACCTTCCGAGGCATGTTATTCGATGTAAGCCCAAAAAAAAACAATTGGAACGACATGGTAAAAGTGGATACGTGATGGACACTATCTCGTCCTCCAAAAATATGAGCATGATGGGGTCTCAGTAGCTACCTTAACAAGAAAGAAACTTATGAATTCCTGAAAATAAACCAGTTGCCACCAACAAATTTTACAACACTGCCACCGTAAAGGACTAAAAGGCCTGCCTTCTCTACAAATGTCCATTGGGCCAAAAGGGCATATGATGCAAATGAAAGATTGGAGTGGAGCCTGGATTTAAATGTAGGTATATAGAGAGAGAGACAGAGACAGAGACAGAGACAGAGAGAGACAGAGAGAGACAGAGTTCCTCAGGAGTCATAACGTCCCACCTTTAGTAGTGAGATCAAAGCACTTGAGATTCATGGCTGTTCTTTTCGTCCATATGCATGGTTATATCATCTCATTCTCAGGCGCACAATTATGAGTCTATTGATGGCATATTACCCTGTGATTGTGCTTTGTCATCATGTCTCTGAACTAGGTGTCACACCGCTCAGAATTAGCTGGCACAAGAAGCTGTCTCACAATGCCTCCTTGAGATGGAAGGTTCTGACTATTTCCCGAGCATTATCATACTCATTCAGCTCAACCAGCATCCTCTTTATCCTTCGGGCAAGCCCACTGGTCTCCCCCTCAGTCCCACCAAACATGTGCTTTTTGTGCAGATTCTTTCCCAGCGAAAGCACATAATCAACCAGGGGCTGGAGCTTGTGACTGCATGATGTACTCACATTAGCATTTGATACATAAAAAAACGAAAGACCAGTAGTCCTGCTTCACCAAATCATGCAAATGTAACCATAGATCTTGCTAATCCCTTCTGCCTTGCTATATAATCATTACAATCTTGTTGAAGATCAATATGCAATCCAATCTGATTTTGATTCTGATTCTGATTACGTCGGCCCAAGACTACTAAAAAGGAGAAGACTGCAATATCAAGTGGCAACTGACTCATTACCGGAGACACTTACGCTGGCCAATCTCTCTATGAGATTACTCTTGCATCATCATGCACTCTGCTCTCTCCATAAAACCAGAGTACAGGAGGAGGCACCAATATGACTTAACATTTAAAGAGTGGAGGAGATACGATTCTGAAATTAATACTGTGTTCACTTTTCAACATCAACCGCAAAACCTACAAAAGCATAGCTAGCGGGGGACAGCATGGAAAATTGATTACATGAAGAAGATGGTTCCCATAACCAAAGCCAGACCCTTATTATTGCGGGATGTCACCCATTAAGTTCCCCAGAAAATGAATAACCAAACAAAACTTATATGGAGCAGTCAAAGATCAGACCCAACTAAAGAAAAGATGCATACAAAACGAATCCAATAAGCAGACTGCTACTAGGAAAGATAATAAGAAACCAACGCACGGATGACAATTTTTTATTTTAATTATTCTTATGATCAGTGAAAGATCAAATCACTCAATTGCCCCGGACATCTAGAAATCAGACACTCCAATGCACTTTTAAGCACAGAATAAAAAAGAAACCTAGTGTTTTTATGAGCCACAAGAGACAAGAACTAGAATAGAGTCAAGATCAAAGAATTACCAACTAAATAACCCTCTGAGTAAATGAATAATGTATTTAGGAATGAAACTAAAATCGACTTGTACTACCACAGTCACCAGAAAACAAATCGTAAACATAAACAAGCAGAATCACTTATGCTATATTAACAATATTATGCACCACTAGCAAATGCAAAATTAGTAACTCAGATTAAGGTTAGTCATAGGTCTCCTACAAAGAACTTATTCATCACCTGCGATCACCAGACACACTCTGACCAGCCCAAAGACCAGATAAAGATGCAATGATCCGTTCGGTTCTTGTCACCGCGTCATGAATATCTGATCTGATGCTCCGAACATGAGGCAAGATTTTCCCGCCTAAAAGCTCATCAAGAGCAAGCTTCTCCAGAACTGGTAATGCCAGGATTTCTTTCCACAGACATATGTTCCTTAACAGACGGACAGACACACCAAAGCGGTATGCTGCCAGCCGTGCAGCACCTGGCACTGCCTTCATTACTAGAGGGCTCCAAGTTGGCACCTGTGGATGGGACATCAAAGAATTCATATTAAAAATCTACGAGCTGTATGCATGTATATCAAAATAAACCGTTGAACAACACATACGGTAAGTTTTGCAACAGCATCTGCCAAGCGAGTACGGACTGCAACTAACAATTCAGCCAGACCCTCACTGGAAGCTGGAACATAATTTGTGACCAAAGTTGTGGCAGCCACAGCATGCTTCGTCTCTCTCGTACTAAGCATGTCCCAGGAATGGGCTATTTCATGATGCAAAATGGGAAGTGCAACCTTCTCTACCAATCCCGGAACAAGATTAGAATCAGCATCATCAGGGGAAAAATCGCTTCCATCTTGTGGCAGACCATAATCAAACAGCAATGAATGCCTGAAAAGGTGAAAATAAGCTTTAGCCTGAGTTTGCCACTAAGTGTCGATATATAATTAAATGCAACTTCCAAAGAAACTACAAGACAGGTTAAACATTCAAGCTATTCAGAGATATCTCACTTCCACATGACTACAAATATTAGCAAGTGGCAAGATAATACTTTACCATTTCATCTCGAAGAAATCAGAATCCTCATGTAATGGGTCCCACTTCAAAAGTTCCAGCCGAACATATGGAGAGAAGACATTGGGAACACTAAGTGACATGTAGGCATCACGGTAGCTCGAAGAATAGTCTCTTTTCCATTTTTCAAACCGCTGTTTAACCTCCGAGAGCTGGGCATATTCCTCAGCAGTGTCATCAAATATTTGATCAGCGGTTTGAAGCAATAAATCTCTATTTGACTTGTATGCTCTACTCTCACTATCACTCTCATCAGTGCTAGATTCTCCCTCTATTTTCTGATGAGGAGCATCCAACTCCATTGATGATGATCTCTTGGAATCAAATCGAGCTTTCCTCCGTTGACGGGCCTCAGCCCTCCGTGTTGTATCCATTCGTTTCTGCAAGTTCATATCTCTACCAAACTCATCCAACTTTACTGGCACATTATTTTGTTCTCTCATTGCAGCAACCGCAGCCTGGCCTGCGCTCATTGCAGCAGCTATTGTTGCCGCACTGCTATCACCTTTTTTGAATACCAGCATGGCTGCATTAACAGCTACTTCTATCTCCACCATTTCATCACCATTATCAGCCAATCTTCTGTCCAATATAGCTGCAGCACGTTCTTCATTTAATTTCTGCATCTGTTCCTCGAGTTCCTCAATATATGGAGCTTTATCCTAGAAGAGTGAAGCAATGATATATGCTCTCGGTAAGTAACCAACTGGGGCAACACATTACAGCTATAAATTCATGAAGTAATGCACCATTGCAAGCAAA
Source organism: Eucalyptus erythrocorys (assembly GCA_014182555.1). Taxonomy (NCBI): domain Eukaryota; kingdom Viridiplantae; phylum Streptophyta; class Magnoliopsida; order Myrtales; family Myrtaceae; genus Eucalyptus; species Eucalyptus erythrocorys. The sequence goes on along the minus strand of CM024603.1, from coordinate 33,350,260 downwards.
AGAACTCAATTTGTAAGAAGAAAAGGCAAAACAGTCATACTATTGTGCCCATGTACTTCATTATAGTATAATAGATGTAATCAAATCTGAACTAATTTGCAGCACAAGCCATCACTTCCCCATCCTCCAAAAGAATTCCTAAGCAAATTGACCTTTTTCCTAACTTCTCGCAAAAAGTTGTAAAAGAATGCCATCCCTGCTAAACATTTATCCATGTCCGTGTATCTATGAATACTGGTGCAACATGTGTGCTTTTTTTCTTTTATGGGGTGGGCATGCGCGTGTGTGAGAGAGAGAAACCATTCCCATGGATCAAAGGATATTAACAAAGATGGTAAAAGTATATTGGTAAAAGAAATACAAAATAAAGCCATACCTGCAAGAACTTACATATAACAGAAATATAGTCACGAAGCTTTTGCATAAAGATGTACTTCTCACCAGCAGCAGATAGGGACTTCTCAAGTGCAGTAATATTCAACAATGAGGAAGACAAATTCTCATCAGTCTTTGCCAAAGATGACATGGTTTTGCTATGTGATTCCTGACAGAAAGCAAAAGAATCATATACATATTTAGGTTCTCCAACTTGAAGGAGAAAAGTGTCTTCTTCATACATCAGGTCAACTAACAGATTGTCTCTAATGAGAAGAAGGGAACCACTAGCCTGGTTTAACATTATTGGAAGAAAAGGGAACCTTCATACTGACAAATCTTGAAAAGACGGGGATTCCAAACATTTGCAAAACCATCTAGCAAGCAAAACATAGAAACAAGATCTACAATGGCATAAGAAGTGATTCTCCCTCTTAGCAGGCAAACATTTCAATCCATGCTATTAAAAGAAAAGAAGAAAGGTCCGGTATCAGCCTTAATAAAAATCGGCAATCCTGATTCAACATACACATGCCCTTTCAGTGCCTGGATCAAAGTCCAATACTTGACCAGATTCATCCAAAATACTGCACTAAACAAGTGCGACAAAGCAAAAGGCAGTTCACATATAATCCCAAGCCTTTACAATTAAGGAAAGCAAACCAATGTGGGTTTCTAGAGGATAAAAAAAAAATGACCACATGATGTGCCTATGCTCCACTCAAGGCAGCGATTATCTATATAAACATTAAGGAGTAGTGGCTATGACAACATTATTTTGATTTCCCAACCCAAGAAGCTTATCAGCCTACCCTCATGAGATGCAGTTAAAGATCCGCTTTTTAGTATATCACATAACAAGAAGCTCACACAAGAGTGGTATTCTCAGATTAAAGCTCACCACTCTGGACCAACTAATGCAAAAACTGATTCTATCAAACAACCTGATTCCAAACTTTCCATCAGACTAAATTTTAAAAAACATCTGTTCAATTTACCTTTGGAATCCTTAAGTCACTCTACTCAAAGTAAACATATATCTTTCAACAAGGCCCCACATCAAGATAATCAATCAATTGACAGAACTTACTAAGACCCCACTCTGTACTAAAATTCACTTTCCATTTCATCCTACAATGCAATCGTGCAAAGATAACACTAACTATTCACACAAGCAAGTAGTAAAACCACAGTGCTGAAAACAAAACAAAACAGATTACCTCCAGCCTCCTTGCATTATCGCACAAAGCCTTCATAGCAAGCTCAGCCTGCTGTGGAATCGACATAACATCCAACCCCTGCCCGGCAACCATTGCCCCTCCTATGCTTGGAGGAGGAGGAGGAGCAGCTGCCCCAATGCTTGGTGCAGGACCATAACCAGCTGCAGAAGCTGTATATACATACTTCTGTGGCTGCTGCACATTAGGCACTACAGGAACAGCACTAATGTTACTAGTACTGGTTACTCCCCTGGTAGTTCCATCATCCATTCTCTTCCCTAATCCCTTCCTAAATTGCTCCTCTTCCCATATCTTTTCCTCCTCGTCTTCATCGTCCTCAAGCTCAGTCCCTTTTCTCAAGGGCGCATCCACCGCCCTATCATCGAAACTCTCAAAAACACCCTTCTTTCCACCCTCAATCTTCTCTCCGAACATGGCGATCCGCCCTTGAAACTCTGGCTCCTCATCGCTCAAACCCTCAGCAGCACCGTGATTACTCCCTCCATCAAGTGAAATATAGTCCGGTGCAGCTGCCCCCGATTGCCTCAGCCGTTCTCTCTTTGCCCTTATTGCATTTATCATCGCCTGATCGGGAAACGACGACCCAGACGAATCCTGCCCCTTCGCGATTCCAATCGCAGCCAACCGTCTCTCTGCATCATCTCTATACAAACCTTCCCTTTTCTTTTCCAACACCTTTCCCTTTTCACCCTCTTCCTCATCAGAGCTCAATTCATCCACTTGCTTCAATGTTTGTTCAACAGCATCAGGTTTCACGAGACCCTTCAAAACAATGACGGGTTCGGGTTTAGGGTCGGGCTTGGACTCCGATGCCGCAGCATAGCGAGAGCTGCTTGATGAAGCGAGGGTCCTTGTGTTTTTTTGAAGCTCGCGCAGGGCTTCTTTAGTGTAAGTGCCAGCTTGAGGAAGGACATTCGAAGGCAAAGAAGTGGCGGGCACCTGGCGGTCCTTGAGGGAAGATATTTTGTGAGAAGAAGAGGAGGACAAAGGTTTGCTGGGGCGAGAAGAGGGTTTGGAGCGAGAGCGAGGCTGGGTTTCGTCGTTGCCTTCATCGTCAGCGAAGCTGAGAAGCTTTGGGGCTTGGGGTTTCTTAGGTTTAGGAGGAACTTTGGTGACTGTGGCGGTGGATTTTGATGGGATCTTCGTGGCCGTGGCAGCAGCTCCGTTCGATTCGTCGTCATCGTCTTCGTCATCGCCGGCACGGCGGCGGAAGTTTTTGGCTCGGGAGGAGCTCATGGCGGTAGAGATCAGCTAGTGGTTTGCAAGAGATTTTGGGAAGGAGCAGAAGGAATGGCGTTGAGGCTGATTTTGATTTGGCTTTTGGCAAAAGCCTTTGGGGATGCAAAGGACTTTATATCCTAAAGAGTTTTCATGAAAGGATACATCTACTCAACTTTTTTCATTTTCTATCTCTATCAGCCTCTTAATTGCAGGGCCTGAAAATGATGCCGTTCGCTGCCAGTAAGCACGGATTCATAATTAACCACAAGTATTTCAAAAATATCCGAGGATGCCTACTCTGTGATTAGCATCTGAACTTTATCAACCCAGGTTGGGACCTGCCAAAGGAGGCACATGTAATGGTATTATCAGCATTAATACAACTTATAATCATGGAAAACTAACAGAGATCAAGAATACCAATAGGCACATGTAATGGTATTATCAGCATTAATACAACTTATAAATCATGGAAAACTAACAGAGATCAAGAACACCGATATTGAGAGTTTAGTATTAAAATTTACAGAGCATTCATTTTCAACATCCTTCTAGAAAGATATATTACATGTGGAACTAGAAGAATCGCCCACTATCACTAAAGTGTCGAGAGAAAGCGAGTGTTGCCCTCGGGCAACTTATTTCCCAAAAAAATGGAACAATAATTTTTCGAGTCAAATCTACTTGCAACAAATGAGGCCAACTTTAAGTAGGCCTCCCCTTGCTTGGCCAGTAGAGTGAGTTTTAGCTTTTAACATTTAGACATAATTAGACAAAAAGAATATAACCAAGTGCAGACACTGAAGAGGGCATTGGACAAGATGCTTGTGTTTTTACTTATTGCATGACCATTGACATAATCAAGTCAACAAACCAGTTGTACAAATACTGATAAAAGAGAACCGACTGCATGAATGAGATGCATCATTGGTCCTTACAAGTACTTAAATTCGTGACACCACTTCCCACTTATCTAAACCCCGTAAATGGAAATGGGAAACATGATTTTCCCAATCACAGGGGACATGCCTCTAAAGATCGGTAAACCAAATTCTGCATCCTCAAACCCAGACCGAGAGGATGTAGTCCTCAATACAGATGATGCATCAAGATGAGCCAAAAAATCAATCCTCTACTTATTGTTTCAAAGCAAGAAATAAGTTCAGTAAAAGGAAAGTTGATTACATGAAGAAGATGGTTCCCATAACCAAAGCCAGACCCTTATTATTGCGGGATGTCACCCATTAAGTTCCCCAGAAAATGAATAACCAAACAAAACTCATATGGAGCAGTCAAAGATCAGACCCAACTAAAGAAAAGATGCATACCAAACGAATCCAAGAAGAAGACTGCTATTAGGAAACATAATAAGAAACCAACGCACAGATGACAATTTTTTATTTTAATTATTCTTATTATCAGTGAAAGATCAAATCAATCAATTGACCCGGACATCTAGAAATCAGACACTCCAATGCACTTTTAAGCACAGAATAAAAAAGAAACCTTGCGTCTTTATGAGCCACAAGAGACGAGAACTAGAATAGAGTCAAGATCAAAGAAACTAATCCTCTTGAGTAAATGAATAATGTATTTAGGAATGAAACTAAAGTCGACTTGTACTAGAAAGTAAACCAAATTCTGCATCCTCAAACCCAGACAGAGAGGATGTAGTCCTCAACACAGATGATGCATCAAGATGAGCCAAAAAAGCAATCCTCTACTTATTGTTTCAAAGCAAGAAACAAGTTCAGTAAAAGGAAAGTCATCTATGTATCCAAGATGAGATCACCTTATCACAACCCATACTCTTGAAGAAAGCCAAGAAAGAATCGAACAAATATACACTTTCGCCAAGAATCCACAGATGGTGAATTTGTTTATTTTAACTGAAAAGGAACAAAAGAGACGAAAGAGGAGAGAGTTTATTCAGAATAGAGGAACAAGATTTTGCAAAACCAACAAGCGAAAAGAAACAAACTCTTCTGCACAATCCAAAAAAAGAACCAGAAACCACATAAAAAAACAAACACGGAATGATCGCCCGCGAAGAACAAGCGGAGTTGGTAGCAAAGCACCGCGAGATTCAGTGTCGTTCTCACTTCACAAGCATCGGACAGAAAATCAGAGCAAGCTCCGAGCTTTCCAACAAAAGCCCGAAAATTAGGACGAAGGGCGACGAGAAAACGAAAACCCACAAGAAGGAAAATAAAAAAGAGGGAGGAGAGGGCGGTGCCTGTAATAACGATCGTAAGGCAAGACGATGAAGCGCCAGAGCTTGATTCCCCGCTGCAAATTGGGGACGAAGATGGCTCGAAAGAGGAGTGACGGCGGATATCTCACCGCGAAACGAAACCCTAGAACGTGAGGAACAAAGAAGAGGGTGGCGGTAGAGTCGACGAGGAGGCGCAGGAGTCGATGATGAGCGGAGAAGGTGCAGTCGTCGACGGCGGCAGTGTCGACGAGAGGAGACAGCGAGAAGGCAGAGTCGTCAAGGTCTGATGCGTTCGGCTTTGGGTGTGGAGAGTTTTGGGTTTGGGTGAGATGTGTTTATTTCATTATTTGGAGTAAATAATCTTTTCACGGGCCGAACAATGTTTCGACGCTAACCCGATCCAAAATATATTTATTTAGGATACGTTTGGTAATATTTTTATTTAAAAATTATTTTTAAGGATATAAATAAAAAATATATTTTTCTTGAGAGAATAATTTTTGAACAAAAAAACGCGTTTGATAAATCTGTTTTGAAATATAAAAAGAATAAAACACGTTTGGTAAATTTGTATAATTTTTTTATTTCTTTTAATTTTTTAATATTTTTATTTTATTTTTTCTATTTTCTTATTTATTTTTCCTTTTTTCTTTTTCCTTTTTTTCTTCTTTTGGCCGGTCGCCGCCTCGCCATGGTCGACGACCGGTCGACGAGGGCCCGCCCCGCCTAACCACGGAAGACTCGCCGGCCCCGGCGAGGCCAAGCCTCGCCGACTGCTGGGCGAGCTCGGCCTCGCCGGCCGTTGGGTGAGATCGAGCTCACCCGGCTCGACGTGAGGTCGGCCTCGCCGGAGGTCGGCGACGCTCCGACGAGGTCACCGGCCCTCGACGGCTGATCGCCGACCATGGTGGAGGCCGACAACCGGCCAAAGAAAAAAGAGAGAAGAAAAGTGTTACTAAAATGTGTTTGTGGGAGCAAAAAAATACTTTTGAAACAAAAACGCAAACAAACGCGTTTTCGTTTCTTTTTTGTTCTCAGGAACAAAAAGACAAAAATTTGTGTTCCTAGAACAAAAACACATTTTACCATGTAAGGCCTTACTTGTTTTGTAATCGTTACCCAAACAATTTTTAAGATTCGAAACATATTCTCAACTTGTTTGTGTGTGGGTGAGTCAATTCATGAGCTTGAGGTTACTGGGGAAATGCATAGGAAAACAGAGGACAATGGCAGTGATATTGAGAAAAAGAATTAGGGTTTTATTGGACCCGGTCCCGATTTGTGCCGGTCTGATTGGATCCCGGTCGAAATTGCAAAGCCGGTTCCCGGGTTAACATGACTTAAAAGAAATATTCGAATATGAACAATCCATATAATTCTACGATTATTATTTTTTTCCTGTGTAATTCAATCATTTTATTCATAAAAAAATTGAGGTGTTTTATCATCAATATAAAGTAGGGTCCATATATGTCACGAAAAATAAATTCTTTTTAAAAAATTTAAAAAAGATCAATTGTGTCTATTTAAAAAATATTGAATGATAAACATTTTTAATGTCCACTTAAATATCAAGACATATATTGCCGTCGATCAATTCATATATTTAGTGGTAGGGAGACCGTTTTATCATCAATTTCATAACAATTGTTGGTTGACAATTGAAAACTAATTTTTTTTTTTAATTCTGAAAGATGGGACTCGGGAAGGCAGGCCTCAACATCAACTACCGTAACATCATCTTCGGCTACCCACCATATCACCGCCACCTCCATCCACCGATCGGCCTCCCGACGGCGACGGCGACGACAACGGAGCCTTAATATGGCCCGACGCACACTGAATGCTAAGAGCTACTGAGGAAGGACGCTCCAGGCGTTTCGAGACGTTGCCCGATATTCAGTGGAATGTATGCCTACCAGTGACATTCGTCCACAAAACCTAGCCATTCTCGCCTACACGTTTTCAGATCGGATGATATCATTGACTGTTTCTCGGTCGCACCTTTGAGGCATTTTATCGAACAGTATACGTGCAATGAATCGCGATGCGGGCGCTCATACACGCGAACACAGAGCGAGAAAGAGGGAGATGATATTACCCGGTTGATGAAGCGAGTCGGACCAGTGGGTAGAGATGGAACCCACGAAGAGAGTTGCGATGGCGGCTCGCGACGAAGATCGGCGTCGGAGGAGGGATCTCGAATCAAAAGACTCGATCTTTTCGCGTTTTCACGCCAAGAAAAACCCAAAAACTGGAGCTGAGCTTTGATGAACAGCCTTAGGGACGGGAAATGGCGTCGATCAATGGCGGTGAAACCGAGTCCAGTAGATTTGGAAGATCCAAAATCGAAGAAGAAGATAGTTTTCTTCCAGAGGTTTTCCCGAGGTGACCCTGAAAGTGGGCTGGAGGTGCGGTGGGCGATTTTAAAAATCCACGTTTTATCATCAATTTCATTTATTTCTTTTTTTCTATTTATTTAAAAAAATTCTATTTATTTTTTATTATATTTTTATCATTTATTTAAAGTTGAGGTGCCTACTTTTAGGAAATATGATTTCCTTCTCGTAGAAGTAGGGAGATCGTTTCTCTTTAAACCAAGCTTTTTTTTTTTTTTTTTTTAAGTTTATCAAAAACATTTTTGTGTAAGTATATTAATCTTCCTGCAAATACGAAATAATTGAAAAATAATTTTTCGAACATAGTATTCCTTCCGATAGACGGATAGCTGGTATGAATCATAAATAAGATTCCTCTTCAGGAGAGGGAAAAAGAGGACCACAGGAGTTAAAAAAAAAAAAAAAAAAAAAGCGGGACCAGTTGACTGGGTTGACTTTGACCGGTTCTGAGCGGGCGGGCGCACGAGCCTCTGGTGCGACCGCGTGACAGAGGAATCGCTCGTTTTGCCGCCACTGGCAGCACCCGTCTCGACTTCGATTAAAGTTCGATTGTTTTTTTCATTTTTTTCTTGTTTTGGTCGGAACTAAAGTTCGATTGGTGCATCAAATGACGAACAGGAAAAGGGCAAATTTAAAGCCGACCCGACATTATTCTCGCTTGTACTACGCGATTAAAAAGCTAAAAAAAAAAAGAAAAAGAAATGAAAAGACAGTAAATAAAACACTCCACTGCAACAGGGGATAATCACTTTCCCCCCTCCCTTTTTAATTTTATTCGCTTTGCTTGCATCACAGGAAGGATTCAAACGCAGGCGGAGCAGGACGAGAGCGTCGCCCTCCCACCACCTCCTGATCGCCCGGAATGGCTGGGTAAGCGTACGACGTCGGCATCGTCGTTCGACCGATGCCGGTTCCCTCGTGCTCGGCTCGCAATGTCGATTCGCGTTGACCCTGCTCTCGCGCGATCGAAAAGCTGTTTCCTTTGTGCGCGCTTCGTGCGAAAGTTTCGAGCTTTTCGAGAGATTGACCTCGTTCCTGCGGTTTGGAGGACGAGGGGAGTAGTGGGTATCGGTTCGTTTGGCGAGGGATAAACTCTCTGCGCTGGAGCGACCCTTTCTTTTTTTTTCTTTTTTTTGGGGGTTTTCCCGGCCAGAAAGAACGGGGAGAAAAAAGAAGTTGCTTGATGCGCGGTTCTCACGGTTTGAGCTCCGTGTTGCTTCGGGTCTGGGGGAATGGGACTGATTATGCGATGTTCACCGAGCATTGGTTTTGACTGGTCATGGATATGAAGTAGTGTGTTTTTGCTCGGATAGATTGGTTAGGTTTTTAGTCTGCGGTCTGCACGATGTTGATTTTGAATGCTGGTTATTATGTTCAGTGTGAAATATAGTCCAGATGCCTGATCATTCGCATAAGCACATAAGTATGGTCTGATGACCGACCCTTAGGCTCAGTCAATGAATTGATGAGTTTTGCGACCTGTGTACTGGTTCTTTTTTTTTTTGGCTGACATCTGACACAGCAACGCAATTTTAATCAGTATGAAAATGAAGTACTCGATAATTTATTTATTCTTTTCTTGTTGCTTGTCAATGTAGAATCATGCACGTATTATTCAATAATCGAATTTCTCGAATTTCTACAAGGTTTCTTCCTCTCCATTTTTTCCACAATTGAAAAGCCTCCTTTTCAAAGATATAAGCTTAAACTGTAGAAAAGTTTTTTTTTTTTTTTTTTTCATTTTACATTTTATCATTTGGACTTGTTTGTGTCATCTGTATTCGGAGCACCTATAATACAGTATTTACTCCTATAGTTAAGCATTTGTTGCAGTCCTTTTATTCATGATTGATTAGCCACATCTCTTGATGAGAAGGTGCCTTATTAGGGAAATGGCTGCTCTCGCAAAGCGATGTGCCTTTGGAAGGAGTTTGGGTTTGACCTTAACATTCTTGTCTGTGTGTTCAATAATGTCTTGCATTGCATTCCTTATGCATTACCTTCGCATATGTCTAATAGAAACAGGCTAAGCCATTGGTATACATATGGTCGCTTTTTGTTTGACATTTCCCGTAAGATTATTTTGTTCGTCGCTACCCATATAATGCACTCTTTTTTCCATTTAAATCCTGATTTTTAATAAGACTAAATGAAGACACAGTTTGCAGATTGCTATAGATTTCTGAATAGTAGTCGTTTGTGAGATAGTACAGACTATTTCTGAAAGTGTTTGTTACCATGAAAAAACAACATTCATGTTTTTTTAATACTAGCTAGAAGATCGATATCTATGTAAAAAATTACCTATCATTACTTGACAAACTTTTGGCATATTGATATTTTCATATCCTGTCAAAATTTCCATAAGCTTTTGAGAAAGAATGTCACACCTTGCACATGGGTGGTGGATTCATAGCAATTGTAGGCCTGTAGCCATACCTTTAAAGAAAACAATTGTTATGGCAAGCCTGATGGCATCGGTTGCTTGAGTTGTGATTTTGAATAAGCTAGCATATATATGTTGATTATAGGGAGACAGGGCAGACTTTTAGTTGGTCCTACAGCTTTGAATTGAATTACATGTTGCTTGAGCAATATTACATGACATGCTTATCATTCCATGTGTTTCTTTCCTTTTAGCAGTTTCTTTCAAGCATCTGTTTCATTGTTTGGTTCTCGAGATGTGCTTGTATAAGATCATATGGTTATGTTCATGTATTTTATTTGGGGCTAACTCTAGCTCACCATTAGTGTGGTGTGCTCAGAAGATTTACCGTACGTCTCTTTGTAACATGTGCAGACCATCCTGGCTGGTGGACAGTCAGAGAATTGCAACAAAAATCAGGAGCGCTTCTGGTGCTTCTGATCCTGAGAAAGTAAAATGGAAAAGTAATCCAACTAGAGCCTGTCCAAATTGCCAACATGTCATTGATAACAGTGATGTACGTTGCTCTTGTCTTGCTCATTACTGTCTCCTTAAATTCTGCTTTCTCAGTGCTGTCTCCTTAAAATTCTGCTTTAAGTTAGCAAATGTATGAAGAGTCGGACAGTTTTTTGTCAATATAGGTTTTGATAGTCAGCAATTCAGATTTTTCAGGAAACTGATTTTGCAGAATTTGGCTATTTAAGTGAGCAGATGATGTTTTAAGAGCTTGAGATCTTTTTTTCCTCCCCTTTGTTTATTCCCTTCTCTTTGAGTCTTTGCATATCTCCAGGCTTCTTTTTATTTGTACTTGATCTCTGAACTTTTTATTATACTTTTCTAAATATCATAGGAGCTTGCCTTTTTCTGCAAGTCATTCTTTAGATTATTGGTTCTCTGTTAGATTGATACAATACAAATCATGATCTGTATTCTGAGTTCTCATCAATAAGTTTGTTATTTTGTAGCTCTTAGCTAGCTTTCTTTTCTCCACTCTTAGGATTTTTTTTCTGGGTCCATCGAAGTTGTTGTTTGCTTCTTCTGCTCTTTTGGGATTTTCCAAGTATTTTGGTGTCCATATACCAATCAAAGTAGCTGTGACTTTTATTTCTCTTGCATTTGGGAGGTTTTCCTTTTCATAATTATCTGGTATCTCCATGTCATGTGAGTGCTGGACATCTGCCCTGTCAAATGCACCTGTTGTCGAGTTTTTTGAATCACGTGCACTGATGATCTCATTTGAGTTAATTGCCCTGGTGTTGGGTACTGTAGATAGGGACCATGCTTGACTTGAGCTTGACAAATTTCTTTTGCTCAAAGGCTCATCAATGCATGACTTGGGTGTGATATGCCCTAAAATTTTTCCCTTGACATTAGACACACTTGAAAGATGTAAATATGGACTTGTTTCAATTGTCTTGCTTTGGGTTTATAAGGTTGCATTAACATCCCTGCAGCTGATAGCATTTTGAAGTATCATTAAATCTGACAAAAACCTTTTTATATTTGGTAGCCTTAACTTCTGACATATATTTTGATCTTTGCTTGCCTGATTGAAGATTTTGTTTTTCTCATGATTTCTAAAGGGTGTTTTTTTACTCATAATCTTTAAAGCTATTGCCAGCAAAATTGTTATCCTGTCTTCTTTATCAAACTGAAGCTTCTTTACGCAAACTCATCTGGGCTTTTGCGACCTCTCCTTCTCCAGGTTGCAAAGCAGTGGCCAGGATTACCCACAGGTGTGAAGTTTGATCCATCTGACTCAGAAATTATGTATCATTTGGTTGCGAAAGCTGGGTTTGAAGGTTTGAAATCCCATCCTTTTATCGATGAGTTTATACCTACTGTTGATGAAGATGATGGGATCTGTTATACGCATCCTCAGAATTTACCAGGTGAGCAAAATATTCTACTACTCGTTGTGGGGATAGTTCTTGTAATTGATCTGAGCTTAATTGCATCCCACAGGTGTTAAACAAGATGGAAGTGTGGCTCACTTTTTTCACCGGGCCATTAAGGCTTACAATACTGGGACTAGAAAGCGTCGAAAGATTCTTGGCGATGATTTTGGCGATGTTCGTTGGCATAAGACAGGCAAGACTAAACCTGTTATGGTTGATGGCGTTCAAAAGGGGTGGAAAAAGATAATGGTCTTGTACACCAATCTGGTCAAGGGAGGAAAATCTGAAAAAACTAATTGGAAGATGCACCAGTATCATCTAGGAACTGAAGAGGATGAGAAGGATGGAGAGTTTGTGATATCTAAAATTTTCTATGATCATCAGCAGCAACAGCTCGATCAAGGTGAAAAAAATGAACAGAATAATCGTGAAAGAGTTGATGCTACAACAATGAAAGCAGATCCAGTGTCTCCAAAGTCTGTGACGCCCGACCCACCTCGTATTGAGAGGCGATCTTGTGATTCTGATCCAGTTCAGGATTCTACTTGTGGAGGCCCCCTTGCTCAGGTAAAACTACTATTTCTCCACTGATGCAAGCTGCATCAGATAACATCTATCTATATATCTATATTAAAGCGGGCAATGCTCACGCTACTTTAGCCATGTGGCGCACTCACATGCATCCTGGCAAATCTCTGAATTTCAGGCATTTTGCATGTTTTGGTAATAAGTCTCTAATAATATTATGCATATTTTGGTAATAAACGTTAAAAAATAATTTGTTTATGTATATATATTGAATCTATCTGGAAATATCTGTATATAATTAGATGAATAATCAAGTCAATCTAGGTGCAAAAGTTCTGGTATAATTGCGCTAACTATATAGTTCTTCTGGTGAAATTCCTATCCTGTTTTTCTTTACATATTGGTTTTCCTGTTTATTGGAATCATTCATTTCAAGAGCATCTCTAAAGTAATATCAAATGTTTAAAATGTTATATTCCATGATTGTGTATATTTAATAATTAGTGTTTGAAAATAATGTGAGGACACCTATTTTGACATAATACTTCATATTCGACTCATCTTATTAACAGACAGATTTCACATTTGACATTGTAAGAGTACCTACTGTAACGTGATAGCACTAAAATACTCATTATAATATGATTGCTATATTTGACAAATAAATGATATTAGAGGATTAATAAAAAAAATTATTCATCATCAGAACTCTGATAAATGAACATTCAAAAATGAAAAGCAATCTATCGGCAATACACAATTGTGCGTATATCATAAATAAATATGACAAAGTTCATTATCATTTCATCCTCTTATGGTTGAATACCTCCGTCTGGTATGATCCTAATTATTTTGTAGTTGGTGAGAACAAGGTCCCACATTTTGTAATAGTCCTATCACTTTTATAGTGGATAAGAGCAAAGTAAGTTGAATAATGTATGGATACCCCTATCACAAAATCTTATGTCCCAAAAAGATAACATATATTGAAATGATGATGAAGTATCACATGGAATGATAGCCGATATTAGCAGATAACTGATATGAATATGATCTAAATAAGATGATAACAAATATGGACGTACAAATGAACATTGGCAAATCAATTATAAGTTACCCCTTAATATAAACAGTTTATTAAAGAAATCATTTATGTTCAAAGAGCAATTTAAAATATATTAATGTTAGACGATCATTATTTAGGTTATAACGTGACACGTTTTATTTGATCAATTCAAGATATTAGAGGATCAATAAAAAGATTAATCACCAGATAATTATAGCTTATCTCTGACCGATAAGTGAATATTTTGAGATAAGTGAATATTTTGAAATGACCTTTTTGTTACATTTTTCTTTTTTTATATTTTTGAAGTGCCAGATAACATGCTGGTGCATACTTTATGAATAAAAATGACTAAAAATTGATGACCTTGTGATTAAAAGCATAACTATAGATAACTCTCATCACTTTGCAATTCAGATATTTGTGAAAGAGTTGAATAATATACTGATACGCATAAAAGCAAAATGTTTTCACTAATAGATTATGTTAGATGCCCTTTCAAGAATTAAAATATATTATGCATTCCCATATTCTGTAAATAAATATGGTTAAATGCATCATTGCCGATGACTATTACGATAAAATGCATAATTAGATATAACTCTAATGAGAAATTTTTTTAATATTTATGATAATTACACTTCAACAAGTATGAAAAATAACATTAAAGGCCCACTAATTAAAAATTTAAAGTTATTTAGATATGATTAATGAATTGTCAAAGATAACTCCTATCACTGTATAGTTTGTGAAGATAATTCATATTGCTTTATGTAATTGGTGAGATTAAACATTTAATTAAGGATTACAGTAAGTTTTTCAATAAACTTTTGAAGGATATTCAATATTATATTGATTTCAATAAGTCTTAAATAAATACTCATTATAAAGTATACTTCACGAATACTTGATAGTAATGTATGGATGAAAAGGCTATCCATCATCGACAAAAAATCAGTCGCACATTTTTAAAAGATAAAATAGTATTTTAACATGATAAAGTAATATTAGCAAATCAACAACAACAAAAAAAATTTACCGGTGTTGCTTTGCCAAGATTATATCCGATAAGTGGTTTTGTGTTTGGGCTAATTGAAGGAAAAACATAAGGCAATTCTCATGGACTTTGTAAAGTGATTGAGATACACTTCAGGTCAACATTTAATGCATGCAATTTTTAACTTGGAAGTGTTGATGAATTCAAATAGAATTAACAATCAATATGCTGGGTAACCTAAAAAATATAGTCTTAGACCCATGAAATACATGGACATCTTGCTAATGTACATATATATCTAGAGAGATATTTTGTTTCCTCAACAAATACGTGCATGTTGACACACACATGTAAATTTAGGGCAGCTCCGACTTACAGCACTCTCTTGAGAGCATATGAACATGATTACATAAAGAGCAATTTGTATTGTGAAATTCAACATACACATTCCCCGCCTGCTATTTTACTGATCCATATTTCCTGTCCTAAGTATTCTAGGATCTTCAAGAGAGGGAGAAAGAGAAAATACTGCCACATCTTTACTCATTAACTTAATGAAAGAGTACATAAGATGGCTCTATTCATAGAGCATGAGAGATACTGAAAAAATTGTAGCTCATTTATTTATAACCACAATTGACTATTATCTATAGGTATATAATAACATTTGTGGCCTCCTTTTCTTGATACTTAATTTGGATTAAAAAAGTGCATGATCTAGTGAGATAGTGCTAAACAGGTTGATTAATTAAAAAATCACGTCATGTTCGTGCAATTTCATCATGATTAAGGGGTTATCACTTATCAGTAGAGTTCTTATTCCCCTTTTGCTGACATGCATTAAAATATGGAGTACTTATTCTTTTCTGCCTTTTGCTACTTGCAGCCAAAGCATGTTGAGACACAGTGTGCAGATCTTGATGGTCCACTGGAAATTGAAAATCCCCAGCATCGTGAGCAAACCATTTCTGCTCCAGAAATGACGGTAGATGGTGATCAACAGGCTGAGGAAGAGTCAAAATGGTGGGACAGTGAGTCACAGAATCTACTGGATTCACAACAGCTTGTGGAGGGATTGTCTTTATGTGAGGAGTTTCTTCAATCTCAATCTCCTAATAGAGATGGAGACATAAACCACCATGTGGAGTCAAAAAAAAGAACCCTTCTTTCTGATTATGTTAAATTAGGACCTGAAGACTTGAAGAAGGATCTGGAGGAGTGCCACAATCTGGCACTTGATCCAGCAAATATTGAGCTTGATACCCCTCCTGATTTTCGATTGAGCCAGCTGGTACAAAACCTTTTTCTTCTTATGAATTGCTGCCTCTTTATTTTCTTGGGTATCATACAATTTTCATTTTGCTTGCTCTCCATGTGCTTCTCAGGAATTTGGATCACAGGATAGCTTTCTTGCTTGGGGCGGGAGCAAGGTGGTTGACTAGATAGGATTGGGGCAGTTTTTTGATGTCAGGTTCATGTAAAACCGGCCTCCATCGCCTCCTAATTCGTACCTTTGTAACCATGGGTTTTTAAGAAACTTGACATGTAAGTAATGGCGATTCAGCTTTTGTTTCTATGTCCTCTGAACTGAATCTCTTCTCACATTGGTGAACACGGAAATGTTGTGAGGCATGTTTATAAAAGTATATGGAGCTTATTTCTTAACTGTTGCTGGAAACTTACAACAGGTTTATTCCTTGACGGTTAATTGTTTCTTCAATTTCTTGTTATGTCTCAAATAGAATTTGTAGAAATGTGTGCTTCGACTTTACTTTTCACAAACTTGGAATGTCTGACTGGACATTCTAGCCTCTAGGTAGGAGGGGGTCCTAATTGGGTTGTATTTGTTAATGAAATCCATTAGTCATGAGCATGGCAAGGTATCCTCTTTGTACCTCCTCTTCCCTCTAGTAGAAGCTGATCATGAGAGATTTGAAGATCTAATTTTAGGCAAATGAGTTTGACTCTCAGAGAATGTAGCCTCATTGAACCTTCTCCTGTCCAACAATACCTTCATGACAATCGGAGCTTTGTCCACTTCATTCTTTAGAACATGTTAAAATCTACACACGTCTGTATTCCAATGTCAGATTCATGAAAATGGCTATTGGCTGAGAGACGGATGATGAGTATCGCAGATGGGAATGTGCATCCAAAGTACGGAATTCCTTGTAGTTGTGAGTTGGTGTCTGCCGATACTGAATGGAACCATAAAATCTTCACGGATGGAGTTGAGCCAATGAGAGCTGTGGGTTTAGCTATCTGGCTTATAGATCACGGCATTCGGCAAGAAATTGCTTGAGAAGAACCTCTGATGAATTGCCCTACCTTTTCCGGAGGGCCAGGATGCTTGTGGGAAGTTCCCTTAAATAGTCCATAGACATAAGCTAGATGTTTCTGCCTGATTGTAGGGAAGTGTTTCAGCTGGACTTGTTGGTTTGTCTTGGTTCAATGTTTTCTTGGCAAAGACGTGAACAATGTTGGGACAGCTGTGTTGTTAAAGAGGCCATGGTTGGCCATGGTTCCAAGTTACTGATAAATCTGAAGTGCCTCTCTCTTCATGCCATTGCTGTTGAAAACAGACAAGACTGGTACAATAAATGGTTGGGCAGGGAATGTTATGTTGCATATGGGCAAAGCGTTTGTAACATGATTTTTCAGTCAAACTCAACCTCGATGGAAGCCATTGCGAAATCACAGTGACCTGATTGAAGATGACTATCTATGCTATGTACTCAAATACTGGGGAAACTTTGTGCCAAAGGACTGAAACTGAACTTCAATTGCACTCTGGCCACAAGGGAAGAAAGAATTTCAATGGCACAATGCTGCCATATTTTCAAAAAATACTTTGATCGTTGTTGGGGTGTACTTGACTACTCTCTGGCTTGAGCCAATTCTAAGTTTCCCCAGTATACCTTTTTCTCTGCCGTCACTACACATGGAAAGGGTTAAAGAAGGAAAGGAGATGCTTCATCTACTTCTGCTAGACAACAAGACAAACTGGGGGGAGAGAGAGAGAGAGAGCCCATAATTGCTTGCAGACCGAATGCCGAGGAGTTTTGTTGGCAAGAAGACAGGTAACGCGTGGGAGTTGATGTCCACACACGAGCGGGCCTCGCGCTCAGAGCGCGCAGACAAGGACCATCCATCGCAGTCCGTCCAAGTGGCATCACAAAATAGACAAAATGAATCCTAACACGATAAGACATGACATGCTAAAGTCCTAGATTACTGCACAGTTCACACGGCCCTTAATGTTCTGTCTTGGATCAATTGCTTCGTGCGCTAAGTATAACCTGTGATGTTAACTGATGTAAAAAGATAAAAGCGTGCACGAGCTCAGTAAACACTCGTGCGTGACAGTCTGACAGACATTATTTATTGGCGGTGGGCCGGTGATGACGAGGATGAAAGGAGGAGGAGGAGGAGGCGCATCAAAAAGGCCAACGAAAAGAAACCAGTCACATGGTGGGGAGAGAGAGATAGAGAGAGCGCACGTGGGCTTGATAAAGGTCTGTCAAAGCTTTGACCAATCATGTTCATCTTTGTCCTTGTCCTCTCCCTCTCCCTCTCTCCCTCTCTCTCTCTCTCTCTCTCGCTCTCTCTGGTGTGGCCGACAAGAGAATATTAGATGAGCCCCATGCAGCTTCTGTTTCTGTTGACCATTTCACCGCCCTCTCTCTGACCCGCAGTTGAGATACCCGACTGTTCACACACTCTCTCGCTCCCTCTCAATGTCCAGAAAATGGGAAAAACATTTTATATTGCATTGTGAAAAAGAAAAGGAGAGATCACATTAGTCTTTATGAAATATTGAAATCAACTTTTGAGAATTTTGAGTAACATCAATGCTCTTAACTCAACAGTTACCAGTTATCAGCATAAGGAAAATTTGAACTCTTGACCTTTTTTGTTTGCAAGATACATATCCATAGGTAATTTACTCTGCAAAATATCCCAAATTGGTGTGAGTTCCCGAGAGCATGTAGAAAGAAATTCTAATAAATATGGATATAGGTTTATTTGGTCCGAGATTTTCTCACATATCTTCCTCACATACAAGGATGACAGAAAGAACAGATATAATAAAGGCAACTTTATTCGTGCTTTATTTTTCCTTTGGTCAGTGCACTTCCTTTTTGCTCACTCATGCAAGGCCATGGAAACAAACAAATTCGGACACTATTGCCTACTGGATGGAGAGAAAATGGACGGGTGTGTTCTAAGACCATACGCGTGGCATCAGCACTGAGGAAAAATAACTATCGTTATTACAAAAGTCCAAAGTTTCATCTACCCACTACCCTCCAGTTGTGATTGACCGATCTTAAGAAATGAAATCCCATATTTGGTTGAAGGAAAAAACTGATAAGGGATAGGATTGTGGATACAATCTGTCTTTAAATGTCGTTTGGTTGAGGACAACGCTATCAAGATTTACGGATTACAGGGATTATCTTATTCCCTTCTCTATGCTGAGATATAGTAGAAATGCCAAAGTTCCATTTCAGATAGCAACTGCCCGCAGAAGGCCAGCCGAGATAGGTATTACTTGGAAAGAACAGTTCATCACGAGAGGTATCATCAGTGGACCATAGGTTTAAAAATTTATCATCGCAGATTGCGGAAGACAGTACTTGGAATTTAGAAGATATGCTCATCATATTCATTTTCCAAGAAAAGAAGAAGAGTACTGATAAACTCTTGCGATGATCTGGCTCTAATTTTAATCAAACGCCAATGGCATAGTATCCATTCAAGGGTATCAGAGTGCTTTTTTGGCTCAAGGAGTCGGATCCCATGGCAATTTCCCAGGAGAAGAAGAACAAATGATTACACTTGAGTTCAGGTAATGGTGTGTCCACATATATTTACAGCTGGGGCACAAGGACCTCTGAGCATGCTAAGTGCCTAAGCCACTTTTTGGATTTGCATAAAAGAAAGAAAGATTTGGGCTTGGAACTTGGGAGTTAGTTGGAGATATCAAAAAGTACAAAGATCAACGCCAAATAGTTCGGCACTCTTAATGATTATTTGGGCCTTCACAGTAGTCAAACAGATTAAGATAACCCTCTTTTTGGCAGAATCTTCATTGTCCAAATAAGATCACTTTCGGCTGATCATTCACTCATACCCTTCATGATGAAGCTCCATTATTGCATGGAAAGCACCCAAAAGAGACAGAAAACAAAATGATGAACAAAATGTAGGACTATGTTCACTGATGCTGATCGAAAGATGCTGGCAAAGGAGCTTGGAAAGTCGAGGGCATTTGAAGATCCAAATAGTTCAGAAAATAAGGCAACTGCTCAGCTAGGACATTAGGCAAAGATTGCACAGAAAGACCAAGGAAAGTGAATATCCAAATTGTGGAACTCTCAACGATTTGTCCAGGTTTATCAGTGCTGCAAAGTTTTGACCCATGAGCATGTGGTCAATTCACACTTTGTAGAGGGAAAAAGCTGTAGAGACCATATACCAGTAGAAGAATGAGTATGAACAATGATTGGAAGTGGAAAAAATGTGATAGAATTATAAGAGCTTTTTGATTAAGCTGAAGCTATCCGATTTACATATGTAGCCGATTAGGCCAAAAGTGACACAAAACTTGCTAAGTTTTCCTTCAAAAATATCGTCGTCGCCATTGCCATTGCCGCCATCGCTTCCACCGCCCATGCCGCTATGTACACTCCACCAAAAAATTTGGAAAAGAAGGAAAAAAAAAATCCTCTGATTCCCCCTAAAAATTAAGACTTCTTTCAGTCATGCCAACAAAGGAGCATAACCACACATCTCCTGATGATGTAGAGCTTGGCCTTCTGTTCTCTGAGAGCCCCACCAAGCCCTCTGCTTGATAGCCTCCTCTTGGAGCTTCCAATGCTTGGGCTGCCCATCATCTTCATTTTTGTGATTAACTTCACAGAAGAAGAACACCAACGAGATTGATGATTTCTTGAGAGAGAGAGAGAGAGAGAGAGCCTTGAGTTGTTGATTGCTTTTGGTTGCGAAGTGTGTATTTGGGGCTGGTGACTCTGGGCGATTGAGTCATTGGGTTCTTATAGGAGGCGGAGGGCTGTGGTCCCTAACTACATTGGTCTAGTAAAGAGCCAACGATGGGGCATGAAAGGGCGTGCCCTTGTCCCCTAACCCACCAGACAAGCCCCGTCTGGGTCCACAGCCCCAGCACCATGCAAAACCCATTAAAAAAATCAATCCCAAACAAGCCCTAACGTGATCCGTATTGGTATGGTCATGCACATATTTTTCATATCTTTTGATCGCTTGGTGTCGTAGGCACCACCCACCAGCATACCGGGTCGGCCACTGTTTCCCTATACCTTAGAAAAAAATCCCATCTCTTTTCATTTTTTTAATCATCAGTTGCATTCAATATGGGGTATGATGGGGGGGTGATGATAATGCAGCCTTGTGTCTTCATGTGCCTGGACTAGACCCTCTCCCTTTCTTCTATTTCCAATTTGTGTCACATCCTTTGTTGTTGAATTGAATCCACCTAAACTGGCAGTATGGGTCATCATCACAATCAGTTGGATCCTACACAACACTGCACACATATTCTCCCTATATTGCTTGCAAGCTTGGGGTTGGGGGCAATAATGAGGCTCATCTTGTGAAGCCATTGACTAATCGCAGAGAGGGAAAACCAGAAAAAAGAAAAGACATGTGGGACATCGAGTTGCAAGTATGTGAAACAGCAAGGTAAGTGATAATCGTATTCTAATCCGCAGGACCGTAGTCCGGAAATTATTGCATGTTCTAGGTCATAATAGAAGGAACCAATCAACCATCCCTACCTATTTTTTCGTGACCCCCTTCAACCCGACTTGGCGACTCCTTTGGATGGTGCATTTATTAATCTATTGAAAATATTGTCATGTATGGCACTAGACACGTAACAAACACATGTAATATTTTTATGGTGAAACCATTGCGCTCTGTCCCTCAGCTACATTTCTTCCGCAGACCATCCTGTCATAAAATAATTCTACACCCTACAAAATTAAGGACAATGGTTTTCCCGTAAACAAATTCACTCGTGCGCTCGATTTATTGAGTAGAATCCAATAGTCAATTACGACAGTACATAAACTAGGGAAGAGGCGACAGACACGTCCATCGTATTTCCATTTGATAATTTATTTCGGGTTCTGCTCAGGCGAATCAAATAGTTTGATGCGCCTCATAGGGAACAGCTAGTTCCCACAGTCAAAGAAGTGGATATCAAGATTTTGACCGGCATTTTTTCCGTCAAATTGAGCCGTGCCTAAGTTAACACCTTTTCATGTGAAGAGCTCAAAGCCCAATCAGTCAGTGTTTGAACTTGTAGATGGGAATATGAAATAATTAGTTAACAAGATCAATGCAGAGAGAGAGAAAGAGAGAGCCACTTGCTTGGTCTCGTGTTCCACCCACTTTCGAACAGGACAATCTCTGCACTAAACCTCATTAAACTAAGCGAAGCTGCAAATTTTATACTGCTTTTCTCTGAACAGAGCTAAGCTGTCAATCTCGGTTTGAGTATCGGTTCTCAGTAACTTTGTTGCTTCTTCCATCCTTTTTCATCCGTGCTTTTCAGAGGGAGACATGAAGATTCTCTCTTTTGGTCTCTGTCAAGTCTCAAACTCATGAGACATACACTGTATATATTAGCTGTTCGCAGGATCTTGAAGTCATTAATGCTGGGGTGATTGTTTTTGTTTCCCTTCTCCTCCGGAGTCCAATGCTCGATTTATAATAGTCCCGGACCAGGTAATAATGTTTTCACCACCATGTTCATACTCATGAGCGTTGCCAAACTCGATATTTTCATGTCAATTCATCTTTTTGGGTGAAAAAATTGTGACCCAACTTAAGGAAAGATGAGATACCCGAAAAAACTTTGAAGATTGAACCATCACTGTGTGGACAAAGCTTAATAAATTATCTCCATGATCAGAGCGTCCCAGGTTTATTTTGAAGTGTTCTATGCTGGGCTCTGATGTACTGTCTGTACATAAAATATTGGGCTAGTTGTACTACAGGTCAGAGTTGCACGTGAAGTTCTCGTGATTCACAATGCCATTGCCTCTTCCAGACTCAACATTATATTACACTTTATAACTCATTCCAAGGTTTAAATCACATTGTTTATTACTACTCCACGAAAAAACTGGTTTTAGGCAGGACATTAATGAGGATAAAGACTTCTTGATCTCTTCAATCTTCCAACGGCCAATGACTTAGCATGTACGTGAGCTACGCAAATTATTCCATATTCCATATGCATAACAACGGCGCAATAGTACGGCTCTACCAGTAATACAGTTGTATCCTTACATGCGCATCAGATTTTTTGATGGAGTATGATCCGGAAGGAAGCCCGTATGGAGGTCATTCACATGTTAAGTACAAATATAAATACAGTATTATTGCTGTACCAACAGATCGAAAAACATATATGCTTCGTGCTTGTTCGTTGTTCTGTTCTGGACAGCCAGCAAGGTAATCGTTGGCTCATGATGGTGTACAGAAGTTGAGTCGTGAAAAGCGATCCTTGAGACTTGGAGATCCTGAATGAGCCTCCCATTAATGTGGCATGCGAGCGCTGTGGCTAACAAAAAGCATTATATGGACTTGAGTTATGAAAAAGCGATCCTTGAGGCTTAGAGATCACTACAAAGAAAATTTAGAATGCAGCCATTTGGTGGTGTTCTTAGAAGCATTTGGGTTAAACCTAGAAGAAGCTGGCAAAAATGGGATGTGAGATAGCTAATAGAACATGTTAGATGAGAATACTTGATTGTATTTGATATCATTATCAACTTTATAACACTGAAAAAATGAATAGACATGAATTCAAAGCACTCCACTTTTCTAATAAGCAAAAATTAACATCTATTTCTTTTCGAGTTAGAGCATCACTCTATTCCTTTGATATAATTATGATGGCTAGACAAAATTTACATGAAGATTAGGAAAGGTGTGCACATATTTACAAACTTCATTCCTCCCTAGGGATCCACCGGCTCCACCAGAGGCTCTTTCGGCGCTGGTTGAGCTCATCCATGCTCTCACCTAATGTTCTGATAATCTTCCTTTGGAGACGAAGAGCCGAGGCTAGAGCATTTCTTTGAGCAGTTGCCTTCTGGTTTGGTGCCATTTCCTGCACAAAAGAAGTACCCCAAGGTCTTACAGAAGATTCCCACGATTCATGGGAGGATGAAATGGAGATGTACGATGTGCAAGTGTGTTCTGATCAAATTAAACCATTACGCCTTCTGTTTTCACAACTACTTGGCCTTCAGTAGACTTATTTTCTTTATTTAGTCCAATTATCAATGAAATGAACTATCACGCTTACAAGTAGCTTAGTAGTATACCTCTGCGCCCAAAAAGCAGAGAAAAAGCGGAAAAGAAAGACCTTTGGCAATGGGTGAAGTGTGAGTTCTTTGAATGGAGTGTCCTCAGTGTAATTTAGAAGCAAAAAACTACAGTTGCTCAGAATAGTTTAGATACTGACTCTAAGCTCCTGAAGCTGAGCTTCTGTGAAACCACCATCCTGCTCCGTCCCTGACTTAGCCATCAGCCGAATCACCCATCTGGCAGCCTCCCCATAATCCTGTTGCGTGGCTCGAAAGAGCTGCAACCTCAGTTTCTGCATGAAGGACAAAGCCAATAGTCCTTCTCTATCGAAGTATGGATGAGCTAATGCTGCTTTCGCGCTAGTTCGTCGCCTTGGCTTGTAGCGAACCATTGATGTCAGAAGTTCCCATCCTATTCCACCATCTAAATCTAACAGCTCGAACCCCCGCCTTAGGTCAGGGCTGGCGCGGGGTTCTAAGGTTCTTCTCCATGCAACCAGATCGTAGTCACACCTTTTGAGCTGCCGGTTGAATTGTATCAGACCACTATCGGTCCTTAATGATGGAAAAGCCTGTATGGAGAGCAGGCTGCCTTGAGTTAATGTAGCTTCTTGCATCAAACAAACCACATATACAGCATAGTAGTAGTAGATAAATCTACAGGAGTTTTAGCTTTGTACCTGATACATCTGAAACTACATGCTAGTGATGTGCAGTTCTGGCTTTCAGAAATCTAGTCTCCTACTATATGACCAATTTATTTAGCCATCCCCCATAGTCTACAATCGTATACCTACTTTAAGTTATTCTTGAATCAACTGGGTGGTGCTGTAATTAGATGATACCAACACAACATTTTCCAACGTTAAACCTTGTGATTACTTCAAGGTTTGAAGCATCAGCTTTTTGCAAGTCTACCATTGACAAAGCACATAACATACCCGCTGAAGTTGTGATATATAGCCATGTCATCATACTCCCTCAAGATGATATGCATGCAAAATCTCACGCCCTCGCTTAAAACGAAAATTTTGCTCAATTTTCAAGTACATTTATCTTCATTGTAGATTAGCTTTATATAGCTAAGCTAATGTCTTGTGAATACTTGTTAAAAGTGAATCCAAGGAGGGACACAACCAGTGGTGTGAATAAAAGGTTGAAGTCATGTAGTGAGATTTCTAGGCCTCAACAATACTTGCAAGGACAAGCTGATCAACCATTCGAAGATAGTTTTCCCCTGGATAATATCAAATCACAACTACAACAAGTTCCAACGCAGACATGTTAGCTCACCATTTGCAGAAAAATGAGACCAGTGCTGTAGATATCAAATCTGTCTGGCAAATTCATCTGTTTTAAGGAAAGCCATCAGAGCTGGGAAAACACTAAAATCGAAACAAAAAGAAACTTGATGCACATTAGTCAATCTTTATAGTCTCATGGTAGATGTCCAACCTGCCATAAAACTGGGGAAAGAGCAGTAGCCACTGGAGCTGAAGGTGCAGAGGGTGTTTGTGTGCTCATAATGTATTGTTCTGGTGCGGCGTACCTAAGAAGTGACGAACCAAAGAGAATTGTCACATGTTATAAGAGGCACAGTACCAAAGCAATCTAGGAAATCAGACGACTCACAACAACCGATAAGAGAGGCCAGAGGATGAGAAAATTCACATTATTAAAATATGGAAACCATGGCACAGTGTTTAATCTCTATGGTTGAGACAAGGGCATATATATATAGCAAACGGCAATCGAAATCTACAACGAAGTTAAAGATGCGATCTTTGCATGTCCTATGAACACGGAAAGAATTACACTTGTATAGTATCAAAATTCTCATACAAATTTTCTTCACATGCTTGTACAATACCAGCATTCAACAGGACTTGTGCTTTTGCGGACCCTTGAGATTGAAAAAGTTACGAAAAATAGGTTCAGTAAAACCATTCAGAAGGGCGATCATCATGCTGTCGGCATGCAGATGATAAGCAACCCAAGCACCCTGCTCCCAAAAATTGAATCTTCAACATGTTTCAACAAATCCTAGACATTTTTGCTGGGACCTGATTAGCATGGACCATTTTACTCCATTACATCATAAAATATGTCTCCAAATGAAGTAATTAGATCTGTCTTTCAAGACTGAAAAAAGTAAAATGTAAGATGAGTTTTGAAGAATTGTCGTGTATTTTTGTCAACATTGTTCTACATGCATGTCTTGTCCAGACAATCATGATCTACATGCTAACGAGATACCACATTTGCAAAATGTTAAGGATGATACCTTGGATCTAATAGAAATTCCTTTGGAATATAATTGATACCCACTCTAAGATCTGCAGCTGCTCCAAGATCAATTATCTTGAATGTACGAGAACCTGCTCAATTTCAGGGGTAACATGTTGTGGTGTATGAAATATCAATTTTTTTCTAAAGAGAATAAACACGATCAAGCTGTTGTTAAAATGCTATCTATACCTTCGGAAAATATAATGTTCTGTGGTTTAATATCCCTATGCACAATGCCTGTCGAATGAAGACTGTCCAGGCAAAAGAGGATCTGTCTCATGATAGTTTGAATGATCCTATTCTCCCTTTCAATTCCTTTTGGTAAGTCCTGTACCTCCCCAAGAATCATTGTTTCTACCTGACAAGAAATTTAATCATGATTGAAGATGGTAATTGAGGACGTTGACCAATCTACATAAGTGAGGCTGAATATAAATCTGAAACAAATAAAGCACAAAGCAATGGACAGAAGATAATAAATGAACATAATCAGGTATGACAACCATCTTCACCCACCCACATGACATTTGGATAAGCATCTCAGATTCCATGTTCAGTTGCCTCAATAGCCATGACATTGATTGCAAAGAAAAAAATCATCGTAAACATGACTATATGCAGCACAACTTCGATTGCTTCATCCTATGCTTGAAAGAAAAATTGTCGAGCTCTAACCAAAAGTATGAAGAAATTGCACTAAATGAGGACAGTAAGAGGTGAAAGGAAGAGCTACTAACATTATAAGGGAATTCTTTGCTCTGCATCAGATCTGCAAGTGTAGATTCCCCTTCAAATCGCCATACAAGCCAATACTCTCCTCCTTTCTTTGAAGTAGTCTGGAACCATTTTCATTTTTTTTGGGAACAACTTCAGAGAGAAGATACAATGCAGAGTAGCAATGAAGCAAACTTGTGAATGGTGTTTTCTCTATCTTTATATTTCCACGTGAATTAAAGGAACCCCGCAATTAAGCCAAAAGTCTATATAGAGCAAAACCTCTAGAAAGCCATATACAAAATCGGCACAGCTACTAGCACAAGCTCTTCGGACGCGTTCGTTCATCCAAATCTCAACCGCACCATATTCAGTAGCCTTCTTCAATACCAAGTCACCTTCCTTCTGTTCAAAAGCAAACAGCAAGAAGGAAGTAATACATTGAGTTCCCACCCACAATAGCATAAAGCCCGTTTCACCTTTGCCACTGGGAAGTGTATACATGAGTCTGTACATTCGCGTGCCTGCCGGCACTTCTTAATCACCTCAAATGATACAAAAACCCAAAAATAATTTTTCGCGATGATCAGTGAGTGATTAATAAACAAGAGCACCCATCTTTGAGCCATCACGCAGCAACAACCTGAAAATTTCATACCTAGCACTTTCTTTTGGGCCCTAAGAACAGAGACTCAATATAAGGAGTCCTGTAAGAGCTATACTTACATTTGAAGAAGACTTCTTAGCCAGTGATACCCTGTAAACCACACCAAAGGCTCCCTCGCCCAACTTCTTCCCCAGCACGAAATCATCCTGTTCGAACACAACACCGAACTTCATTTGATCAATCACTCAAACCCCACCAAAATCGCAACTTTCTCTAATTTCCAACACCACACTGACCTTCCTGAAGGTGGGTCTGAACAATCTCTCGACAAAAGCAAGAAAAAACATGTCGAAGAACCCAGGAGCCACGCCAGGAGTCGCCCACAGGTAAGACAGAGCCCCAAGAGCCAAGACCGCACCCGGGGCCGTCAGCGTCAGGCCACTGGACTTGGGCAGCGTGCTTCGGTAGATGATGTCCCCGCACTCCATGACCGTGCAGGGAAGGCCGACGCCGACGCCCAGGAACAGGTCCTTGACCGCATCGATCAGTTCTCCGCCCGAGGCGAGAACGAGGGCCCTGGGGCTCGAGACGAGGGTCTTGAGGGGAAGCCTGACGGCGAGCTTCTTGCCCAGAAACGGGGTTGTCGTCGGATTTGAGGACGGCTTGTGGGACTGGAGCTTGATGGCGGCGGTGGCTACGCCGACTCCTCCCGATGCCGCGACGGTGGCCATGCCTGCGGGAGGCAGAGGCTGTGCGGGCGCGCGGTGCGTCTTGGTAGAGAGGACTGAGAAAGCAGGTTGCCTGCTTTGCCCAGAGAAGAAATGCTGGCTTCAAATTCAGACCACAAGTATTGATTTTTCTTGTATTTTCCTCGGGCAATTTTGGGCGCGTAACGACAGTTATTTCGGGTAATATATGTGGAGAGGAAGAGGCGGAGCGGATGGAGGGACGTTGCACGCCACAAGCTGTGCGTTTGACGTGAGATGGATCGGGTTGGGCTTTCTGTCGCGGGCTATAATATCTTTGGGATATCGTGATCCAATGTCTTCTTTTCTTGTCATCACTGACATAGCAAATTCAGCAACGTAACACTAGTTTGTGTGATACGTCACGTTGTATAAACTCATTTCCAACGTTTTTGTCGGTGAATTGAGACTGTTTTCTGCATGACTTGACGAATCCTAATCAAGGCCAGCTTCGTACCCGGGAGGAGAACGCGTGACAGTATTATTGAAGTTGAGGAGATTCTTTGCCAGATGGAAAAATATCAAAGAGAACAAAAGACGCGAGGGAAAGTGAGAAAGGTATCCGGACTCCTATAAGAACATCCCGGAGGAGGTCCTGCCTTCCATCATTTGTTTTCTGCTTGATGTCGTATTTCTTGACCGCGGAAGCTAGCGATGCTGGTTGATGTTTTAATTTCTTTACTTCTGTATAAATCTCTCTGAGCAGGGATGGAAGGTTTAACTCGGCTGATTCACATTCATTATCAACAAAACAAGAGGTAAGCTGGCTGGACGGGGCGCCGATAGATAGTCTCCAGAAGGACGTACCGTTTATGATTAAATACGTTAGAGAGGCAATCCGTCCAACATCCTCCAGAGCATATCAGTTAATAAAGAGCCTTTCGATAACTGGAAGCATCGATCATTCTCTGACGCTCCGATGCTTCGGGCGTAACCGAGGGCCGTGAATTGCATGCCATACTGAGAATCTCAGTGGTGGGCTCTGCCTTCGAGACCACCTTAACCAAGCATTCGACAGGCCCGGAGGAACGACCCACCATCGGGCTTCTAGTCATTGAATGCTAACATCGGAGATGCATGTTTAAGGTTAGGGGCTCAAGTCGGTCGAGCCCACGGTGCTTGAATGCATGCCATAAATAGGTTCGAACCAAAAGCTCCCACCGTCAGGTCAGGTGTTCTCAGCAAAAGCCATTAAAGGTCTTGGAACACGTACTCGGGCCCTGCGTGGACCCTGCCTAATAATCAACACCGTGCTTCTGCTTCATGTCCTTCGTTTCTTTTTGGAGATAAAAAGAACCTGTAGTTTCCAAACTTCTGCAAAATGTTCAACCCCATTCTCAAACTTCATATTTTCCAACTGGGTCTTTGAAGAAGAATTTCAAGGACTACCGAGGAACAAACGTCAATGATATTGTATACTCTCTCTGTGATATTCTACTACTCTTTTTCCACTTTTACTCTATAAAAAAGGGGGTCCTTTTGTCACATGCCGCGCCCTGAAAGCATGCCTTAAATGCTGGCAAATTGAAGGCGAGGTCCGTGAGATCTCTCTCTCTCCCTCCCACTCCCAATAAGCAGCGACCCCTAGGGCCGAAAAAAAAGTCAAATGAAATGCAAAGAACGAGAAGACGAATTAGCCCTGCCAATCGATGCAATTCACGGATCGACGATCAAGCTTACACGACCTCGAATCGATGCCAAGGAAGTACTTCTAGTACTGAGGCTAAGGCAAAAGTAACTCTCCGGGTCCTTCCACGGGCTTGCCGACCGGAAAATAAAGGCAAAAGTTAGCAAGCAAACGCAGGCTAAACGGCATTAGCAGAAATCTCGACATACACACGAGCTCTTTTGGAGCTAATGATCATCACCTTCTCATCGGTTGTTGAGATCGTCATCATAGCATCTAGATTGAGCGAGAAAAGTTCTCGAGATCCGAATGGTCTCGATCCTAACTCTATCGACGAGTAATGATCTTAAAGGGGGACATTATTTCGTGTCCCCACGATTCATTAGTAAAGGGGTACGAATTGGTTGGAGGGCTCTATTGGGTAATAGCGATGTCCATTAAATTCTCCGACCAACCTGAGGAAGCAAAGCATAGCTGTCGCGAAATCGGGTCCTGAAGGGACTCGACAGGGACCAAGGAAGCTCGAAATCGAGTACGGCTGAAAATCAATGCGTGGCCACAGGAGTCGTATTGTACGAAAACTAAAATTAAGTTTTGTAATTTGGCTGAGATTTGTCCATATCGTGGGGGTCCTTCGCATTATTCCTTGTGCGTGTCACGGGTGAGAGCTCACTCCCAACTACTTCGAACTGGGACAAGATTATATGACTGAAATTATTATAATTCTTTATAGGCAGTTTTTTTTTTTAGTGTACTGTTTTTGGCCAAACTCTATGCTGTTTCTGACTGAACGATTAATTTTTTTTAATTTTTATACTTTTTTCTTATAAGTGTACCGGAAGTCTTATAAATTATCGTGAAAGTATAATTAAGTTTTAAATTTTTAAAAAGTGTTATCACATCCTACAATTTGTTGTAAAAGTACAATTAAGTCAAAATGTGTGATTTAAATCATAAAACTTATCAAGTTTGTATGATCAAGTTATTTCATTAACTCCATCCAACTCGACAAATGGAAAATATAATTAAGTTTTAGAATTTGATTATACTAATTTTATAAGTTTTATGATTTGATTGTATTTTTTAAAAATTTTAGGACTTAATTATACTTTCCTGATAAATTATAGGTCTTTTAATATACTTGTTCATTTATTTTATTTTATTTTTGCATTCCGATGAGCATTCGACAGATTCCATTGCCGGCTTACGGTGCATATATAATTGAAGGAACGAGACATTTTTATTTTTTTTAGTTTTCCCCTTTCGATCCATATTTTTCCTTTGAATTTCAGCTCTGCCCATTTGATTTAATTTGGAGTCCTTTGCATTGCAGTCAGTCACGTGGAGTGAGTATTCTATTCTGCTTATTTCAAACAGGTTTTTCGGCACTATTAAGGGAGAAAACCTTCAAATAAGAGGTGTCGAACGTGAATTAGCCCGCGCATGTGCGATTTCCTTGTACATGACATAGAGATTGGTCAACTAAAGTTTCTACGCATCTGATTAATCACTGTTAGTCCGATGATTTCAATGATGGGATTTACTGCTAGCTGTTCTAAATTTGCGCAATTAGAGAAATTAATCCCTCAATTATATTCTGAATAATAATGATAATAATAAAGAAAGCTATCCACTTTTGAGGGAAAAAAAGTTATTAAACTTATAAGGTACTCTGATAAATAGATAAAATCCGAAACCAATGAAGAAATGACTATTGAGCAGACAATATGCAGACATATAGGTGCCAAAAATCGGAAAACGAGGTGTTCATTCACAAAACCTAATATATTTATGAGCCAAAATCAACCTCAAAAAGGTTTTGTATGAAATTGTGATATGGTATTTGGGATGAGTTTAAAGGTTTGATATTATGAGTTGAGCAACCCATCATAAGATTGAGAAAAGGGTATGACAGTGTTTTATTGAAATGGTGCTACAGTAAGTACTTTTTTTGTCTATTCCACTCGCACTCATCAAAAGGACAAGTCTAGTTGAAGTGAAAATCATCAAACTCAAATTGATCAATTCAACTCATTTTGATTAATTTTCATACAGTACAAATCTAATGACCCATACTCAATATGACTCATGTCGATAAAATACTTTTATAAATTGAGACGAGAGTATAAAGTGAACAAGTATAGTGAAAACGAAAGAGTGGAGAGAGTTCATATGTTGAATATAACTAATGCATATAATAACTTGGCCCATCAAATTTGGGTTTAACAATGAGTTCGTGATCAATTTTAACAAATCTAGTATCTTTATACACAAGAGTCTCTAATTATCCTAATTCCATGCTAAATATCTAGCAACGACATGGCACATAGAGCTTAAGATAATTAGTATTCAATAATCGAGACCCAATGAATACATGCTGTGATTAGTGATGAGTTTAGTGGAAGATTTAAGTAGCCAAAGTCCACCGGTTGACCATGTGACTTCCCCGCGTTCTTGGGGCTGCCTATTTTTGTCAATCCAGCTCGTTTTGCATGGACAATATGAATGGACCATTTTCTATATAGACCTTTTTGTTCGGCGCTTGAAGATCCCCAAAAAAGGAAATTAAAAAAAAAACTAAAAACGAAAAGGGAAAAGGAAAAATTCACGGTTACGTATGTCTCAGCTGTCAAGCCTCGTCGCCTTCCGCCGCCTCCTTTTCAATACATCCAAATTTTAAAATAATAATAATAAAAAAAATCGGTCCCTTCGGTTGGACTCTTTTTCTTTATTTGTTGAATATCATTATCATTATAATAATAATTATTATATTACAAAATCGGATTCCCTTTTCTTTATTCATCCTCTTTTCTTCTTTAATCCCAAACGGCTACTCCTGTACAGATCTGACGTCTCGAATGGAAACCCCCATTCTCTGGCCAAAAAAAAAAAACAAAAAAACAAAGAAAAGAAAGAAAAATAACACAAAAAAATTTCAATTCATTAAATTCTTCACCATCCTTTCTAGAGTTCACGAGATGGGATGGCTGGTGTCTCTTTCCCCACTTCTTCTTTCTTTTTTCCTTTGCCTGTAGGAATGCCAATACAGTAACTATCATGTGAACTCAAATTGACCATTCTTGGTCATTTTCAGTGGGTATAAAATTTACACGGATTTAGTGTCAGAAAATAACACAAGAACGGCCTTATTAAAAACTATCCCCTGCATTTAATAGGAAGATGCTTTCATTTCGAGACATTGACAGTGCACATTACTCGCAAATAACGTAATAAGGATGATTATTATTATTTTTTTCTCCTTTCTGAGCATTGATTAAGCTATGATGCATGATTTATCCTAAGGCCAGACTCACATAGCTGTCATGATAATAATAGAAAAGTCGCTCTTGGATTTGAGATGGCTACTAATTATTTCTCAGTCAATTCTTTCAATTTCAAGCTCTTGTCTCAATCCATAATCCATATTAGAGTCTCGAGTCGACAATGACTCCGGCAACTTTTTCTCTCAATCATCTACGTTCACTTATAAGAAAAATTAAGATAAAATCATTCTCTTTATTTTTTTTTCTTCCACTCGCTATAAAAATGGTCCTTGAACTCTAAATTAACGTGTAGTATCATTTCTAAACTTGTAAATTTTTTTGTTACATCTTTTGACTTTTGATACAGCCCCATCTTAATTCTTGAAATCTTCAATGCCGTGCTTCCGTTAATTCGAGTTCATAAATAATATTAAATATTCGCATACCGTCCGAAAATTAAATTGGATATGAATCAAACAGGAGCTATACATTAAAATTTCAGAGACGGCATTATGGATCAAGTTAAAATTCATGAATCATTGGCATGATTTACCTAGAAAAGACAGCTGATGCTTGTTTGGGTCGGGGGACAAACCCAATTCAATGATGCTTAACTACAAAACTTAAGGGAGCAGTTGGGGGAGGGGGTTCACAATTTCCGAAGAAGAGTCCCCCCAAAAAAATTCCGTCGCCCCCAAAAAAATAAAAAAATCCCGAATCTTTCTTAACTTGACGCTCCCCCCATCCCCATCATCTTCACCTTTTTCTCTCACTCCACTGTCCCCCCCCGCACTTGCTCATCGCCCCCTTTCTCGCACCCCCCTGCAAATCCAAAAGCTTTTCCCCAAGCAAATCCAGTTCTAGAGAGAGAAAGAAGGTGTTAGAGAGAGAGGGCCAGCATGTTCTCTCTCTTCTTCCTCCTGCTTCTCCCTCTGCTCTCTGCTTCCGCTCCCGCCCCGCATCCGTACGGCAACGTCTCGTACCACATCGACTGCGGCGGCAACGCCCCCGCCGTCGACTCGTTCAACACCACGTGGCTCCCCGACCGCTACTTCACCGGGGGCGCCGCCGCCGTCGTGTCGGAGCCCCTCCGCTTCCGGCAGCCCCAGGAGAAGACGCTCCGCTACTTCCCCCTCTCCTCCGGCAAGAAGAACTGCTACGTCCTCCCCGGCCTCCCCTCCGGCCGCTACTACCTCCGCACCTTCACCGTCTACGACAACTACGACGGCAAGTCCCACCCCCCGAGCTTCGACGCCTCCGTCGAGGGCACCCTCGTCTTCAGCTGGCGCTCCCCCTGGCCCTCCCCCGACCTCGCCGGCGCCGCCGGCGCCTACTCTGACCTCTTCGCCTTCGTCCGCGACGGCGAGGCCGACGTCTGCTTCTACAGCATTGCCACCGACCCCCCCGTGATCGGATCCCTGTCGCTCGTCCAGGTCGACCCGCTGTCTTACGATTCCGCGTCCGTGGGCACCGATTCCATCCTGGTCAACTACGGGAGACTGGACTGCGGTGACGGTCAGTGGGGGCCCGGCTTCAGCGACGACGCCGACTACTTCGGCCGGTCCTGGCAGTCGGACTACAACGCCCGGACCGCCGCCACGCGTAAAATCATCGACGCCATCTCGACCCCGAGCAGCATCGCGGGGACCAATCAGCAGCCCAATTATTTCCCCATGAAATTGTACCAGACCGCGGTGACGGCCGGTCAAATGGGGTCCCTGGAGTATGAATTGGAGGTGGACGCCAAGCTGGATTACCTGCTGTGGTTCCACTTCGCGGAGATCGATCCGGGGGTGAACAAGGCAGGCCAGAGGGTGTTCGATGTCCTCGTGAACGGAGCGAACGCGACCAGGATCGATATCTATAAGGAGGTCGGGCGATTAGCGGCTTTCAGTTGGCATTACACCGTGAAGAATTTAAGCAGTACTATTTTGAATGTGAAGCTGGTGCCTGTTGTTGGTGCCCCATTGCTTAGCGGAATTGAGAACTACGCGCTGGTCCCTGCCGATCTTGCTACTGATCCTCAGCAAGGTACGCACTTGGGAGTAAATTGGTGATGATTTTAGCGGGTCTGTTCGGTTTTGACTTTTCTGCTTGGGTAGATTATGTGTTAGTCAAAAGAAGACTTTGACCAAATCATTCTTCTTCCTCCTCTTCTTCTTCTTCTTCTAATTTTTTTTTTTTTTTTTTTTTTTTGGTGGTGTAATTAAAAGTAGAAAGCTTGCTAGATACAGTTGGATTTGGAACCGGAATTTGGGCATTTGCAGGAACCTTAAGCGGTTAACTCTTTAATACACGGGCATTGTA
This sequence comes from Eucalyptus erythrocorys, assembly GCA_014182555.1. NCBI lineage: Eukaryota > Viridiplantae > Streptophyta > Magnoliopsida > Myrtales > Myrtaceae > Eucalyptus > Eucalyptus erythrocorys. The sequence goes on along the minus strand of CM024603.1, from coordinate 33,314,977 downwards.
ATGGATCTCTAGTTAGCGACTATTGGAAATGCAGGTTTTCTCTTTTTTCTCTTCAGAGAATTCACTTCAACTGACATGTCAAATAAGAATGCTTGACTGTATAGTTGAAAGAAAATATAAAAGTACATGTCTTTTCCTTTTCAACGATCCATATTTGTGGCAATGAAATACTATTGTTCATCCCCAAGTGAAAAATGATACCAGAGATACCTTGCTTATGTATCAGCAGGAAGTGCATTTAGTGTAAAAGGTCAACCTTTAACTTGAAATATTACTTGTCCTTTTTTGGTTGAAGCACATGATCTTCCAGGTATTCTTCTTGTAGAACGGTCTCTCTGTCACCTAATGGAATATCGATGCCTGTTTGTCAATTTTCTCTTCTAATTTCATGATAGTGGAAGATGGGAACTCTTAAAAGGTTGTACTACGTATTGCCACTCTGGAAGTAACTTTAATCTCTTGCAATCAGACGGTAATGATAACGTTTGAGGAGCGATTATTGAAAAAACTTGTTTATTATTTTCAGTGATTGCTATGAGATCATTGAAGGAGTCCCTTCGTGTTCCTGATAGAATGGGTTGGAATGGTGATCCTTGTGCTCCTACAAGTTGGGATGCTTGGGAGGGAGTGACATGCCATACCAACAAGGACAAAACTGCCCTTGTAATATATCAGATGTAAGCAATCGTCTATCATCTGCTTTACTTGAAACTTTTAGGAATTAAGACAATGAAGATAGCTGCAGGGGTATGCCTAGTTTCAGATTGCAAGTGTATGAAAGCGGAAATAATTGGGCTTTGAGCTGTAGTTGTTGCTTCTTTTGCTGTTACGCCAAGATAATTTTCATCACATCATGTAGATCAGTATTTAGTTAACTCAAAGATGGATCATCTACCTTAAGAATAGCATGGAACTTAGAATTCTGAAACTAGGATATCTTTGTTGGTCTGTACTGTACTCCAGAAAATGTAGGTTTGACAGATTAGGGATCAGGGCCATAACAGGGTAACCTTGGATCATGAGATCTCTATAGAAATAATTTTGTTGATAGTAAGTATGCAGAAGTATAGGTGTCTCTATATTCCTTTTGCAAGCATCTCAGTTGTGTGTGTGTGTCTGTCTGTCTCTCTCTCTGTCTCTGTCTGTCTCTCTCTCTTTCTCGATACAAATTAATTTTGGTTATTCCCATCGGGCTTTAACAATATAAAGATGCCTGCACCTTTCAGAGATCTCGGAAGTCAAGGCTTGAAGGGCTTTATAAGTGATCAAGTTGGCCTCCTGTCGAACTTGGTTAGCCTGTAAGTATCAGCCATCAAATCTGCACTTTCATGGTTCCACAATTACAACTGTTGCATTACAGCAAAGAATAATGCTTCAAACATGGTCCTTTCTTGTTATTCTGTCTTTTGATGCGTTTTAAATAAGCCATTAGTTCTCTTTAGCTCATTTCTGCACTCTTAACACTTTCAAGAAGAAGGGAACTGTTGCTAATGTTACTAAACTAATATCTGGAAAAAATCATCTGTTATTTAGACATCATCATCTCCTTTCAACAAGACTTGATTGGGAAAATTCATTGCCCATCGACAGGATCACATAAGTTACGTCAGTCTACTTCCGAGAGAGATGTTGGAGCTTCGTGATATAGAGAAATTACAGATTAATGTCATTATCGGAGACTTTAATTTAACTGCCTTTTTTTTTTTTTTTTTTTTTCAAAGCAACAAGAGTATTCCGGACCAATGCATGTCTTGGTCCCTTTTTCCCCCTCACTATTGTTAATTCTCACATCATTGGAAGAAGCTAGTACTGACAAGTGCATGAGGAATGCTTTTGGTTTGCAAGCATGTTAGAATTTGCACCTACACTACGTTGTCAAAAGGCTAGAGTTCTTCGTTTTCCTTTTTTATTTCCTGTTTATGGCACAGCCACCAGTCATTTGGTTATCATCACAGCCTTCCTGCCTTTGTTGTAATCCTGGGGTTCTCATTCTCATTGTCTTACCAATATGAAGTGTTGTTCAGGGGTATTCTCTATGGAGAGAAACAGAAAATGTTCTTTGTTTTGTAACTACAAAATTGGAATATTAAACTAAACCCGGATCTCGATTTTTCATCTCTAAATTTATTTGATCTACTGTTCCTTTTCCTATTCAGATAAGGGAAACCACTGTTCTGGCATTCTCTAAAGGACATACTGATGATTTTTCTTTCTTTTTTTTTGTTTTTTTGGTAAAGATACTGATGATTTTTCTTACCGACTGCAGGAACTTAAGTTCCAATTCTTTGGGGGGTAATCTTCCATTTGGGCTCGGTCAAAAATCTCTTGTACGATTGTAAGTATTTTAAGCTTAGTTGATTTACTATGCTGATATTTTAATCATGACTGCAGCAAGTCTTTTAAAAATCGTGAGTTTAATATTATTGCATGTAAAGCATTTATATTGTTGCTTTTATTTGTACATCATTGTTGCTAAAATTGCACGGCACTTTCACTTGAGAAGGATTCTTTCACCTGAGACGCAATGTGGTAAGGGCCCTGCTGAAAAAATCACGAGTAGTCAAGAGCTATGCTTTGTAGATTTTATGTGAAAATTATTAATCGGGGTTCCACTAAGAATTCTGTGCTCTCATTGTCTCTACCATTTTCATCATAGGAACAGCTAGAAAAAATACGGGTTGAGGGCTTGACAAAAGTAGAAGTTATGAAGAAAAAAAATATATCGTTCGTCTTTCATGTAACGCACAAAAGTACGCTACTGGCACCGACAAAAAGAATGAAGGAGTAGGGGGGTTGTTGAAGTGGTAAAAGAGAAGAATGGGAGTTAATATCATCTGCTTGAGGATTTCCTATCTCTGGTGGAAGTTATGTAGATTATATATCAGTTAGCCATCATGGTAGGATTGTCAGAATGGCAGGACATAAAGATCTCCCAAATAAGTGCTCAAATCTGACTCACTGAAGATGGAATCTCTTCAACTCTTTACAAGTTCTAATTACTATAGAAACATGAGCGAGGTTTCAATATATCACAATTATATTTATTAGTAATCTTATGGGATATGAAAATCATCCTGCTGTTCACTTCATTGGGGAATTAGATTCCTTAGATGCATTGGCTGTTTTCAATTCTCCGTGTCTGCCAGAGACTTCTGCTTCCTTTCTGTCAAAAGACGATTAAAAGATCAGGGTAGACCCCCTGTTCGTTGTTGCATTAGTGTAGACACTAGGTTTGCACTTGTGTAGTGTACTACTGCTAGTAGACTTTTCATAATTGGTCATCATATCTTCCCTGAAAATACAGGTATAATGTTAAATCAATTAATCTTAACTTAGGAAAAAAAAATAACTGAAAAAACAGAAAAAGTCAGTGTAAACAGTAAGTTCAGAGGCAGCTATCTAAATAGTACGTCTCCAATGGATTGTCACCTAACAGTAGACAAAATTTTTATTATTATTATGTACCAGTCATCTTAAGGTTTGATCGAGTCAACCCCTATTCAGGTCATAAAACCACTCAGTGCACCAGTGATTTTATTTTGAGTATGTCAACTATATCCTTTTCATTGTTCCCTTTTGGTGGTTTGGGTATGGATAAGGCCCAAAGGTCAGCAATGCAACGGCTATATATAATGTTTTGTGAGCCTGCATCTGTCACATTGAGGTTGCATTCCTCAACCATTTCTTTTTTGGTTGTTTTCTTTTCTTTTTTAGTAATCCACGTAGACGTTTTTCTTTCCTTGATATCATTTCTTTTTATAAGTGTGCATGTATACTATGCATCTTCAAAAGCAGCTTGCACTGCAAAGACTGTTCAGCAAACATACCTATCTTCTGTTATTTGCATTTTGCAGGGACTTATCCAATAATCAATTCGTGGGTTCCATTCCAGATAGTCTAACAGTGTCAAATCTGCAGCTTGTGTAAGTGTTTTCCCTTTGTTTAGTCATGGTAAAAATTAAGCATTGCTTTATTATTTGTAATATAAAGGGTGGATGCAACAATTCTAATTAGCATATGAAAAATGATAGATGTTGCAATCTACCCCATAGTTGTTTTCCCTTTATTTAGTCCTGGTAAAAGTTAAGCATTGTTTTTGTATTTGTAATATAAAGGGCAGATGCAATGATGCTAATTAGCATGTTAAAATGATAGATGTCAAAATCTACCAAGTGATAAGGAACGAGTGTTGTTCATGTTGACCTAGGAAAGCACTGTGGATGAAATTCTCTTTCCTCCTTTTGCCTATCTGAAATCACAAGTGACTTTAGCTAATTAAAATGTATTTTCTTCTTGTCCATATGGTGAAAAGGTGTGACTTAGTTGTTGAAGTTGAATAAGTAGGAGGATAGATTCAACAACACAATAGATAACAGGAGTTTTTAGAAATAATGGACTAGCAAGTACCAATTTGGAGAGAAGCACCTAGCCTAATTTATTTCTGCAGGGACCCTGACATTTTTATCATTTCTAGAGGAAAATACACTTACATGAGGTTGATTAGTTTTCTCCAAAGTGCGGGATATAATGCCCTTAATTCTGTGTGTCCTTGCTGTTGCTCTTGACTATTGGTGGAAATTTGTTATGTTGTGAAGATGTTATGGAAGCAAGTGGATGATTTTAAGATTCTGCAACTGCCTCGTCACAATTTTTTCTTTTCTTTGATGTTCCAGGCTACTAAATGGTAACCAATTGGAGGGAAGAGTACCGGAAGAAGTCTACTCAATTGGTGTGCATGGTGGAGAAATAGAGTATGTTAACTTATAAATTGTTTTTTGTACAGGATGTTCTTGTTATCTCTTTCGACTAAGTCTTGTTTGGGAACATTTGTGATTTACATAGCTCAACAAAACTTAATGTGCATTTGGAGATGTAACAAATAGTTTCATAACAAATGTCGTGAGTCATGATTCATGTTCTGGGTCTGGAACAATGTACTATTTCCATGGTTTTCTGCATTTTGCATGCTTTATGCCCTTTCTTATTGGTTCTCTACTATACTATCCAACTTTGTCAGTTTGATAGCTCTCTAACCTTATTCTCTGTTGTACAGCCTCTCTGATAACAAAGGCTTGTGTGGTGTACCTACTTTGCCTGCATGTCCTCTATTTTGGGAAAATGGCGGCTTGTCTACTGGTGGTAAAATTGCCATAGCCATATCATGTCTTGTTGTATTCTCTGTGCTGCTTGTGGTGGTATACATATGCTGCATAAGAAGGGGGAGGCATGATTATGACTTTGCTCTACCTCATGAATTGATGGGTAAGTTGATGTTAGAAATCACTGTTTTGTCATCTTACATATTCTCTTTTGCACCCCATGTTCTGCATGTTCAATCTAACCATTTTCTGATGAGAGAAAGCTGTTACTGCTTGATAGGCCTGTCTTATTAAATCAATTTATCACTATGCTTTGCACATTGTGCATGATACTCCAAATATGCTGAGGAACATACGATGGCCGCAGCCTCTGGCATAGCATTTCTGATTATGGTTATCCCGTCACTTCTGTTTTTGAGAATCACTATAAAGTTTGAAGCTTAATTCTTCCAGGCTCAAGCTGAAATATTCGGTCAACCCAAAGTAAAACTAGATTCAGATAGTTTTATGGTGCTTAGTGCATGATTTGATCCTCTGCTTTCAAGGAACTAGGCCTGTATATATTTGGACTTACTTCTTGTTATTGGCTAGCATGTCAACATTTTTTTTTTTTTGGTTGAAACTACGTACCAACGCTAGTTACGTTAGTGTCATGGATCAATCAATTATTGCAATGTAATGATAAAGAGAAAATGAATGAGGTGTTGGCTGACTAGGATTTGAGAGTTAAATGTCCTTCTCTAGTCAAAGCAGTAAAACTTTCATGGGCTAGGGCCCCTTGCCTTAAATTATGTCCCTGCTAACTGGTTGAGTATCGACTGGAGTTAATTAAAGTTATAGCATTGTTGAAGGTGCTCAAGTTAATCACTATGGTCATCAACTGACAATATGTCTGCAAACGTGTTCATCTCTGCCATCACTTAAACATACTAATTTTAGTTCTTCCTTTCTCTATTTACTTGAGAAATTGCAGTCCTTTTCTCATGAAAGAGAAAGGAAATTCACTGGTCAGTTGATTCTCAATTTACTCAAGACAATTTTGTGGGCATAGGTCCAGACTCTAGCGACAGCTAGATTATATCATATATGATCACTCATGATCTATTTCTTTCGGTTCAGTTTGAGTTCTGCTCCTCAAAACATGGTTAACTTGGTCTTTGACATCGAGTCAATCGCTTGGAATGGTCTCTTGCATTTTTTTGATGAGGTTTAGTTTGCATAATACACTTCACAAGAGTAGCTCTGCATCTTCCACCTCATTACTAACTTTTAGCTTGTGGGTAGGAAATCTTGTCTCTTCTCTCATCTCTTGCTTGCTAGACAATGTTCTTACCTGTAATTGGAGACGAAGCAGGTGTAGCTAACTGCTTTTGTTTCTGTAAATACATACATTAAGTCCTAAGAGCATGTAGTTATGCTTTCTTGGAGGTCCAAAAGGCTTACTCTACGATATGCATGTTATCTAATTCATGCCTGGTTGTTAAGGTGTTCTTGCGTTGTTGTGAATCTCAGTAATTTTACCTCACATAACACAAGCTGTGGTAGATGTTCTTTTGTGAAATCAGGGGATCTTAGCACCTAGCCACCGCTCATAAAAATCTGTGCAATTGTCATTACTGTATGATTTGACAGTCATTTTACTGGTCACGGCTGCTTAATCAATAAGTTAATCAGTTTTTCTTATCTACACCGTATTGATAATTAGTTGATGTAGATGCTTCAATTTCTGCAAGTCTTCTATTAATGCATGTTTATTGTGATTCATCCTTCTACAGCGCTCTCTGCAAAGAGAAACCGGTATCAGAGACAAAAGTCGCTAATGGTCCTAGAGATGGAAAGCCAACATGCTAAAATACTGCCATCGAATTTGAGTCCCCATTGATGGCCTGCAGTAGCAAGAACATCAATTTTGACAGAATTTTACCACAAAGGAGCCTAAATGGACCTCGTCTGGTCATGTAAATTGATCAAAAGAGATGCAAGTGGCAGCAGCGCCTATAGCAAGGTTGACTTGTAGGCCTCAGTTTGGCTTCTTCCAGACAAATTGTCTCTTCAGTGGGCTCACAAGAAGTTTCAAAATCTGTACAATACATTGGATCATTGATGGAATATAGCTACATTGTACCATACCGCGATTCTGACATACATTGAATAGGTGCTGCGAATTGACAGTTCAAGTTATGTAAATGGCTTCACTTATTCATGTGGAGTGGTCCTGATACATCACATCAATACTTAGTGTATGATTGGCTTCTAGCTGTTTTTGCCCATACTATGGGCTCTTTGGCTGAATAACGAGGGCTGGTCCATCTTTGGTGTGCTCATGTGACAATTTTGTTCTGTATTTTTTTTCTGTAGGGTAGGTTCATCCACTTGTTCTTTGTTAATCAGAAAATCCTCTAATTTTGGACTTGCCGCCTGACCAATTGTTGCTCATTATGGTGGAATTTGTGGAATTATGTCTTTGTCCACAAGACTACAATAGAATCGTGGGGTTCACCGCACTTTCTACCGACTGGCAAAACAAGGCGTTTTGGTCGCTGAACTAAGTACATGCTTCATGTGAGGACGGTTCACTGCCCCAGGTGGCTGCACATTGAAATCTCGTGTGGATTCAAACCTAATTTCTCACAAGATTTTGAAGGTTCGGTTTTCTCCGTCCACATTCAAACAGAAATGTGTAACAGCAAATCAGCCATCGTTGCTATTTGGTTATTATATATTATAACATGTCAGAATTGGAACATAGAATCTCATGCAAAGACAGTAACGTGTCTTCGCTTGTTCTCTTCTGGGAAAGTTTATTAATTTCCCGGGGGCAGACGAATATGCACGGCCGACCCGAATTTAGGCCTGCCTAATACTTTCATCCCCCGATGGCTATGATCTTCATTTGCTTGACTTTGAAGTTTAAACATGTCGAGCTCAAACCTAATTAAATTCCACCACCCACCGCCCCCCATTGACATTTGCCAAGCATTGAATGAAACCCAAGTGAAAATTATATATATTCATCGCCGGAGACTTTTGACAAAATTTGCGAGGTCAAACGCTTGCGGGAAAGGTCAGGGGGCTCACTTGTCACAGCCTGGATTCTTTGTCTGGCTACGTTAGACTAATATTTCACCGAAACTGAAAGAAAGACTAGCACACATTCACATGTTTTGGCGATGCCATAAAGCATGTAACGTACGACTAAAGGAATCCGCCTCTGATCAATTCACGTAGATCCTGCCATAATTGTCGAAAATGTCTTTTCGGGGTTCGAATTCCAGTTGGGGGGGGTTATCATACCAAGAAACGTGGACATATTTTATTCGTGCCGGGACCCACTTCCCAGCAACTTGTTCCCTTCAATCGTGGTCGTCGATTCTTGACTCGTTCTTGGCCATCTATGAAAAAGAGAGGAAGAGGATGATACCTCCTCCCCAAGTCTTCCTGTTCTGCTGATATTATTTTTTTGGGTTTTTGGAAAATAGGGACATGTTCAACGAGTGCCCAGCTTAGACGTCAAGTCTATTGTCCTACTGATTTATGTTGCTTGTTCTATATACGTCAACTTGCTCACAGAAAGAGAGAGAGAGAGAGAGAGAGTGACGCCGATGTATATAGAGTTAGGAGCTTTCAAAGAAGACGATTAGGCATGTAAGTTTAAGATAATTGCTCCTATGACGCACGAATCAGAGTTGAGTTCGAAACCTTTCAGATAACCGGTTAAGCCGGAGTTTAGGATTTTCTAATGCAAGTGTCACGTACTATATGACTTTTTCCACATGTGGGAGATGGAATAATCTTGTTTTTACACGTAAGCGATGACAGGGTTCAATGACTTCAAGAGGCAAAGCTGCAATAAAGTAATCCGACCCTAACTGTACTCTAAAGGCCTCTCTCTCAAGTTTAAGTAGGGGTCTTGAATATCCCTTTTGACCGGAAGCCTGATTTTCTCGGATTGCTAACGACACTTTACTATAATAATCGCTCTTGGTTGTCGCACACCATGGCAATGCGAAGCATGCATGAACACGCGTATGCCTGCTGCCCCCTCTTGGAGTCTTAATTGATTTAAAAAGAGCTGTAACGTTTGAAAACCGAGTGCAGCCACGTGGTCCTTTAGGATTACCAACCAAGTTTAACCTGAGAAACTGATCTCTCTCCCATTAAGATAATCAGCTTCTTGATGGTGTCAAGATGTGTGTTTGCGTAGCTGCTCTTGTTTCCATCTGTTAGTCAATTATTCCCTGAGAAGGGCGAATTTGGGGGTTGATTTCTTGATGATTAAATATACAAGTGTGTGTGTGTGTGTGTGTATATATATATATATATAGCTAGCAGATGCTTTCTAATCAGGCAGGCGTATATGTGCGTATCCCGTGGGCCATTAGGTTATGCCATGATGACTATCATATTCTCGTTCCTTACGAAGAAAGAAAGACACTGCTTGTCTAGTCATGAATAGGGTAAACCTAAACCAGCAACTAATTCTTTTGGACTATGTTCCCTCGAATTCTAAGATACAGGTCTCGAGAGTGTTATTCTTTGTTTCTCTACAGCGAACCCTTTGTTTTTAGCTGAGCGTAATAAGAAAAATCAACCCGTCTTCTTCCAAACATCAATTTCCTTGCCAAACCCTAACGCCTAATTTCCAAAAGAAAATGTCCGGTTAGGTCTTGTGAACAAATATGGTCAAGATACGGAAAAGGGTCAACTTCTGATAATGGTACTACTTCAAATTGCAATCTTCCTATCTCTTCAAGACACAAGCTATGGGAGAATATTAAAAGCATGTGCTGTCATGGCAGGGATATATCTTTGTACCGAACTACACAACTCAGTTGTCACATATGCGTGGCTGTTTACTTATGATTGCTCCACTGGAGCATCACGCACGAAAAATATCAACTTACTTTCTGTTTGGAAATATTGTGATCTCACCATCATCTATCGTACGTAAGGAAAAGGACGAGAATACAAACATTTGATGAACAAACACTACGGTACGCACGTAAACATCGGGTCATTGACTATAAAAAAAATGTTTTTTCTCAAATGCGGGAGAAAAAAAAATGATTGAACACATCAGAACTGCAGCCGCGCGCCGAAGCAGAAGATGTCTGCACCACCAGGCAGGCGACCGCCACCACCGCCACCGATCAGGCCCATCCCATCCTTCCTGAGAAATTAAAGATCTGACATCTAAATCTTTCTTTAAGAATATCAAGTCGCGCACTGCTCTTTGCTCACACTTTAGTTTGACTTTTCTTCCACCAATGCTGCCAAAAGGAACCAGAACCCCCTTTGGTCATGTCATGATGTTGTTCATCATAGGAGGCCCTCATATTTCAAACTTCCAGCGTGTCCAGAGGAAAAAGGGAAACGCGTAATGTGGAGTGCAATCCACGGTTTGTTTAATTCATAGGATATGCCCAAAAAATCAGAGGGATCGATGAATAAAAAAAAAAGCATTTGCATATATTTGTATAGCCAATGGGCAATTTGTTGACTTGATTGACCTCGATAGTTGCATAAAGTCTCCTCCTCCTCCTCCGTTACTATCGCCCACTTGGTCCATATTATTTAAAAATTTTCCACGTAAGAATAGTACAGATGGGCATATGTTATGTGACCATGCACTTGTTATTCTAACTTGATATGATATGATATATATACATATATGTATAAAATAAATCATAAGTTTGGCAAGTAGCATCTAATGTGAACAGGAAGCGATGACGATTGACCAGGAAAGATAGGAATCGAGGCTTATCTGCCATCCGAAAGTAAATCCAAAGAAAAATGATCTCTCTCTCTCTCTCTCTCTCTCTCTCTCTCTCTCTCTCTCTCTAGAGGGGCCTCATTATTTGACTTTGTAACATGGCGTTTTATGGGAGCCATGTCGGCAACATATTCCCCAAGTACAAGATATTAGGGCTTGTCCTTTTAAATTCCCAAGTTGAATATTAGCTCATTAAAGTAGTACGTCCCCTCTTGCTCCACGTGATTTTATTATTTTAATCGCACTAGAGTTTGCAAATATCTCTTGATGTCTTTTCGAATTTCACGGAAGATCTCTTTAAGTAGGTCAAGTCTAAATCAGGCGTTCCCAACACTTCTAGTAATTCCTGTGCACAAAATTAATCTCTAGCGATGCTAATATAACGGGATTTCGAAGAAACTGCCTGATGATTTTTTGATATCCTAATTTTATCGTTTAACTAGCCTAGGCAACGTTTCTGTATCAACCTGTGCTTTCGATTACTTAAACTCAATTTAGGCGATACGATTATGACCAAGGCCCTTACTGATTGAAGCAAATTCGAAGATTCGATTTGTATGATGTCCACCTGATATATTTAGAATGGCCGACTTTTCAATTCTTGTGCTATTCTCATTCCTAATTAGTCCAACTGTCCATTTATTGTATACACGGGCTACGTGTATTATATATATATATATATATGTGTGTGTGTATATAAATAGCCGGGTCTTGATTATTTCTGTTGGCCGACGAGTTACTAGGAGAAAACTCAACCAAGGCGGAATCGGATGGTGACAGGGAGGGCAACGTTCGTTGCACGAAAACCGGGGACCGGGTCAAAGTAAACCCGACCCCTCGGACGGGCGGGATGGGACTCCATTTTGGGGGTGGGGCCCGCCGCCCCGAAAATGGGAGACGGCTTGCGATGCTGAGGTGGCGGCCCGCGATACGCGGCCCTCGCTGACGTGGCCGGCGGACCAAGAAGGAATTTAATTTCTTTTCACCTTTTCAGTGGGAGTGGGGAAATAAAAAGGGGGGGGAAATAATTGCAAACCTTATCTCTTCAGTGAAAGACACGGTCTGCCAGCCAATGGGATGAGCTCTGTGGGATACAGGGAGGCTACGGTGCGTGGGGTTCTATTTATGACGTCATCATCTCCTGTTCCGGATTCTTTTTCCACTTTGCTGGAGTCGGTCAACAAAAGCGACTTCGATTAGGTTCGACTCGCTCGAGAGGTTCAATACTTTAGTCGGGGTTACGCAATTTGATCCGATTTTTGGCAACTATTTTTCAGTAGAGAGACATGATAATGATTAACCGCGATATATAAATCATCTAGATGACTCAATCACATCTCATGAAAATGAAATGAATCTAATTTTCAATATATAACATATAAACAATCATCTTAACTTATTTTTAAGTTTATCGCTAAAAATTAAGTGCTCGATGATTTATTCTAAAAACATGTGGATGCTATTGAAAACATCGAGTAAGTGTCTTTGGTATCTTTGGCAATATGAAAAAAAAAAAAAAATTATCCCATTCTTTTCGAAATATTACAACATGTCTTTTCTTGCTAACATAAAATCCTCGTCACTTCTCTTCGGTTTACTTAGTTTTTTTTTCTAGATATACATGCTTGCATCCTCTACTGAAACCCATCAATAGAATCGATCAAACTACTTGACCAATCCCTAATTTACCGACATGATGTAGTTCATGCACCATCCACCAGGACTAATAAGTGTTCCGCCTTTGACCGCTATCTATGCCACCACCGTCGATGTCGGTGACCCCCCCCTCCTTTACTAATCACAACCCCCTCTTTCTCTCTCTTTCTCTCCCTTGATCGAAAAGCCATGGACCGTCACGGATGACCTCAGCTTGACATAGTCCCATGAGGAGGAAGAGATGATTGAGATGGATGGAGATGACAAAGAGATAGCGGTCGATAAGAGTTCAAAGTCGCGTGCATAGGACAAGATTCGATTAAAGTCGCATAGTACATTCACCATGTTAATCGCCAGGACGGCACCAAGGTTTCGAACATCACATTACATAGTGAACTATGTCAAGCCTGTCCAACGAGAAACATGACCCTTGGAAACATATGAAAACAACAGGCGAAAAGCAAAACCCTCGAAGAAGGAGGAGAATAGTCTTTGAGATAGCTGCACCCCCGAATGTCGACTATTTCGTCCTTTCTCCGCGACGTCAACAAATGGACGAGTCAACAACTTCAACTCCGCCGGTGGGCCGATGTTTTAGATGGAAAAACACTCGGCATTCCGAGAAGTCCTCCTTGATATTTTGATTGATTGATTTTGACTCGTCTCAGTGTTGAAAGATGGGATTAAGGATTTCAGTGGCGAGTTATAGTAAGACGAGCTCCACGGAAGTCATCCTCGCACGAACGAACGAACCACGGATTGGATTCTGACGTCCCGTGGCCTAACTTTTCCTACGTATTTATTTAACGTCTCGAAGTCAACCGAGGGTGTCGGTCGGAAAGATCACCAGCGCGGTCAACTCAATAAGCTATTCAAGCCAAGAGGGAGGCATTTGACCTTTTCTCCTCCTTTCGCGGATGGCAACACAAGACATGTTCAAACATGTCCATTTTATATTCGACATGAGAAATTCACATGGTACTATACCCTTTAAGCTCACAATCGAAATTATATTTCTTTAGAAGTGAGATGCGTCATTTCAAGGTATTTTACGATGAGATATTGCATTAATCGATACTCAAATAAATCAATGAGTTTAACGACTTTGTCGGTGGATCTAATAGTTGCGAGTAAGGTGCAATTAATTCTAAAGTTAGGATCTTTTGAACCCTAATGAACTAGCGAAAGAAACTACGATTACTGAAATAATTACTTTTGAAGAAGCAAATTACATGGGGCTAATCCATTACTAAACTAATCACTTAAAAGTCTAGGTAGAGAAGCGACCACGTAATTTGACCCGAAAGTCCGAGCCTCTGTCCACGTCGGCACAAGAGAGATTAAACGGCGGTCAACCAGCCGGTTCCGCTCCTATCGATGTCTGAACTAGTCTTTGTTTTCTTTTCTTTTCCTTTTTCTTTTTCTTTTTAAATTTTCAAATTCGCTTTTTTAATTTTTATTTCATATTTGTTTTTTTGGTGCATGGCTCACTGTGTGGGCAAGTTGTGTGATTCGCGTGTGAACAGATTAATGCGTGTTGTCGACGTCTTGACCCAAGCAGAAAGTTCCAAAAAAATGGAAATAATTTTGGTGCATTCCCCTCCTTTCTTTTTCCCAAAATAGTACTATTTTCTGGAGAAGCGGAAAATAAAAAACAGAAAAAAGAACTACCCTTGTTTAGTAGTGCCTGTATAATGATGTGGATAGCACTAGATACAATTCTTTAGACCGTAGCTCATTTCTTTTCCAACCCGCAATTGATATATTTTTCTATGGACGACAATTAAAAATAATATTCTCGTGGATAGCTCCTCAAAGCCAATGCACCATGGATGAACTAATAATTTCCTTATTGTGCAATAAAATTGCGAGTTCGTGTATTTCCTCTTTTATCATTGGAGGGAGCTTTTCCATCTTTCAACTGAGCATCTGATTGCTCGGCCGCCGATATGATCGGTGCCCAACTTCTCGAGGAGAAGATAGCGGTTGATATGTTGGTGGCGGCGACGGCGGCGGCGTCAAAGTGAATAGAAGGAGAAGCTCATGATTGTTTTGTCGGTAGTGCAGGAGGTGAACGATAGGGCCGCGAGACTGAGCAGAACTTCGAGCAAAGGAGGGAGGGAGAGAGGGTTGGGGTTTTCTTATAATTGGATTAATACCCTAAAAAATTCAAAACTGTTATAAATTTATCCTAATTTTTTTTTTCAATCATGAAAAATCCTAAACTGATACACAAATTTACCTCGATTGACCATAAAAAATCCTAAACTGATATATTTATGATAAATTTACTCTAAACTAATTTATTCGACAGCAAAAAACTCAAAACTGATAAATTTGTAACAAATATACCCTTCACTAAATTAGATTAATATAAAAAAATCATAAAAATTGTAAACTGTGATAAACGTAGCGTAAAATCTCAAATTGATATATCAATTAACTGTCACGTGTCATTTAACTTAATAATTTGACAATAAAATTTAATAAAAACTAACATAGAGTAAATTTATCACAAGTATATTAGATTTGAGTAAATTTATCAAAAATATACAAGTTTTGGGTTTTTTGTGGTCAAAAAAAATAATTTGGGGAATTCTTACCGTTACCAAAAAAAAATAATTTTGGATAAATTTGTCATAAGTGTATCAGTTTTAGATTTTTTAGAGTATTAACCATTTATAATTTCACTCCTAACTTCTTTTTTATGGTGAAGTGAACATTCACACATGTCCCGTTGTCCACGTTAGCATTTCCAGCATGTTCTAGCAGGAGAAAACAAATTTGTCCTCGATTTGTGCCAAAGAATATTATGGGGACCACAGTTGTGATGAGTAAAAGTACAGGGATCGAAAATGAATTTTCGCAATAGTACGAGGACCAATTTTTCTTTCTAATTTGCCCTTTCTTACTTTCTTATTTGGGGGGCCGGCGGCGGCTCAATCGATATATTTATTATGGAGCACATATGCATTGATGACGACTACTTTAAAATATAAAAAGTAGTTGAGCTCGGTGTCATCGATCATCCAACTGCAAAATGCTTCATGTTGATCCCATAACTCCTCTCATCATCCTTCCTACCCAATAAAATAAAACACAATCTCAAACAGTCTAGAGATAGATACAATTGAGATATCATATAACAAAAAAAGGAAGAGCCTAGAAAACTCGAACCGTTTCGAGCTCACGAGTGACTCACATCATCAAATCTCACATCACATCTAGTCGCCATAACATCTTTCAAGCAAGTAAATAATACGGTTTTATTAACTCTATTCGTACAATCAATCAAATCCCGTAAATCCTCTATCAAACTCGCCATTAATTTGCATCTCGGTACCATCTCGATATAAGAATCGAGTTTTCCAATAGCCACGGGGTGTCGATGGCAGTTGAAGCAGCCGCACGGGTCGGTCGTCGGTGGACACTGACGTGGCGGATTCATGACGGGTCAATATCTTGTGTCATTTCCAACCAGAAAGGATCGAGCCCCTAAGGAAAAAGTGGCACATGTGTCGCACGATATCATTCTTTATCACCTCCCGAACGATAAAATCACACGTTTCGATATCTTACGGCAACAGCAGGAAAACGATACGCACAAACATCGCTATCCCCGAAGCTCGTGTCCGATTCCCTCATCCGCCATTGGCCAGCAGATATCTGTTGCCGATTTGTATTATCTCAGAAGAAACAATTTTTTTTCTATTGAATATGGAAAATGACCATCGGCACTTATAAACTTCGAGAATTCCCTCTTTGTTTATCGGGTCTTTTACGTGACGTGCGCACGAACTTGAGATGCGCATTGCCATTTTATGTGGCGCATTTGTTTACAAATTTAGAAAGAAGAAAAGAGCGCGGATGGAGCGTTTATTAAATTGGCGAAGCAGTGAGAGCGGGGGAGAAAAAGTAAGATTATTCTTTCGGGAATACATCCGAGAGATAAGGATGCATGAGTTCAGCATCGGCGATAGCCGACTCAGGAGATAACCCCCATGACATAGGACGGACCAATGGCGAGGGTCGGAATTTCCGAAAGGCCATCATTAAGAATTCGTGGATGAAGAGATGATGGAAGATTAGAGCTAAAGTGGCACGGAGCAGTGCTGTCAAAGCTTTATCTGAATCAACAAGCTTTATCTAGATCAAAAGGAGCAGCCTCGCCTTTTGATGGTACGTGGTAGTTGGTTACCACACAAATTGATTTTTTTCTCTCCTTTTTCCAATAGAATTCGAGGCGAGGATGAGGAGAGACTATGCTTTAAGATATGCTTGGTAGATTTTGTTTATGCGAACAGGCAACATCAGCAAGATAAGCTATTTTAATTTCTGCTGCATAGTGTATGAAGAAAATGAAGGAGTAATGAGAAAAAGGTTGTTGATATGCGAGAAAGAACCATTTCCATATTTGAGTAGCTTGAGGCTGACTGTACATCGTGCGTTGCGCCGTGATGTTGAAAGGAGGTGCCTCTTTTTCTTATGTATACATTGAGATGACATGGGATGATAGATCTTAGATTCACAAAGTAGGTCAAGGGTGAGATTTGTTCTCCATTTGTCTAGTGATGGAGAAATTATTGCATCACTGCATAGCGCGTGTACTAAACAAGTTTGGGATTATTGAATGTACTGGGTAGCATCGGATATGACGGTGGTGTACCATGCACGTACTAAACGAGTTTGGGATAATTGAGTGTAGTGGGTTGCATCGGATATAATGGTCTAGATTCATTTTAGTAGATGTACTAGGTTCGCCAAATGATTTCTCAATAATTTGTGTTAGATGATGTTCCAAAGTATCAGATGTACAATTTAAGTTGACCAAGCATTTATTAGGAGAAATAGTAGATCGAGTATACACTATTTGTGCCAATATTTTGTATGGTCAAAATATGTTTGTCTAGAGGGACAAATGCAATATAGAAGTCCTAAACACATTTTCAATTGGCCAGTTAAGTCATAAAGCTTTAAGATGAATGTTCAATTGAAAATCAAATCGATTGTGGCAGCATTTTTTCACCGAGAAATGGCCTTTTGGATATGCGAGATCAAGGATAGTATAAACTATAATTGAAGAGTAAAATAGGTGCAATTTGTTGATAATATTCACAATATTTTCCTCAGACTTAAAGTAAGAGTTCTAATAGTTGTGCCAAACCAAATCGTGTCCATCACTAGTGCTTAAAAAGAAGTTCAACCACATTTATTGAACTCTCTCTTTCTAATTGAAATAGATTATATATGCATTATTTCTTTTTTAAAAGTGGTTATGCAGCGTTCACACCGAATTTCACGCACCTCAATAATTGTACTTACTGTGATCATGATTGAGAGGAACGCAAATGGAGTAGCAAGTCGGCAGCTAGATTTACCCTTGTCCTTTTGCTTGTATGGTTTGTACCCTTATTGACTAATGAAAAAGTTACCACATGTTTATTCACTCGTGATGTGGGATCTCATGAAATGGGATTGAAACGGAAGTAATTTCTCTATCTTTAGATATATTTCATCTACCATTATTGTATACAAAAACAACTCCACAAGTAACCATTCTATGATCATAACTACCCCCTCTCTCTGTCCATTCCATTAAAATGCGATATCAAGAGTTAGAATGTGCAAAAAAAGATTAAAAAAAAAAATTCAAGAATGGCTATAGTGCCGAAAAATACTAACACTATCTTCCAAAAGCCAAGAACTCAAAATTCCTCCCATATTTTGAATTCGTACACAACACTAGTAACATCAAACCATATGAATACACGACCCACTCGAAATCCGATCACCGTGCATCACGACCCTCCCGTCAATTGCTCGCGGTACATGCATCATATTTAATCCCCAGCACACAACATCTAAATCCACGGGGATGGCAGGTTCCACGGCTTGACAGGTCGGCGGCCCGCGTGCATCAGAACGTAGATGGAGACGGTTAATCGGAATTTCAAAAGCCGGATTTAGAAAATCCAAAAACAGAAAGAAGTAAAGAGAAAAAGGGGGGACACGTTTAAAGAGCAAAGATCTAAGACAAGGACGAAAACAACAACAGCGCCAACAGTAGTTTTTTTTAAAAGAAAGAGAAAAAAAACCAACAGTACCGGTCCGGCGGTGGGGCCGACGTTCACGTTCCCGCAATCGGCAGAGAAAGTTTTGGCGATATAATTCGGAGAAAATCGAATTCGAAATTTAATTTAGGAAGCGAATTGGAAAGGCCGTCCGGCTGGCTCCCCTTTTTTTCCGTATCCAGGCGACCCCAACCGTCGTACGTTTCTCCTGTTTTTCCTCGAAAAACCCACGACGGTCGACGAGAAGGGAGAAAAGGAAAAAAAAAAAAAAAACACGTAATAATGTCCTTTCGGAAAGAAAGGCCCGCAATGATGTCCAAAACAGTAATTTCGATTTTATCTCGGGGGGATTTTTGGCAGGTGTGTGGAGAAATTTCAAGAGAAATATGGGGCGTGGATAAAGAAAGACGCGTGAAGAATCTGTCGGCGGGGCCCGCCGTGGGGGGCAGATAAGATGTATCGCGTCGCCGGGGGCACGGGGGTGGAGGGGCGAAATGGTAATTCCGGCCCGGCCCTCGGGTCGGGTCGACCCACCGTCTCGGGGCGCTTTGGTTTTTCCACCAAACTCGCAGCTCCCGCGCGTGGGGCCCCCCCGCCCGCTCGTTTCTAGACCCTCCGGGATCGTCCGTACGGAATTCCCACTCCGCCACCTGCTCCTTTTGATTTGGTCGAATAATTAGCAGCGGTAGATCTTATTTTTCCTATGCGGTTAGTTGTCATCTCTTTGATGAACATTGAGGATGGTTCGACTGCGGGTCCGTCGGCTCTGTTGCCTGGGACGTTGAGGTTGAGCGATCGCCTGTCCTGATCGCGATTGTCTGTGCATTTTCAGGACGAGCACGTCTCGCGCAGTGTGAAAGAGGATTGTTTATTGTGGAATCGAATGAATAGAATCTAAGGATGTTTGATCATGTGATGGTTTGGCTTTTTTGAGTACGATATTTGAGAAACAGATGGTGGAGACTGGAGCAAAGTTCTTGTCCCCCCGTGATCAATTGCTTGAAACTATGAATGAGGATCGAAATGCGGGATTTTCATTAGACATCAACGTCATCAACGTCGATCGCGACTTTGTTCATAACCATATGGATCGAGGGCTGCAATCTGACGGAGTCAAATGTGTCGAGGAGCAAAGGGCGTGGAGCCTCTCGCACCGCACATTTTCCTCTCTCTTCTTCCCCTCTACTCTCCTCGAGCAACACATTTTGAAGTACGAAATCCCTCTTTCGAGCCCTCCGCATGAAAAACAAGAATCACGATCCAAGAGAGTGGGGGTCATTTTCTTTTTGTCACTTAGGAACGCGACCAACGAACTCCTGCTCCTCTAGTGGCTCAGAATACCCGGCTCGTCATTTTCCCGTCCTCTTTTGAACCTCTCTGCTTTCCCTTCCCCGGTCGGGACAAATCGCCCCCCGCGCGGTCGACATTCACGGAGCGTGAAAAAATCGCGATGTAAAAAAGCTGTACCGATTCCCAAATTACTTTTCCCGAACAAATTATGGCAAGCCCTCCTCGATCGTGGGACGTACCGAGTGGGCAGGGGAGGGGAGGGACGGAGTACGGGGTTCGTGCATGAACGATGTCATCGGGGGTCGACAAAACAAAGCGAACAAAAAACAACAGAGAGAGAGAAGAGATAATGTTGGAGCACGTGGGTGATGGGGGGGATGCGGATGATGAGAATACTAAGGTTTGAACCTAGCAGAAAAAGACAAACGGGGGGAGTTCGCGAGTGCGAATGGGATGGCGCCAGGTCAGCGTCAGATTTATGGGGGAGGAGAGAGAAAGGGTTTTTTTCCCTGTTGTTGGATGATGAGCCCATCCATCTGTCCTTCGAGTTTATCCATCTGGGGGGGAGGGCGGGGCCCGCGACCCATCCTAGTGGATATAATCTAACCAAAACTACAGCTAGAGCTAGAGCTAGAGAGAGAGAGAGAGAGGAGGGGGCGAATCCCGCCCTCGGTTCGTGATCAACTTGGGGCGTTGATGGTTTCGGGGGGATGGCGATTGGTGGGGGACGAGGAGCGACGGCGGATGATGACGGAACGAGATCCATGACGAGGGAGATGGTGGGGGAGGATCTTCTGGACCGCAGCGGGAGGGATGGGGGAGAAGGATATTATTAGACTATGGGATTGGCCGATGGGTTAAAGCCGAAAGCTTTTTACCCACACAAGATGAGATTTGAGATTTGAGATATTGGGAGAGGGCCATGCCGGGAAGCAGCAAAAGATCTTGGAAGTTCAGGAAGGAAAGAGGAAGCGGGGGGGGATGCACCTACCAGAAACTTGGTCCAATGGGTCATGTGAACTCCCATCAACTTGCTGACTCCCGAGGACCCCACATCCCCTCCCCTGTTTATTGAAATGCCCATTTTCTTTTTTGAGCCCGCAAATCCTACGTTCTCACGCGCATCCGGAGCACTCGGATCCGATTGGAAACCTCCCAATCCTTCTGAAAAGATGCCGTCACGAGTTTGATCAACGTTCTTTTTTCTTTTTCTTTTTTTCTCTTGATGGTGGGGTTTTAGTTTAGGAGTGTGTAGATGGGGGTTCGCAAAAATAAAGTCCGCATGAGTTATCGTTGAAATGGAAAACGTTCGATGTTTGCACGTTCTAAAATATTAAAATGTGGATACACATCGGAACTGCCCTGAGAGAATGTTCGCAAAAATAACATTACGGTTTGAACAGGCCTCTCGATTGAGATGAAGAGTGCGAGTCGATTAACACGTTTTGAAAATTTGAGCTTGCAATTGACAATTAAGCATGCCACTAGCTATCTACTCAAGGCAAAATTCTACGCCGTAAATGAAATAGGCAAAGAGTGAAATTATGGAAAACTTGATATGCATTGAGATGAAATGCTATTTATTTATATTTTAACGACAGTTGACTATAGGGTGATTGAAAAGCATCAAGCACCTCTTATGCGAAAAAAGCATGGTCCTTGTTAGCTAGGTAAGTCAAATTAATTTACAGGCTGGTTTATGCTGGATGATAAGACGGGTTCAAATAACGATTTGAATAGGCGGGAAACATACAACATTTGTAACTAGTGTCAAATGTCATGCTAATTGTTTATACCGATCTTTACTATAAAACTAAACATGAATAGAAGATGAAATTCTATGAGTCTACTCTCTCTCTCCCTCACTTTCTCTCTCTAGCTCTTTTAGACCCATGACGATGAATCTTCCTGGTACCTTACCCCAACCCTTCCCCCTATGGAGTTGACCCACCTACAACCACATCCCAATATCTCCCCATATATCTCACGCGCACGCACAAAAAGAATACTAATTTTAACTGTATTTTCTCTTCAAATACAAACATATGAAACTAAGAAACTTTTGCCCTGTTTCCCTCCCCACCTTCTCTCTATATATATTCCCCAAATTCCTTGCTTTCCACCCAGCCAACTCATTCATTCATTCGCCCATCCATCTCCCTCTCTCCCTCTCTCTCTCTCTGTCTCTTTCTCTCTCTCAACTAGACAAAAACCAACACTCAACCAGCTAACACACACAGCAATGGATGGCATCAGCTGCACCGACGAGAGCACCACCAGCAGCGACTCTCCATCCTTCTCCCCGCCGCCCGCCAAGCCCTCCCCGCCGACGCCGGGGAGCCTGTGCCGCGACGGCAGCGGGGCCAGCGCCGTCCTCGACCCCGCGGCGGACGGCGGCGCCGAGGCCGAGTCCCACAAGAAGCTCCCCTCCTCCAAGTACAAGGGCGTCGTCCCCCAGCCCAACGGCCGCTGGGGCGCCCAAATCTACGAGAAGCACCAGCGCGTCTGGCTCGGCACCTTCAACGAGGAGGAGGACGCCGCCCGCGCCTACGACATCGCCGCCCAGCGCTTCCGCGGCCGCGACGCCGTCACCAACTTCAAGTCCGATGGCGCCATGGACCCCGCCGAGGCCGACTTCCTGGCCAAACACTCCAAGCCCGAGATCGTCGACATGCTGCGCAAGCACACGTACAGCGACGAGCTCGAGCAGAGCAAGCGGAGCTACAGGGGCTCCGCCGCGGAACGGGCCGGGAGGGGCGGGTTCGGGCCCGACCGGACGGAGTGGGGGGCCGCCGCCCGGGAGCAGCTGTTCGAGAAGGCCGTGACGCCGAGCGACGTGGGGAAGCTGAACCGGCTGGTGATCCCGAAGCAGCACGCGGAGAAGCACTTCCCGCTGCCGGGCGGGCCGGCGGCGACGATGAAGGGCGTGCTGCTCAACTTCGAGGACGTCGGCGGGAAGGTGTGGCGGTTCCGGTATTCGTACTGGAACAGCAGCCAGAGCTACGTGCTCACCAAGGGCTGGAGCCGGTTCGTGAAGGAGAAGAGCCTGAAGGCCGGCGACACCGTCTGCTTCCAGCGGTCGACCGGGCCGGACAAGCAGCTCTACATCGACTTCAAGCAGCGGGGCCCGCCGCCGGCCGGCCCGGCCGCGCCGCCGCCGCCGCCCGTACAGATGGTGAGGCTGTTCGGGGTGAACATAATGGAGGTGCCCTACTGCGGTGGTGGGAAGAGAATGAGGGATGTGGACTTGTTGTCGTTCGAGTGTAGGAAGAAGCAGCAGATGGTGGTTGGCGCTTTGTAGCATCTAACGTCTTCCATCTTTTGATCTTTTCCTTTGAATTTCTTTCCCTTAGGTTTTTGAATTTTTCTTTCTTTCCCTTAGTTGCTATCGTGTTTTGTGAATTATATGAGGAAGAAAGAGAGGGGGGTTATGTTGTAGATCCGAATCAATTGTATATTTTTACAAGATAGATGTTGAAGGGGGGGAGGATGAAAAGCTAAAAAAATTAGGTGCAAAGAAGGAAAAGTCTCCTGGAAGATAGAAATAATCATCAGTCAAGTTGCACCCTTTTAACATGTGACCTTGCAGAATTCTTCTCTCCTCTCTCTCTCTCTCTCTCTCTGGATTCAATGTTTTCTATTTTATCTTTTTGTTCCATATGAGGTTGATAGACATATATCTACCTGTAAATACAAGTGATACTTAAGTTTTCTGTACCGCGCTCCTCTTTTTTGGGGGAAAAAATAATTGATTCTCATTTTGGCACACTGTCCAACTTGCTCTCCTACTTTAGTTTTTGCCATGTTGAGCAAAATGTATATGTTGCTTTCTAGAAATATCTGGTCGGCAAGCAGCCACTTGCTTTTGGTTGTTGTGTCCCTGACTTATGAGTTAAGAGCCCTTCTCCCGAAGTTATGCGATTATTTTATTGTGGAGTTTCATCGACATGGTTTTCTGAAGTGTTCTAATAATCTCTTCTTATTCACTTGTAAGGAATTGGGTTATACAGCCAGTTCACCGGGAGGATCGTCCTCCCTAATCGCTCTCTGCTATCTTTTTAATGGAAGTCGAAATTTGAGTGGCTGCACTGGTTCCGGCGAGTGGGACAAACCCAAGGAGCTACTCGGGATTAGCCAATAGGATTGTAATATGACACTATCAATTAACTATGGATACTGACGAATCTGTCTAGATGATGAGGTCTCAATCCAGTACACTGCATTTGAACAATCAACCTTAATTTTTGGCACTCGCTATGGAGATTGGTCATTACTTTTTTTTTTTTTCTCAAAATTAGAGCCATATAAATAAATAACTCGAGAAAGAATTCAAGTGGGTCTGGACTTCGTCATTCTTAACTGCATTCACTACCACCTTTTTATAAGGTCATATTTATCTGAACACGGATAAAAAGAGGAGGAAAAGTGGATATAAAAACAGGAAAAACGGTTCATAAGGTTAAACTGTCGATCGTGTATGATTTGGAACCAGTGGCGCAGCTAGATAAGCATGAGAAATCAAAATGCTTTTGAGATAGACAAGTTCCCTTTTGCCTCCATTGTTAAAACTTATTACAGAGCATTGCGGTTGTCTTCTTTTTTTCTTTTGATTAGTGACAGATAAGCTTCGACTTTAAAATTTTATTCGCACGTAACGTTTCGATTCGGCCGACGCTAGCATTGGCGCCTTTTTCTGTAGGAGAGAAGCGCAAACGGAATTCGACAATGGGTTCTGCAAAACTGTTGGTATCTGTTGCAGACTGCAGGGGATGACCTGCTTAAGCTTTTCCTCTTCCCCTTTTTTGATTTATCTTTAGTCATTTGTTAGGTCGTCTTCCACAGTGTAACGAGACCAAAAGCACCATGGATGTTGCCAATTTGATCAAAGCGCGAATGGCTAAAAAAGAATGATAATATGCCAGCCATTTGTTTAATGGAATTCGTTATCAGCCATGAAAGAATCAAAGCTGAATCTGCGTGTGCTGCGGTATAGGTCGAGTATGTATTCTCTGTACGGTCAAAGTAGGATCGCTAATCAAACACTAAACAATCGGAAAAGGCTTTTGTCTCGATGTTAGGGCTACTTTGACAAGACTTTGAGAATAATGTGTAATGTAGTTGATTATATTCCACCATCTCTTGCCATCAAGAATCGTTTAGGATGCTGATTATAATCGCTAAGCTGGATGGGTCAAATCTTGCTACTGCAATTCAATATTCTACTCGAGCTTGACTAATGATGATCTGCATATGTGCGCCCGCGCGTGTATATATACATGTGCTAGTTTTAGGTCCATATGTGTCTTCTTCGGTGTATGCGTGCATGTATCTACGTAGATGAGTTCATGCAACGTCCCCATCAATTGGGCTCTAGCTCGAAGGCCCAAGAGAAAATTTGTTATTCAGATAAACTCTAGCATAAACGTCAACAACAAACAATCCCACGTCACGGGGTTTGAGAATAGCAGCATCTCCATCTTGCAAAGTGCTACCAATTTTACTGACCAAAAAAAAAAAAAAAAAAAAGTGCTACCAATTTTTACTTATTTCCATTGGGTTCCTCACTTTAATTCTAATCATTAAATGCACTGAACTTTCAATGTCTTAGACGATCGATGCAATTCGACCAATTCCTCTAGTTTCAAGCAAGTCCCCACCCGGCAATGAAGTGGTGTTCAGAAATGGGCCACGTGCAGCAGTTCCTGAAAAATGGGGCGGGTCAAAGTGCACCGACGGCGGGATTAAAAAAAAAAGAAATTGTAATGCCTTCTGTGATCGATATCCAAATTATGGCACTTGACTGTAAATCAACTAAACGTCGGTGATCAAGAATAATATTTAGTTAAGAAATAGTCAATCCACCAGTAAAAATAACGGGTATTTCTCAATTAATGGGAAAAGTACAAAAAAAAAAAAAAAATCACGAATCTTTTACATTAATACCAGTTCGGATATGAACATTTTAACAAGATTAATTTAATTCCAACTATTTTCGTATTGATACCAATTGAGTCTATTTGATCAATTTAGATTGAAAATTGTTAATGTGGACATTGGTTATCTTATGTGACACAATCAAGTACTATTATGAAAAAAATTTGTAAATTTTTTAATAATTTTTTCTTTTCCTTTTTTACTTTCTCTTTTTCTTTTCCCTCCACCAACCTTCATGATGGTCACTTGAGGTTACTAGCAAGGGCGAGGGTCAAGATGCCCTTGCCAACATATGGCGAGGGCTAACAAGGCCAGATGAGGTTACCACTTGCTAAGGGGACCCTTGTCCAACCCTCGCTCGCCTCTAACAAGGCCCCTTGCACAGCCTAGTCAGAGGTTGGCTCACTTGGATGGTGAGAGATTGCCTAGATGAAGGTGTTTGGCCCTCATTGGTGGCCAATGACCTCCGTCGGCCATCATGAAGGACAAAAGAGGAAGAGGAACCAAAAAAAAAAAAAAAACAAATTTGTAAAATTGTCTAGTCATTGATTGCTATTCCGTGTAGGACGGTTGATGCTTGTGTCAGTAATTTCCGACTTAAATGGGTTGAATGAATACGATTAGTACTAATGTGAAAAAGGTATATGATTAAATTAATCAAATCGAAAAAGTTATGATTAAATTGATATAAATATAATAAGTTTAGGATTTTTTAGTATTTTTACTCTCAAGTAGCATAGAAAAATGCTTGGGTGGTTGTCATTAATCTACCATGAGACTAATAATATGTTCTTGACTACAAAAAAAAAAAAAAAGAAATTATTGTGAGATTCATTCCTTTAAAAATTTGTAAGTACAACATGTCGTTACTCTTACAATAGCACAAAAATTGTTATGCTAGCAAAGCCCATATGGTACATAGCACTAGTTCCAATTTTTTGGATTTAGGGGTGCTGCTCTATTAACTTTCCTGCCGTCGACTAAGATTACTGATTTCTTTGACCGGTCAGAGACAGCGCATCCCATCTGCAACGAATTCCTTTTTCATGTCATGGGCAGGCTCGAGAAAGGCTCTCAGGCCCACTTGGGAAAATCCAATCCCTGCTCCCAACCGAAGGGCCCAGCCGAAGGTCGATGGCCCAGCCCACTCGTCGAGCTCGATATTATCACAATTCAGGGTCTCCCTCTCTCCGTTCTGCAGTTTCATCCTAAAAGTCCGAGCTTTTTCTTGGTGCAGAGAGATGGCAGACTCCCTCGCGCGCTCAGCGTCGCCGCGGCTCTCGCCGTCGCCGTCGTCGCCGTCGTCGAAGTCTTCCCTCTTCGCCGGGGCGCCGCTCGCTTTCTCGCCCTCTCGCGTTTCCGGTTGGTGCTCTAAAGTTCTTCTCTTTATACCTTTTCGTGGTTCTTTTGCTGGTCTTGTTAAGTCACGCAATGGTCCTGCTAGGCTGACGAGAGCTTGATTAGGAGTTACTGGATACTTTCGTTCGGTCTTTATGTGTGGTAGTTTGGTGCTAGTGAAGCTGCTAACGTTTGGTATGACAAGGCCTCTTTCTGTTCGGATTTTCAGTGAAGCCGGCATGTCCGAAGGGGCGACTGGTCATTGTTTGCAAGAGGGTGTCCGGCTTGGAGGAGGCCATGAGAATCAGGAGGTACCTTTACATACATAAAAATGAGGACCCTCTCGGCATCTAAGCGTGTGCTGTACGAGTGTACTGTGGTAGCAAGGGAGAACAGAGCCAATTCTTAGCGAGCATCGGGTTTCTGCTCGATGCGGATTGGCATCTTTGTATAAGTCGTTTGTTTGTCTCAAAGATTTGTCTATTACACGAAAGCCTTAGTTGTTTGGACCCTGTTTTGAATTCCCGTCCCCTGTAAAGGTCCATTTTGAAATGGTGGCATGCCCAGCGCAGATAGGGCTGCCAGCACCTTGGCTGAGTGATTAATTGTTAAAACTCTCGGTAAATGTCTTGTCTGATTTATTTGTGTGATTCTGGTGAGATTGAATTCGATATGTAAACCAAACACAGTGACTGCCTCTGCTGGCATTTGATGCACAGAACCGGAGATTCCTAGGAATAAGGATTGTTCTAAAGTGATTTCCTTGGGGAGGATGATTTCTTGCTCTTGGAAGTTACTTTTTCGCTCTTGTCTCAGTTTTTATTTATTTTTTATTTCCCTCCCCTTGCTGCTGATTTATGGTTATTTTGCGCTGATATAAGTCTGTTACTATGAAAACCCCAGAGAACGCGAACTTCAAAGCACAAAAAGGTTCAAAAGAAGGCCACCTTTAAGGCGTGGAAGAATATCTCCACAGCTTCCTGTGCCTGACCACATACCAAAGCCTCCTTATTTTGGTTCAACGTTGCTTCCAGAGCTTGCTAGTGAATATCAAATTCATGATTCTGACGGCATTGCTCACATGAGAGCTGCATGTGAGCTTGCTGCTCGTGTTCTTGATTATGCAGGGAAAATGGTCAAGGTGAGATTATGCTTTATGAGAGGAGTTTCTGCTTTGGAAATTAGAAATATACTAGTGGAATGTAAAATTATACTGGTATGAGCTGACAAGGAAGTCAATGATGTCCTAATATAACAACTTTAGATGCTGTATAGTTCTTCGATTTCAGCAAGTTTGTGATGTTCTTTAATCTTTTGCTACTGTCTTTTGTCAGCTCGAGAAGTCTTTCCTTTATGTCTCAAAACTTAAATGCAGGTTTACATGTTTATGGTGGCCTCAGTCTAAGTACTTGGAGTGAGAGGTTATCTTCTGGTGATAGAATAACATGCTCTTTCTTGTGGTTGAATTTTCTGAATTAGGGTAGTAAAGCAAATAATGGATTGTACCTAGGGCATCTGAAATTGACACAAGTAGAACTAGGACGACAAGTAGCAATACCCGCCCTTGTACCAAAAGAAACATACTGAAATTCACTTCTGGAAAGAAATATGAGACTTCATGTTCTAATGTTTATTCGTGCTCCTTCTTTTCAGGGAATTTTGCGCTTAACTTTACTTTTATTTTGCTAGCCATCGGTGACAACAGATGAAATAGATAAAGCGGTGCACCAGATGATCATTGAAGCTGGTGCTTATCCTTCACCTCTTGGCTATGGAGGATTTCCCAAGAGTGTATGCACATCAGTTAATGAATGCATGTGCCATGGAATACCAGATTCTCGTCAACTACAGGTCCGTATTGGCTCAAAGTTCTCAAATAAGAAGCCCATTATTTTCTTATCAATGATCGCAATCTTTTGCAGGATGGAGACATTATAAACATCGACGTGACTGTCTACTTAAATGTAAGTGTTTGTCAATCAATTATTAGCTGAATGCTGTACTAATACGTGTAACTTACAAAGTCATTGTAGTCTTGTTACTCTCATATGCCTAGATCTGAATCAATTTAATTAGCTATTACTGGAGGGAATATAGTCTGCGTGTGTCTAGAGGAAGTCGATCTATCTCTTTCAGAGATGCATACTCTGTACGTACCTGCAGACAGAAGATGGAACTGTGTAATCTAATTAAGAGATCAGCTTTAAATGATCGTTTGCTTGAATATTCTAGTAGTCACTTGAAAGTAAGAAAAAAAGACACATCAGTGTCATATGTTGATGAAGGAAGAAAATGATGACATTCAATTTTAAACCTGTATATACACAAGTAAATACATGTGTTGTCCTCATTGATTCTAAGACATGGGCTATTGTGTCTGGTCTGTTTTAAATTACTTAAGTTCATGTTGTTATGATTTAATAGGGGTCCCCTTCCCTCCTTCCTTCTGTCCATGTTTATTTGCCTGGGTCATGGTCTGCAATCTGGTCATCCCTGTCTCATTAGAGGTTGCTGTTTCTGTATCATTAATCTAATTGGACTTTATTCTTACGAAGTTGTCAATGTCGAGTTCCCTTAACCAAAGCTAAAACTTCTGTACGATAGCGGAGTCGGTTGTCTTCTCTGATGCAAATTCTCTCCGTGTCTGTTAGGGTTATCATGGAGACACGTCAAAGACATTTCTCTGTGGGAATGTCAGTGATGCACTCAAGAAACTTGTGCTGGTGAAAATTTGCTTACAGTTTGGTCTGGTATCGCTACTTCTTCCTGTCCATCTCCTATGGAGTTCACACTGTGCTTGTCATGGTAGGTTACTGAAGAGTGCATGGAAAGAGGCATAGCAGTTTGCAAAGATGGTGCAAGTTTTAAGAAAATTGGAAAGAGAATAAGGTTTGTTTCAGCTTCTTTACAAATGTTGGTCAGTAGTTTCTCTGTAAATTTTTCCATGTTGACTCACTTCGGATGGTTGATTTTTGTATTGAGAATTGGCTTTGGAAGATGTAGATTGAAAATAAGAGAAATCATTTTCCCAGTTTCAATTGTGGTAGCACAAAAGTTGCATGTCTTTCGGGTCATTACCATTTGGTGCAAGTTGCCAGTTAGCTATATACAGTTTCTGCTTGATTGCAATCTTACAGCAGAAAAATTATAGATAATGTCAGGATAGTTCCTTAGGCTTGCTGTATAAAAAAATATGACTTAAATATAGCAGTCATGTGTATTCTCTATGCTGGATGCTGGACTAATTTGCGGACTAAAATTCAGATCTTATTTGCATGGAACTACAAGTAGTTTGATTAGTCTAGGGGAGGGGGATCAAGATCAAGGAGTTATCTTTTCTTTTCTTTTTTCTTTTTATAATTTTAAGAATTTGATTGATTAAGGGAACATATTCGACAGGGGGATTCTGAAATTGCAGAGGCTTGGTTCGATCAAGCCGCTGAGTATTGGAAACCCCCTATAGTGCTCACTCTTGGACCATATGCATCTCAGTTAGTTTAAATCTAGTAGAACATTGATCAAGATCCACAAACAATACTACAGCTGGAGTTGCTTAAATGTCACGAAAAACACGAACTTTTGACAGGTCTAGAAATGACTTGATGGAGATAAATTTGAAAGTAGAATATAAGTTTTCTTTGTCGCAGTTTTATGGGGAAAAATGGGATAGGACTAGAAAGGTGCAGCATATGTGTGAGCAGAAACACTGCACAAAACAATGAAATGATTTCAAACTGCCAATCTCTTAGACTAGTTACTTCCATCTTTATTTTAATATGATTACCATTTTAACTGAAGAATTTTTCCACTATTTTTCTAGATTATTACGTGACGAGAAGTTTGATGTTCTTTTCTAAAGGAAACTTAGTTTTCAGTTGCTACTATATATTATTAAGAAGATATGGGCATCAGATTTTCTTTAGACTGCATTTACAATCCGAGAAGAATTGAAGGAAGTGTCGGTTCAATTTGCATGGGATAGAGCATTTGTCACTGAGCAGTTTTATTTGATAATACAATTTCAGAGCCTGTTATTCTGCTGCCGTTTACATTTGTGCCACTGTTTAGTGGATATTGCAGATTTGGCATGCCTGGGTAAGCATTGAACTACATAAGCTCGTTATTTGTTTTGGGGAACAGTCGTCTGAACATTTTTATGCATCTTTATGCCTCTAGTGAGCATGCTGAGAAATATGGCTTTGGAGTGGTCGAGCGGTTCGTTGGGCATGGAGTCGGAACCGTATTTCATTCTCAGCCAGTCATTTATCATCATCGTAAGCTCTTCCCTAAATTCTTTATCCACTCGCCTCGTTGTCAGATTAGGAAAAGCTAGACTGGTGATAGAAGAATGAGCGTGAAACGCCTCGGCATGACCACTATATATGAAAATGTGTCAACCCTCATTGAGAAATCGTGGATGTTGAATCTGAAATCGAAACTTGGTCACTTTCCTTAACATGTCATGCATTGTCGAGCAGGAAACGAAGAGCCTGGAACCATGGTCGAGGGACAGACATTCACGATCGGTGAGTCCATTGCCATATTTCCCGCAAAACTCTGACAAACCTTTGATTTACATGTCACTCGAAGTTAGCCGCAACATTTTCTCGCATATGCCGCCGACAATAACCGTGACATGTTGGTGCGCAGAACCGATCCTTACATTGGGAAGCATAGAGTGCAGAACGTGGCCGGACAACTGGACAACTCTCACTGCCGACGGCAGCCCCGCCGCCCAGTTCGAGCACACCATTTTGATCACTAGAACAGGAGCTGAAATTCTGACCCAGTGTTGAGAAACATCATTTCCTTTTTGTCCCTCATTTTTTTTTTTTTTTTGGGTGGGGTATTAGCAGAAGTTCATTTTTGCTCTGTGTATTTCGAGCAAAGTGTACAGAAAGTTCCTCAAATGTTGCAAATGCTCATGTCTAATTCTATGTAATTTAGTTTTTATATTATTTTACTTTATTTTTTTTTTTTTGCCAAAACCTGAACTTTGTAAATGAACCTCGATTCCCAAATCAAAATCTTAATTGGGTTTAATCCGATTTAATCGCTTAGTACTCAAACAAATTTCGTGCTACCCACTGATTTCGTGGCACAAGAGGGATCAAGGCCGTGCCGTCTTTTATTGGTGCGTGTGTTACATGCTCCCGTGAGAGCGGGTGAAGTAGACCCACGGGGAAGCTTTAGATGAGGAAAATGGTCAGGTTGGGCTTGGCGCGTGGATGGCGCGTAGAACCGCGAGCAACGTGGACGTCTCGCGACGCGGCGTGGGCACGCGGTGCAAATCACGCTCCCTGGATTCCGAATTTCTTGGCCCTTGTCCGCGCGCCGTCCGGTTGCGATTGGGATCCCCGACCGGACGCAAAGCATATTCGTTTTGCTTCGGACAACCGTGGACTGGTGCTTCGACGACACGCGTGTTCCTTTCCATATTCCAATCTCGAAATAACTATTTAAAAAGTTCTAAACTCATTATTATGCGACCTATTCAATCATGAATTATTTAATTGCACCACTTTACCTATTTGAATTCTAAAATTTTTATTTGTGTTAATTTAATACCGAACATTTTGATGATTTGTTAATTTAATCATAAATTTTTTGACAACTTGTGAAAAATAAAGAATATATTTTTTTTTAAATTACAAAATTTGTAGTCATGTCATACAAGATGGCCGCCGGTTGACTGTTGTATATGTCAATGATTCACGACGTAATCAAGAGTGTTCGAATTGAACTTAAATGCATTTGATGTCGTGAACAGGTCAATCCATTTATACGGGAGAAAGTACCAAAAAAAAAAATTAAATTCATTGCATTTATAACAATTCAGTTATAAACATTTCAATTATATTAATTTAGACCTAAACATTTTATATTTATGCCAATTGAAATTGGTTGGAAATCACAAATGTGAACGTTGGCCATATTATGTGATATAATTGGCACTAAAGTAGACATTTTTAATAATTTCATTTTCCTTTCATTTTGGCTGGTGAAGGTTGCAGCCCTTGCTAGATCTAGATGAGGAATGTGTCGCCTATAATTGACAAGGCTATTGTGGCCTCCCCGCCAGCTTTGGATGAGGCGATCCTCGCCAACAGCCAAAGAGGGCTTGCTAATAAGGCGGCCTTTGCTGGCCAAGATGAAAGAAATAATAATAATGCTAATAATAAAAACAACGACGGCGGCAATAACAAAAAGGAAAGAAACAAAAAATTCAAAAAATATTAAGATATTATTAAAAAAAATGTCTACATCGACATTGGTCGGGCTATGTATGACGGCTAGCATCCAATTAATAATTTCTAGCCAAAATTGTCAATATAGATTCAATTAGCACAAATATAAAAAATTTAAAACTTAATTGCTCCAACTAAAAGATCTATGATTGATTTTTTTTTTTTGGTTGGCTATGATTGAATTAATATAAATACAATAGATTTAAAACTTTTATCATACTTTGCCCATTTATATACAAGGATTAATACTATAAAAAATCCCAAACTGGTACACCTGTGATAAATTTATCCAAAATTACTTTTTTATC
Organism: Eucalyptus erythrocorys; assembly: GCA_014182555.1. NCBI lineage: Eukaryota > Viridiplantae > Streptophyta > Magnoliopsida > Myrtales > Myrtaceae > Eucalyptus > Eucalyptus erythrocorys. The sequence continues at coordinate 33,281,260 of CM024603.1, read as the reverse complement.
ACAAAAAACTCCAAACTGGTATACTTTTGACAAATTTATCCAAGACTAGTACATTTGTGACAAATTTACCCTCTGTTAGTTTTCGTTAAATTTTATTGTCAAATTATTAAGTTAAATGATACGTGACGATTTTACGCTCTCGTTTGTCACATTTTACCATTTTTTGATTTTTTTTTGTGGTATTAATCCAATTTGGCGGAGGGTATATTTGTCACGAATTTACAAGTTTGGGGTTTTTTGCGGTCAAATAAATTAGTTTGGGGTAAATTTGTCATAAATGTACTTAGGGTTTTTTATGGTCAGTCGGGGTAAATTTGTCATAGATGTACTAGTTTGATGTTTTTCATGGTCAAAAAAATAATTTTGGATAAATTTGTCACAAGTATACCAATTTGAGGTTTTTCAGGATATAAACCCTATATACAAATAGTAGTAGTTGGTGTCATCCAAAGCAAACCCATTTAACTAAGATCCTCAAGTTCACATGACATCTTTAAATTGTTTCAACAATGTTGGTATTATGTTCCAACAAATTTTTATACATTCATATATATGAATACACTAGGGGTCACTTTTACCAAAAAAAATACACTAGGGGTCATTGGTTTTTAATCCAATTCGGTCCAACGGAACCAATCCCTTACTTATCCCCACTACTTTTTTCCTATTATTTTTTCTTCACTGCTTAGAACCGGATCAAGATAGTGTTTAGTTCACATTTTACTAATTTTTTTTTTCAAAAATAATAAAATAAAAAGTATATTTAGTCAGTTCGGTCTTGTTCTCCCTTGAAATTGGAAACCGAACTGCTCAAACGCCGATTTCATTTTTAGAAATCAGGAATCAGACCAAACCGGTTTGATCTGGTCTAATTTGAGTGATCCCTGATTTAGGTAGTACGTTTTACACACCCCTTTAGTAAACTTGCATTTTATTGGACTGAAAAAAAGGAAAAAAAAGAAAAAAGAATAGCTTTGTAAAGTTCGTGTCACTCGTTTAATAAAAAAGTGTCATATGAACTATTCTAATAACTTAAGCTCTTAAATATACATGTAGTTTGGTATATAGATTTTATTACTCTCCCTAGATTCTAACATAGTCAATGGTGATTTTACAAAATTATACCTTTTTTTAGTAAACTTGCATTTTAAAGTTGGAAACTACATCTTAATTTAATAATTTAGTTTTTTGAATAATTAAAAAAAACATTCGAAAAAATATACGAAAAACGAACGCATTGATGCTCTCGCTTTAAATTTGAAGGACATTTTTTACCACCTAGCTTTGTAAAGTTCCCGTTGTTCACTTTACCGTTTTTTCCCCTTCGAGCGTTGCTACTGGAAAAAGAGACCTGAACTATTCTAATAACTTAAGCTCTTAAATATACATGTAGTTTGGTATATAGATTTTATTACTCTCCCTAGATTCTAACACAGTCAATGGTGATTTTACAAAATTACACATGATATCAGAGTAAGAAATTCTAAATTCAAATCTTTTTAATTCCTTATTTGTCTCCATAATTACGTATTTTTGTACTTCCGACTTATGTTAAAGTACATCGTACTTATGAGAGGAGTGCTTGGATTATTAAATTTTAAACTACATCTTAATTTAATAATTTAGTTTTTGAATAATTAAAAATGATCTCATAAAATTTCGGGTTTTGGAGGCCGATGATTGAAGATCCAGTCGTTCCTCGCCTTCCATATTCGCCACAGGAGGTTCCCAAGTACCTCTCTACCAGGTGAGATTGCTGATCCCTGAAAAGCTTCAAGTAGCCATATGTCTGCGCGCTGAAGCGTTTTTTGAGGTTTGATGACCTCAAATCTCTGATCTCGCCAGATCTGACGAGTCCACTTGCATAGAAACAGAATATGTTTTGTTGTTTCAATATGAGCATGACAGAAAGGGCATAATGGATCAGGGATGATGTTTCGGCGGTGCAGGTTCTCCCTCTTGGGCAGGGCGTTGTGGCATACGCTCCAGAGAAAGGTTCGGATCTTCGGTAGGACTTTCAACTTCCATATTTGTATCCATAGTTTACGTGGTGCGCTGTGGGATGATGAAGGCCGATCTCACTCTGAATTGCATAAACTCGTGGTGAGTTTGTTATACCCACTCTTTATCGTGTAGTTCCCTGATATATTACCAGTCCATATAAGCTTGTCTGGTCTGGCTTGTTGGGTAAGAGGGATAGCTAGGATTGCATCTGCTGTTTGTCTGTCAAAAAACTGATAGATTTGTTGCTGTTGCGACCTACCCCTCGGGGGGAGGGAACGGGTTTAGGGATATTGCCTAAAGGACGGACCTAAGGCCCATGATTAGGCATGGGCTCTCCCAAGCCCATGCCCCGCGTGACGTTGGGATATTTTCGAGAATTTTGCAAAACAGGAGTCGCCACTAGCCTATTGGGGTCGGCTAGAAACCAAGTAAGGCATAAGAGTATACCTCACTTCCTACGCAACCAGAGAATCTAGGGTCGGGGACTTGATTACACTAATTGACCAATTAGTGCCCTTTTGGTACCTAATCTTGTTCATTTTTGAAGAAAATATTTTTGTCGTGCAGTTTGTATTGATTTTACATTTATTCACTAACATGCAAGGTGATCATGCGGGTGCGCAATCATTAAAATAACAATCACAACTACCAACATCCTAAATGCAATAAAAATCAAACATGTGCAATTTAAACAAAATTAAATAAGCAAATTAAACACGTGGTATAATCAACGTGTGAGAAAATAAAGGCTCAATTACACCAAGGAGGCAAAACATAGCCATTTCCGACCAAACCCTACACTTTTTGGATTTTCAATTTTTTTTTAAAATTTTTAAAATTTTTAAATTTTTTTAAAAAAATTTTCAATAATTAACTGACCTTTGTTTTTATGTTTTCTATTTTTTGAATTTTCGGAATTGATTTTTTTAATTTTCTATGATTTTTTGAAATTTTGATTTTTTGATTTTTTTCTGAATTCTTGATATATTTTTAATATTTAATATTATTATAATATTATACTTCAAGAAAAGGGGTCGGACCGGGTAAGCCCAATCCGGCCCGCAGACCCAACCCCAAACCCGGATCCAAGACTTTTGCTTTTTCTCTCTCTTTTTTTTTTTTTTTTTTTTTTTTTTTTTTAATAAATAAAAATAAAAATCATTAAAAATAATTAAAAATTACTCTTTTTTTTTTTTTTTTTTTTTGTCTTTTTCACTGCCCCCTTTCTGCGATTCTACCTTCCCGAGACTGAATTTTGCTTTTCTTTTTTTTTCTTTTTAATTTTTTGTTCTTTATCCCTTTTTTTTTTAGTTTTCATTTCCTTTCTTTTTATTTTTATTTCTTTCCCTACTCCCTTCTGACATTTCCACCGAACACCCTTTACTGTCCTTTCTTCTCTTTTTGGGTTTTACTCCTTTACTTTTTTTTTTTTTTTTTTTAATTTGTTGGCTTTTCTTCTTTTCTTTGTTTTTTGTTTTAACCGCCCATCTTTTTCCCCAACGCCAATGTTTGCTTTCTATTTCTCATTTTCTCCTGACACTCCTCCAACTCAGCATCGTCTTCAACCTCCCGCCCTTCTTTCAACAAGACCGAAGGTCCCAGGAAGGCCATAATACACCAAACCTACTGTTCTAATAAATAAATAAAAATTTAACGATTCAAAGCATTAAAAAGAAAAAAAAAAAGAAACTAAGCCTAATCGAAATAATTTAAGCTTCTTGCAACTATGCCCGTCTACCTCGCGACTACCATTCACGTCCATAAACACCACCTTTCAAGTCCACAAGTCAAGAAATGGTTATCTAGAAATATGTCGCACCTATGAAAACATTGGGACAAGAACGTACGAAATGAAGGGATTGATAGCAGCGGGGATCTGCTAAAATTCATTTGACAAGCCAAGGGCCCAAAAACACACAGAAGACTAAGAACAGGAGTATACATTTCGGCCAGACATTTCGTCGAACACACAAAGGGCAGCGGCTAAACAGAAGCTTTATATCTACTAGAGACACGAAATCATACCAAAATCAGCGAGCGAGGTTCAACTTTGGAGCGGAAGCAACTAGTTATACTTAGTGTGAACAAAGTAATAGCAAGCATCGGACACAAAGAAGACCAAATAGTAGCATTTCGCCTGGGCATTTTATCAAGCACATGGCGTGCACTAAAGAAACAAGAGATTTTCGCCTCGGCTGAGACTCAAATGCAGGCCTAGGTCTCTAACCGAACATGCCAGCACACACAGAAACATCCATGAAAGATCAATAGGGCCGAAGCTCACACGAACTGGTTGGTCGCGAGCTCGGGCCCAACACCTCTTGGAACGACGCACCGTGGTTTGGAGGACCTACCTGGTTCGGGCGGCGAGCAACGAGCGAACGGACGGGCCTCCGGCAGCGGCTAGCTGCTCCGTCGAACTTCCCTCCCCCTCTGGTTCGCTCTCTCCCGTTCGGACTCTCTCTCTGTGTTCCCCGTTCTCTCTCTCCCCTCCTCCAAAAAAAACCGTCGAGACCCCCCTTGCTTTTATCCTCGGCCAGCAAGCGCGCATGGCCTCTTGCACTGCCAGCCTGTCGACCAACCTGCTCCCCGACCCGCGGATCATGCCGGAGCTGCTCCCTTGATCCTCCTGCTCCATGTCGCCGGTCTTCCTCCTCTGCTTTTTGCAGGTTGCGCGAAGGACAACAGGGAAGGAGGCAAGCCAACGGGCTGGGCTGAAACCAAAAAGAGATGGGCCGGCCCAAGTGCAAGGGAAGAGAAAAGAAAAGGGGCGGGTCGGGCCAAGGCTGGATTCGGCCCGACCCGACCGATTTCGTCTCTCTCTTTTTTTTTTTTTTTTTTTTTTTTTTAAATTGCATGATAATAATGATTTTTTTAGTTTCTTTTGTGACTAATTCCTAACATTTAATGCTACTTTAAATTAATTAATTTAGGTGAAATTTAGGTGTCAACGATTCTTTTTTTCCACTCTCGAGTTTCTGAGTTTATTAGATGCATTACCAGTAGAGGTTCTGATGGATGGGCTATACCTCCAATTATCCCCTGTTTCAGCCATCTGTCTTGTCTAATGTTAATGGATCCATCTCCTACTAACCATTGTATGTGGTTTTTGATGGAGTCTCTACCAAGCAGAATGCTTTGCCAAATCCAAGATGACCTAGGCGACCTCCGGATGCTTTGTCCGTAAATCCCGATTGGGAAAGTAGATACCTTGGAGAATTTGGCTCCATAGAGTGTCGAAGCATTGACCAACCTCCAAGCCTGTTTGCCTAGCAGAGCTCGGTTAAAGGTATGCAATTCTTTAAAACCGAGACCTCCATTATCCTTTCTTTGCCTCAGAATTTCCCATCTCTTCCAATGCAACGCTTTTTTATTATCGCCTTTTTACCACCAAAAGGATGCAATGCGTTTCTCTATTGTTTTACAGATGGAGGATGGGAGCTTGAAGATGGACATGGCATATGTTGGAATAGCTTGCACCACGCTTTTGATAAGTATTTCCTTCCCCGCCTTTGAGAGTAACTTTTCCTTCTATCTTGCCAATCTTGAATTGACTTTTTCCATAATCCACTGACACATGTCTCTTCGAGATTGACCCCATTCTGTGGGTATGCCTAGATAATTTCCTGTTCTATGCAACTCATTGACTCTTAATTCTGTGGCCAGGTTTTGTCTCAACAGTGACGGGCAACTGGCATTGAAAAATATGCCAGATTTGTTGTGGTTCACTGCTTGGCCTGTGGCGTAGCAGTACTGATTCAGCGTAAGCACTAGATTCTGACACTCTAGGAGGGTTCCGTCAAGGAAAAAAATGGCATCATCGGCAAATAGCAGTGTGAGTAAGTTTGGGGCGGTTCGTTTAGTTGTATGCCATGAATTGTTCCATCTTCGATGCTTTTCTCATCAGCCAGGTTAAAACATTGGAAATCAGAATGAAGATGTACGGAGATAAAGGATCACCTTGACGGATGCCTCTGGATGGTTTAAAAAAGGAGGTGAGTTCCCCATTAATCTTCACGCTATAAGAAACCGTTGTAATGCAGTACATAATTAGACTCACCCACTTTGGAGAAAATCCCATATGAAGCATATAATCCCGAACGAAATCCCATTCAACCCTGTCATACGCTTTCTGCATGTCTAGCTTCAGAATCGCCTGATGTTTGGTTCTATTTTTTTTAATTCTCAGCTGGTGAAGTACTTCCTGCACAATGATAATATTATCCTGGATTTGCCTCCCCTGTACAAAGGTTTTCTGCTCTGATTCAATGATAAGTGGCATCCATTTCTTGAGTCTATTTGCAAGAATTTTGGATATAATTTTGTAACTGAAATTGCACAGACTAATTGGGCGAAATTGGCTAATTTTTTCAGGGTGATGAACTTTGGGGATCAAAGTGATATGCATCTGGTTGAGGCTTGGATCGAAGAAACCTCTCTGAAAAAACTCCTGGACCAAAAACAACAGGTGAGTGTTTAGAGTTTCCCATGACTGCTGGTAAAAAGCACCGTTGAAGCCATCTGGGCCCGGGATTTAGATGCACCAAGTTGGAAAGTTGCTGTTTTTATCTCCTCCATTGAAGGTAAAGCCACTAACTCTGCATTCATCTCTTCTGTGATGGGGGAAGGGCATTGATCCGTAATGGTTGGTAATATCGGGAGCCTTCGATTCTAGGCACCACCTTTGATCGTCTAATTGCAACATGGTTATGCGATTCCTCTGTCTTCTTTGTACTTGTTGTGGTATGAAAATATCCCGTATTTTAAATGTCTCCCCATTGTAGCCATTTGACACGAGAATGCAAACTCCAGTATTGCTCCTCTTGTTTTCTGAGTGTATCAATTTGCTGAATAAGATTATGCCTTTGCTGTTTAAATGATTACGGGTCACTCTGGTTTGTTACATCCGATCTTGAGGGGGGCATTGGCAAATTTTCCTCTACTCCATGTGGAAAGTTTCGGTCTGCCTCTTGTATTTTACGTGAGAAATTGTCCCTGTGGTTGGGCCTGGCATACCATATCTGTTGAATTATTCCCTGATAATCTTCATGTTCTCCCCAATAGGCCTCCATTCTAAATTGCTTCTTCCTTTTCCTTCTTTCAGGGTGAAGGCTAAGGATCAAAGGACAATGATCGAGCCAATTGCGGGATTGGCCTGCCTACATAGGACTCAATCAAGTCTTTTTTTAACCAGATTTTCACCCTCCCTGTTATTCGCCCACGTAAATGCACATTTTACTTTCAACATCCATTAGTTGTAAATCATCAATCATAGTTCTAAAAGCTGTCATTCTTCGATTGTCGGGTTTTTTCCCCCTGTTTTTCCCAATTTGGTGCTGCCACAAAGAAATCCTCTCCCGCATCGGTTGATGCATAGATAAAGGTTATTTTCATTTCGTTTCACTTTGTTTGGGTCAAAACAAGATACATCTATGAACCGATTAGAGTGTTCTTGTACCTGAATATGAGCCTCCTCTTGCCACAAAACTAACCCCCTGCTGTATTTTGGCTTATAGGGGCAAGCCACCATAGCCCATTTCGTGAATTAAGTGCACCGGGGTGTCCATTAAGCCTCCCTCATCGATCAGGAGCGGGGAGGATTCTAGTAAGCATTTATGTTTTTTTGCTTTCTGCACCTTCATACTTTTCTTGCTGCTCGACCCTACTTTTGATAGGATTGTTTTCGTCGGTCTCCATTACACTTCTTCTTCAAGTTTACCATAGAAAGATTTCATGGACTATGATTACTTGCCTGACCATACGGTCCGATTTTGTCTTTTCCCAAGGTGAATTGACATAAACATAAGGACAATATAGTGGCCTATCCCGAATGAGAAACGACTTTCGTAAAACTCCACCCATATACGCTTTTTCCGGTGCCCCCGCCCGTAACGGTAAGTTCAAATCTATTTCAACTCGATTCGACCTCCTTTAGATATTGTGAATTTGAACTTCCAAGACTTTGCCCAAATGTTTACCCAGTTTTGTTCCCGTTTTTGTCATAGCAATGGTCGTGGAGCTTTGGATTTATAAAACAAACGTTGTTGGAATAACACCACGGTGAGTTTTTAGTACTCCTTCTTTGAGCGTTCTTTTCTACAAACGGCCGATGGAATTTTTCATCGTTGCGACTTCATTTGGGCGGGAGTATAGTTTCCCAAACAGGGTACGTTCACATTCCTCCTTCTTTGGGTCTATCTCATATGGGACTTCTACTATAGCAATTTCTGGCCACAGATGCCCTAGCTTTTTACACAGGGCTGCTACTCTTAAGTCATTTTCCTCCCTACTTTCCATGATCGATTTTCTTGTAGACCCCGACTTACCCCAAAATCTCTCTATTTGACAAAGGTATCGCGGAAAACCACATTGAAGAAGACCTACCGCAGGAGAGCGCGGACGTCTCAATCCAAGAACCTTGGCAGCGTGGGGACGACGATCCAAGGACTATTGTCATGATGGAGGAATTTTTTTTTTTTTTTTATAACTAAGAGAAAACCGAAACAAAGAAAAGGGGAAAGGAATAGTAGAAGAACGAAAGATCACTGTAGATCTGTAGAGAAAGGAAAAAGGTAAAGGAAACCAGGAAGAAAACAGTGAAGATCACTGTAGATCGGTGGGAATTTGTGGGGTTTGTGGAATTAGGGTTTGGTGGGATGAGGGTTTGGTGGGGAAGGGGAAAACACTACCATGATGGTAGAGAGAACCTCGCAGAGACGAGGAGGATAATGCGTCACGTGGTTGAAGATGCCACCCGCTCATTGAAGTAGGTACTCATTGTCATTGTCAAACCATACAAGTGCCATCGCATAAAGAGATGTTGGATATTACATCCAGAGAAAGCAAACTGTTTGTTATAATCAACATCAATGTAAAGAAGACCATAATAGCTTTATAATATCATTCTTTTTATATAAACTTACAAATCTTGGAGAAAAAGAAGAAGATATCATTAAAAAATAATATAAAATTGGAGATGAGATACGGATATCCGAATCTCCTTAAGGCGATTAGTTCCTGCCAATGGTGCTCTGCAGATTCATGAACTATGCCTCCCAAGATATAACACCTCAAATCTATTTGGATTAGCACTATGCAAACAATACTTAGTCGAACTATTCAATTGAACTAGCACACCTAGAGAAACCAGACCAGGGAAATCAGAAGAGTAGAGTATTATTTCAAATCTCTTGTGCAATCGTTGTCTCGAATTGTTCAATCAGAAAAACCTTTTGATGAAGCTCTATGCTCTTATTTATTTATGCTTTAAAGTTCATGTATAGAAGAGATACATGAATAAACACACGTATCCAAAAAATTCATGAATAAAGAGATATGTGAATTCAAAAGATTCAAGAATAGATGCGTGAATTCAAGAGATTTGTGGACTTAATAAATATGTGAATTAAGAGATAGGTGAATCTAAGAAATTCATAAATTCAATAGATACATGAACAGAAAAGACGTATTTTAATTTGTTGATTTTTGTTGATACATTAATCATAATTATAACAAGAGACAAAAGCACGCATCATTTCTTCCATAAAAGTTCGACCCCTCGGCGTCTCGTTTGTGGAGTACGAGCTTGCCTAGTCACGCACTCAATAAGGAAAACCGACCGAATCGCCTTCGCTCGATTTCGTCAATGTCTTGACCTTGAATCCGCATGGTTTGCGCTTGTAGAGTTAGGAATCTGGGAAAAGTAGACAAGGCGCCATTGATTTCCGCGCCTAACGAACGAGACACGTTGCGGCATTAGAAGTTATGCTGGTAATCGTGTCGACTTGGCAGCCATGGAATACGCACGAGACAACTGTCATTGTCATAGAGGTCTTCTAAGATACTCTCGCGAACTTTTTCCATAACAAACGAGCGGAAAAAAGGCAAAATTTCATGAGACTCTTGAAGTTCGGCCGATTGCCAAAAGACAAACGGAACCCAATTCGGATGTTCTATCGAGGATCCTCTTGTAAAATCCAATTGCTTTCGATGCTTGCCACGAGTAGCCTCTGTAGAAGATGGCACACGTGATGGAATCAAGAGGGATGGGATCAAGGGCCATGAAGCAACGAAGCATATACCGAAAAGATACGAAAGCAATACAACACGACCGATTCGTGAGTCGCGTTGTTATTTTAGAAGGTTATTTTTTTTCTTTTTCTTTTTCTACTCTTTTGTCAGATAGTTTAAAAATATACTGGTATGAGCTGACAGGGAAGTCAACAATGTCCTAATATGACAACTTTAGATGCTGTATAGTTCTTCGATTTCAGCAAATTTGTGATGTTCTTTCAATCTTTTGCTACTGCTTTTTGTCAGCTCGAGTAGTCTTTCCTTTATGTCTCAAAACTAGGTTTAGATGTTTATGGTGGCCTCAATCTAAGACTCCATTCATTTCGTGGAAAATATAATTATTTTCTAGTGTTTGGATGAAATCTGAAAATGAAGTGGAAAATATTTTTCGCTATTCAATAAGAAAAATCTTTTCCTTCATATACTCTTTTTCATTTATTTTATACTTTTAAAATGGATTTTTATATTTCTTTAAAAATTGATTTTTAATTATTTTTAATTTTTAAAATCTATTATTAATTTTTTCATTTTTCATTTTTCTTTTTCTTTTTTATTTGTTTTCCATCTCTTTCTTTCTTGGCCGGTTGCCGCCTACGATGATGGCCTCGCAACCGGCTATCGGCGAGCCTCGAGCTCATTGACGAGCACGAGGCTTGTCGCTCACCGAGTAGCGAACGTGAGCGTCGAGCTCAAGGCTCGCGGATCGACGACCACGAGCTCGAGGTTCACCCGACGACAAAATGACGACTAGTCAAGAAAGAAAAAGATGGAAACAAAGAAAAAAAAGAAAAGAAAGAGGAAATTAAAAATAATTCGAATAAAAAAAGAAAAGAAAAAGAAGAAATGGGAGGAGGAATTGAGGATTGGTAAAGGTGTGAGATAAGAGAGATCAAGTGGAGAAAATGTTTTCCACTTTTCAAAAGTGGAAAACATTTTTCCCTAATTTGAAAGACTTTTTTCCTTTCATGCAAAACATTTTCCCCAAGGAATTCATTTTCCATTAAACGAACGCCGGAAAATCTAGTTAATGTTTTCTCGGAAATTATTTTCTGCAAAACAAACGGAGCCTAAGTACTTGGAGTGAGAGGTTATCTTCTGGTATGGAATAACATGCTCTTTCTAGTGGTTGAATTTTCTGAATTAGGGCAGTAAAGCAAATAATGGATTGTACCCAGGGCATTTGAAGTTGACACAAGTAGAACTAGGACGACAAGTAGCAATACCTGCCCTTATACCAAAAGAAACATACTGAAATTCACTTCTGGAAAGAAATATGAGACTTCGTGTTCTAATGTTTATTTGTGCTCCTTTTCAGGGAATTTTGCGCTTAACTATTTTGCTAGCAATCAGTGACAACAGATGAAATAGATAAAGCAGTGCACCAGATGATTATTGAAGCCGGTGCTTATCCTTCACCTCTTGGCTATGGAGGATTTCCCAAGAGTGTATGCACATTAGTTAACGAATGCACGTGCCATGGAATACCAGATTCTCATCAACTACAGGTCCGTAATGGCTCAAAGTTCACAAATAAGAAGCCCATTATTTTCTTATCAATGATTGCATTCTTTTGCAGGATGAAGACATTATAAACATCGACGTGACTGTCTACTTAAATGTTAGCTGAATGCTGTACTTAATACGTGTAACTTACAAAGTCAATGTAGTCTTGTTACTCTCATATGCCTAGATCTAAATCAATTTAATTAGCTATTACTGGAGGGAATATAGTCTGCGTGTGTCTAGAGGAAGTCAATCCATCTCTTTTAGAGATGCATACTCTGTACGTACCTGCAGACAGAAGATGGATCTGTGTAATCTAATTAAGAGATCAGCTTTAAATGATCGTTTGCTTGAATATTCTAGTAGTCACTTGAAAGTAAGAAAGAAGACGCCTCAGTGTCATATGTTGATGAAGGAAGAAAAGTGATGACATTTAATTTTCAATCTGTATATACACAAGTGAATACATGTGTTGTCCTCATTGATTCTAAGACATGGGCTATTGTGTCTGTTTTAAATTACTTAAGTTCATGTTGTTATGATTCAATAGGGGTTCCCTCCCCTCCTCCCTCCTGTCCATGTTTATTTGTCTGGGTCATGGTCTGCAGTCTGGTCATCCCTGTCTCATTAGAGGTTGCTGTTTCTGTATCATCAATCTAATTGGACTTTATTCTTACGAAGTTGTCAATGTCGAGTTCCCTTAACCAAAGCTAAAACTTATGTACGATAGCGGAGTTGGTTGTCTTCTCTGATGCAAATTCTCTCCGTGTCTGTTAGGGTAATCATGGAGACACATCAAAGACATTTTTCTGTGGCAATATCAGTGATGCACTCAAGAAACTCGTGCAGGTGAAAATATGTTTACGGTTTGGTCTGGTATTGCTACTTCTTCCTGTCCATCTCCTATGGAGTTCACACTGTGCTTGTCACAGTAGGTTACTAAAGAGTGCATGGAAAGAGGCATCGCAGTTTGCAAAGATGGCGAAAGTTTTAAGAAAATTGGAAAGAGAATAAGGTTTGTTTCAGCGTCTTTACAAATGTTGGTCAGTAGTTTCTCTGTAAATTTTGTCCGTGTCGACTCACTTCGGATGCTTGATTTTTGTGTTGAGAATTAGCTTTGGAAGATGTAGATTGAAAATAAGAGAAATTAATTTTCTCAGTTTCAATTGTAGTAGCACAAAAGTTGCATGTCTCTCGGGTCATTACCATTTGGTGCAAGTTACCAGTTAGCTATATTACAGTTTCTGCTTGAATGCAATCTTACAGCAGAAAAATCATAGATAATGTCAAGATAGTTCCTTAGGTTTTCTGTATAAAAAAAAATACTACTTAAATATAGCAGTCATGTGTATTCTTCTATGCTGGATGGTGGACTAATTTGCTGACTAAAATTCAGATCTTATTTGCATGGAACTACGAGTAGTTTGATTAGTCTAGGGGAGGGGGATCAAGATCAAGAAGTTATCGAATTATTATTATTATTATTTTTTAAAGAATTTGATTGATTAAGGGAACAAATTGGACAGGGGGTTTCTGAAATTGTAGAGGCTTGATTTGATCAAGCCGCTGCGTATTGGAAACAACCTATAGTGCTCACTCTTGGACCATATGCATCTCAGTTAGTTTAAATTTAGTAGAACATTGATCAAGATCCACAAACAATACTACAGTTGGAGTTGTTTAAATGTCTCGAAAAACACAAACTTTTGACAGGTCTAGGAACGACTTGATGGAGATAAATTTGAAAGTAGAATATACGTTTTCTTTGTCGCAATTTTACGGGGAAAAATGGGATAGGACTAGAAAGGTGTAGGGTATGTGTGAGCAGAAACACTGCACAAAACAGTGAAATGATTTCAAACTGCCAATCTCTTACACTAGTTACTTCCATCTTTATTTTAATATGATTACCATTTTAACTGAAGAATTTTTCCACTATTTTTCTAGATTGTTATGTGATGAGAAGTTTGATGTTTTTTTTTTCTTTTTTTGGTAAAGCTGAGAAGTTTGATGTTCTTTTCTAAAGGAAACTTAGTTTTCAGTTGCTACTATATATTATTAAGAAGATATGGGCATCAGATTTTCTTTAGACTGCATTCACGATTTGAGAAGAACCAAAGGAAGTGTCGGTTCAATTTGCATGGGATAGAACATTTGTCACTGAGCAGTTTTAGCTGATAGAGAGTACAATCTCAGAGCCTGTTATTCTGCTGCTGTTTACATTTGTGCCATTGTTTTGTGGATATTTCAGATTTGGCATGCTTGGGTAAGCATGAACTGCTTAACCTCGTTATTTGGAGTGGTTGAGCGGTTTGTTGGGCATGGAGTCGGAACTGTATTTCATTCTCAGCCAATCATTCATCGTAAGCTCTTTCCTAATTTCTTTATCTAGTTGCCTCATTGTTGAATTGGGAAAAGCTAGACTGGTCATAAAATAACGAGCAGGAAATGCCGTGGCATGACCAATGTATACAAAAATGCGTCGACCGGCATTGAGAAATCGCGGGTGTCGAATCTGAAACCGAAACTCGGTCACTTTCCTTAATATGTCGCGCATTATTGGGCAGGAAACGAAGAGCCTGGGACGATGGTCGAGGGACAGACATTCACGATCGGTGAGTTCATTGCCATATTTCCCGCGAAACTCTGACGAACCTTTGATTTACATGTCACTCGAATTTAGCCGCAACATTTTCTCGCATATGCCGCCGACAATAATCTTTGATATGTTGGTGCGCAGAACCAATCCTTACATTGGGAAGTATAGAGTGCAGAACGTGGCCGGACAACTGGACAACTCTCACGGCCGACGGCAGCCCTGCCGCCCAGTTGGAGCACACCATTTTGATCACTAGAACAGGAGCTGAAATTCTGACCCAGTGTTGAGAAACATCATTTCCTTTTTGTCCCTCATTTTTTTTTTTTGGTGGGATATTAGCAGAAGTTCATTTTTGCTCTCTATGTATTTCGAGCAAAGTGTACAGAAAGTTCCTCAAAGGTTGCAGATGCTTATGTCTAATTCTATGTAATTTCGTTTTTATATTACTTTACTTTCTTTTTTTCTTTGCCATAACCCGAACTTTGTAAATGAACCTCGATTCTCAGATCAAAATCTTAATTGGGTTTATTCCGATTTAATCGCGCGATACTCAACAAATTTCGTGCTACCAGCTGATTTCGTGGCACAAGGGGGATCGAGGCTGTGCCGTCTTCCTATTGGTGCGTGTGTTCACGCTCTCTTGAGAGCGGGTGAAGTAGACCCACGGGAAGCTTTGCGATGAGGAAAAAGGTCAGGATGGGCTTGGCGCGTAGATGGCGCGTAGACCCCCGCGAGCAACGCGGACGTCTCGCGACGCGGCGTGGGCACGCGGTGCAATTCACGCTCCCTGGATTCCGAATTCTTGGCCCTTGTCCGCGTGCCGTCCGGTTGTGATTGGGATCCCCGACCGGACGCAAAGCATATTCGGTTTGCTTCGGACAATGGTGGACAGGTGCTTCAACGACACGCGTGTTCCTTCCGATATTCGAATCTTGAAATGACTGTTTAAAAAGTTCTAAATTTATTATTTCGCACCGTTCAATCCTAAATTATTTAATTATATCACTTTATTGATTTGAATTCTAAACTTCTCACTTGTGTTAACTTAATTTCGAACCTTTTGATGATTTGTTAATTTAGTTATAAATTTTTTGTCGACTTGTTAAAAAAAAAGAATACAAAAATTTTAAAAAATACTTTAACAAAAAAATTTATAAAAATTATAAAATTAGTTCACATCAACAATAGTCATGTCATGTAAGATGGCCGCCGGTTGACTGGTGTATATGTCAACGATTCACGACAAGACACGTAATCAAGAGTGTTTGAATTTAACTTAAATGCATTTGATGTCATAAACAGGTCAATCCATTTATATGGGAGAAAGTACCTAGGAAAAGTATTAAATTCACTGCATTTATAACAATTCAGTTCTAAATATTTTAATTAGATCAATTTAGACCTAAGCATTTTACATTTATGCCATTTAAAATTGGTCGGAAATGACGAATGTGGACG
Source organism: Eucalyptus erythrocorys (assembly GCA_014182555.1). Classification (NCBI taxonomy): domain Eukaryota; kingdom Viridiplantae; phylum Streptophyta; class Magnoliopsida; order Myrtales; family Myrtaceae; genus Eucalyptus; species Eucalyptus erythrocorys. The sequence goes on along the minus strand of CM024603.1, from coordinate 33,265,623 downwards.
CTGGCCATATTACGTGATATAATTGGCACTAAAGTAGACATTTTTAATAATTTATTTTTTCCCTTTCATTTTGGCCGGTGAAGGTTGCAGCCCTTGCTAGATCTAGATGAGGAATGCATCACCTGTGGTTGACAAGGCTACAGTGGCCTCCCCGCCGGCTTTGGGTGAGGCGATCCTCGCCAATAGCCAAAGAGGGCTTGCTAATAAGGCAGCCCTTGCTGGCCAAGATGAAAGAAATAATAATAATAATAATAATAATAATAATAATAATAATAATAAAAAAAAACAACGATGATGGCAACAACAAAAAGGAAAGAAACAAAAAAATTCAAAAATATCAATATATTATTAAAAAATGTCTACATCGATTAGTTGGGCTATATATGACGGCCGGCGTCCAGTTAATAATTTCCAGCCAAAATTGTCAATATAGATTCGATTAGCACAAATATAAAAAATTTAAAACTTAATTGCTCCAACTAAAAGGTTTATGATTGAATTTTTTTTTTTTTGTGGGTTATGATCGAATTGATATCAATACATTAGATTTAAAATTTGTATTATACTTTGCCCATTTATATAGAAATAGTAATAGTTTGTGTCGTTCAAAGCAAACCCATTTAACTAAGTTCCTTAAGTTCACGTGACATCTTTGAATTGTTTCGGCACCGTTAGTATTATGTTCCAACAAATTTTTATACATCCATATATATGAGTACACTAGGGGTGATAGATTCTTAATCCAATTCGGTCCAATGGAACCAATCCCTTACTTATTCCCACTACTTTTTTCCTATTATTTTTTCTTCACCGCTTAGAACCGGATCAAGATAGTGTTTAGTTCACATTTTACTAATTTTTTCAAAAATAATAAAATAAAAAGTATATTTAGTTAGTTTGGTCTTGTTCTCCCTTGAAGCTGGAAATCAAACTCCTCGAACGCCGATTTCATTTTTAGAAACTAGGAATCGGACCAAACTAGGCGGTTTGATCTAGTCTGATTTGAGTGGTTCCCGATTTGAGCGATACGTTTTACACACCCCCTGAGTAAACTTGCATTTTATTGGAAAAAAAAAAAAGCATTCTAAAGTTCGTGTCACTCATTTAATAAAAAGTGTCATGTGAACTGTTATAACAACTTAAGCTTTTACATATATATGTAGTTTGGTATATAAATATTATAACTCTCCCTAGATTCTAACACAATCAATGGTGATTTTACAAAACTACACATGATATCGGAGTAAGAAATTATAAATTCAAATATTTCTAATTCCTTATTTGTCTCCATAATTATGTATTTTTGTACTTTTGACTTATGTTAAAGTCCATCGTACTTATGAGAGGAGTGCTTGGATATTTAAATTTTAAACTACATCTTAATTTAATAATTTAAGCTTTTTTGAATAATTAGAAAATGATCTCATAAAATTTCTTATGTCACATTCGAATTCGAAAGTATATTCGAACCGATTAACGAACAAATTGATGCTCTCGCTTTAAATTTGGAAGGACATGTTTACCACCTCACACACGTGACACAAAAAGATACGAATCGACAAAACCCTACCGTGCATGATTAGACCGCCTTTTGTTCCCGTTGTTCACATGTACCGTGGCTTCTTCCCCTTCGAGCGTTGCTGCTGGAATTCCACTTCCGGCCAGAGATGATGCGGGAACCACACGCCACCCGCTCGTTCATGGTAGGTACTCATCGCCATCGTCAAACCGATTACAGGTGCCATCGCACGAAGAGACGAAAGCACGCATCGTTTCTTCCATGAAAGTTCGACCCCTCGACGTCTCGTTTGTGGAGTACGAGCTTGCCTCGTCACGCACTCAATAAGGAAAACCGACAGAATCGCCTTCGCTCGATTTCGTCAATGTCTTGACCTTGAATCCGCACGGCTTGCGCTTGTAGAGTTAGGAATCTGGGAAAAGTAGACAAGGCGCCAATGATTTCCGCGCCTAACGAGACACGTTGCGGCATTAGAAGTTAAGCTGGTAATCTCGTCGACTTGGCAGTCATGGAATACGCAGGAGACAACTGTCAGGGAGGTCTTCTAAGATACTCTCCCGAACTTTTTCCGTAAGAAACGAGCGGAAAAAAGGCAAAATTTCATGAGACTCTTGAAGTTTGGCCGATTGCCAAAAGACAAATGGAACCCAATTCGGATGTTCTATCGAGGATCCTCTAGATCTGGTGAAAAATCTAATTGCTCTCGATGCTTGCCGCGAGTAGCCTCTCTGAAGATGGCACACGTGATGGAATCAAGAGGGATGGGATCAAGCCTTATCCCAAAAAGATACGAAAGCAATATAACACGACCGATTCGTGAGTCGCATTGTTACTTTAGATGGTTTTTTTTTTTTTTTTTTTCCGGATAGCCTGATGTACGAAAGATCGGTCTGCACTTCTCTTTTTCGACGTGACGAGGTATGTCTTAATTTTTGTCTTATTTTCTCAAATTTCATCATAAGCTTAATCTCACGCCCTCACTCATCACCATCGCACGGGTGTCCATGCCAATAAATACAGATAGTGATAAATTTGACTTGATTCCGGAAAATTAAAGAGCCGTCTAGACCTTTTCCTTTTCAACATGTCGGGCTCCGTATTGTCCTTCGCGTCCTATGAATTTAGTCTCTGAATCATGCCTAGAGAAATCCTGAGTCGAGCAATTATTTCTCTGACCGTTAGAATAATTCATTCAACAAGAAAGAACGAAAATCATGATTGTACAAGTATTTCAAGACATTATGGGTGTATTTGTTTCACAAAAAAATGGATAATTCGAAAAATATTTTCTTAAAAATGATCATTTGTATCATTTATAAAAATGAATAAACGAAAAATATCTTCATTATTCTCGAAAATATTTAGATATAAATTGTTGTCAAGTGATATGAGTGATTATTTTTAGGAAAATATTTTTAAAATCATTCTTTTTCTATGAAACAAATGAGCCTATAGATGCAGATGAATTATCCCCTGAATCAGCTCGAGTTAATTCACATGAGCTAAGCACAATAAGAATGTGAAACCATTCATATGGAGACTATAACATTGGACATCTTTATAGTTATTTTTTGAGAAAATGATATAAATAGTACTTGATTTTTGCCCCAACGTACAATGTGATCATTAAATTTTAATTTATTTAATGTATTTTTGAATTTTAACTCAATATGTAATGTGATCCCGAAATTTTTAACTTGTTTAATGTGGTTCCTAAACTTTTGACATCCATTCAATCTATGTTTAATGTTGTCCATGAATTTGTATTAATGTAAGGATAATATTGAATATTTTCATGTAGTCCAACGGATAACATGAATATGTATCAAAAGTGTAGGGATCGTATTGAATAAATTAAAAATCCAAGAACAATATTATACATTGGACTAAAGTTTATGGACCACATTGAAAATATTAAAAGTTCGTGGGTTACATTGCATATTTAGTTAAAATTCATGAATAATTTGTATTTTTTTTTAATAATTCAAGGCCTAGTCATATTTGGCTGGTTATCCAGAGTGGAATTGGTCCAGTAACCCATTGCAATGTTTCACACTTGAGTTCCTTGGCACAAGAGTCGAATCCACAACCACCTATTGATGAGTCGAAGGCAAGAAAATGTCCCTTTCACCACCTTGGTCGATTCCAGAGTGGGGTGGACCTCTTTATTGGCAAGATTGATTCCCCCATGAAACTTGGTAGAGGCATTTCAAACATTGTACAGATCGAATGATGGATAAAATGCATAAAGAGGCCTTAAACTTCGGACAGTTTATAAATCGACGACTAAAGATTATATTTTTCATATCAAGGACTTAATGTAAGTCTCGACCCGGTCAAGTGTCGAAAGTCATCCCTCAACGATTATCAAAATACTTTACGTTAGATTTTCGATGCCAACAAGCTGGAGACCTGACTTGAGCAACTTGCGAAATCGTAATCCCTCAATAAATGGCCGAACTCCCTTAATAAAAGACCACTAACTTTTGGCTTTCGTACGATTTGGGGTAATGAACTTTACAATGCCCGAATGAAGGGGGAGGACTAGGAGAACACCTAACTTCTATTCAGGGTACAAAACTGGCACCCGGTAAGCCTGTCGCCTACTTTCGACGTTAGGAAAAGTAGACGTCTCATCGGACGTCCCCACGTGCACCTCCTTCCCACCATCGTCGATCGTGCATTCTTTGGGCAAAGGAGGACTAAACATCGTTCCCTCGTCCCCCGGCAACTTCATCAATCGGGTTTTCACCAGTCATTAACCCAAAAGCATCATGGCGAGGAGGGCAGAATCATTCCAAAGTTCGGGATAAGTCGGTTGGTCGGTCGGTCGATGGGTCGATCGAGGGTTCACAAAGGTTTCGATCCTTCCCTGGCATGTGGCTCGACGGACCAGCGTCGTGCGGGTCCAAACTCGTGACAACCCTGTTTTTATCTGTTGAGCCGTTGTTAATAAGGACGAAAGCGCGAATCAGTAACCGATAACCACGAAACAACTCATCAGATAGGGAAGCAGGGGGGAGGGATTAGATTAGGTCGAGGACGGATCAAAGAAGCGTCATTTCATTTTCGATCTTATCCCCAAGATCAAGGAGAGAGAGGAGCCATAGTGATGTCAAAATTGCAGCCCCACCACAAGAAACGACGGAGGGGCCGGAATCACGCTCCCCGGAACTGGAATATTCATCCCCCTTCTCTCTCTCTCTCTCTCTCTCTTACAAACGATAAAGTAAGTTTCTCTCTCCTCTTCCTCCTCCTCTCTCCTTCTCTACCCATTTTCATTGACAAGAAATGGGCAAAAAAAGAAAACCTCTCTCTCTCTCTCTCTCTCTCTCTAGCTTAAGAAACCACCATCCGAGATTCCTTTTCGTATGCGACGCCCCGACCTCGGTGCTTCGCTCTCCACCATCCGATCTCTCTCTCTCTCTCTACGGGAAGAGAACGACCGGAGGCGAGAAAATCAAAACAACGGGGAAACGATAAAAAAGAGGAAAAAATCATATTCTTGCGGGGAGAGTCATATTCCGTTTCTTGATTCTATTTAGATCCCATATTCTCACGCCCCCTTTCAACCCCTCTCTTCCTCTTCTCTTCTTCCCCTTCCTTGTTCGGATCTCTCTGTGATGCTGCTGCTGCCTCAGAGCAACCCCATATAACCCTTTCCTCATCCTTCGAGATTCATCTCAGAGAGAGAGAGAGAGAGAGAGAGAGAGAGAGTGGACATGGATAATAATCATCATCATCAGTTCCAGAAAATGCAGAGCTACATGGAGGCTCTGGAGGAGGAGAAGCGCAAGATCCAAGTCTTCCAGCGCGAGCTCCCTCTCTGCTTGGAACTTGTCAACCAAGGTACTACCTACTGATGGAACTCTCGTGGGGAACTTTCGTTTCGAGTTTTTCTTGCTTTTCATGCGAAAGGGGGTGGTGATGGGAAAAAGCGTGGATCTTTCTTTCTTACGTCTGGGCAGCGATCGAGGCGTGCCGGCAGCAGCTGCCCGGGACGACCACGGAGAACATGCAGGGAGGCCAGTCCCAGTGTTCGGACCAGACTTCGACTGACGGTCCGGTCCTGGAGGAATTCATTCCCATCAAGAGAATTTGCTCGGCTTCCGATGACGAGGAAGAGGAAGAAGGAGACGAGCAGCATTCGCACAAGAAGTCTAAGAGTGACGGCGCCGCTGATAAGAAGAAATCCGACTGGCTCAGATCTGCCCAGCTTTGGAATCAGACCACCCCAGGTCCGACTCCTCAACAGGTAAAGCCAAAGAAAAGAATCCATTTTCTGTGGAAATTTACTATTTTAGGGGATAAAAATGGAAGAAAGAAAGAACAAAGGAATGATTTTTTTCCTTTGTTTCTGGGTTCTGGTTTTTTATTGGATTCTCGGTTCTGGGGTGAATGCAGGAGGCTACACCGAGACGGGTATCAGTGGTGGAGGTGACGAGAAATGGTGGGGCCTTTCAGCCTTTTCTTAGGGAGAACAAGATCCCTGTCAAGACCAGCACCAGCCACGACAGTAATCATCAGAACAAGAACAACCCATCTCTGATCGAATTACATTCGCCGGTCCCGGTCACCGCCACGAGCTCGACGGCGGACACCACAAAGGCCAACGGCAACGGCAACGGGACCAGGAAGGAGGAGAAGGAAGGGCAGGCCCAGAGGAAGCAGCGGCGGTGCTGGTCGCCGGAGCTGCACCGGCGGTTCCTCCAATCTCTTCAACAGCTCGGCGGCCCACACGGTACGTCATTGTATTACCCAATTCAAAGCAGAATCCGGCTGAGACTTAGATTACTTCGATCTCTAGCTGTTCTTTCTTTCGTGGGGTTCTCGATTTCATCCGTTAGAACGTGCATTTTGCACCGGCGGGAGGAATCTGATCGGAAAAACGTTCGGTCGTTCTTGCAGTTGCAACACCGAAGCAGATTAGGGAACTGATGAAGGTGGACGGGCTCACTAATGACGAAGTCAAAAGCCATTTACAGGTTAGTTAATTGATGATGGAATATTCGGATTTCTGGTTTTTTTCTTTCTGCTTTTTCCTGGTCTACCGTCGCAACTTAGTGGCTAATTAACTCGAATTTGTAAGGGCAGTATGCACTGTTTCCTCACATACTAAACATATCTCATAACTCGCTAATCTAAGCCACACCACACCACACGAGTTCGAGAACATTGAATGAGAATTTGCAGGAAAAAGGGAAGGCGAATTTATGCTTAGCTTGATAGGCAAGTCATCGTAAAGGTGCTTTTTTTTTAATTAAAAAAAAAAAAAAAAAACTTCCTCTTTAGTTTTTCGTTTTACCAAAGAAGAGATTCCAGATGCAATTAACGTTAACGTCGATCGTCATCTGACATCGAATCTTTGCTGTTTCTTTTTCTGGGTTTTCTTCAGAAATATCGCCTGCACACCAGAAGACCGAGCCCGACCCAACACAGCAGCAACTCGCAAGCCCCTCAGTTCGTGGTGGTGGGAGGCATATGGGTCCCGCCGCCGGAGTACGCGACGGTGGCCGCCTCCACGACGACGACCGCGTCCGGGGAGGCGGCGAGGCCCAGCCCTTCGTCGGCCGGGGTCTACGCGCCGCTGGCGATTGCGGCGGCGCCGCAGCAAAGGAACCCATGTAGGGATCACTCGCCGTCGCATTCGGAAGGAAGAGGCAGCCACAGCGCCGGCGACGCTCACTCCAAATCGCCGTCCACGTCGTCTTCCACCCACACCGCCGCATCTTCGCCTGTGGATTGATTTTGATTCTGTCCTTGTCTTAGCGCAGACTGGCCAAAATAATTTTAAAAAAAGTTTTGTAAAAAATAATGTTAAAATTGAGGAAATGTAATGTTATAGGTGTTGAGGATGTTTTTTCTTTATTTATAAAAAGTCAATATGAAATAATAAGCATTTCCAATTTCGAGTGATCTAATGTTGAATGGACGGAACAAAGTACGAAGAAATTCCATTAAATTTTTTTCTAAAGTTTTCTTTTTTATTTGGGGCAACTTACATTTTACGTTTCCCTAATTATAAGAGGGATATTTCCGGAGTGATAAATTATGAAAAAGAATCTGAATTTCGGACCTCTTGACCATTCAATGTCGGTTCCTACTGCTGGCTATCAAATCCAACCCACGACTAAATTTACAGATGCTAATGTAATATCAACACTTAATTTCGGTGTCCCGCCTAAACAATAATAATAATAGCAACAAAATCGCCCTTTAAAATTTAATCTACGAATTCGATGCTCATTTTTCTTTCAATTAGGATTATAAACATTTTAGTCATACAGGTGCGCTGTTTGCCGTGACCCAATGAAATATTGAAGTGCACATGTATCGTCTGATTATTAAGTTTCTTTTATAAGGATTTATAACGATGAAAATGGAAGGGAACCTTCCTCTTATGCTTTCTTCTTGAAGGAAGAGTGTCCGATAAGATATGGGATTGGATAGGTCCACCATCCCCACCTGCCCTAATCAATGCCTTATCGAAGAATCTTGACCCCTGCGGGAGAACTTGCCATTCAAGACATCCATATTTGTTGATCACAACTCATGCCACGAGACACATCTATATCTATATCTATCTATAATTAGACACCACTTGTCGAGTAAATCTCGTGAGATCGCCGTTAATAATATGTTTTAATATTTAAATATCCTAATAAAAAGTTCATAAATATTTAAATTTATGACCTTCTATTTTAATACCGTATGAGCCATATTAAGATTTTAAAAGTTTTGACTTTTTGATAAATGCGTGATTTAATAAAATATTCTATGAGACGATAAATAAAAAAGTAAAACATGGGTTGCGTGGGAATCACTTCTCTCCCTCTTCCTAGACCATGAAAAGTTGTGCCCTATCTACTCCACCTTCACGAAAAGAAATCCTCATTACCATGGGCATGGAAGAGAGAGAGAAAGGGAAAGAAGCATGATTCAATTCAATCCTAACTTTCGCCTGGCATTAGCTGCAACGTCTTCATTCCTTCTCAATAAAGTAGCAAAATCTCTCAAAATCTCTCTCTATTTGACCTTTCACTTAAGAATTTCGTCTCACCAAATCTCGCTTTTTGCCATAGTGGATGCCCTTAATTCTCACACCTACTGTCCTCTTTTGATTTTTTCAAACTTCTCATTCACCTCTCATGAAGTTCGAAGCATCGTTTCCTTTGAACTCAACTTGTTCCACTAAATTGCTCGGAAATCGGACCAAAGTGAGAACTAATTACCTTTATTGCAAATTAGTATCGCACCTCTAGCTATTGTCGATAATATTGAGTTATAGCAGGGCGGGTAAAATGCCAATTAGATATTTTCTTATATGACATGATATGGAACAAAGGGTTTTGTTTTTTTTTAAGAGAAAGGACAGCAACAAGCATAAGATTTATTTATTTATTTATTTTGTTCACTAAATGCAACAATTGGACAAAATATTATAGATTTATAATATAATCCAACAAATCAACAGAACTCATGCTCATTTAAATCACAAATAATAGAAGACATGACCTCCGGCATCATCAAGTTCAGGCTCCACTGGCCACATCATACTCCAAGAGTAGACGTATATATAGTTTTAATCAAGTGGAAAATATAGGAGAAACGACGGCATGCAGGACTTACGCAGGGCATTTGCCGGTTTAGGTGCAATCTAAATCATTTAGTTTGAACCGCATACAAAACGAGAATTATCTTAGCCTGGGACGACAACGACTTCAATTAATTTTTAGGATCGAAGCGCCGAGCCTATCACGTTGGTAGCAAATTAGCTGGAAAGTTACTTTCAGCATAGGCAATAACACTCCTGTCCAAGGCTGGAGCGTCATCACGCATCGTGATTGAATCTTTTTACTTAAATGAGGTTTGCATGCCAAGCCGGTGGAAAAAAAATAACCATGGTTTAATAATCTCGTGGCGGCTAAGAATCTAAGTAAACTAGTCATTAAAAAAAAGAGGGAAAATGATATCCCTGGACCCACCCACGAATTTATCTATACGTATTTATTTCCTTGCGAGGGAGAGATGCTCTCGATAATTGCTGGAATTTTTCTTATGATTAGCAAAAGAACAAGAGAGAGGAGCGCATGGGGTATCATTCGGATGCTTCGTCTCGGATTCTTCATTGAGGCGACGAATCAGGCGGGGACAAAATCTGTTTCGATCGTGCCCTTTCGATCGGAATGCCCAATATTCGAATTCGGACAAAACCCAACAAAATTTAAAAAAGAAATTTAAGAAAGAGAGAGGGAGAGAGAGGAAATTATGCTGTCTACCTGATGGAATATTCCGGATAATGAGGCGATGGATTAGACTAGAAAAAGGTTCGGTGCACCTATAAAAAAATTAAAAATAAAGGGGAGGTGTTTTTATCATTTCGGTGTGCGGAGTATATTCCTCTACCTCCCCGGATTTGTTTAGGTTATCTTGCGAGGGAGAGGGGGGGAAGATGGGACGGATGAGGGAAGGAGATATTCGAGGTCCTTCGGAATCTTTTTTTTAAAACGTTGTCCCGGGGAGGATTTCGCACACTGGATGATCGCGATCGAGATGGATTTGGTACGAAGTGGGACCTTCCACCTATCGACTGCGTCCTTCGTTGTCGCGTAGCTCGTCTGACGCGACCCCCGGTCGATGAAGTGGGACGGTAAATTCGAGCTCCAGTGATCTTTTAATAAGAAGGCTGTGTAATTAAGATCGGTTTTACTTTGAAAATTGGAGGATCGAATCGCCTGACGGATTACTGTCGAGACTGAGAATCTAGTGACGGATCACTTGGAAACTGGACCTAATTTAGAACCAGTTTCCTAAAACCTAAAAACTCTAGTTTCTCTTTTGATATATTTTTCTCTACCTCTCTCCCTCTCTCTCTCTCTCTTTCTCTCTCTCTCTCTCTCTCTCGCTTGCTCGTTGAGCCTCGCAAACCCCTCACTCGTTCCTGGCTTGCCTTTGCTCGCTCGCCCTTGTTCGTCTTTTGGTTTAGACAGTTTTGCTCCTTTCTTTATTTTGCTGTAAAAGATATAAAAAAAGGAGCAAAAGAAAAATTAACGAATAAACCTTGGAATTGAACCGGAAAAAATGCTAGTTTTGAGATAAATATGATAGATTTCATATTTCAAAAATTGGGAATCGGTTCTATTAGGATGAGTTCCATATTTCATATCTAAAACCTACTTACCTTGGAGCAATCGCCCATAATTCTCGATGAATCAGTTCAATTCGATACGAGGAGTGCAACCTTTTGGTCAATCTGAAAGAGGTTGATTTCCACATGGGTTCCTCGAAAACTAGGACAGGAGTATTATCGAGTCACTGTATGAATAATGATTTAAGTGTCCATATGGCTGTCACTATGTTGTAATTGAATTTTTAAGTATTCATTGTTTAAAAGGGGGTATGTCATGCAAAGTGACGGTTAAAAACGGGGGAGATTGGTTTAAAAAAGTTGGAAGAGAAGACTTAGACATTGAATTTTATTTTTTTCCCTAATTGGAAGAAGATGTTCATTGTTTTTTTTTTTTTAATTATACATATGTCAGCAAGAGATTGGTTCAAAATAGTTGGGAGAGAAGACTTAGACATTGAATTTTCTTTTTGATTGGAAGAAGATGTTCATTGTTTCTTTATTATATATTTCAAACTGTAATTGATTTATTAAATCATATTTCTAGTATGAAGAAGATAAGCATCGGATCCATGGGATGAATTGGGTCGTGAGTATTACCGGGTTGTTGTATGAATAATGATTTAAGCGATGTTGTTGTTGTTATATTTGGATTTTGATTATACATTGTTCGAAAGGGGGTATATTATGCAGATTGACGATTCGAAATGTGAGAGATTGGTTTAAAATAGTTAGCAAAGAAGACTCGCACATTGAATTTTATTCACCCCCTAAAAGAAGACGTTCATTTTTTTTTTAATATCATTATAAACTTTAATGGATTTATTAAATCATATTTCTAGCACGAAGAAGATAAACATTGCATCCATGGGATCAACTCGGTTGGGGGTGTTGCCCGGTCACCGTTTCTATAATGGTTTCATTATTGATATCGTCGTTATTGTATCAATTATTCACTGTTCGAAAGGGGATGTATTATGTCGACTGGCAATTTGAAATACGAGAGATTGGTTTGAAATGGTCGAGAGAAAAGGCCGGGGACATCAAATGTTCTTTTTTTCCCTCCTCGAAAAAAGACGTTCGCGATTCTTTTTTACTATACACCTTCAGTAGATTTATTAAATGATGTTTCTAGTACGAAGAAGATAGGCATTGGATCCACGGGATGAGGACGCTGACATTATAGCACAAGGAATCGATTAAATAAATTCAAATGTAGAGAGAGATGAGATTTATTAAGAAGGGGAGAAATTTGATGGTCCTTTGGGCGAATCAAAGGGCCGGGTGACCCTTGGCCGCAACCTAGGGACCACAGGCACCAAAATGGGGTGAGAGAGAAGGGGGACAAAAAGAGATTTCTTGGTTTATCTGGGGGGAAAAGCGTCAAATTACGAGGGGAATCCTCGGAATATTCGATGAATATACACAATACAATGATAATTGTTATTTATTTATTTATATATTTAAGAAGAGGGTTCTGTGTCTAGGTGTCGACCATGCATATATCATGACTTTTTCTCAATACTAAAGTCGTCCATTTAATGAATAATGAGCAATGCGTGAACCATGCTGTCTCTCTCTCTCTCTCTCTCTCTCTCATTATTTGTTGTCGTGACATCTAACTAGATTTTTTGACCGAAAATAAAAAAACATCTAAGTAAATTAACTGGAACTGGTAAAAGTCAATATCAAAATTTTGAACGTTTCCATGTTATTTATATATATGCATGTATGTATTTTTTTAAAAAAGAATCCCTCTCCTCTTGATGGAATTTTTTGGGGTCATCAAAATGCATTTAAAAGTTGACCGCTTTGAAAAGTCAGCCATCTTTCCCTCATTTTAAGCAATGAATATACAACTATTGCATGGCTCGAGAGATAGAGAGGGAGAGTCGCTTTTTGCCGAAAAGTATGGGAAAATTAAGAAAAAAAGCCTCAAATTTATTTTATTTGTACCAATTCAGTTCTAAACTTTTTACTTATGTTAATTATTTTCTAAATTTTTTCATAGTCAATCTGATCAATTTTAGCTGAAAACTATTGATGTAAACACCGGCTAATCTATGTAGAACTGCAATGCTAATGTGGACATTTTTAGTAATATTTTTATAATTTATTTGAATTTTTTAACATATCATTTTGGCTTTTTCTTTTCTTTTCTTTTCTTTATTTTATTTTATTTTTTAATTGAGGGCCAGCAAGGGTATTTGGGCCTTTGCCAAGTCGAGGCGAGGGCCGCAACGCCACATCATTGCCTCCATCTGGGCGTTGTGGCCTAGCCTAGATTGGGTGAAGATTGGAAAAAAAATTGGCCTTAGCATTGTTCAAAATCATGATTTGGCAATGTTCATGTATCGTTCGGCACTGCTTATAGCACATTTTGGCACTGTTCATAGCCCGATAGCACACTATAGCAGAAGTGAAAATTGCATGACAAAAGCCTATCAGAAGTCAAGAGTTAATATGTACATATTATTGGCCATTGTCAGCCAAAAGAAGTAGATATAGGTCGTTGGTGACCTCTTGAACTCTCACCAATGATCTGGTCCTTGTCTTATGCCTATTTAAGGCGGTGTTTGTATTACAGAAGGGGCAGAGTGCCCCCTTCCTAAAAAGAATTGTGTGATTTGTTATGAATTCTCAAAGTTCTCTCCTACCTTCCTTTCTGTCCGATATGATTCTTTAAAACCAGGATGTTTTGATTAATTCTAGTAGTATGCTTTGTGTTTGCCACAATGTGGAACCTGTGCATCAAAATTCTATTGCACGAAAATTTTTCATGGTGTGAGTCAAAAAATGAAAAAAAAAAAAAAAAAATTGGTGGCTAACAAACAATTCCTATTCTGAGGCCACAAAAGGGCTATGCATGCAGGATAGCATACTTGACACAAATTGTATTTTCGTTTTCCCTAACTTGTATTATAATCCAATTTTCTGGTATCGAGCAACAAAAAAGGAAAAGAAAAAACAAAAAGCAATGAAAATTCAAAATTTATTAAAATATTATTAAAAATGTCAACGTTAATGCCAATCCTAGCATATAGGACTAAGCAATTTTCACCGTCCAGTTAAAATTTGATTGATAGATTCAATTGATCAAATGTGAAAAGATATAAGATTCAATTGACATAATTGTGAGGTTTACGACTAAATGAACACAAAAACAATAAGTTGATGAATATTTTGGTACCTTTTCCTTGAAGGAAGAGCCACTCTCGGTAGCCCATGATCAATGTATCTTTAGATGCATGCATCATCTAGTTTTCTTCACTCGGAAAGCAAGTGGGCTTGTTCGGTGAAGAACAAGAATAGGAGAAACCAGTATCCCAAGACTATGGCACAGATCACAAACAGCATATTCTCCCCCGGTTCCACGTAAGAGTCCTTCAGCGAAAAATGCTCCGTAACTTCAAAGGAAAGCTAGCAAATAGGGGTTGGATGAGTAGACGCCACTATGCATGAATCCGAAAAGCTTATGAAGTAACTAGACCAAGCAACAGTTGTGCTCCTTCATCAAACCTACAGCAACCCTAGAAACCAGAAGAGTTCATAAAGAAAGAAGAAGAATGTCCGCTTGAATGCTTGAAAATGTACTGAACCACTCGCTACCAAAAGCAGCTTCTGGGATCAGATCCTGGAGTTATTTCAATAATGGGCATGGCAAAGAAAAGAATCCTTCCAGTCCTAACGGATCGACACGGTGCAGGCCATGCTCGAGTGTTTTATTGGTATTATGTAGAGATATTGCATCGGGTTGGGTGTTAGTTTTCTGGGGCAGTTACGCTTTGCTTCCTGAGATTTGTCTCTTAAGTTTGGCTTCATCGTCTGCAGACTGAAACTTGTTCTTGTCACTTTGCCACGCTATTGGTGCATTTTTCGCGTGTGAACGCAGTAACGTGTGAAGCACGTGTTGCCAAATGAATGCATTATTATAACCATCCAAGGACATTATTTATGCTAAGCTTTATCTGCCCTCCTATTCATTTTGGTCACAAGGCCTATACCACCAAGGTAATGATCGAGGGGAGCTGTAATCGCTCGCTAATCCTTTCTAAAGGTCCACCAGTGCTGCAGGAGCCATCCAAGTAAGCTTGAAGCCCAGCATTACAGACACCAAAGCCCGCTAATAGACAACCCTTTGTCCGGGAAAAACAGATGTCCGCGGTCACAATTCTGAATAGCCCCCTCTCCTGCTGGGCAATCTACATGGGAGGAGGCTCGAGCAAATTCCTTAGCATTTTCCCTTGGCACGCGATCGAGCATTGCATCGACGGAAAGTGGAAAGATGATACCCATAAAGACGTTGAAGCGACGATCGAGAAGCACGAGCATGATCCTAGGCAAAACAAGGCACAATGACAAGAAGGGTACGACGTGATGAATCCGGTTTCAAGGGGCATGCCACAGTATGGCATCCCTTCACTCCCCCCAACGCAGGCTTAGTTCGATCATTTTACTAAAGATTGGTTCACATGCATGGCAAAGTTTATTCGGTGCCTTCAGTAGGAGAGCAATTTCTGGCCCAAGCCAGGTCGTGCCCCAAGGCATAACTTGGTTCATCTGTGTATATAAAGCAAATACAACGGCCCTGTTTGGTTGGGTATTTGGAAAGCCCTTTGAGACTCTAAAGTCCCTTGACCAAATGCGAAGGTGTTTAGTTCGTTTTTTTGGGTGGTTTTGGCGAGATGCAATTGCATCTCCAAGTGGCTCTAAAGGCCTTTAGCCCAATGCAGCTCAGGAGGTAGTTTGGGAAGTTGCATCTCCGGAATGCAAACCACCGCACACCACCGAAAGAAGCTGACCGGAGGCCGATGACCGCCGGCCAAGGGGTTGCACGCACTGGTGAGGCACCAACGATCGCCACCTGAGGGTCGCTCGACCCTAGCGACTGTCGCCGAACCTCAGGCGACACCTAGGTCTTCGGCGCCTGGGTCGCACAACCCAGGCGACTGATGGCTTGGGGTCGCGCGACCCGGTGGCCGCTTGAGGTCGCGCGACCTCAAGCGGCGGTCAACGAGGTCGCATGACCCCGGCGACGGTCACCTGGGTCACGTGACCTCAAGCGGCCCACGATGGCTGCGTCACACGACTTAGGCGACAGTCACCTGGGGTCGCACCGCCAGATTAGGCGATCTGGCCGCCAGATCCAACAGTCCGATGGCCGAACTTCAGAAAAAAAAATATACAAATGTTTTTTTTTTTTTTTTTTTAATTTCATAAAAGTCCTTTACATATGCAAATTTTATCAAACGGTATTTTGGCCAAAGTTGTATCTTATGCAAATTTTACCAAACGATATTTGCATTTCAGAAAACCCCATTTATCTAAAAGTATTTGCATTTTGGCAAATGCATTCCCCATTCACCTAAAAGTATTTGCATTTTGGCAAATGCATTCCCCAAAAACTGAACCAAACGGGCCCAACGCAGGCTAAGCCGCTTTCATTGGCCTGCTGTATAGTTAGACATCGTGATCTTACTATTTGCTTGGCAAAACCTACTATCAATTGCATCTTGACCATTCTAGGCTAGAATGTGGAAACATTGTCAAGGGAATTAATCGACAGTGGTGAAATCCAATTACAAGCACGCAGAAGTTCAAAAGCTTTCAGCTGAAAAGGAAGTTCACAGGTCATAAAGCGGACATGTGAATGAGTGCATCAGCTTTTCCCGAGAACACCTGTGCTCTCAGACTTACCTTCTTACTAAGCACATTGAAGAACTAGGACATTGACAAATAGTAGCAAGTGAATAGATTTGTTAAAAACTAATTCTGCACTCCAAACATAATACCAGTACAACAGTCTAGCGCTGTAGGAATGCTGTGTACTTGTACTGCACACACGGGTGTTAGAGAGAGGGAAGACGGATGATCCTCTTCTCAATGGTTCATCTATGTAGGTTACAACAAAAGAGCCAATTTTGTTCATGCACAAGAGGACTAGAGGTTATGCCAATCCTTGCCTTTATGATTAGCCTTCTGCATGACATTTTAATGGATAATATCAATGTTGTCTACTCACTGTGAGTAATCAAAGCTTCAAAAGGGACATTCCTAACAATATCAAGGTCCCAGAGCTGTCATGGTCTGATCTGCAAGCAACATATAAGACAGAGTTCATATACGTAAGAAGGAGCCTTACGTCTGCACATCGTTCCAAATCACATGATAAGTTGTCCTGTTCCTTTTTGTTGAAAAAACTATTTATGACATGCTTGAGTCAACTGGAAGTTGGAACTTTCCAGGTAGATTTATAAAAGATGACTACTTACCACTGGGAAGCATGCATCACGGTTCTACAGAAGAAAGGAAAGACTGAATCCCAAAAATGATGAACAGAACTCCACCTGAGAGGGCAACCTTAAGAAAAGAAAGATGAATTTTGGAGTCACACATTTGTCCACAGAAGTGAAGATAGATGTGCAGACAAGACTTGGCAATTCATACAAGTTTTTCAGATATCTGAGCTGCTAAGCTCTTTCCTCCAAGAACAGCTGCAGTAGTGCATAATGCCTGTCCACTGAGAAATAACAATGCCATTCAAAAATTACAGTTAACTGATGTATGGAGATAGCCCGTTATCGCTTGCAAAAAGAAAGACTGAAGGGAATATGAATGGGGGAAACATTTGATGAACAAGCCATACAAATACTGCCTTGACATAAGGATGCACGTTTAGTGGGGAGGCACGAGTCAGACATGGAGTATGGCAGAGGATATATGACACAAGAGCAAGAGCAAATAGAAGCCACAAAGTTCTTGGAACTACTCAGGGAAGTCTGGCCCCATGTTAATGCGCCATTCCCTTTCTACTCCAATGCCCCAACATGCATCTGAGAAGTGACCTAGCTCCACCAGGACCTTAGAACACAAGTACAATGAGATGACATGACCCATCCATCTTCCCTGAGCATTGATTCAGGAATAAAGAAAAGCAGCTCCTTTACTCCAAAGCTCTATAAAGAATCTCAAAATGGTCCAACTTCACTCAGTGTACAATCTTTCTGAAAAAACATAGTAAATTTCCACTACTCCATGATCATAGTGCTTTCTTCCAAAAATCATCCCATCACAGTAAAAGCAGAAAGTTTTTACAAATAAATGCCTAAAGGAAAGACTGGCCTGGCAATGCTGAAGTACAGATTGGTATGAAGGGTCCTAATTATTTTGGCTATTGAGAAATAGTTGGACCAAACTTATACGCATAAAAACTCCACCAAAAAGTAACCACTGCACAAACAAAAGCATACTCATGTCAGCCCAACTTAAGTGCACAAAACAAGACCAAAAAATGACTCCAGCAAACATGTCACATATTAATGTCACAGATTGCATGGCCGTGCCCTATTAATGGATTTCATGACCATTTTATATTATAATCAAATGCCATTGCCTCTGGAACCTTTGAAGGGGCCAACTGCAATTTTAAAAGGTTATGACATATGCTGATAGGCCATACTAGGGGTGTAGAACCTGCGGATGCCAGATGTACAAGAAAAACACAAAGCCTGCCCAATGGTCAATAAAGTACAAGCAATTCCTCCCCCCCCCCCTCTCCCGGGGGGGAATTCCCAAATGTAAAAGCTAGATAGGTAAAGAAGAATCTTACAGTATTCCACCAAGAACTACACCAAATGGATTCTCATCTGCAGCCAAACCAATGGTTGCTAGCTGAAAAGGAATTTCATCAACACAATCACAGTAAAGTCAGTTTGATTGGGGAATAAGGTACATTATCAGCTTCCTCAGGGAGACACTTGCCTGGCTCTTGTCACCCCATTCGCCTAAAAGTGTGAGAGAAAATGCCTGCAGCAAGGGAAGGAACTTCATCAGGAAAAGTTCAACTTTTCCAAACTTCACATGCACTGTAGTTGGAAAAGTCAAAAACCTTCAATAGTATTGGAGAGAAGAACTGTGAGAGAAATGGTCTTCTCTGCTTCTTCATATCATCATCAACCTGGGAGAGTGGGAATCCTCAGTACACTCTAAGGATTGGTGGGTGGAATAAGTACTACTATGCAGTAGAAACAGTGGAGATGAATTGCTACAGTGACAGGATGAAATCGTATACAAATTATCCCAAACGACTTCATTTTGTACAAACAAGGAAAGGCTAACAGTTTCTTCGTCAATGACAGTTTCCACTTCTGGGGTGGTTGCTGCTTGGGTTTGATTATAATTGTCCAATGTAATGAAGATTTCGGTTGGTCTCTATGCTTTTTTCCTTTCCAGTCCTAGTTGTTTTAGACAAAAAGCAATCTTGGAGTTTTTCAGGGCATAGAAGTATCCAACCACATCAGTTAGCAAAGATGACTCCTTTTCTTCCCTTTGCCTTGCAGATGGAGGCAATGTCAATGGATACTTACAGGTTGATGGGTTGTTGGCGCTGTTCACAAATTAAAATTGAAAAGGCCATAGAACCAACGAACGGTCACCAAGTTTAAGTTATGCGAGTTATAACTTCATTCTAATAAGGCGATTTTATCGATCACCTTGTCACTCTCCTTGTTTGCTCCTGCATTGGCCTTCTTTATGTCAGCATCCTAAGAGACGAAAAAAGATGGAAGTCAAAAGGGACTGATTAAACTTGTAAGTTCGTGCAAACTTATATTAGTGTTAAACTAACCAGTTTTGCTTCAACTTCATTTAATTCTTCAGCGTCTCTGTTGAGTGAAACAGAATTTAAGTTCAGCATTAAAAGCTACTATCATTGAAAATGAGAATCAAACTAGTCCTTTCCTTGTGAAGAATGGCAGCCATATAGGTTTCAACTTTCAGCTATGCATGGAATATCAAAAAGTGGAAAAGGAAAGAAAAAAGATGTATACCCTCCATCATGGAATCCATCCCACAAAGACCAGAAGCCAAACCCAAAGAATAACAATGTTGTGACATGATGTGCCCATTTCCGAGAAATCTGCAAGGTTGAGGATGCAAGGTCACAGCATGCTTCATCCAAAGAAGATAAACAGAAATAAACAAGACTGTCTCTTGAAACATCTATGGCAATGAATGAACAGGAGAACATATAGGATAAAAGTAATTGACCCAACAAACTGATCCAAGCTCATAAGCTCCATGGATTGACGTGGAGTAAAAATTAAGAAGATATTAATACAATCAAGATAATAGGAAGAAGGGTTGACTACTTAGTTACTTTGTCTTGATACCTTCCCTGTACTCTTGGCTGCTAGCTATTTAAGGGTCTTAAGTTTTGACACAGCCAGAGACCACAAAGCTCACATCCAGTGCTGTGGAGCCCATAACTCTCTAAATCAAGAATGCTAAACGAGATAATGTGGATTTAAACCTTAAAAGCCCTGCAGCTTAGAATTTAAGAGTGATCTTGGACACAACTGGCCTGGTCCTTGTCTGACCTAGGCGCCTGGTCAAATAGAACAGAAGCTAGACTATGTGGATAATCAAGTTTGAGTTGATAGTCGGATGAACTCTAAAATATTCTGTGTTAGATTTCACAACAGAACCTAGCACAGAAGCTGATGCGAAGTGCTTGGGTGTAAATGGTTAGAAAGGAGTCAAGGAGCTAAAATTTTTCACATTAACTTAATATAAAGAGATGCGAGAGAGACTGGATCAATGAAGAATCAAAAGAAAAACAGCCTGAATACTCCAATACAAATCATATAGGCATTACAACAGTGTTCCTGCACAATATCCAAGTCCTCTGTAAAATATTTACTCATTTAGACAAGATTCCAGTCTCTTGAAAGGTCAGAAGTATGAATTATCACTACATGCAATTAGAAGACAGTATGATAACCTTAAAGAGAATATAGACAGAAGAACGAGCAAATGAAGTTCATACCAAATTGGGAGTAGCCCAACCAACGAGAACGGATAGAACAGTCATTACCTACACATCAATGAAAACTTCAGCACTTATCAATCAAAGATCGCCAAAAGGAGCGTGCAAAAACTACAAATGCAACAGGTAATAAAAACACTTACAATCAAAGCCGCCAAACAACCTGACAAAACAAGTCTTCTCGGATGGCGCATTGCCAAGATCTAAGGATGCACATATGAAGCACTTTAGAATGGATGGATGCATCTATGCTCCAGTGTACTTCAAGATTTACTAGAAAGATAGAAAGTTCGATGCATTTCTAATAGACCAATGATATATATATATATATATATATATATATATATATATATATATATAGAGAGAGAGAGAGAGAGAGAGAGAGACTCAAGAACAGAGAATTTCCGTTTTTCATCGTTGACATGGGTAAGGGGGGAAAAAGAATTACCAGATAAGAAAGATAACGTTGAAATTAATTACCAAAAATTACACTAAGCACCCAGTTGCCAGAGGCTTGCAGCCACAGCCAGTGCTATCCCCCTACACCCCAAGTACTCCCAGGAATCACACCTTGGTAGGTGGAGGCGAGTCTAAATTCTGGACACAAACCATGGCATGGAGAAATTGGCACCAGAGTCTTTCCTAACATATTCATCACCATTAATTCAATTTGCCATTTTGAGTGCCTAGCAAGTCCTCATCAATTTTAGCTCTAAGTTCCTCCGTCAGACCTATGGACATGTTGTAAGAAAGAGCACTTTGCAGGGTCAAGATTTGAGTTGACATCATAACTGGCCAAAGCTAACTATTGGAGCTTTTCTGGATTAAGAAAAATCAAGCATTCCAACCGCTGAACGCAGTGCTCCGTTTAATTTTGTAAAAACCAATACATCACCAAGTCAGAACTTTTTTTTTTCCTTTTTTTTTTTGGGGGGGGTCGTAGGAATTGAGTTTTCCAATAATTTCTCCAAAACAAACCAGCAGACACCAAGCCAGAGTCAACCCACTCCTCCACACGAGCGGACGAATTGTCACGGCCTTTCAAACAAATCTCATTCCACCCATACAGACTCCCCCCCGCAGATCACGACTCGAGAAAACAAGAGCGAGCAAGAAGTCAACGGAAGAGAAGCCAATCGCGAGGACGGACTCACCGCGGCGGCGAAGAACGTCTTGTCCCCGATCTCGGAGAGCACCGTCATGGCGAGGGACTTGGAGAATCCCTGAAACCAACGCAACGAAACGCGACCCGGCTCGTCAAACGTGGCCAACCGAAAAACACACGAGCGGAACGAACCGGATTTTACCTGCAGAACGGAGCTCATCTTCGCCGCGGAGCTCCGGAGCGGAGAGCGACGGGGAGAAGAGGGGGAGGAGGAATGCGGGTCGGGTCGTCGTCGGGGTCCGGGTCGTCGTTGCGGCGGCCGAGGAGGAGAGGCGGCGCGTCACTGCATGTCTTGTTCGGAATTGCCGAGGCGGGTGTGGAAGCAGCAGAGCGGACAGCGGAGATTTGACTTTAGAGATGGGACGAGATACGGGAGAATTTCCCTGTGTTTTTTTATAAGTTGCTCTTGCAGTACGACGTCGTGTTTCTTTTGTCCCGCTCGTTGGTTGCTCTTTCAATTTTAGGAATGCTTTTTACGTTCTTTTACGGCGCCAATAATAATCGTTCTATTTCTCCGTTTTTGAGAATACGTAAATTCATTTGGTAAGGAAATTTTATTTTTTATTTTTAGAATATTTTTTAGTCCAGAGATAGATTTAAAACAAAAATGACAAGTAAAGGTAATCTACTTTTATATTTCTAAAACAATAATAAGAAATACAAAATTCTTCTCATTTCTCCGCTTGTTACTAGCTTATTGCTACCCATCATTCTTATCTACTCACTACCGCTCTCCTCCCATCATCGCTAGCTACTTGCCATCATCCGTGGCTAATCATCACCACTCGCCATCGCCCTCTATCAATTGCCTCCCACCAACCATTTGAGAGGGAGAAATTTTATATGGGATAAATTTTATATATTTTTACTCAAAAACTCACTCGGGATTCAATAAAAGATTTTTATAGCCAAAAATTAATTCCATAAATAAAATAATTATCATTTACGCTCTTAATGCCATGTCAGTCACCGGTTAATTATTGGTTATTTACGCTCTTGTGTTCCATGAAATAAAAAAAGAACATGAATTTATTTGATAACGTTAGTTAATTTTTCAATTTCAAAAACAAATTTATTCCCAATAATAGATTCATAATATAATCAATAAGTAGAAAAAAAGTAACTTCTTTATTTTTAAGTAGTGTTTTAGAATCAAACCAATTTATTTTTCTCTTCTTTTTAGCCGGTCGCTAGTCTTCAGAAGAAAATTAAAAAAAGAAAGAAAAATCTCATGAAATTATTAAAAAATTAAAAGTAATTCTATGACACAAAAAATCCGAGGATTGTATCCAAAGCAATTCTTTTATTTTATTTTATTTTATTTTATTCCGATGACAGAAATTTTGTACCATTCCCAAATGTCTTCATATGGTCAAAAACTCGTACGGAGAATAGAATCATAATAAACCAATTTTCAATATAAATCATTTTCGATAATAAAGTAATTTCCAAATAAGTCTCGAAAAGATTGCTCTTTTCGTTATGAAATAATTTATTTAACCATACGACACCTACCTTGATGTCAACTTGCTACCGCATAAATAATTATTAATAAAAAAAATCGATTTGGAATCATGAACTATCTAATGGGAATTCTTTAAATCGATATAATTTTTCTTTAGGAAAAAGCCAATTCGTCCCTTTTTTTCCTTTTTTTCTCACTCGTACGATCTCACGATTACGAGAAAGACGTGCAAAATAAAAGAAAAAAAAAAGAAATACGGGATAAAATAATTTAAAACCCAAAAAAAAATTTATATTTCTCGGAAGTAAACCTTGTCGTGAGCTAAGATCTCACGCGTGGCTTGTCGGGATGGGATCGATCGGTTGAAGACAAAGTGGGGCAATCAAAAGATATTTGTTGTCCCCTTTTTTTTTATTAGCCCCCTTCTGATAAGCTTGAATTACGTAAAGCGAGTGAGAGAATCTCGGAGCCGGCACCATAATTTAATTCGATCTATCTTACGTCATTGGACAGGAAAAAAAAGAAAAGGCGAATAGAAGAGAAAAAGACAGATATCCCTTCGGGGGCTTTGGTCAACGCTCGATTGCGTCGTCGACGTTCATTCGTCCGATTTGGTGTTCTACGGTTTCGACGGGCCGAGACGGCAACGTATTTAATAGAACGTGGATAAAATATTTTACCAGGTAGGTCATGCATTAATTTCAAAAAATATTCGAACATTTGAAATTAGGAGCGGCAGTCTCGAGCGAAGCACGATTTCTTTAAGACTCCTTTGGATGTCGTGGGAAATCCATTACTCTATATGGTTTAAATTTATCCTCTACCAACATTCAATATGTTGTTATGTGTGTGTTAACACATGTAAACGATGACAGCAAGATAAATCCAATGGAGCACGCGTGTATTTCTTCTTCTTCTTTTTTTTTTATGCCCATGATCCACCGGGCCCGCCTTTTGTTTACGCTAATCAGCAATTCACGATTCGTACAGTCGTGTATTTCAATGTAAGGCATTGGACGGAATGTTAATATGAAGAGTAAATTTGTGTCATGGATACTGATTTGAATTTTTCCATGAGACGAGGATTGGATCATGGCTGATGTATCATGAGATATTAGTTTTTGATCCTTCGAGGTATCGTGACAAAAATTATTGCCTATGAATCATCATTTTCGATAACCATGCATAGTCAACGGATAATGGCCAAAATCAATTCTAGCTCAACGTCCAAAAATTAAGTATGGTCTACGTCAAGTTAAGAAGCATCTACGCCCTTTTTTCTTTCATTCGTCAGTTGACTTGAGTTTGGAAAAATTGCGAACAAGGACACAAATACCTCGTTGTTGTAATACTTGCATCGTAATTTGACTTCTTTTATTTAAAGATAAGAAAATGATATAAATGGTACATGAATTTTGGGTCAATATGTAATATTATTGCTAAATTTAATTTCTTCAATGTAATCTCTACTTTTAATGCATTTTAAATTCAATTCATGGACCATATGAAAAATGTCAAATGTTATTCCTGAAGTTGAATAAACGAAAGAATAAAATAGGATATTTTCATATAATCTATAAATTAGATTGAATATTTATTGAAAGTTCCATAATCACATTGAATAAGTTAAAAATTTAAGGACGACACTGTATATCTGGCCTACACTTTAGGGACTTCATTGAATAGATTACAATTAATTAAGACTCGAGGATCATTTGCCTCATTTAACTCTTAGAAATGTTGAGAGGGGCGTGTTTGGAATGATATATGGGACGAGGGGGCGAAATAAGGGTGCGCATGATTGTATTTGCATTCAGAAATAGTTTATGGAACGTAGAAATAGATTTTTCATTTCTATTTACGGATGAGTTTAGCAAAAAATAACCGTTTGATAACGACACAAAATTTCTACTCTAAAAATAGAAATTCGTTTGATAACAACACAAAAATTTCTTTCTTTCGGACGGCGGCGGCGGCGTCCAGCGTCCGGCCGGCGGCGGCGGCGTCCGGCGGCGGTGTTCGGGCGCGTCCGGTGGCGCGTCGTCTGGCGGCCGGCCGGCGGTCGCGTCCGGCGCGCGCGATCGGCGTCGGCGGCGCGCAGCGGCGGCCGCGGGCGGTGTCCAGCGTCCGGCGCGGTGTCCGGCAGCAAACAGCCCAGCCCGCGGCGGCGGTCGGCGACCGGCGGAGGGCGGCGGCGGCCGGCGATCGGCTGCGGCGGCGGCACAACCGGGCGCGACGATGAACGATAAATTTTTTTTATTTCTCATTTCTCATTTGAAATAGAAAAATAGCTTTTTCTATTTCGATTTCTTGTCCGCATTTATTTAACCAAAATCTATTTCAAAATAAAAAAGTGGAATAATTTTATCAAACGGTTTATTTCGAAATTATTTTTGAAATAGAAAAATAATTCTGGAATAGAAATAGCGCACAATTATGCGCGCCTAAATGTCGGGAGACAGATCCTGCTGCTTCCGATGCGGCAAGAAGATCTGCCTCTCTCTCTCTCTCTCCTGGGCGGCCCGCATGATGATGATGATGATGATGAAGAAGAAGAAGAGGTTTCGTTCAAGCAATGCCTTGGCCTTTATTAATCCCCGGAACCCACCCCGACGCAATAAATAAGGAAGACGTAGAGGTCGCACTGTTGTTTGTTTTCTCTTGTCTCGGTTGCTGTCGTGTACTTATTGTCACCCACACCCTCTCTCTCTCTCTGCGCTCTCTGAGGTCGCGTTTCATCACCATCCCATCATCCTTCCGCCCTGACATTTAACTCGGAGCTGGAGGCTTTCGTGTACTGTACTCTATCCCTCGTTATAGCGAGAGCCGGAGAGAGAGAGAGAGAGAGACAGGGAATCAAAAACAGAGCATCGCGCTAGGCTAGGCTCTAGAGAGAGAGAGAGGGAGACAGAGAAAGAAACGAACAAGAGAATCAAACCGAGGACAGAGAGAATCAAGGGGGATCAGAGGTGGGGGGGGGAGGTCATCTTCATCTGCTGCGTCTTGGGTTCTGGTCTCTGTGTTTCTCTCGCGCGAGCTGTGCTTTTGCAGTGCGCCCCGGGGTGGGGGGCCGGGCCTAACTCATGAATCTGGACGAAAGATAAGAAATTTCTAAAAAGATAATGCGAGATCGATGCGTTGATGCGTTGAAGCGGGGAAAGATGCTTCTGGCAGTAGGGCGACTTTATGATTCATCGAGAGGTTCGTAGGTCGGCAGGGGCCTCTGTAGTTTCTTGCGTTCGATGGTCTAAGAAAAGACTCGTTTTTAAAAAAATATGGGATAAAGATTTTCGTCGTAAGAAGTAGGCGTCCGAAACTTGAAAGGTGTTTTCCTAAGGCTGTGGCTTTACTTCGATAGCTAACGTCATCGAAAGGAACTCAATGGCCCATTTCAACTCCTCGCGCTTGCAACGTGCAAATAAATTTTTATGTTTGATCCCTCGACCCTAGATTTGGCCTCGTGTAATTAACTATTCGATAGGGTTGGATCAGATCTTTAATAATCCACTGGCGCGTGCCCTATTTTGTGAATGCGATTTCACCGCCACGTGGCCTCAAAGCCGGCACTTTCCTAGAAAGATAAGACAAATGCGGGTTAAACGTGCGTTGTCATCTGATCAAAACACAATTGGTAATTGAAATTAAAGCGTAGCGATCGGACTGTAGAATCAACTAAAGCGCACTCAATGACCATGAATAAATTTCACCCTGTGGGGTAACCCTTTAACAAAAAGTGTTCTAGAGGGCACGCTCGCGTGTTGCTTTCAAGCAAAACAGAGTCGCTATGTAATTACTGCAGTTTTTTTCTTCCGCCCTCCTCCTCCTCCTAACTTGCCTTTAATAACTGGAGATAGAATCTCGTTTTGACTGGTGGTGAGTTGACACGCGCATGTGGAATAAAGTTTGGTCACTGAAAGTTTCTCGCTTTTGCTCATGCGGGGGGCCTAATTCTAATCGCTAATTGTCTACCATTATCCCCCGCTGGGCTCCATTGATATCATCTGCAAAGCTTTTAGCTTGCATTGATTTCGGGGAATAAGGCTGGTAGTATTCCAATGCTCTTCTATTCGCGGATGGTGCATGGCCAAATCATATATACCTCAAGAGCACTTTTCCTTCCGTCATCATCCAATTGAAGGAAGGAAGGAAGGAAGGAGACTCGATGGGGGGAATATAAAAAAGAGAAGAAAAGGGGAGGGAGAAATGTAGAAGGGGAGGGGGAGGTGCGCATTGGGAAACGGAAATGCCCGAGTCAGAAAGCAATAATGAAAAGGGCCTGGCCTTCGTAAATTATTTAAGTGTTGCTCAAGAAAGCGAGCCGTACTGATACGCTATCCTGTTCTTCTTAAAGATACAGCCGGAAGATTTCGTTTTCTTCTGGCTTCTTTGTGCTCTTCCTCTGATTCCGTTCTCTCTCTCTCTCTCTCTCTCTCCCTCTCTCTGTCTGTCTGTCTGTCTCTCTCTCTGCTCCTTTCTTCTCGAACATGATTCGGTGATCTCACCTCATGCCCGTTTTTCTTCATCTGTCCCTGATAGTGTGTCTCTGTTGTTAGAGAGAGAGAGAGAGAGATAGAGAGGCAGAGTGACACTGTAGAGTGAAAGAAACATGCAGAGCTTCAAAGCAGCTCCTCCAACGAACCCCGACATATATTGCCAAGCTTCCTTCTTTCTCAGGTTCTGTCTTATCCCTCTCGTCTCTGTCTTCGTTTTCAGCTGAATTCGAGCCATGGTCGCTTTCGGGAGGTTTTGGGTTTTGGGGGATGATACGATAATGAATGCAAGTGTGCGTCTCTGTTTTTTCTGTTGCGAGATGAAACAGAGGTGACGATGTGATGAGCCGGAACCCGACACGGTTCCCGGATCTCGGCGAGCTCGAGCACTCCGTTGCTGCATTTCATCACGAAGATGCTGTTGATTTAAGCCCAAGTATTCTCTCTTTCCGTGCGTGTGTTTTTGGAAAATTCATATGTTCGTTGAGGGTTTCTTTTTAAAATGCAGTAGCTTGGCCTTTGGTCTTTTTTCTTGGCCGGCTTTCCGTTGCTCTAACCGATTCCCAATATTAAATACACGCAGGCTCTGCCTTCAGCCTTAAACCCAACAACAGCATCGCTTTTGTTGCAAACAATCTGAGCTATGGAGGCTTGAACACGGTGCCGCCTCAACTCCACCCACCTCTTCTCTCTCTCTCTCTCTCTCTCTTTGTGATATGCAATTTTTAGGCATTGTGAAGAAGAACGAGCTCTGATGTTGTTGTGATTTTTGGCAGTGCATGAGCTCTTCGGGAGTAGTGACAGTGTCTTCAGGAGGAGGAGGAGGGGGAGGAGGAGGGTGTGTGGAAATGGGGGAGATTTACGAGAAAGGAGGAGGAAACGGTGGGTCACTGGGGAATGTGCAGGGTATTGAGAACTGGGCTGACTCGGGCATGGCAGCTCCAGACAACAGCCAACAGACGGATACATCTACGGATGTTGACACTGATGACAAGCGCCATGTAAACAGTGTTTCTCCGCTTCTTCTCGCAATTTTTGCTATGTTATGGTCTTTTCGTCTTGGTCTGTTTTTCAAAATTTATCGGCAGATGGGTGCAGTTTTGGCTTATCGCCCGATCAACTTGGGTACATGAAACGTATGAGTTTTCATGGGGAGTCGGTAAACCTATGCAGGAGTTACAACGTTGTTGAGATAATGATTGTCTGCGTATTTATGTGTGCAGTTTTATAGGGTTCAGCGAGGAGCGCTCGTGGCTGTTGACTCTGCGGATCAATCTAAAATGAGAATGAGTGATGTTAAGGTGGTCCCCGTTTCGTATGTTTTCGTTGTGTTCTGGTTGCTAGAGTGGGTGTTATGTGTGGATTTAGAGTGTTAGTAAACCTCTCGTGCCTCTTTCTTGCTTCAGACGCTCCGCAGACTGGCCCAAAATAGAGAAGCTGCGAAAAAGAGTCGACTTAGAAAGAAGGTACTTTCACGGTTGTTTTATATTCGTGTCGTGATCATGTCTTCATCAGCTCTCTTATCTTCCAAATTGGAAGAGCAAAGTGAAAAGCAAATGAAGGATGAAACATGATGGATAACTTAGCTTTCAGTGGAATTTTAATGGCCTTGACGCAGGGGAGGGGAGGTTTTATTTGCTATTTATCCTTGTGCTTTTATCTTTTGGGAAGCTTTGATCATATAAAAACCAGAGTGATTTTTGGCATCTACAATCTTCTTCCATATTGGCATATTTTCTTATCTACACAACCGATATTGTCTTTATTCGGAGGTTGATTATCTGTATAATTTCAATATGTTATTATTAATTGTTTAAAGATATCGATTTTCATAGATTTTCTGAACTTGGGGAGATGGTAGAATAGCTGCCGAGGTGTCAACTCGTGTCAGAATTCTGACTGATCTGGGGACCTCGCTCTCAAAGAGGATTTCTAAGAACAGTATCTCAACTTGGTCTGTGTGTTGATCTTTTGATGTTTGGAATGCATATAATTCATCTGATGGGTATACATAATGGAAGTTTGGTACTAGGATAAGTTTTGCCTTCTGGTTTCCTGTAGGCATACGTTCAGCAACTGGAAAATAGTAGGTTCAGGCTTATGCAACTGGAACAGGAGCTTCAACGAGCACGCCAGCAGGTGAGGGCTGCCTCAAGATTTGCATCTGAAATTTTTTCATTCATTCTCGGCTCGTGAAGTTCAAGAACTCATTTTGTTTCTTCGGATTCCGTTTTCATGCAGGGTATATTTGTTGGTTCTGGAAATCCTGGGGATCCCAGTCGTAACATGGCTGCCATTGGCAATGGTGAGGATGAGAAGCAGAGGTTTCAGTCCCTTGTTTTGAGTTTCCTTCCCAGTTTAAGCTGCTGTGGTACATCTATTTAGTGCAGTTCCTGTCTGTCTCCGCATGCACTTCTCTTTTCCGATTAGCGTGGTGTTTTCTGTCCACTTCTGATCAATAAACAGTTGCTAGTTACTGTGGAAAGATCAAAGTACTGCTGTACATGTGATCCTGTTGCCTGCATTGAGAAGTTGACCAACATCGGTCTTCTCATGGTATAGAAGAGATAATGTTGGTATGTAGTTTATACGAAAAAAATGAAGAGAAAAGGATGAGTTTCTTTAGCTTAGGTTGAGCGAATTTCCAGTGGTAAAGGATGTCATTGGGCCCATCTGGAAATGGAAACATGTTGCAGATGCTGCCTGTGGACAATGCATTATTCATCTATGCATATGGTTACCATTCATGGTGGTTCTATCAGCTCGTTTTGTGGGAAGTATAGGATGTTGAAGGTCTACTTGTTTTTCTTATTACTTTGACCATCCTGGATGCTCTCCGAAGAAGGGTTTTACTGATGGGGTTACTGAATATTTCAAATTGATTTACTTGAAAGTTTGACCAAGTGATTTCTCACAATTTTAGTCTTTCAGGGGCCATGGCCTTTGACACTGACTATGCCCGGTGGCTCGATGAGCATCAACGGCTGATCAATGACCTAAGATCCGGAGCGAACTCCCAATTGAATGACAATGAACTACAGATGCGCGTGGATGCTGTGATGGTTCACTACGACCAGATATTTAGACTGAAGAACATAGGTGCGAAGGCCGATGTGTTCCACATACTCTCTGGCATGTGGAAGACGCCCGCCGAGAGGTGTTTCATGTGGTTGGGCGGTTTCCGTTCATCTGAGCTTCTCAAGGTGATCAATTTCTTTACAAGCTCCTCCCTGTTGACTAAGATAGAAGGGTGTCGTGGGAATTAATCTTTTGCTGTCTGCATAATTTTGGACCTGCAGATACTAGGGAACCACCTCGAGCCTTTGACGGATCAACAGTTGATGGGCATATGTAATCTGCAGCAATCTTCACAACAGGCTGAAGATGCTTTATCTCAGGGAATGGAAGCTCTGCAGCAATCTCTGGTGGACACACTTTCTTCGACCACACTGAGTCCTACTGGTTCAGGCAACGTTGCAGACTACATGGGCCAAATGGCTATTGCGATGGGAAAATTGGCCACTCTTGAAAACTTCGTTCACCAGGTGCTACGCTAATTACAGGAGCCATGTCTTTCGAAATATCTGAATTGTGCTTACTGTATTTGATATTAGTTATGTCTTTTGAAAGGAAAACGTTGCATATGCCAGGAAAATCTGTCGGTATTGAGACTCAATTCTTTTTGGTTCCTTCTCTTATAGGCTGACCTCTTGAGACAGCAAACGCTCCAACAGATGCATCGGATATTAACCACCCGCCAAGCAGCCCGCGCTCTTCTCGTCATCAACGACTACATCTCACGTCTCCGAGCTCTAAGTTCATTATGGTTAGCTCGTCCTAGGACTGAAAACATCTGTTCTGCTAAACTCTTCTGATGTAATCGATAGTTTTGATTGAAATTAACGTTTCTAGTGGGGATCCATCTATGTCCGCTGACTGCAACTGTAGCGATTCGGGCCGCATTTATATAAAAGCTATCTTAGTCGAAAAGAGTTTGTTCACGTGGCTTACGGCTTCTAGGATAAGATCTTATGGAAAGGGAAAGCCCTTGAGGAACGGATGGATGAGGACGATCATGTAATTAGTGGAAACATGAATTGCTTGAGAATCATCAGTTATTGTAGTAGCACCGGAAGCAGTTTTACAGTTTGCACCAATATCTCTTTAGGCAAAAGTAGGAGACAGGTTGTCAAAATCTCATGTTTCTTTCACTCCCAAAACCATGTTCCAGAGTAAGAAGAAAACTTTTATTCTCTAATTATTTCCATGTCTTTTCGGTGGTCTGCATTCACGGATTGCCGCGGCGGCTTGGGATCCACTTCTTCTGTACCGGCTTCTTGGCCTTCTTCTTCTTCCTGGCCGCTCTTACTGCATTATATGGAAGAGAAATAACATCGCGTTAGACAGAGCAGGATCAAACGCTTGTATTCTTACGTTAAGTTCCTATCTAGTCAGAGTAGAAGTGTCGATCGATCCATGACCGTGAGAAAAGGAACAAGCAGCCTAGAGACACACCTTGAGGACCCTCTTCTCCTGTCGCGGCAACTTTGGGAATGAACACTCCTGTTCCGCTCCCGTTCCCAGGGGTTGGGAGGCTGACCAGCCCAACCCGTGACGGCTCAACATTCCTGCCATCCAGGAACACTCCCGTTCCGGTCCCGTTCCAAGGGGTTGGGGGGCTGACCAGCCCAACCCGTGACGGCTCAACATTCCTGCCGTCCATCCACCGACCGGACGAGCCTTGATGCATCATTGAGCCGGCCAGGTTCTCGTCCGAAGTCAGCTGCACGATCTGTCGCCACAGCTCAGCATAGGAGTCCCCGTCCTCCTCCTCCTCCTCCGACCAGCCAAGGAGATCTGGGGCAGGGCCCTTGGCCGCCACCGAGATGCTGGGATGGATCGGTGGGCCATGGAGCATGATCTTTGCGGACATGGGGGATCTAGTCTGGTAAGAAGGAGATGATGGACATGCAGGCACAGCACCCCTATATATATAGATGTACAGTAAGGGGGGCGAGGGTTGCAAATGTTTTGAAATCCAGGTATGGTTCGGCGAAACGTCTCCAAATGGAAAGCGGTCCGAGGAATCTCTGTCTGTTCTTGGACACTAGTGGACTGTCCATTGAATTTGTGCATTTTGACTGGGTTAACTAGTTTGGAAGAATTGATGGTTACAACGATTTTAATCAGGGGACTAGGCCGTAACATTTAACATATATCTTCTTAAAAATCCTGTCATTAGGTAGATGCGCATAACATTCTAGAAAGCGGCACGAAAGTTTGAAATACCGTTACCGAACCGATCCAATGCCTGTTTATAATGTATCAACCAACTTAACGGTGAGGTGCGAAACTATACTTTTTATCCAGGGGGGACGGACCTAATGATTGGAACTCGGCACGTCGCCGTTTAGGCAATCTTGGCCTATTTGGATTCGGGACTTAAAAGAGCAAGAGGATCCGGCTTTTCGGCCCTCGCTGCTGAGCATCGACAGATGACAAGGGAGCCGGAAATGGGGGAAAGGAAGATCGGATCACAGAAACGGAAACGCAGATACCGATTTAATGCGAAGAAAGGCAAAAGGATGGAAATCGAGACCTAAATCTGTCCTAGCAATTGTTGTCAAGTTCATTAGTGCTGCAATGAAGAGCTTGCCTGCTTTTCCAGCGGGGATTCTCGAGGAAGCCTGCGGGAGGCGGGGAAACAGCGCACGCCCGCGTTTTTTTTCAAACGACGCGACGTCGGTGGCGGCTCCCCCAACAGGGAAAGATATCGTGCGCGTGATTACTTTTATCTGTCACTTGCAAAAATAATTCATGTTTCTTTCCGGGGAGAAATTACCCGACTGATCCCAAATCCATTGTGAAGATATCAACTTGGTCCTAAATTTTTCAACTATGACAATTTAGTTTTAAATTGTTGTATGAAATTTCAATAAAGTACTTTCGATCAATTTTTGATAGAAAAACTGATGATGTGGGTGTGGCGATACATGGGTTGTCCATATTGACTAGGGTTGTGAATGGAATTGGACCGCCCAAGAACCGGATTTGATCATATCGAATTGGTCGCATTTGAGAAGTTCCTAGTTCCAAATTTTTAGAATCAGGATTAATTGAACTAGTGACCAATTTGAGGTGCGGAATTGAACCATCCGAATTAGACTGGTCCAATTTATATATATATATATATATATATATATATTTTTAATTTTTATTTTTTCTTATTTTAAATAGTAGAGAAAAAAGGGAATTGCCAAAACCCTAAAGTGAACCAATCCAATTCAAGAACCAAACCAAACTAGGAGTTGGACCATGAACGGTTGATTCAAATCGTCCCATTCCCAGGTCTAGAGTGGAATTGGCCCAACCTAATTCGGGAACCAAATCAAACCAAACTTAATTTTAAACTGTTACACGAAATTCCAATATGGTCCTTCTAACCGTTCTTTGCTAGAATGTCGTTGATGCGGCGATACATAAGTTGTTCACATGGAATTGGACCGGCCCAGGAATTCGATTAGACCAGACCAAATTAGCCAATTTTGGGTAGTTCCCCATTCCAAATTTTTGGAATTGGGAATCATTGGTTCGGCGACCAATTTGAGGTGCGGAATTGAACCAACTACACTAGACCGGTTAGATATGTTATTTTATTTTATTTTTTTATTTTATAAATTTCTATACATTTTTTTTCTTTTCTTCTAAATAGTAAAGAGAAAAAGGAAATGACCATGATCCTAAACCAAATCGGTCAAACTCGGGAACCAATTTAAACAAGGAATTGGACAATTTAGTCCTGTTCCTAGGTCTAGGGCGGAATTGGTCCAACCTGAGAACTAATTATTTTTAGGAAATTTATGACCGAATTGACTTATGTACAATATGTTCATGGCCGAATGGATAATTTTCCCCTCCTTCTGACCCGGGGCATTGACAAGTGTAACTTCAGGGAAATCAATTTAGAGGGTGTTTGGAAACCCCGGAGCTCTCTGGGCTATGAGAAGAAAAGGGTGTTCGGTAAAATGCTTGTGCGAATTCTTTGGGGGAAGCTCGAAAGTCAAAACCTTATCTCTCCATAACCTAATTCCATCCGACACAAAGATCGGGTAACCTTCCAACGGTGAACGCTGAACGACGATCAACGAACGGAGGTGCGTGTATACAGATTCTCAAATAATTGTAGCTCACTTTTCCTTGATTACTGTCCACGTAGGAAAAACATTCAATTCCTACGATTGATCATAAATTACATGAGTAAACCATTCGTTAATTCTTTATAAGATGAAGTTCTTAAGCGAGATGATACCGATGCAATAATTTTAATTTTTTTTGGTGTGTTTAGAAAAAAATTAATTCTATCACGTAAAACACACACACACATACATACATACATACATACATATATATATATATATATATATATATATATATATATATATATATTTGGATTATACCCGCGTGCGCTCTCTCCCTCTCTCTCCTCCCTTGCGATGCTGCCCGTCACCTCCGTCGCCGGTGGCTCCGTGGGCCGCTTCAGGCCGAGGGGGCTATCCGTGCAACGATTGTGACCTCTGCAGACCCAACACTCGTGCACTTGATGTTAGCGATGGCGATGGCGATGGCGATGGCGATGGGATGGTTGATGCGACGGTGGGATGGTTGATGCGACGGTGGTGGAGAGAGGGGGGAAAGCGGGCAGAGAAGGGGAAGAGAATATGTGTTGGGAGCTTTATACATTTATAACGTTCCACATTATTATTTGCAGAAAGAAAATTTACGATCGAGCTACATAATGAGAGGCTTCGCTGCATGGAGAGAGCGCCGACAGCCAGCAATGCATAAATCTGCCCTAAGCTTTTCGAACATCTGATCAAACTACGGCATGATCGATACTGCTCGAATACAAACGCGCAGCCGTCTAACAGCTTCCATCTTCCATGCCGCAGATCGGAAATTGGGCACGAATCCCGCTTAGCCTGTCGTTCCATTATTCTACAGCTGAATTTGAACTTGCAGAAAGTAAATTCTTATCACAGATGAACCTTGATCCTGCATCGATCGTAATTTAACTGGACAGCCTCATCTCTCTTTTAGACCTCCAAGTCGTCATCGACAAGTACTTGTTGCTGTTCTCGCTCTGATCCACTTGCCTGTAAATGCTTTTTCTCCCATAGCTTGCGCTCTGATCTGCAATCACACCCACCATTCACAATATCAATCTATATATCCTCACAAGATCACCGAAAAACATCAGAAAAGATCGAAGAGAACTCGAGGAAGACGAAGTTAAGTACACCTGCGAACAATAAACCACGACAAGTTGCTCGACATTACCCGACGTGTGCCGCGTTCTTGACTTGACGATGCTAGGAATGAAAACGCCAGTCCCGCCGCTCTTCTGCCACGAGCTTGAAATGCAGTTCGGCACGGAAGAACCGGTGTGCCTCTTCTCCGACGGATTAAAATGGCCTGAACCCTTTGAACAAGCCAAGGAACTAGCCCTCGTCGCGTCAATACAATAAGTTCTAGTGACGTCGCCCCGGTGCCTGGTTTCGAGAAAGCCCTCATCCTCGTCTTCCTCGGCCGTCAATTCGAGGATCTGCCTCTCGAGCTCAGCATAGTAAACATCGTACTCGTCCTCAGGCCGGTCGAGGTCAAAAGTGGCCATGCCGGATATGAGAGGAGTGTGGCGAGAGACCATTCTCTTTCCTCCGATGGGTACCTCGAATCCGATCTAGACTGGTTACAGATGGGAAAAGATACCGGAACTGCTTACTTTTGGTTGAGAAATTTTCAGAATGGAGCCATATATAGAGGGAGTTGTTGAAGAAGGTGGAGTGTTTGGGGTCAACCAAACACACATTTTGATTAACATAAGCAGCAACTAATTAGGTGAACTCGAACCAATATCGATCCAGGCCGGGAGAATATTTTTCCAATTCGTTGTAGGTTACCGCATCGTCTCTCGTGTACTTCGGTTTCCCGTTTAGTAGTTAGTCGCCCATTGACCGCTCTTTTCCTCGCTTATATAATTCAATAGAATAGTCGATCCTGACGTGCTGATGCACCCCCAGGACAGAATCTACCAAAGACAAAACGAGAACATGAGCACGAAAATATGCCTGCGAGTCGTCGCTTTCGACGCCGAAAACAGGGATAAGAAGAAGGAGAAGAAGCCCCCGAAACGTCACTACTGTTGAACCGAACCATGTTGATGTCTGTCCGTCTGGCTGAATCGCCATCTCGGACAGCAACAGCGACATTGATGATGATGACAATAGTAAAACCAGACAAATCGCGACATCTGTTAATGGGTTTTAGGGGCAGAGAAGATAGGTTAACGTTAGTTAAGAGCATCGGGAGTGCAGGTGCGCTACCGCAACTGTAAAGCCAATAAAAAGCCTACTATCGTCCATTCGAACTCCCGAGAAAAACGTAGAAATACCTTTGGCTAGTCAACGTACTGTTCATCGACCAACATCATGTGCTGTTGTTCTTTTTTAAGTTCCAATGATTAATCTAACTTCGACGTGTTATCCATATGACTACAAACTAATGGAATCGATGATGAAGATTGATGTGCTAGGTACTTTGGATCGGAATATCTTGTCATAAAGCGCTCCTGCTTATGCACGTACGGCTGATTAAATGAATATAATTAGTTTACTAGATTGTTCGCCACCGAATTTCCCAACGCCTAGGCGAATACGGATGGAAAGAAAAGCCGATGTGTCAACCCCTTTCAAATCTTAGCCTATTGAGAATATCACACCCAATAAAGATATTGTGACCCAATTGATTTTGGTAGTAATTGAGCATTGAGAATATTATTTGACACATTATTGCTCCTTTTTAAGAGAATACTCTTCAGAAACCTTAGCCCTTGTACTTATGACGTGTTTGTTTGGACTATTTTGTAACCCGAACCACCGTAAACATTTCTGAAAATGTTTTTTTTAAAAAGTTATTTTATAGGAAAAGGATAATTTCTTCTAAAGTTAGGCCGAAACTTGAATTAAAAGATATTTTTGTCGTTTAATAAGGAAAATCTGATTTGATTTTTCTAAATACACATAAATTAGCCGGGGAACCAGGTATGGGCACTAGTGTTTTTTGGATCCGATTGTGATGCACTAGGGTGTTGGAGACTAGGGCATGAGTTTTGGGGTCCCAATCTTGACCTTGATGGACTTGGGGCTAGGCACCGGGGTTTCAAGCCTGGCCTCTTTTCGGGGTGGCCTCGATAGACTCTGGCGGACTTTGCTCTTGCCTAGGAACAAGTGTTGGGGTTGCCATGCCCAAACCTAGAATTTCTCATCCAAGCACCGATATTTAGTCATATTTTAGAAAATGATTTTCGATTTTTTAAAGAGTAACTCATCTTCTTGAATTTAAATATAGATTTTCCGTTGACTAAATAAACATTGTCCATTGACTTTTTTTTCTAAGAGAGCAAACACTAAAAAATATGAAAATATTCTTCCACAAAATGTTTTCGCTAAGCAACACTATGTTATAAGAATATAAAATTGATTATTGAAAATTTGAGCACGTTGGTTTTTGATCTCTAGATTTGATCGTTAGTATTCTTCAAAATGTTTTGATCTATGGTGGTGTCAGAAGAAAAACGAAAACAAATCGGTGAAGTGGGTGGGCGTCAAAGAAGATTGAAGACAAAAAGAAATCAACATGATTTATGGTGCGCTATGTTCGGGTAGCCTCTCCACTATTCAACAAGGAGTAAGTGCTTTCATATGGAAAAGGAAAGGTCTTATTTGTTTTTTCGGTCAAAGGGCGTGGGGTTTCTTCATTGTCAGAAGGAGCAAAGACTTCGTGTCTTTGTCTCATTTTTTTGTTTGTGTGCGTTCTCTTTTAACTTTGTGGGCCTTTGTTATTTCATTTTAATGTTGTCAGAAAGAGTGCTCGAAGACTTCATACTTGTGTGTTAAGTGTGGAACATTTTCATAGGTTGGCGAAAGCCATCAGAAAAGTATTTTAGGAACAATTTCTTCCTCTAATTTCTGGTTCCTTCCGAATTTTAAAGTTAGCCATTATATTTTGGTTCCAACACACCCATCATGCCCTGCTCTAAGATTCGCAGGGATAGATATGGCCATCCTCGCCTTATGACCTTGCCCTATTAGTCTTTGTTTAGTTGTTTTCTTGTTCTATTTTTTTAATTGAAATAAAGCCGCCGAGGTCTGAAATCTTCTTATTTGTGGAATTGGACAATCAAATCTTAAATTACACATTTTTGTTCATGTTAGGAACACAGACTAAAATGCTTTTGCGGCTATTAAGCGGGGGATTAATGCCGCGCTAGTGGCTGCCACATTGCTCTTGCACGCTCATTGAATTCTTCAAAAATTAGAAATTTGCAAGAAGTTAAATTTTCTTCATAAAGAAAAATGGGGAAAAATAAAAAAACAAAAGAACAAATTCAATTTGGACCGTCCACTCTATAAGCACAGGGTAGTGGCGGACCCCGATCGAACTTAAGCAACAACATTGCTGCTCCCATTTTCCATGCCCATCGAATTCTACTCAAAACACTGTCTTCGCCTTCGATGCTCAATAGGAGCCAAGTTTCGGGCAGTACAAGCACCCATGAGAGGGAGAGAGTAAGAGTGTGCGTTAGCGGTGGGCCGGGGCCGTCACACTTCCGATAAAAAGCCATCAAGTCTTGAGATGAACACTGTAGCATCGAATTACTACTATGTCTCAAATTGCGATTTTTTGAAACTCAAAATCTTGGCTATACAAAATTTTGAAATATGAAGTTCTATGAAAAGAGTGTAATCGAATCTTAAAATTTATTAAATTGGCATATCGAATATTTCCGTTGATATTGTTCAATTTAATTGATGAAAAGCTGATGTGTCATTTTATTATTTTATCAAGACATGTGGCGATGATATAGTGCCAAATCAGAAAATAAATTTGAAGATTTCCAAAATATGAGATAAAAAATTAAAAAAGAAGAAGAAAAATATCATGAAATAGAAAGGTGTAGGGAGTTAAAAAATAAAAATAAAGAAGCTAGCTCTTTTTTGTTTTAGGAACGGAAGGCTGGGCCTGGTTGGGTTGTCAGAGCGAGGGCAGGCAACTCCTTGTTGAGAGGAGCCAATCGAGAAAATATTGGCTGCACTTGTGATTGACAAGTCAGCAAAATAATAGTCCATTTATTGATTGACACGCGTCCTGTGGCCCCCCACTCTGTCAGATTTGTCATAAATCTCTCTCGCTTGCCTTCCGACGCAGCAAGCTCTCTCTTCCTCCCGACTCCCGCTTTGCCCCTGGGCAGGGTCAAGGGTGACCAACCGTCGGCAGTGGTCGCACCCCTCCTCGTCAACGGCGAAGCCCATGGTGAAATCACGAGCTCCGCCGTCGCCCTCCAAGCACCACGCCAAGATCGCCATTGTCGGGGTCGGCAACGCGGCATGGCCATCGCTGAGACCGTCCTCACCCAGGACCTCGCCGACGAGCTGAGCCCCGTCGAACACCAAGCCCGACAAGCTCTGCGGCGAGATGCTCGACCTCCAGTAGGTTGCCGCCTTCCTCCCCGCACCAAGAAGATCTTGGCCTCCGTCGACTACTCCGTTGCCGGCCGGTCAACCGAGGTCGAGATCTTGATGAAGGAAAGACCGACGTCCATGAACATCGAGATCTCGGCCAATATTTTTCTGAAGGGAAGAGACGGAGGAAGAAGAAAGAGTGGGCCCACCGGACACATGTCAATCAACAAAAGGACTATTTCTTTTGCAGAGTTGTCAATCGTTAGTGCAGCCAATATTTTCTCGAGGGAATCCGGCATACTTGCTGCGACGCAGAGGTGGCGGAGGTTCAGGCTCTGATCGGCTCGTGGCAAGGAGACTGTGGACGAGGTGCGGAGAGATATTCAACAGAGCTTTAGATCGATGATGGCAATGATGAGAGGCCAAGATCCATGGCCTTCAGCGGGGAAGACATCACTTATGGACTTTTTGCGCAAGGCAGGAATGGTTTTCCTTTGTTATGTTATGATTTTTTTTATTATATATTTTTAAGTTTCTTACGTGGCGCTTGACCGGTGCCACATGTATTAATAGAATGTTGAGTCATGTCAGCATATTCCGTTAACTAATTTCAGATGAGGGAAACAAAATATTAAGTATGGACCATCACATCATTCTGATATCATGTTAGAAAGTTCAACCCAAAAGTTTAAATTATTAAGTAAATGAATTCCACATAGATATAATAAGCATATAAGATTCGTCGTCAAGCAATATGAGATAACTCAATACCCCATTCTCAAGTGCAAGCCGAATTAGGATTTGCACATGAAATTTGATTAATGAGGGTGGACATGCATGTAATAGGGATATCATTTGGCTCTAATACTAAGTTGAGATTTGTCATAGAAGAAAGAAAGGTGTAATATCACGTGCATTATCTGAAAAAGAGTACAAGACCCCTATATATAGGGAGAGAAAGAGACTAGACTTAATTACAATCAAGGTAAATCATAATTAACCTAATCCTAAATTGTAATCCTTAATATATCTCCATTAGGAAGAGAGGGAGCGAGTCGAGAGCGAGTGAAGATTCTAAGTGTTGCCCCTTGCCCTACATCTGGGTGAGTGGCCCTCGTCGATTAGAGCACGACTAGCGAATGGTGGCTTGCATCCGCCGGTGGGGGGACCCTCACCGTCGAGTGAACTACCAGAGAAAGACGGCTTGCATGTGGTGGCGAGGGTTGCAACTTCATCTACGCCAGTGCCGACTTACCCCTCCCTCGCCTCTCTCTAGGTTCATCATAAATACTTTTGAAAGGTAAAGAATATGGGGAGGAGGAGACTTTGAAGAGAGAGAGAGGAAAAAAATGGCCAGACTCCCATGTGAAGCACCTCCTCCTTCTCCCTCACCAAGCCACCAAGTCCCAAGCCAAAACCACCCTTATCCACCACCACCACCGTGGTCGCCACTGCTGCCACTGGCAACATCACAAGTGCCATATGCTCCACCGTCGCCATACACTGTCCAACAGACTGGCCACCGGGAGGTGAATG
Source organism: Eucalyptus erythrocorys (assembly GCA_014182555.1). Lineage (NCBI taxonomy): Eukaryota > Viridiplantae > Streptophyta > Magnoliopsida > Myrtales > Myrtaceae > Eucalyptus > Eucalyptus erythrocorys. Next base: position 33,223,977 of record CM024603.1, on the reverse strand, counting down.
TGCCCACACATTCACCCCGCCACCACAAGGCAACACTAACACCGGAGCAACCACGATCTACCCTCAGTTCAACCAGCCACAAGCTAACAATACCGGCGGTCATGTCGCGGCCGCACAATATCATCATCAGTTCTGGCAACAAACGAGTCACGTGGTGGCTCCGCGGAGTTACAATCCTGCTCCTGCCTCAGTGTATACCTCCCCAGCAATGGACCAAAATGTCGCTCCTGCAAGTGCTGCATGCACCTACGGGAATAGTACTTCTAACAATTTGATCAATCCTAACAACAGGTCTATGAATAACTACACGAACATGGAGCAATGGACCACCAGCCTCTTTGACTGCATGCAAGATCCCTCCAACGGTATGTCTTTCTTCAAACACATAAGCGAATGTCTTGATCTGTTTGATTTAAATGAAAATGCAACGCGCTGTCTGTTACCTGTTATAAATTCAACCTTTGAAGAAGAGTTTTCATTTGCATCACGTTCGTGTTCTTAGGGCGAAGGAAGATGAGAGAATATGTTTGCTCAAAATCCAGTTATCGTTTCTTTCTTCTTTTGGGTTACATAATAGTAGCAAGTGTTCATTAATCAAGTGAAAGACTCTAAAATTTGCCCTTTCGACATCTAGTTCAAATTTTTTTATTTTGCAGCCTTCATCACGGCGCTGTTTCCGTGCATAACTTTCGGTCAGATTGCAGATGTGCTCAACAATGGCCACCCAGTAAGTTTACTGGTTTACAAAGCATACGCCATTCGTTACTTATTATAAGCTCTAAATCAGAGGTTGTCATTTCTTCTGTTTTGTGGACATGAAAATGCAGCCTGTGACCCATCGGTGGACAACTGAGTTGATTCAGCTTAGGGCACTTCATCGCAGAGGTCCCAGGATTGAAACTTGCAGCTGTTAACACGTCTTAAGTGAGAGGCCATGGTAATGAAGTTTTGTGCTAGCTTCTCTTCATATATTGACGCTTGGTTCGGGGTGCACCACGTACTCTACGAGCTGTGGGTTGGCGAGCATAAGTGAGTCGAGCCCGACGAATCCTGAGTTACCAAAAAAAGAAAAAAAAATGCCAGCCAATGTCACCAGCGGAATCATCTACGCCTTCTTGCCTCTTATACTGTCGTGGCCATACCACACGAAACTGAGGCGGAGATTCCGGTTGCCGGAGATCCCTACCTCTGATTACATCGCCCATTCATTGTTTGAGCCTTGTGCTCTCTGTCAAGAATACCGCGAGCTTAAAAACCGTGGCATTGACCCTGCGCTTGGTATATAGCACTCTGATGGTGAACTGAATTATCGCACACATTTAGTCTAAGTATTCTGCTATTCTAAAGATTTTTTATTGCTGGTTTCATGGCAGGATATCATGGTAATAGAGAGAAACGCCAAAACCAACTAGACGGTGCTCTGACGATGCCGCCGCCGAAGAACCAGGCGATGACCACCTAACTAGGAGTTTTCATCGAACGAAGATCATGCGATGTTAGAAATTCATCATGTCCATGCTCGACTTCTTGTTCTCATCGTTCCAGCTTTTTTATTTTATTTTATTTTATCTTTGTTCGATAAGTCATAAATTTATTCAGAAACAAAACAACATAAGGGAGCAACCCTGCTCTATGCTCATGAGTTACATAAGTTATCAGTTCTAGCTTTTATTTGATTGTGTGTGAAACATTCTATAATGTAGTCGTGAAAACCAGCTGATGCCTCGTTGACGTCACTTGATCCGAAAATAGTTGGTAAATTTAAGGTGTGGCTAAGAAAGGTAATAAAACTTGGTAAAGCACCAGAGAAGTTGGTTGATGACTGATTTAAATTGGAGTTTGTAACGCAAAACTAGTTGATGTCTTTATCATAAATTAGAGTAGGTTAGTAAGACAAATAAAAGTGTTAGTTCAATATAAAAATTAGTAATTTTTAAAAAATTTATAATTAGACGTTGGCAAGTCCACCTAGTTAACAACTTAATCAGAGAATGACCAAAAAAAAAAAAAAAAAAAAAAAAAAAACAACTTAATCAGAGAAAATTATTAAATAATAACCAAATTGTTTTTGTAATTACCAAAAGAAAATTTAAAAACAACCCCATTCAAACAAATCAGGTCCCCCACGTTGCTCGATAGCGGTTCTTCTTTTCTCCCTTCGCTGTTTTTCTCTTTACATCCTCAAAGAGACACGATCCTTCGCAAGACATGTATATTGCTTCTCCCTGTAAAAAATTATTAACATAAATAACTTATTAATCAAGAAGAATCGGATCTATATATGACTGTAAAATACTGAAAATTATAAACACAACGGAATTATAGTGTACCTGTTTGAGCTATTACTTCATTTGAAGAAAAATAGATTACTCTGATAATCAGAAATCTATTGGGATGCCAAATCTTCCTCTTTATGACCTATTTCGGTATAGTAGCTTTCAATAGGATTAAAACAACTAATATGTATAACCTACCATTTTATATGTTAGAGAGGATACCTAGCAAACCCTAATCAATAACGTGTCAACTGGGCTATTCTCATTGCGGGTTTCAAGTAAACACAATTGCCTATACTTTGCTACTCAACTAGGCCTGTTATTAATAGATGCCAAAACTCAATTCAATAAGATCACTCTAGAATTTAATAAATATTGGAATATCCATTAACCAAACTATTTAATATAGAAAATTAATTAATTAATGTAAGCCCATATTATAGAAAATTTCCAACACTCCCTACTCTCGAACTTTTCATGTTAAAACCATCGTTCTGCAGCAATTCTCTCTCAGACATATAGTAACTCCTCACCTTAGGCACCGGTCCATGTATAAACACTATCCACAAGTACAGGAGATGGATTCGCTATCTCCCGTACCATCGGCGTCACCGGAACCACTGACACCACCCTCGCCTTTTCATTGGCTACCGCCAGACTATGCTCAATCGGCAAGCAACTACTTCACCGATGGCACCGATCTATACAAGGAGTCATATGAACTGAGGAAGGCGCATAACGACCCGGAGGAAGAACCAGCCCGGATATGTTCCGGCAGCTTTTCGGCCAATCCTTCATCGTCTCCAGCCCCTTGGTCCATTGGCCTTTGCAATTGTTGCGATGACTTCAGTAGTTGTATGTATTTTTTCAACGCCATTCTAATTTGAAGTTTGAACACCTAATTTGGTGCTCGCGAGTCTGCAAAACATTTCTTTACTTCAGAAGAGACTACCATTCTTCTTTTTTCGAACAAATCACGAAAAATCTCATGTTAAGCAGTCAAATGCATTCTTCCGTCCATTTTGCCTTAGGGCTGTAGTTTAAATTCGCGTGAATTTAAGCCATTTTTCGAATGTGCATATATTAGAAGTACATAAGCGGACTTTCGACTTATTTGGGGTATGTTACCATCAAAATATAACTTGCATTTGATGCCAATTACTATGCCTTTGGCTAGAACACCATCTATGGATGTGTCAAGGAGAGGAAGTAGCATGTTTGCAACTAATGAGTGGATTAATTTGCAATTAATACTATGTAAATTCAATGTCCGATGCAGGTTGCTTGACATGTTGGTGTTCGTGCATTACATTTGGGCGAATTGCAGAAATGGTCGATAAGGGGTCAACTGGTAAGTCGCCGGAAAAGCAGAATTTCATTTTGCAATCTAATACCTAAATATCATGTCTTGCCGCCGCCCCCCCCCCCCCCCAACCAAAACCCAAAGCTTTCTCTCGACAGTGAGATCTGTATGTTTGATTGATTTTGCTACAAAAAGAAAATCCTTCAAAATACGAAGGGCATTCATAAATGTGAACTAAATTTATACACAGGCCGTGCTATGCGTAGTAAATTGAGCATTGAAAGGAAAGGGTATGATTTGTAAATTCTAAGCTTGTTATGGCAACGTGTGGTAGTCTTAATCAAGATAATATGTGTTCCTTGCAAATGGGCATGCAGCGTGCGGGGTGAGCAGGGCACTGTACGCGCCGATGATGTGCGGGACGGGTTGTCTGTGCATGTATTCGTGCTTCTACCAGTCGAAGTTGAGAGGGCAATACTTCCTGCAAGAGAGGCCGTACACCGATTGCTGCGTCCATTGTTGCTGCGAGGAATGTCGTTGGAAGATATGCTTCAACCTATTTCTGGTCATCATCGCGATCAGATCAATTAGGGATTAGATTGAGATAGGGAAATATCAAATTGATCTGTAAAATATTTATTTTCCTTTATTCATGTAATTCTTGTAATATAATTACACTGTAATGTACATGAAAGAATTAAAAAAAAAAAAACAGAAATTCCCTAAAACCTCTACAACATTCTTTGTTCTTGTCTTCTCTTCACTTTTTGTCATGGTATCAGAGCATTAGCTCTTGATTTCGCTTACGCAAGTCTTGATTGCCTACCGAAGCTCCCTGATATGCAAAACTAGATCAAAGCAGCGAAGGAATCAAAATTCATTAGAGAAGAAAGAACCAGAGATTATTACTTGCCATGAGTCATCCAGAGAACCCATCTTCTGGCGTCGGCAGCAGGGCCCCAGAAGAAGTTACACCTGCACAGCAAATACAGAACACCATCCCGATCCAACCACAAGCTCAATTTCAAAATCTGCCATGGTAGTATTTCCCGGCTTAGTCGAACATGGAGTTATCCATTTCTGGGCAGCCTTACCAATGGGTACCGCATCCATGGTACATTAGGCCAGGCCCAAATACATCATCGCCGGGGACCGGGAGTAGCCTGAGCAACCCCCAGTCCGACGGGAATCCACCAGCCACGAAAGGGGCAAATTCGGCCGTCGATTCGGAGCAAGTGAGCGGGTCGGGCGAATCTTTCCTCGGAACGAGTCCTCATCCAGGTACATTCAATGCGGGCTTTGGATCCGGATCTGGTGGATCGAGTACAAGGACGAATCCCTACCCGAACCTCACGCCCGGATTCCTTCCATTCCCAATCACAGCCATCACAGGACGATCGGAACTTGGCAGCCCTTTGTACGTGTCAACCGCCGATGGCCCAGAACTGAAATTGATCAGTCTACAACTCGCCGGATCAGAGAACTACTCCAAATGGTCGCAGGATTTTCGGCGAGCCCTTGTGACCAAGGATAAGGATGGATTTCTCGATGGGACAGTACCCATGCCTTCGGACGAGTGGCTGGCCAGGCACTGGAGAAAGTGCAACCACCTGATCCGAACATGGATCGGCAATTGCATCTCTCCAGAGGTGGCCGCCGGGCTTCCTCCAACAGAAGACACAAAAAAGATGTGGGATAGCATCAAAGAAATGTACGGAAAGTTAGATCGGGCCAAGATTTTTTATCTCATGCAGGAATTGAGCGAGTTAAAACAAGGAAACATGACCGTCACAGCATGTTGCAACAAACTGTCCTCTCTCTGGAACTAGCTCGAAGCAGTGGAGGAGAAGCTTGAGGGATTAGCAGAGACGCTCCAGCAGTACAGATCTATAAAAGAAAGGGAGAAAGCCACGCGATTTCTTTTGATTTTGAACGAGACTTACCTAACCTTTCGGTCTCAGATCTTGGCGATGGATCCGGTGCCTCTCCTTGGACGAATCTTCCAGCTGGCCGTCCAAGAGGAGAGCCAGAGGCTCACGATTCCGGAGCAAACGCGAGGAAGCGACAGCGTCGCCCTCGCGATGCGCGGCGTCCGGTGAGACTCGGAGAAAACCCTAGCCCGAGAGAGGGAGAGTCACAAAAGGGGGCTAGGGCTACAAAGCTCTCTCAAAAGAGGGCTTAAAGGGGGCAAGATGGACGGCCCAAATTACGCGCTTAGATCCAATGGTGGACAGAGGACCTATCATGTCGGTGGATCCGACGGTGGAAATCATCCATCGCTAAGAGGATCTGACGGTGGATATGTTCCATCGTTAAGAGGATCCGATGGCCAGATCTTTCCCACGCTAAAAGGATCCGACGGCCAGATCTTCGCCTCACTAAATGGATCGGACGGCCGGATCTTCTTCGCTTTAAAAGGATCGGACGGTCAGTTTTTTTCCGCTCCTTTAAAAAATTTCGGGCAAAATTCAAAAGGAAAAGGTAAATTATATTGCGAATATTGCAAACGACCTCACCATACCATGGATAATTGTTGGAAATTACATGGTAAGCCAGGAGAAAAGGGGAAGAAAAAGGAATATGCCGCAGCCTATTAGGTCACTGGACCAACCGGCCTAAACAATGAACAAACAATATCATATGGGCAATACCAACAACTGATGCAGGCATTACAGAAAATTGATGTGGGGAATAAAGGAGCAAGTTTTTCAGGTATTTCACATTGCCTGGTAAATTCTATTTCAAGAAAGGCTTGGATCATTGACTCAGGGGCAACTGATCATATTATTTGTGATAGAGCATTTTTTTCCAATGAGCACAAAAAATTGGACACACCTATTTCTGTGCAATTGCCAAATGGAAACATCACTCATGTCACTTTGACAGGCACTGTTCAATTGAGCCATCAAATAACCCTTCAAAATGTCCTTTATGTTCCACAATTCCAATTCAATCTCATTTCCGTCTCTAAAGTTTGCAGAGAAAATTCTTGTCAAATATTCTGACTCTGACAACTGTTTTTCTAGGCCCCTTCGACTGGCAAACTGATGGGCTTGGGTTGTCTTTCTGAAGGGCTTTATTTTTGGATCATTTATCCTAGTCATTTTGATTTTTCTTTAGTACCCCTGAATAAAAAATCATTGTGTAATCTATCTAGCAATGACAAGAGCTTTCTTATGCATTCTTGAATGGGGCACAGTGCATTTTTCCCTTACACTAAATGTGAAATTTGCCCGCTTGCAAAACAGTCCCAAACTCCTTTTCCTACCAGTACAACTCGTTCCACTGAAATTTTTTCTTTGATTCATATGGATGTTTGGGGACCTTATCACACCCCACATAGAGATGGTTCACGATATTTTCTCACAATTGTGGACTACTCCTGTGCCACATGGGTGTTTCTAATGCAGTCAAAAGCACAAGTTGTTTCTTATCTAAGGATGTTTCTGACTCTGACCAAAAATCAGTTCAAGAAATCGATTCAACGAGTTCGTACTGATAATGGGACAGAATTTTTTAATAATGATTGCCGCTCACTGTTTATGTCCCAAGGCATTCTTCATGAAAGCTCCTGTGTTTATACCCCACAACAGAATGGGGTAGTGGAAAGAAAGCATCGCCATCTCTTAGAAGTCACCAGGGCCCTTAAGTTTTAGGGTTCTATCCCAGAGAATTATTGGGGAGATTGTGTCATCATTGCAGCCTATTTAATCAACCGCATGCCAACACGAATATTGGATGGCAAATCGCCTCTCGAATTACTCTATGGAAAGAAACCAACATTGGATCATTTGAAGATCTTCGGGTGCTTATGCTATGCTATAGTAATGGGGCCTCGGGACAAAATGAGCCCTCGTGCTAGGCAATGCATATTCATGGGATATCCAAATTTACAAGAAGGATATCGTGTCCTCGACAAGATTTTTTTATAAGTCAAGATGTTGTTTTTCACGAAGATGTCTTTCCTTTTCGTGAAGGCCCAATTTCTCAAGACAACTTGGGTACTACAACCAATTCTCATCGAAACTTAGATGACGAGGAAACATCCCCAGACTATATTATCACAACACCTCCCGAGGCAGGGATTCCTCCCACCTTACCTACCTCTTCTTCAGATGAAGTTGTGGATAATGTTCCTAGAGAGACTACTAACATGGAGCATACTTCTGAGACAAGGGCGGAGGAAGAGTCTTCATCTCCACCACCAACAACTCATCCACGGCGCTCAGGACGAGCTACAAGACCGCCAACTTGGACTAAAGACTATGTTTGTGCTTCACTTAACTCACCATGTATTCGCTATCTAATATCTTCTTATGTATGCTTCGACAAGCTTTCATCAGATCATAAATGCTGCATTAGCCGTATTTCCGACGAAAAAGAGCCTTCCAGCTATGATGAGGCTTCTAGAGATCCACGTTGGCAACAAGCCATGGCAGCAGAGTTACAAGCTTTGACTGATAACCAGACCTGGGAATTAGTCACCCTTCCTCTGAACAGAAAACCCATAGGATGTAAATGGGTATACAAAATCAAATATAGATCTGATGGATTGATCGAGCGCTATAAGGCTAGGTTGGTGGCTAAAGGGTTTACCCAACGAGAAGGATTCGATTACCACGAGACCTTTTCTTCAGTTGCTAAAGATGTCACTGTTCGTTCATTCTTATTAGTTGCAGCTATTGATGATTGGTCCTTGCACCAGATGGATGTCTATAACGCCTTTCTTCATGGCGATCTAGATGAGGAAATCTACATGGATATTCCTCAGGGTTTATGGAGACAGGGGGAGAATAGAGTATGTCGTCTCCGCAAATCCCTCTATGGACTGAAGCAAGTTTCAAGACAATTGTATGCAAAGTTTGCTAATGCTCTTACTGGTGCAGGATTCGAGTAGTCCAAATATGACTATGCTCTTTTCACATGGACTAAAGGTATGTCATCCATCTACTTAATAATATATGTTGATGACATCCTCATCATGGGAAATGATGAAACTACAATAGGAAGCCTCAAGAAATACTTGCATGCCACATTCCATATAAAGGACCTGGGAGCACCAAAATACTTCTTTGGAATTGAGATTGCTCGATCCGACCAAGGGATTTCTCTCAATCAAAGGAAGTTCGTATTGGAAATCATTTCAAAGGCGGACGTCGGGTTGCAAGCCGGCGGTTATTCCAATCGAGCGAGAACATCAAATTAACCACAGTGGATTTTCTTGGAGGGATGTCTCAGGATAATGATCCTATACTCCAAGATCCGACAAGTTATCAGAAGCTCGTTGGAAAATTTATATATCTGACAATGACCAGACCCGATATATCATATGCGGTGCAAACTCTCAGCCAATTTATGCACAGCCCGAAGGAATCTCACATGAACGCTGCATTGAAGGTTGTGAAATATATGAAAAAATGTCCAGGACTTGGGATACTTTTGTCCAGAAGATGCAACATGGAATTGACAGCATACTGTGATGCAGATTATGCAACCTGTCCGATGAGTCGAAGATCGATCATTGGATTCTGTATCAAATTTGGAGAGTCTCTTCTCTCATGGAAGACCAAGAAACAGACAACCGTCTCTCTGTCCTCAGCTGAAGCAGAATATCGGGCTATGGCAAAAACTACATGTGAGATTGTATGGTTACGGGGGTTGCTTGGGGATCTTGGAATAAAGCTAAAAGGGGCAACAAAGCTGTTTTGCGACAATGATGCAGCCATCAAGCTTGTAGCAAATCCTGTGATGCATGAAAGAACGAAGCATATAGAGGTGGATTGCCACTTCACAAGAGAAAAGATTCAGGAAGGGATCATCGAGACAAGAGGGATTGGAACTGTAGAGCAACCTACAGACATTTTCACCAAACCTCTATGTCAAAGACAGCATGCATATATTCTAAGTAAGCTAGGAGTCTTGGATATCTACAAGCCACCAGCTTGAGGGGGAGTGTTGGAAGATATGCTTCAACCTATTTCTGGTCATAATCGTGATCAGATCAATTAGGGATTAGATTGAGATAGGGAAATATCATATTGATCTGTAAAATATTTCTTTTCCTTTATTCATGTAATTCTTGTAATATAATTACATTGTAATGTACATGAAACGATATACAAAAAAAAAAAAAAAAACAGAAATTCCCTAAAACCTCTACGACATCCTCTGTTCTCTTTTCCTTCTTTTTACTCTGTTCTTGTCTTCTCTTCACTTTCTGTCAAATGTGCCCTTTGCCAAGAATACAGATAGCTCAAGAGCCTTGGCTTTGATCCTTCCATAGGTCCTCTCTCTCTCTCTCTCTCTCTCTCTCTCTCTCTCTCTCTCTCTCTCTCTCTCTCGTTTTAAATAAGTGCGGTTCATGCAAAAGCTTTCAATGAAATCTATATTTTCAAGAGCAACAGCTTTGGAGGAAAATCGGTAGGCGTATCATGTATGCATTTTGATATCCGGAACATGGCATGACGGTACTGCTTGTTTAAAAAATCTCAAATTCCGTTGTGAAAATTTGATGTTCTCGCCCCTCTGAACTAATCCGGTGATGGGTCTCGGAATTGGAATAGGTTGGCACGGTAACATGGAAAGGCAGGGACGGCTTGCGATGCCTCCCCGCGTGGAGGAGGGCATGAAGCGGTAGGACGGCATGTTAGAAACATAGGGACCGAGAGTCAGCTTTGGATTATTTCATGGTCATTGTGCATTAAGTTTTGTTTTGTGAAAAGATGGCGAGTTATGTTGATTGCTCGATCGTCATTGTTATTGGAATCTATCTTTTTTTTTTTATTGACAATGGTTTGGTTTCTAGTTACCCTTTTAATATGTAAAGAAACATATTGGATTCTTCGAATTTATAAAATAATTAATCCTAAAATTGTATGATTCAGTGGGGAAACAACAATTTAAACCCAAAAAGGAGACTATACAATAAAATACTTTTTGCTGATACAGGAAGTTGCTTCCTTTTACTTGAAATTTCATGCAATATCACCTATTGAACAATCATTGTAACGAGGAAGCAATCATAACCGGACCATATAATAACTATGACTTTAGGAGCTCATTTCTTCACATTCTAACATGGGTGCTTTTTCAATGAAAAGCAACCATAAATCGTCAAGATGCCACTTGAGATCGACCACCCCTCTTGGGCCACATGATGGTCCGAGGTCGAGGTCCTTCATGAAATAATTTTTTAAGTCCATCCATTCCCAAAGTGGCTATCTATTTCTTGCTCAAATGAGTATTCCAGATGCTGCGAAGCCCCTCCTGCAAATTTAAGGAGACTAAGTTAAACAAGCGTTATCACATGTCATGTGGTTATGCGCATGAAGTAGTTTCATCTGCTTGTGGACCGTGAAGGAAGGCGGTGAAGAAGATATAAATAAAGAGTAAAAACAAGTACTCTATTTAAGAAGGATGTTTCCATGGATATAGGAAAAAGAATATGATAGAATAATGCATCTTTAGCTCCTTTCTTTTTTTTTTTTTTTTTTAACTAGCAATAAGATCCAAAAGGAAAGGATAAAAGGATCTATACACACACAAACACAAGATTATCTTGGAAAGTTACTCACAAGAAAAAGAAAAAATTAGATTAGATAGCATAACAATCAAGAATGGGAAAATTGTTTAAAAAAACCTAAACTTATTGCACTTTTACTAATTCAATCTTAGGCTTTTTAATTTTGCCAATTCAGTCCTAAATCTTTGTTTTGATCAAAAAGAAATTTTCATTCATTACCAAATAGATGAAAGGGAATCTCAAAAGTCCTAAGACAAAACAAACCCATAGAGTTCCAAAATAAACAAAAAAAGATAAGAAATCAAGTTGTTTTATTAGAGCATGGTTGACAGAGATTATCACAAGCTTGTCTTTTAAGGACAGATTTGTAACTGGATATAAGTGAAAGGATCAGCGGCCAATCACTAATTCTCATAGCACCATCAGTGATAAGCATACACCTAGATCTCCATATGTAGTTATGGCTTTACCCTACAACAATATGTGTCTAGGTTCGACATCCCCAACACCATCACCACATGAAGACAATATAAACATGTTCAAAAATCTCATGTCTGACACTTGTGAAAGCGAACGTTGTAGCCAATGCAAAGTGCCAAAACTTTGAATGAAAATACGTTGAATGAACACAGATTTGACACCGTAACTATTGCAAACATCATTAAAACTGGAGGCGAAGCACTCATTCATTAAAACTCCAAAATTTAAAATTAGATCGGAGAGAAAAACTCTCAAATTTAAGATTGGGAGAGCAAAGCTTCCAAATCTAAAATTAGATCGGGAGAATTAAGAAAGAAACAAAAGGAAATAAAAGGAGAAGGAACTAGGAGGGGAGGGAGAGATCTAGTTCAAATCCCTACCCTCCAGAAGTGGAAGAGACGAAAAAGGTTCAGAGAGGGAAAGAGAGAGAAAGAGTTCTAAATCTTTTCATTTCTTGTCAATTGAGTTTATTCAGCTAATTTTAGTAGGAAATCGCTAACATGAACGCTGGTAATGTCACGTAGGACCGTCGATGTTGACGTAGATAATTTTTAATGATATTTTAAATTTTTTTTTGAGTTTTTTTTTTTATTCTTTTCCTTATTTTTGGCCCAACCAGGCGAGGGTGGCCCTTGCCCAGGCTAGTTCTAGTGAAATCGGCTCTCGCTCAAGCTAGATTTGACAAGGTCGGCCCTCGCTTAGGCTGGGGTGGCCTTGTCAGGCTTCGGCTAAGCGACGGCAACGCCGAACGAGTTTGCCCTAGCCTGGGCAAGGGTTGGCCTCACCAGATCTAGCCTGGGCAAGGCCAACACTCACTTGGCTGAGCCTTGATGAGAGCTCCCCTTACTAGATCTGGTGAGACCAGCCCTCGATTGGCATTACTGTCACCTGGCCAACACCTGGCAAGATCGGCCTAGCTTGGGTGAGGGTCGGCTAGTCGGCCATCGCCTGTGGCTGACGGTCAGCCACCGACAATAGGAAAAGAAGAAAGCAAAAAAGAGAACAAAGAAAAAATAAAAATAATAATAATTCAAAAATATTAATATATTATTAAAAATTATCTATGTCAGTACCGATAGTCTTAGTGGTACTGCCAACGTCCATGTTAGCAATTTCCAACAAAAATTGACCAAATAGACTCAAGCAAGAAGTGAAAAGGTTTAAAATTGAATTGACAAGATTAAAAGGGTTAGGATTGAATTGGCAAAAATATAATAGGTTTAGGACTTTATGGAAATTTTCTCATAAAAAAAGCTCGAATCATCATTGCATAGAAGATATATGAAGTAAAGAGAACTGAAGTAATAAACACGAAAATCTTTGTTTTCCAACTAAAAAATCATCTCTTAGGCATAACCATATATCATAACCACATGAAATATATATGAAGCTAATGTTATCCCAAGGTGCAAATATGACTATATGTGTGTTTGCTTCATCGAGGATCAATTATCTTTGTACTGAAGAATCCCATTACCTCGACTAGGAGTGGGGATAGGTTTGCCCCTTCTTCTTCGGGCGAAGATACCATGTCTTCTTGGGATCAAGACCTTTCTCACTATATAAAAGGGAAAAAAAAATGTTAGGGTTTCGAATGGTGAAGAGGATGAACATGCGAGAGAGTTTTGGTGCGCAGGGTTTGTGAAGGGAGGGTCGGTATTTATAGGCGTTTGGAGGACTATAGGACCACCATCGCCGTGCATGGAAGTTCTCCCCACCAAAAGCGTGAAAAACAGTGGTTAATCTGCGGTGGTTGCGAGACCGTGAGGGCGAGCGGTCAGTCGGAGGTAAGAACGCCTCAATCCGTCTTTGTCGACTTGCTGCAATCCCCGCACGTCCTAGAGACATTATACATACAACACAAAACACGTGTTGGCCCAAGTTCAAGATGACTATCGAGGACCAACTCAACCGATCATCATCGTTGTCCTCGTCATCAAATGGATGCATCTACATTGGATTCTAGAAAAAAAGCATCTAGATGTACGAGAGAGAGAGAGAGAGACTTCAGTGGACCCAATTTGGCCTTACTCGTCAACAGACAGAGACTTCAGTGGACCCAATTTGGCCTTACTCGTCAACAAGTTTGGTGGCCGTTTGGTGCAGACTGGAGAGTGGAGTTGGAGTTGGCGTTGGCTTTCTACTTTCTACTAATTTTGCTTACTTCTCCTAAAATACATGCGGAAATGGGATCTGAATATTTCGGGCGTGGCATTTTACCAATATGGAAAACGAGTACATGACCGTACGGTCATTTTACAAAATGGACGGCGTGATGTTACCCACAAGTTTCATTGTTGAAAACTACCATACATGCTTTGCCAGTTTCAGATTTTTCTGTCTACGAATTGGTGGGAATTTTCCACTATTCTTAAAAGAAGCAAGATGAGTTCTATTTTGTTGTTGTTTTATTTTTTAAAAAAATTAAAGTGATTATATTTGGATAATAGTAATATATGCAAGATTCATTTGTAACTTTTAAAATAACGGATATTACTCTTAGTCAAAGAAAAACTTTTACTTGATATTGTTCCCAAATAAAAGAAATTTAAGAACTCAAAAAATAGGAAATGTAATTATCTAGTATAATTTCAGCTTCCGATTATTTTAGGATTTGTAAAATGATTATAACACATTATTGTAGAGAAAGAATCATTAATCTCCGCCCCTTTGATTGCATGAAAGTAAGAGATATTCGTTGAGCTGATATTTAGTTTATATCTATTAATATATATATATAGATAGACAATGCTTAATTTTTTATGTTAATATCGTTTAGACGAATGAATTGAGAGTGTTTCTAACTTGCTATCTTCTGTATTCAATGAACAGTTCAAGAAAGACAAACTCGTAACGAAAGCAGCTTCACTAATGAAAATTGTGTTATAGATGAAGTAAGACAAGATTCAATTTCAAAAAGTAATGATGAAAGAATCATGATGCTAGAGAACGTAACATTTGTATCACCTCGCTAAAGATATTAACGATTTCTTTTTCGTTAGTGATAATATTTTCCTACTTGTATAATCTATGTATCGGTATTAAATTTGTTGTTTTTTTTTTTTTGAATCCTCTAATCCTAAATTAAGCCAAGAAAAAAACAAAAACGGTGGAAAGTGAAAAAGATACAAAATCGGGCAAAGTTTCTTAGTTTCCTCCATTTAAAGTTGTGGTTGGCATTAGACAGTTAGAAAACTAAAATTATGGCATTGTCACGTTAGCCGAGCCCCTACCATGCACATTCTAGAATAGGAGTGAACTGCCACATTCATAAGAGAAAATGGGTGTCAATAACGAATATTCTCAAGACACTTATTCAACTTACTCTAGCAGATCATTTATGGGAAAAGTGCCAAAAAAGTCCTAAACCTTTTGCGCTTTGTGCCGATTTAGTCATAAACCTTTTTGGTGCCGATTTAGTCCTAAACCTTTTTTACGTTGTGCCAATTCAGTCCTTTCCGGTCAATTTGGCCGGATTTTTCTTGACTTTCGACCGCCGCCCGTGACGTGGCGCTTGTCGGCGGCGACGTGGACAACTTTTAATAATATTTTAAATATTTTTATTTTTATTTTTGTTTTTGTTTTTTCTTTTTCCTCCAACCGGTCGCCAGGTCACCGGCAGAGGCGACGGCCGGGCGAGGGCGAGGCCGACCTCGCCGGCCACCTCGCCCGATCCGGCGAGGTGAGCCTCGCCCATGGCTGTCCCTCGCCGGATCGGCGAGGTCGAGCCTCGCCGGCGAGGCCATGGCCGTTCCTCGCCGGATGCGGCGAGGTCGAGCCCCGCCGGCCATGGGCGAGCCTCGCCCATGGCCGGCGGGGCTCGACCTCGCCATCCGGCGAGGGTGGCCTCGCCCTCGCCGGTCACCTCGGCGACCGGGCGGCGGAGGAAAAAAATAAAAAAATAAAAATAAAAAAAAAAAAAAATATTAAAATATTATTAAAAGTTGTCCACGTTAGCGCCGATAATAAGGCCACGTCAGCCCGGCCGGCGTCAAATCAGCAAAATCCGGCCAAAATTGGCCGGAAAGGACTGAATTGGCACAACATAAAAAGGTTTAGGACTAAATCGACAAAAAAAGGTTTAGGACTAAATCGGCACAAAGGCAAAAGGTTTATGACTTTTTTTTAAGGCACTTTTCCCGATCATTTATTATGATTCTGACTATATATATTTCCGCTTGAAAAATGTAATAATTTCTTAATTAGTCACTTCACAAGGGATCAAACATCATCTAATTGAGTGCCTTTTTGAAGGTTTCGTTGATATTTTGCGTCTAGAAATAGCTGACAAGAACCCAAAATCTAGCCACATCACCATGCTCTCATCACCATATACATAAACGAGAATTTTGCCAACTGGCCATCGATCCTTGGGAGCAAACCCCACTTTTGTTTGAAGGAATACTGTTTCTCGAAGGTAACAAACAATTCAAGGGGAATCGAAGACGCAAATTTTTTTAGGTCTTCGTTTGCAGTCACCAACAAACCGTCCATCACACGGTTAACTTATAATTAGAGAATCTTAATTCCTTCTCATCGTCTTTTCTCCCTATCTTTGCCTAGCTTAGCTCATCCGCTGCTGCTGTCCTTGGCCCCCTGAACCACCACCCCCATCAGCAGCGCCTCCGCCAAACCCACCCCTCCCTCCGCCCCCCTCTCTCTCTCTCTCTCTCTCTGAACAAGTCATCCAAGTATGGCGGTTTCAAAGACAACAATGGCGCTGTCAAACAGTAGGCGGGGTAGGCGGGAAGAGAGAGAGAGAGAGAGAGAGAGAGTGATTGGGCCGATGTGTTCTGCTGTACAATCCAAGGGCACAAGCACGACCTGGAAACCCAGGGAACACTTACAAGTTCCACAAACCAATTATGTTTAAACCTTCAATCAATGGATGTGGTCCTAACTCATGGAAGTATTCCTTTTAGGAATATGTTTACTAGAAGTCTTCAAACTTGTCACGGAAGTGTTATTAAATTCTAAAACTTGTAAAAAATGCAATCAAATCCTCGAACTTGTTAGATTGGTGCAATCGATTCCTTTTCTTACCTTTGTCCAATTTGACTGATGGAAAATGTTGATGTGTTTTTTTTTTTAATATTTTCTCTCTCCTACTTTGGTCCAAATTTAATTTTTAATACCATTTTTATTTAAATTAAATAAAAAATAAGTTTTAAAAAAATACAATAGGCTGCCCTCATCATTACTGCCGCACCATCGCCAAGGAAGGCCAACAATGGTGGGGAAATGGTCAATAGTAGGGGTGTGCAACCAAACCAATTTTACTCGGGAACCAGACTATCCAAAAAATAGGTCGAGGAATTAGTTCCGGTTGGAACCGGTCCAAGAATAGGTCCCAAATTTTTGCAACCTGTTATAACCATTCCAGGAATAGGTTCCGAGTGAATACGCACCCAAGAACATATCAAACCACCCTGTTTTGGAACTGATTTTATAAGCTAAAGAGCTAAAATCCTAATTTTTTTCCCTCCTACATTCTAACATCAACACTCATTCGTCCTTTGTCCTTTCTCGCGGAACTCCTCGCCAATCTACTTAATTTTTATGAATGAATGGGAAATGGAGTTTTATAATTTATGCTTTATTATATGTGTTTGAACTGTTTATCAATTATAATTGTATGAGACTACATATTCAACTTATGGAATGTTGTTTTTGGCAGATTCCGTTGTTCATCTTTTACTTAAAATCGATTCATTACTCATAACCTTAAAAAAATTTTGCTGTAAAAAAATAAACCAAAAAAGGAACATAAAAATAAAACAGGTTCTAGGTAGACCCTGGAATTGGATTGGAAAAATAGGGTATTAGCTAGAATCGGTTCTGGGCAAATTGGGTAGGTTCCAAGGTCCAAAAAATGAGAAACAGTTATAATAGAATAGTTTTAGGTTCCACTTTTGGTAACGATCACCCCTAGTTGGAAAGGATCGCGGGGCCCTTGCCACTGTTTTCCCTAGCCAAAGTTGGGCGAGAGTCAGTAGCAGTGAGCATGGTCTAGATTGGGCCAGTCACCCCCTAACCCTAGAACCAGTCTGTATAGTGTTGGTTCTTAATTTTTAGGATCGAGGGCCGACTCTATTGAACTTGGGACTGAGGACCGGACAGACCTAATGGGTTCGATCCAATTACAAGGTCAACCAGGGACCAATCGATAATTTTTCTATTTTATTTTTTGTATTCCTTGAAAAGGCAATCGAGGACCGGACTGATCTAATGGGTTTGGTGACAAGCGAGGTCAGCTAAGAGAGGTGAGCAGTGAGCATTGAGTGAGGAGAGCGTTGAGCTTGGGGTGAGCATCGAGTAAGGTGAGTAGCGAACAACAAGCAAGGTGAGCATCGAGTGACGAGTGGCACGAGTAACCAAAAGCAAGTGAAGCGAGTGTTAAGTGGCGAGTGAAGAAGCTATTTCTTTTGATTTTGGCAAATTGAAGATTAAGAGAACAAATAAGACAAAAGAGAACGAGTATTAAAGGAGAATGCCGCTAAAAGCTATTTAAGCCTTTTTGGACACCGTGATGACTCCTCACAAAAACATTTTCCTCATTTATAAATTATGACTATTGACATTGTAAAAGATATTAAAAATCTAAATTATTAAAGAACAATGTAAAATTACTTGGTCTTCTCACTAAATAACTGTTTAATGTTGTTGACACAGTTTGTTTTAGGGTTTTCTCTATATAAAAAAAATTATAAATAATATATTAGATATAAAATATATAATAGTTAGGATTGGTCCAAGTTGGACCGACTCTAAACTTTTAGAATCGAGGATCAGCTTGCATTATGCTATGCTCGTCTAGGAATCTCAGGACCAATGACCAATCTAGTCTCCCTAGGAATCGATCCAGGATTGGCAGGGTTTGGTCGGTTTAGGGTTGACCCTAGACCGATGCTCACCCCTAGGAGCCAATAGGCGCTAGTCTATGGTTGGCAAGGCGCTAGCTAGGCCAAGGCCCGATGACCCTTGCCAACCATCCCCACTTCCCCCACCCCACCCCACCCCACCCCACCCCACCCCCCAATCGTTGGGCACGTGGCCATCACCGCTTGGTTCGTCTTCCACCTCTTCTTTTTTAAAGGTTTAGTTTATAATTATATAAAATCTGTACTGAAAGTTATACTTGGACTAAAACGATGTTGTTTTAGCCTTATAGTTCTTGTTTTACCCACATCATCTCCATGTAGGAGAGAGAAAATATTAAGAAAAGCCACATCGTCATTTTCCGTTAGTTAAATTATATGGCGTTAATGGAAGGAATTAATTGTATCAATCTGACAAGTTTTAGGACTTGATTAAATTTTTTGTAAGTTTTAAAATTAAATTACGCTTTTATGATAAGTTTTAGGATTTCTCTTATACATGGAACTTGACCTTGTAACCTGCATTTCCCAACCTAGAAATTCCCCCGAACTCCAACCAACTCCGCTATGCCAGTTCAGGGGGTTAAGCAGGACAACCCATTCATGCCGACAGATCCCGTCATGTGAAACCTAATGTTTGCCGATAGGTAATGCTCATGAACGATCCACACGTCTCCTTACACAAGGTATGACCATGGTCCAAAAGAAACCACAGAAGGCAATTATACGAGAGGGTTCGCGGTCCCCGATTGGCTTTCGGGCGACATGGGGTAAGGTCGCAGGTGTACACTCGAGAAGGCCATGTCCCAATGGAAGAGGAGCTGTCATAAGTTCTGTTCCTGTATGGTGACCGATCAGAGGAGACTTGAGCATTGTACCTTTCCCTTATTCTGTCGATCGAGCTTTGGACGAGACAGAGGGGGTTGGGGCTTGTGATCTGAGGCTTTGTCATTTGCCACATCCTTACTCGTATCTTTCTTTCAAACCCACTGACCGACAAATCGAAAGTTATTTCACGTGAAAGGTGGGCAGCTCATGCCCTCTCAACGACTTTCTATCGTTATAATTGCCCCTTTGCTTAGTATGAGTACATGCGTTCTAGCAGCGCTCCACTAGAGAAATGCTTTCACAACCGCATAACGGTGTAATGGGTGAAATGCTAGCCACAAAACTAGATGAGGCACAAAACCAAATGGATGGACAAGAAAAGATCGAAGTTAGAATTTGGTCCTCATTTAGTTTTGTAGCTGGCATTACACTGTTACACTGTCACACTGTCGTTCCAGTAGTGCTCTCGTAAGAAAAGATAGAAGTCAAAGCCGAGCCATCCTCTAATTTTATGGCTTGCAGTTCATCGTAACATTATTACACGGTCATGCTAGCAGCGCTCTACTTGCTAGTTTGTAGTTTTGGAAAGAAAACGGACATAAAGAAATAAAGCTTCATCATGAAGTGATTAAATGGCCAAATATATATATATATATATATATATATATATATATATATATATATATAGATATAGATATAGATATATACCTAAGCTTTTTGGAACCCTAGTTTTGGAGTTTTCTCCAACCTAGACCTTACTAAGCTTGTAAGAGGAGAGAACGGCAACAACAATCAGATACGGCTTTGTCTCCGACGGCAGTCTAAGTAGATTTGCCCAGTGGATACAATCTTCTTAGATATATATTAATCTAAAAGGTTATGAGTGTAGTCTACAGTGGATAATTAGTGAGATAAACCATTATATTTATTTTAGATAAATAGTTTGCATTAGCTAATAAACTATTCTTCAAAAGTAGATTATTTTCAACTCCCTATGATGATCATAAATCCTGCTTTTCAAAATTAAGCTCTCCATGAATCAGAGTAATAATAATGAATTAAGTTTAGATTATGATTTAAGTATTTAAATTTGATTTATTTTATATTATTAACCATAAGCCAGGTAGTCATTGTTGCCATTAGCTTGGTTATTGAAACTTACATGGTTTGGGTTTGCGTGAGAGGGTTGTTTTTTAGAGAACCCTTGTTCTCGTGATCTTCTATTAATTTTAGGTAAATCCATCAAACAAGTGGTCAGATCGGGATTTGGGTCAGTCACGAATGTTCTGAGCCCTACTTCTTTGGACTTAGGTTGGCCTTGATAAACTCTGGCAGACTTGCTCTTTGTTTGGGAACAAGCGTTGGGGTTCCCGTGCTCAAACATAGGATTTCTGGTCCAAATACTGATATTTAGTCATTTTTTGGAAAATGGATTTTTATTTTCAAAGAGCAAATCATCTACTTGAATTAAAGTATAGATTTTCTGTTGACTGAAAAAACATTATTCACTGACTTATTTTTCTAAGCGATCAAATGCTAAAATATAAGAAAATATTCTTCTGAAATTTTTTTTCGCGAAACACCACCCATCGTGCCGTGCATGCCGAGCATGGCAGGGATAGATAAGGCCATCCTCGCCTAATGACCTTGCCCTATTATCCTTTGTTTTGTAGTTTTCCTGTTCTTTTTTTATTTTTTTATTTTTTGCTTTTTATTCAAATAAAGCCGCCGAGGTCTGAACTTTCCTCATTTGTGGAATTGGACAATCAAATCCTCAAATTACACATTTTTGTTCACGTTAGGAACACAGACTAAAATGCTTTTGTGGCAATTAAGCGGGGGATTGATGCCCCGCTAGCTCCCACGTGGCCGCCACATTGCTCTTGCACGCTCATTGAATTCTTGAAAAATTAAAAAATTGCAAGAAGTTAAATTTTCTTCATTAAGGAAAATAGGGAAAAAAAATAAAATAAAAGACCAATTTAGTTTGGACCGTCGACGCTATAAGCACAGAGTAGTGGCGGACCCCGATCGAACTTAAGCAACAACATTGCTGCTATTTTCCATGCTCATTGAATTCTACTTAAAACACTGTCTTCTTCACCTTCTATGCTGAATAAGAGCGTGCGTTGGCGGCAAGGCTGCGGCCGTCACACTTTTGATGATGCGCCATCGAGTCTTGAGATGAACACTGTAGCGTCGGATTACTGCCATGTTTCAAATTGCGATTTTTCAAAATCCAAAATCTTGGCCAATAAAATTTTGAGATAAATACATTAGAAGTCCTATCTTCATCATAGATACCCGTTAACGTCACTTAATTAGAAAATAGTTGGTAAATTTAAGGTCTCGCTAAGAAATATAAATAAAACTTGGTAAAGCATAAGAGAAATCGGTTGATGACAGATTTAAACTGGAGTTTGTAATGCAAAACTAGTTGCTATCTTCATCATAATTTAGAGCAGGTAAGTAAGACAAATAAAAGTGGTAGTCCAATATAAAAATTACTAATTTTTTTTTAAATTTATAATTAGACGTTGGCAAGTCCACCTAATTAACAATTTAATCAGAGAAAAATTGATAAATAATAACCAAACTGTTTTTGTAATTACTGAAAAAATTAAGAAACAACCCCACTCAAACAAATCAGGTCCCCCACGTCGTTCGACGGCGGTTTCTTCTTTTCTCCCTTCGCCGTTTTTTTCGTTATATCCTCAAAGAGACACGATCCTTCGCAAGACACATATTGCTTCTCTCTACTCTCGAACTTTTCACGTTAAAACCACCGTCCCGGAACAATTCTCTCTCATACATATAGTAACTACTCATCTTAGACATCGATCCATGTATAGGAACAGAAGATGGATTTGCCATCTCCCGCACCGTCGGCGCTGCCAGAACCACCGATGCCACCCTCGCCTTTTCATCAGCGGCCGCCAGACTACGGCCAATCGGCAAGCGACTACTTTGCCGATGGCATCGATCCGTACATGGAGTTATATGAACTGAGGAAGGCACGCAACGACCCGGAGGAAGAACCGGCCCCGATCAGTTCTGGTGGCAGGGGCAGCTTTTCGGCCAATCCTTCATCGTCTCCAGCCCCTTGGTCCACCGGTCTTTGCAACTGTTGCGACGACTTCAGCAGTTGTACGTATGTCTTCAACGCCATTCTAATTTGAACACCTACTTTTGGTGTTCACGAGTCTGCAAAACATTTCTTTACTTCAGAAGAGACTACCATTATTCTGTTCTGAACAAATCACGAAAAATCTCACGTTAAGCAGTCAAATGCATTATTCCCTCCATTTTTCCCGAGGGCTGTAGTTTAAATTCGCATGAATTTAAGCCATTTTTTGAATTTGCATATATTAGAAGTACATAAGTGGACTTTTGACATATTTGGGGTATGTTAACATCAAAATATAACTTGCATTTGATGCCAATTACTATGCCTTTGGCTAGAACACCATCTATGGATGTGTCAAGGCGAGGAAGTAGCATGCTTTTGCAACTAACGAGTGGATTAATTTGCAATTAATACTCTGTAAATTTAATGTCCGATGCAGGTTGCTTGACATGTTGGTGTCCATGCATTACATTTGGGCGAATCGCAGAAATGGTTGATAGGGGGTCAACTGGTAAGTCGCCGGAAAAGCAGAATTTCATTTTGCAATCTAATATCTAAATATCATGTCTTGCACCCCCCCCCTCCCCCAACCCAACCCAAAGCTTTCTCTCGACTGTGAGATCTATATGTTTGATTGATTTTGCTACAAAAAGAAGATCCTTCAAAATACGAATGGCATTCATAAATGCGAACTAAATTTATACACAGGCCGTGCTCTGCATAGTAAATTGAGCATTGAAAGGAAAGGGTATGATTTGTAAATTCTAAGCTTGTTATGGTAACGTGTGGAAGTCTTAATCAAGATAATATGTGTTCCTTGCAAATGGGCATACAGCGTGCGGGGTGAGCAGCGCACTGTACGCGCTGACGATGTGCGTGACGGGTTGTCCGTGCATGTATTCGTGCTTCTACCGTTCGAAGTTGAGAGGGCAATACTTCCTGCAAGAGAGGCCGTGCACCGATTGCTGCGTCCACTGTTGCTGCGAGGAATGTGCCCTTTGCCAAGAATACAGACAGCTCAAGAGCCTTGGCTTCGATCCTTCCATAGGTCCTCTCTCTCTCTCTCTCTCTCTCTCTCTCTCTCTCTCTCTCTCTCGTTTTAATAAGTGCGGTTCATGCAAAAGCTTTCAATGAAATCTATATTTTCACGAGCAACAGCTTTGGAGGAAAATCGGTAGGTGTATCATGTATGCATTTTGATATCCGGAACATGGCATGATGGTACTGCTTGTTTAAAAAATTTCAAATTCTGTTGTGAAAATTTGATGTTCTCACCCCTCTGAACTAATCTGGTGATGGGTCTCGGAATTGGAATAGGTTGGCACGGTAACATGGAAAGGCAGAGACGGCTCGCGATGCCTCCCGGCATGGAGAAGGGCATGAAGCGGCAGGACGGCATGTTAGAAACATAGGGACCAAGAGTCAGCTTTGGATTATTTCATGATCATTGTGCATTAAGTTTTGTTTTGTGAAAAGATGGCGAGTTATGTTGATTGCTCGATCGTCATTGTTATTGGAATCTATCTTTTTTTAATTGACAATGGTTTGGTTTCTAGTTACCCTTTTAATATGTAAAGAAACATATCAGATTCTTCGAATTTATAAAATAATTAATCCTAAAATTGTATGATTCAGTGGTGAAACAACAATTTAAACCCAAAAAGGAGACTATCCAATAAAATACTTTTTGCTGATACCGGAAGTTACTTCCTTTTACTTGAAATTTCATGCAATATCACCTATTGAACAATCATCGTAACGAGGAAGCAATCATGACTTTAGGAGCTCTTTCTTCACATTCTAACATGGGTGCTTTTCCAATGAAAAGCAGCCATAAATTGTCAAGATGCCACTTGAGATCGACCACCCCTCTTGGGCCACATGATGGTCCAAGGTCGAGGTCCTTCATGTAATAATTTTTTAAGTCTATCCATTCCCAAAGCAGCTATCTATTTCTTGCTCAAATGAGTATTCCAGATGCTCGGGCAAAGCCCCTCCTGCAAATTTAAGGAGACTAAGTTAAACAAGCGTTATCACATGTCATGTGGTTACGCACATAAAGTAGTTTCATCTGCTTGTGGACCGTGAAGGAAGGCGGCGAAGAAGATATAAATAAAGAGCAAAAACAAGTACTCTTCTCTAAGAAGGATGTTTCCATGGATATAGGAGAAAGAATATGATATGATAATGCATCTTTAGTTCCTTTCTTTTTTTAACTAGTAATAAGATCTAAAAGGAAAGGATGAAAGGATCTGCACACACACAAACACAAAATCTTGGAAAGTTACTCGACAAAAAAAGAACCAGATTACTTTACCAAAAAAAAAAAAAAAAAGAACCAGATTAGATAACATAACAATGGAGAGCTGCTCAAATCATCACCGCGTGGAAGATATATGAAATAAAGAGAACTCAAGTAATAAACACGAAAGTCTTCGTCTTCTAACTGAAAAATCATCACTTAGGCATGACCATATATCATAACCACATGAAATATATACAAAGCTATGTTATTCTAAGGTGCGATATGACTTTATATATGTGTGTTGGCTTCATCAAGGATCAATTATCTCCGAACGGAAGAATCCCATTACCTCGACTAGGAGTGGGAGAAAGGTTTGGTTCTTCTTCTTCTTCTTCGAGCGAGGATTCCATATCTTCTAGGGAGCAAGACCTTTCCCACTATATAAAAGGGAAGGAAACGTTAGGGTTTCGAAAGGGGGAGACGATGAACATGTAAGAGGGTTTTGGTGCGCAGGGTTCGTGAAGGGAGGGTCGGTATTTATAGGCGTCTGGAGGGCTATAGGAACCGCCATCGCCATGCGTGGGAGTTCCCCCGCCCCTCCACCAAAAGAGAGAAAAACAGTGGTTAATCTGCGGGGGTTGAGAGACTGGGAGAGCGAGCGACCAGTCCGAGGTAAGAATGCCTCAACCCCCGTCTTTGTCGACTTGCTGCAATCCCCGCACGTCCCAGAGATATTATACAGTCAACACAAACACGTGATGCCTTAAGTTCAACATGACATGCCTATCGAGGGCCAAGTTAGCCGCGAGTTTCATTGTTGGAAACTGGCACCCGGTCTTTTGGCGGTTTCAGATTTTTCTGTCGACAAATTGGTAGGATTTTTCCACTATTCTGTAAAGGAGCAAGATGGGTTCTGTTTTTTCTTTTTGTTTTATTTTTTAAAAACAAATCAAAGTGATTATATTTGGATAAAAGTAATATATGAAAGACATTTGCAACTTTTAATGTAATGGATATTATTCTCTGGCTAAAGGGAAAAAAAAAATAGTGAATATTGTTTCCAAATAAAAGAAATTTAAGAACTCAAAAAATAGGAAATGTAATTATCTAATGTACTTTGAGCTTTCGATTATTTTAGGATTTGTAAAATGATTAACACATAATTGTAGAGAAAGAGTCATTAATTTCTGCCTCTTTGATTGCATGATGGTAAAAGGTATTTATTGAGCTAATATTTAGTTCATATTGATTAATAGATAAAGATATACAATGCTCAATTTTTTATGTTATATACAATGCTCAATTTTTTATGTTAATATCATTTAGACGGATTGAACTTGTATTGAAAGCAGCTTCACCAATGAAAATTGTGTTATAGATGAAGAAGAGAGATACAATTCAATTTAAAATAGTGGTGATGAAAGAATAATGATGCCTAGAGTACATGAAACTTGTATTATCTCGCTAATGATATTAACAATTTCTTTTTTGTTACTTATAACATTTTTCTACTTGTACTATCTATAAATCGGTATTTAATTATTATTTTTTTTTTAAATTTTGAATCCTCTACTCCTAAATTAAGCTAAGAAAAAAAAAAAGGAAACGATGGAAAGTGAAAAAGATACAAAACTGGACGAAGTAGTCTCTTCATTTCCTCCATTTAAAGTTGTGGTTGGCATTGGTCAGAAAATTGAAATTATGGCACCATCATACTAGCTGAGCCCTTACCATGTACCTTTTAGAATAGGAGTGAACCGAAATTTATGAACTTATTAATTTTAGACCTTCAATCAATGGATGTGGTCCTAACTCATAGAAGTTTTCCTTCGAGGAATATCTTCGCTAAAAGTCTTAAAATTCATCACAAAAGTGCAATTAGGTTCTACAACTTGCAAAAAATACAATTAAATCCTAAAACATGTCAAATTGGTACAATCAAGTCATAGAAGTTGGATGATGGAAAATGCCAATTTGTGGATTTATGTAATATTCTCTCTCTTCTACATGAAAATAAAGTGACTAAAAACAATGTTGTTTTGGTCCAAATTTGATTTTAATACCATTTTTATTTAAATTCAATAAAAATAAATTAAAAAGAAAAAACAATAGGCTACCCTAACTGTTGTTGCCCCACCATCGCTAGGAAGGACTATGAATGGTGAGGAAATAGTTGATGAGGGTTACAAGACCCTTGCCACTAGCGACTCTTAGCTAGAATAGGGCGAGGACTAGCAAGCCCTTGCTTGTGGTTGGCAAGGCCCTAGCCAGGCCAAGTCCCAATGACGTCACCGATCATTTCCTCCATCGTCGTTGCCCCTTCTTGGTGAAGGTGGGACATGCGGCCCTCATTACCTAGTTCTTCTTCCTCCTCTTTTTTTTTTTTTTTTAGTTTTAGCTTATAATTTAAATAAAATTTGTATTTAAAAATTTGAAAGCTGATGTTGCCGATTGGTCATGCTCACGAACGATCGGCACGTATCCTAACAGAAGGTAACCATGGTCCAAAAGAAACCACCTAGGGCAATTGCACGAGTCGGTTCACGGTCCTCGATTGGCTTTCGGGCGAGAAGGGGTAAGGTCGCAGGTATACACTCGAGAAGGCCACGTCCCAACAGAAGAGGAACTGTCATGAGTCTTGTTCCCGTCCGCCAGGTGACCAATGAGAGGAGACTGAGTACTGTTCCTTTCCCTTAGAATCGAGCTTTGGACGAGACAGAGGGGGCGTTGGGGGATGTGATCCGAGGCATTGTCGTTTGAGGCATTCTTTCTCGTATCTTTCTTTCAACCCACTGACCGACGAATCGGAAGTGATTTCACGTGAAAGGTGGGCAGCTCACGCCCTCTCAAGTCTCAACAACTTTCCATCATTATAATTGCGCTTTTGCTGAATACGAGTGTACGGGCATTAGTAGCACTGCACTAGAGAAATGCTTGCATAGCCCTAGAACAGTGTGATGGTGAAATGCTAGTCACAAGACTAGATGAGGCGCAAAACCGGATGGATGGAAAAGAGAAGATAGAAGGCAAAGTGCGGGCCTCATCTAGGTGTTTGGTTGGCATTTCACAGTTACATTGTTACACGATGATGATAATAGTGCTCTAGTAAGAAAAGATAGAAGTCAAAGCCAAGCCATCCTCTGATTTCGTGGCTCGTAGTTCATTGTAACACTATGATGATTTTAATTATTAATTGGATGGGCCTAAGTTGGCCCGTCCGCCCATGCTGGGCCCAAAAGCCCGGCTCACAAAGAGTGAGGGCCCATGGACGGAGGGAGGAGTTGAAGGGGTGTGTTTTGTGTTTTTTTGGGAGAGGTATAAAAAGGGGAGAGAGAGGGAGAGAAGACAACTTTTGGCAAAAAGTTACGTATGTCTTCTCCCCCTCCCTCCAAAACTCTCCAAAAACTCTCCAAAAGGAAAACTAAGGCAAGAGGCGACACCCCACAATTCTCCAAGGACTTTTGGCGTCATCGGATTGAGCAGACCGTTATTTCTCTTCCTCTTGGCGTCGTTGGGGTTTAATCCGTGGAAAACAAGGTACGTTCGATTCGTGATGTGCCTTAGGATCGGTGATGCATATGAATTTCTTGGGCTCGTCTTCCGCGCAAGTTTAGGGGTTCGATTTAGGGTCGAATCCGGTTTTTGGGGATCCGCCGAACCCAACATTGGTATCAGAGCGTGATTTTATGTTTCCCGATCCATTTTCATGTTTTTCCCGACCCCTTTCATGTCTGTGGATTTTTTTATTGATTTTCGTGAAAATAAATTCGGCCGACATCGATCGGGGCAAGAAATCCCGACACCCGAGACTGTTTGTGCATTTTTCCGACTTTCTGTAAGTCGAAATCGATTTCTGATGGCACTAGACGAACGGTCTCGTCGAGATGAGCGCGACGAGTGGTGGAACGTCGCCAACGGCCGCCGGACGCGCCCCCACGCGCAGCCGGAGCGAAGCGGTGCATGCGCCGACTTGGAGCAGGCGAGGCGCGTGCGTGCACCGGGCATGGCCGCTGGCGCGTGCGAGGCACACGCCAGCTGACGTCATCGTGACGTCAGCTGCACGCGTGCCGCTCGTGCCGGGTCGGTCCGTCCGACCCGGCCCGACCGGCCACGCGGCCCGACCGGAGACCCGGCCCGACCGGCGACCCGACCCGGACCGACCGGCGACCCGACCCGTCCGACCGTTGACCGTTGGTTGACCGTGACCGTTGACTGACCGTTGACCGTTGGTGACCGTTGACTGCAAAAAAAAAAAAAAAAAGGAATTTGTTTCTTTTTCAATTATGCCTATGTGGGTTATAAGTAATCCATTTTTATTCTACATTTGTTGTATGAATCATGGAAAATTATGTATTTTCCCTTATGTTTATTATGGATTATAAGTGATCCATTTTTTCAAAGTTCTGCATTTATTGCAGGAACTATGATGCGATATGCACGGATACCTGCATTCCCGAGAACGGACGAAGGACGTGCAAGACTTAAAAGGCTGATGACAGAGTTAACTAATTATCGGTGGCATGATGGTGATTTAGTATCACATATGATCAAAGTCAATCGGATGATACAGGAAATCATCTGGAATGGTTATCTTATGCCGGATTTTGAGAAGGTGTCGACCTTCAAGAACACTCTTCCACTAGAATGGCAAGCAGTGTTAGATCGGCTATGGGAGGTCAACATGGTCCCGGGTTATATGAGGTTAGTAGAAGCTTTTGTGAGAGAATACTATAGGATTGGGTTAAACAAAACTTCAATCCTTAGTATGAGTGCCACATGGCACAAAGTAAATGCGCCTTGGAGGCGGCATAAGAGCTCTCCAAAAGTTTTTCCATAGTTGGCAAATGTGCCTTCAGATTTCTTAGATTTTTTGACTGATAGATTAGCAGGGACTTTCCCTATTTATTTCTTAGATTAGTTTTGAGATGTTTTGAATATATATATATATATATATATATATATATATCTCTTTCGTGTTGAGATTTTCATCTATATGTATTACTTAGTGTAATAGATATGTTGAATTATGTGAAAGCATTATTTTATTTTATTGGATGTTAGATATTATTTGCTTTCTATTATTGTTTGATTGCTGTGGGTAGTTGATAGAAGTTTTTGTAACTTCATAGAATTTAATTTGCATAAGACAATTATATTAATGACAGTTTTGAGTTAGGATTTTTGGAGGATGATTGGAAACAGAGTGACCTTTTAATTTTGAAACCTTACTTGAAATTGTTTGTTAATATGATGGGTCTATGCAAAGTAAATGCATAAATGATAGGCATTAATTATTCGTGCATATGTCTGATGTGTTCGATCGATGGTTTCAAAGAACTAAGAAAGTAATTGCTGATTTGAACGGCAACAATTGTGAAATATTGAATATGAAGATTCAATATGTGCTGGAAAAGCCGAAGCACTAGTAGCTCTTGACCATATTATGGAAGATCTTGAGAATGCCGTACGCCACCTTGAGCTAGTGGAGGACCACCTAACGGTATTTGAGCCGAAAGCGATATTTGCAATGCGATTCTAGCTCGGGAAGGGCTTTGAGCTCTAAGCGCAAGCGTATTGATTCGTTCAATATGTGGTCATGCAAAGGATCAAGTCCTCCTTGTAAGAAACCAAGAGTTAACCAACACAAGAGAGGAAAACGTCCTCAAGTGAAGAAAATGTCAAGGGTAAGGTGTTACAATAGTGACAAGAAGGGTCACTATGCTCGCAATTACCGTGAGCCGAAAAAGGTAAACACCTCTTGTACATTTGAGAACTTTGCTTATGTGTCAAGTTCTGTATTGTTGGCTGAATCCAATCCTTTGTAGACTGTAGATTCAGGAGCAACAGATCATGTAGCAAAGGATAGAGGATCCTTTGTGGAATTCCGACGAATACCAACTGGAACTAAGTGGATCTATGTGGGAAACAACTCCAGAGCTGAAGTAAAAGGAATTGGCACCTGCCAACTGAACATGCGTGGTGGACGCACTTTGATCCTGCATGATGTA
Organism: Eucalyptus erythrocorys; assembly: GCA_014182555.1. NCBI lineage: Eukaryota > Viridiplantae > Streptophyta > Magnoliopsida > Myrtales > Myrtaceae > Eucalyptus > Eucalyptus erythrocorys. The sequence continues at coordinate 33,193,310 of CM024603.1, read as the reverse complement.
TTGTACGCCCCGGAGATTCGTCGGAATCTAGTGTCTGTTTTAGTGTTGGTCAAACTAGGTTTTAATATGAACTTCCATAATAGAGGTGTGGATTTGTTTTTGGAAACAAATTTCTATGGTCACGGCTATTTTCTGGATGGTTTTATTGTTTTAGACATGGACTATGTTAATGCAAATGTTTGTTATTCCCTTATCACGTCTCTTAATTCATATGACAATGATGTGAATGTGTAGCATGCTAGACTTGGTCATATTGGCCAACAACGTATGAATAGACTAGCCAAAGAGGGCTTGTTGGGCAATATTGAAAAAGTCGATTTGCCCATATGTGAGCATTGCCTAGCAGGGAAAACAACAAGGAAACCATTTGGAAAAGGTAAAAGAGCTGAATTTCCTCTCGCATTTAATCCATTCGACATCCGTGGTCCAATGAATGTGAGAGGAGGGCATGGGGATGTTTATTTCATCACTTTTATAGATGATTATACTCGATTCGGATATGTCTATTTGATTTCTCATAAATCTGAAGCATTAAGTTGTTTCAAAAGGTTTATGGCCTTGGTAGAGAATCAATTAGATAGGAAAATAAAAGTATTGAGATCCGATCGAGGTCGAGAATATTTATCGATGAGTTCAGAAAATTATGTGATGAAAAAGGAATAGAAAGACAAACTTGTCTATTCCATATACTCCTCAACAAAATGGTGTTGCGAGAGAGAAGAAACAACCCTACTGGGAATGGTTAGGTCCATGATGGCACATGCTAACTTACCTATCACCTTTTGGAGTGATGCATTATTGACAGCTGCCTATGTACTTAACCGGGTGCCTTCCAAATCGCTTACTTCCACTCCATATGAGTTATGGACGGTAGAAAATCGGACTTAGGTTTCCTTAAGCCATGGGGTTGTGCTGCCTATACCCATGAGCCCTCTCACAAATTTGGGAAATTGGGTCCCAGAGGAAAGAAGAGTATTTTCATAAGATACTCTGAACACTCAAAAGGATATGTGTTCATAGGTGAGCAGGAAAGTGGGAGTGTAACTGAATTTGAATCACGAGATGTCACATTCTTAGAGGATGAGTTTCCTAAGAAGGGCGAAATAGGTGAAGATTACTCCCTATTTGAAACCATGGATCAAGATTATGATATTAGTGGAGTTCGTCCAAGTGGGAGTAATGTGAGAAGTGATGAATTGCATACAACTAATTCTCAATTACAACCACATGATGATACGACATCATCATTATCTGATCCTAGTGGGAGCATAATGGGAAATGATGTGCTAAGTGTACTATTTCCTATACGGCGAACAAGTCGCAAAAGTATTCCCCGTCGACGTTTTGACATTGAAGGGGAAACTTTTATGATTGCCCCACAAAATGAGGATGAGCCAAGAAATATACATGAGGCTCTAGGTTGCCCTAGTAAAGAAAAATGGATGGATGCAATGGGAGAGGAAATGGAGTCAATGAAGTCAAACCATGTTTGGGAACTGGTTGATCTTCCAAAGGGACGCAAAGCTGTTGGGAACAAGTGGGTTCTCAAAATAAAGCGTAAAGCTGATGGCTCGATAGAAAAATATAAAGCTCGCCTTGTGGCGAAAGGCTATAATCAACAGAAGGAATTGATTATGAGGAAACATTTTCCCCGTTGTGAGATTCACCTCAATTCGTATTATTCGGCAATAGTGGCAAGTATGGATCTTGAATTACATCAAATGGATGTAAAGACTGCTTTTCTCAATGGAGACTTAGATGAGGAAATATATATGGAACAACCTGTTGGTTTCATTACGAAAGGCCAAGAAGGAAAGGTATGTCAACTTTTGAAATCGATATATGGCCTTAAGCAGTCGTCAAGACAATGGTATATACGTTTTCATAATGCTATGATGGCATATAATTTTACAATGATTGATGAGGATCATTGTGTATATATCAAAAGATCCAAAGATCAATTAGTGATCATATCATTATATGTTGATGATATACTAATTGCCGGAAGTAATAAGGAGTTAGTTAATACCATCAAAAGTTGGTTATCTTCCAATTTTGAGATGAAAGATATGGGTGAGGCTGCATACATACTTGGAGTTAAGATTTCAAGAGATCGTTCAAAGAGATCATTATCTCTTTCGCAAGAAACATATATAAGTAAAGTTCTTGAACGATTTCGTATGCAAGATTGTAAACCCATAGACACTCCTATTGCAAAAGGTGAAGGATTGAGCCATAGATCGTGTCCAAGGACTCCACAAGAGAAGGAACAAATGAAGCATGTTCCTTATGCTAGTGCTGTTGGGAGCTTGATGTACGCTATATTGTGTACAAGACCCGACATATGCTTTGCGTTGGAATGGTGAGTAGATACCAATCCAATCCAGGTCAAGTACATTGGAAAGCCGTTAAGAGAATACTGAGGTATCTGAAGGGAACTGCTGATTACAAGCTGAATTACCAAGGAAAGGATCTGCGACTTGAAGGCTATTCGGATGCCGATGGGAAGAGATTTAGATGAAAGGAAATCTACCTCTCGGATTTGCGTTCTTACCGAACAATGGCGCCATATCTTGGAGCAAAGTAAGAAGCAAACGTGTATAGCCTTGTCCACGATGGAAGCTGAGTTCGTGGCATTATCAGCAGCGATACAAGAAGGAGTTTGGCTTAAGAGATTTTTGGATCATTTAGGTGTTATTGAGAAAGCTGCAAATCCATTATTGGTTAACTGTGATAGCCAAGCAGCTATAGCGTACACCAAAGATGCAAAGTATCATGGCAAGACCAAACATATAGATACCAAGTATAACTTTGTTAAAGATATGGTTGCACGAAAGGATGTGAACTTACAACATATCTACGCATAGAATGGTAGCAGATCCTATGACAAAGCCAATACCTAGAGATGTGTTTTGTGGTCATGTAAAATCTCTAGGATTGCGTAAAGTCGATGTACTTGAATATTGTAATTTCCCTGAGTTGTTCACATTTATGAAATTGTGTTTTTCATCATTAATGCCTATGAATCTTTGTTTGATCTTTATGCATCTTGATGCTTAGTGCATTATATTAAGTTGAGAAAGTATATCGGACAGATAAGAGATTAGCCCACTCACATGGGTAATCGCCTCTATTTACTGTGTGATAAATAGAGATGAGACGGTTTTTAAGCTTATTATCTAGGTGATAATCGAGAGCTCGGGCTTAAAATATATAATGTCGCCTTAACTAAGTGTTAAGATGAGGACATGATAAGTACTATGTCCGAAAGTAAAATACCCCACATATTTTACTTTATCCGTCTAAGATGCCGATGTGAGTTCGATGAATTATGTGAATGAGTAGATACGTGAACTCAAGTTAGACATTGGGTATGTCCGAACTATCATCCGTACGGTATTGATTGTGTAGACATACGCTCCATGGGAAAGGAGTTAATACCGTAATACGTATTTCATACTACGTATGCATGAGACGAC